>CM065591.1:485382991-486101801 GCA_033119425.1 Bufotes viridis
AAAAATATGCTTTACACAGCTTATAAGAGGGATGTCACAGCACAACGGGAATCTAACTGGGGAAGAGATGAATGTAATACTCCTCCTACCACGGTGGCAAGGACTGAACGATTTACAGATGTGTTGTTGATGGAGGACATGCGGAGCTTTTTCAGTCCTACACATCTCCACAGCCCTTCGGGATCCAGCCTTAGAGAACGACTGGACCGACAGGTAGCAGACTATCTCGCCTTAAGGGTCCATTCACACGTCCATGTGTGCTTTGCGGATCCACGGATCCGCGGATCCGCAAAACACGGAAACCGGCAAACCGGCAAACCGGCAATTGCGGACCCGGCCGGGACATCGTCTGTCCCCATTGAAATTAATGGGTCCGCAATTCCGTTCCGCAAATGCGGAACAGAATTGTGCACGTGTGAATGGTCCCTAACAGCAGATATCGACACTCTAAGGAATGATGAACCCCTTTACTACTGGGTGTGCAGGCCTGACCTGTGGCCTGAGCTATCCCAGTTTGCGATAGAACTTCTGGCCTGCGCTGCTTCAAGTGTCCTGTCAGAAAGGACCTTCAGTGCAGCAGGAGGCATTGTCACCGACAAGAGAAGTCGCCTCGGACAAAAAAGTGTTGATTACCTCACCTTCATAAAGATGAATGAGGCATGGATCCCGAAGGGACTGACAGTGGGGGATACGTTTGACTAACAAAAGGCCTGATTACATGCCTTGACCTCAAAATGGTCCCCACGCTGCTGTATTTAATGTCTGCATACCGGATGACTTTCGTGAATTCTCTGCCACCAACTAGGGTTCAAGCCGCAATGATTTAGTCACTTTTCTGCCTGGAAAATATCAATTTTTCCGGCCGCTGCTACAACAGCGGCTGCAACAATGCCATTTTTTTTCAGGCATGTGTACATGCCTAATTTTTCTGTCCTATGGTGCAGCACTGTGGCTGCAAAAACAAACCAAAAATAAAAAGGCACATACAAGTGTCAATTCTCCTTCGTGATCGTTACCTTGTTGTGGTGAAGGGGCTTGCGTATCACAATGAAGCAATCATCACCTCTATGAGTGTGTTGGTAATGTTGCCACACCCCAGATGATAAGGCCGTTGCTTCATTATGGTCAGACCAAAAGCGATCTAACGGCTGGATAATATTTCATAGAAAAAACATTAATTTACCTTTTTTTTTTTTAAGTTGTATGGGTTTTTAATACATAAAATAAAAAATCATAATAAAGTTTCTTAATAGTTTATTAGAAATAATGCAGACAATTAAAAAAGTCCCCATCAATTCCAATACAAAGCAAGTACAGAGCTCAGAACTAAATTATTTCATGATGTCGTAATGGTTCGTTAATTCGACAATGGTTAATTAATTCGACCGAATATGGTACGTAACAGGGATTAAACTGATAGGAATAGTACTAGTTAAGACACCACTCATATAGGGTGTCACAGCACATTGCTCTGTGCACGCGCAGTGCCCCAATTTGGGAGTAAGAGGACCGACCAAGCTGCTTTTTCCATCTCCCGATTCCTAAAATCAATTCAGTTTGGTGTATAAGAGTTTGGTCTGTCACTGTGAAGGCAGTCGAAGGTAGTAACCCGGCCTAAATTTTTTTTCACAAAAGGCAATCCCTGATATGGTATGTAACAGGGATTAAACTGATAGGAATAGTACTAGTTAAGACACCACTCATATGGGATGTAACAGGGATTAAACTGATGAGAATAGTACTACAGAAAATACCACTCATATCGGGTGTGAGAGTAAATTGCACGGCGCAGACGCAGTGACCGTGGATTAAAACAGAGTGGAGGGAGCCAGCGTTTTATTTACCATCTCCCCGTTCGAAAAATCAATTCAATAAATTGACCCCAGATTGGGGACGTTAGAGGGATTAAACTGATGAGAATAGTACTATAGAAAATACCACTCATATCGGGTGTGACAGTAAATTGCACGGCGCAGACGCAGTGACTGTGGATTAAAACAAAGGGGAGGGAGCCAGCGTTTTTTTTAACCATCTCCCCGTTCGAAAAATCCATTCAATAAATGGACCCCAGATTGGGGACGTTAGAGGGATTAAGCTGATGAGAATAGTACTACAGAAAATACCACTCATATCGGGTGTGACAGTAAATTGCACGGCGCAGACGCAGTGACCGTGGATTAAAACAAAGGGGAGGGAGCCAGCGTTTTTTTAACCATCTCCCCGTTTGAAAAATCTATTCAATTCACCTTTCGGGGACCCTTGGTGTTGTACGTGGCTGGGTGGAGGAAGAAACCTTCAATGACATCACCGGGACGTGGCTAGCTTGGTATCCAACCTTGTGCAAATGGGGAGTTTGCGGTTGTTTGCGGTGCATTAAAAGGGGAGTTTGGTCTGTCAATGTCTGTGAAGCGGGCGTAACCCTTACACTACCTGATCGATACAACATCATACCTGATCGTATACACACACTGGATGTTTCAAAGCATGTTATTCCAAACAATTTAGGAATGTTAGTTGATTTATGCCCTTTATGGATTAAAACCCGTCTCTGCGTCCACTACATAATTTTCCAAGGGAGTTTTACCATGGATCCCCCTCCGCCATGCCACAGTCCAGGTGTTAGTCCACTTGAAACAACTTTTCCATCACTATTGTGGCCAGAAAGAGTCCCTGTGGGTTTTAAAATTCGCCTGCCTATTGAAGTCTATTCGTGACATCACTAGTGCTAAGAAAGACTTAAAAAATTATATTTTGCTCAAGAGAAGTTCAGAGAAAGAGCATTAGAAGTGTAGGGAAAGGATAGGGAGGAATTATTCCACAGCATTGAAGCAGAACAGGGTTAAGTAGGGAAGTTCACAGCCTGGGTAATATGAACAATCCTATTATACTTTGTTGCGCTGACTGCGGATCCAAATTGCCATTAAACTGCTGCTTTCAGGTTTGCAATACATGATACCTCTGTGATTCCAGCAAACCGTTCTCTTTATTGGGGTGCAAGTGCTGTGTGATACAGCCATTAACAGGGTTTATTACAAGGAAATATTTCTATGTCTTATTAGCCCTTGTGCGATGCAGTTATATGTTCTAAAGCCTTTTTTGGCTTGTATTAGTGGGGAAAAAGGGCTTATTTTCTGTTCAGTGGTGCAGTAATATGTCCTAAAGCCTTTTTTGTCGTGCATAAGTGGGGAAAAAAAGTATTATTTGCCGTTGTGTGGTGAAATGAGAAAAAAACTGCCGTTTTTGGCGTGTCTTAGTGGCAAAAAAGGTATTTGCCGTTCACGGCCGCAGTTATATGTTCTAAAGCCTTTTTTTTGTTGTGTATTAGTGGTGGGGGGAGGGGCTTATTAGCCTTTGTATGGTGAAGTGAGAAAATTATAGCACTTTTTGGCATGTATTAATTTCCTTTTTATTTACTTATTTGATCTAACAGTACATCAGACAGAAAAGTGACAGGCCCTGCACAGGGGAGGGGCACAGGCCTAAATGTTTCTGGCGCAGGCACATGTTTCAACAGAGTAAGGGGGCATGGCAGCAGGGGTAACTTCGAGAGGTCTGAGCTCCCAGTGTCAACTAGCGGTCGTGTCTTGACCAGCAACCCAGCAGCTCTTGAATGTTTGACTTGATCTTCGACTTCTTCGCAAGTGACATCAGACACCCCCAGCCAAGAGTCAGTGGGTTCATCAGACACAACTCTTAGCTGGCATGGCTCGGGAGCAGGCCCTGTGCCCTCACCTGTCCTCAACCTGCCTCTGTCCTTTTCTGTTCCCTCAGCCAGAGAAGTATTATATGCTGTGGGTTTAGCTCCACTATACAGCGAGGACGAGCTACTAGAGGACAGTCAGCGGCTACTGCCCAGCCAATATCCAGAGGAGACATGCACCGCTTTCTCCGGTAGGGGGCAAGTAGTGATGAGGAGAGTGGCGTGGGAGCTGGTGTTGTCAGCGGTCAGGCTCCAAGCTCAGAGACCATTGAGGAGGACAACAGTGACATGCAGACAGTACTCAATTATGAAGTAGTAGATCGCAATTGGGAGGCGGGTGATGAAGGGGCTTTAACATCATCGAGAGAAGAGGGTGGCAGCTTGCGCGTGAGGCAGCAGTGGAGCCAGCAAGTCGGTAAAGTGGCCAGAAGTCAGCAGGGTGGCAGCAGTGGGAGGTCGGGAGCCAAACATGCCCGGGGTAGACCACCCGCTTTGCAGAAGCTTACCTGCCCGGAAAGTAGTGGTCGAGGGGTTCACGGAGGCAGTGGCGGTAGCAGTCAGTCATTGTGGAGTGTTGGGGGTAGAATAAATGCTACATTAACCCCTTAGGGAAAGTGCGACGCTGAACATTTCTAAGTTAAATTAATTTATTGGTCGTTAGACCTGTAAGCGTATTATTGCACTTCCCTAAATAAACCAATAGTATAAAACTGATATCTTTATTATTGTTTCTTAAAGCCAAATCTTTATTTAATTTTGGAACAAAAAACTTGGGGGTAAAAGCATCTACTCGGTGGTGTGGCAGATTTTGGTTAAGCCGCCGGGTTAGGTGAACATGGCCATTTGTCGAATCTGTGGGCAGAAGGTGAAGTGTGGCCAGGGTGCCAATGTTGGCACCACGGCCCTACGTCGACATATGAAGCATCACCATAAAGTGGCCTGGGAGAACCATGGCTCCAATTTGGTGGTCCAGCCTGCTGCAGCAAACGCTGCATCACCCAGTGGCACGCATCCGATTTCAGGCAGTCAAGACTCCACCACCTCAGCCGAAGGAAGCTGTCTGTCCTTCCCATCATCTGATGGTTCTGATGCTCCTGCTCCTCCTCCTCCTAGTCAGTCATTTCGTCAGCAATCGATCACTGAAGCGATTTCCAAGAGACAACAGTATGCGTGCACTCATCCAACGGCGCAGAAGCAGAACATGCTCCTGGCCAAGTTGCTTGTACTGCAGTCTCTCCCTTTCCAAGTGGTGGACTCTGCACCCTTTAGAGAACTGATGGCTTGTGCCAAGCTGAGGTGGAGAGTCCCAAGCCTTCATTTCTTTGCCAAAAAGGCAGTACCAGCCCTGCACACACATGTAGAAAAGAAGGTGGGCCAGTCCTTGAGCCTGTCGGTGTCTGTCAAAGTGCACGGCAGCACCGATGTATGAGGCTGTAATTAAGGACAAGGTCAAGGACAATATATATCCAACATGCAAACAAGGGGACAGCACAACCTCTGGTCAATACCTTTGTAAAAGTGCGGCGGTGCAAGTGGTGTTGGATCCCGGTCTCTGATCCCTGATTGATGTAACCAAAAGAAAGTTTTCCACAGCACTCTTGTAGTTGATCTTTTAAATCTTCTCTATTTTCCCAGTGTGCAACGTTTCGACTTCTCTGAGTCTTTTTCAAGCATAATGAATTTACATGTAGTGAGCATTCATTTATACAGAAGTGTACCCAATCCTAGGGTGTGTGGGTGGAGTAACTCCTCCCCACTATTCCACCCCTAACATTCTACCAATCTTAATACATTTTACAAACATGATAGTGACAATATCCAATGCATATGTGTCTTACTGGAGGCTGAGAAGGATCCAATTCGGTAGGTGCAATCTAATATACTCCTCATGGCACATGTTTTCGGCGTCTCCTGCCAGCAGTATGGCACTTCCGCCCTCAGTGTTGCATCACTTCCGGTCCCGGGTTCCTGGTTACTAGTTACTGTGGTTCCAGCATTATATATGGCCGGCGGAGCGCTTCCGTCCTGCCTGTTACATCACTTCCTGTCACATGTTCCAGTGTGTTTATTGTTGTTAAGTAACTGGACTCTTTCACAAAAGCGGGACGCTAAACTACCATCATATGCCATAGGTTTTTCAAGGTTACCCTAAAGCTAGATACCTGGGCAACCTGGGTCGAGGGACCCCCTAAGGTTCAAGTGGGTTAATGTTATTAGGAGATTCTATATAGATATAAAAATCACCGTATCGGAGTGATAACTCCATGGGGCAATTCACCATGCGACTTTATGCAGTGTGACAGTCCTCAGGATCCATTCATAGGTACCGCATAATAGACACGGACGCACCCATCCGTCAGGTGGTGCGCATCCATGTCATCGGCATCATACATTCTATCTGTACATAGGTTGATATGAGACGTTTCCACCCATTGGAATTCCACCCTCCATATGTTGGACCGACTGCCTTTGTGGAGGCCACTTTATTTGTCAGTCGCCAGGACTACAGGATGAACAATGTCATTCCACTGATTTATATCCTGGAATAGATGCTGGTAAATCTGGCTGGTCAGGGGACTGGAGACATGGTGCCTCCATCTCACGGCCACATCGGCCCTATTGGATCTGAACTTGAGGAGGAGGAGGAGGGCATTGGAGCACAAGTAATGTGTAGTAAAATGGGTGGTTTTTCTACACAGGTGACAGGAGCAGGAGAAGACGGAGGAGCTAAAGGGAGATGAGGAAGATGAGGCAGATGACCCAGACACACCATGGTGGCAGTATGTAGTGGATATGGACGCAGGGAGTCCCTCCAAGTCATTTGCACAAATGGCCCAATGTATGCTCACTTGCTTGCGTAGTGACAGCCGAATTGTCTCCATTTGGCAAAGGGGGGCCTTTGTTACACCTGCTGAGAGGCAGGACAAACTGAACTACTATAGAGACATCCTATGTAGTCAGCACCTATCGGCACCGTCATGCATCCTCTCGCATGTCTCACCGGTGGGGGGCCGTTGCGCTCACATTCCACTTCCATGGCTGCTGTTGGGGTGGCAGGAGCAGTACCAGATCCATCAGCAGCAGACTGAGTCTAGAGTCGCTGATGAGCAGCTTTCTTCACCCGCATAGTGAGGAAACTACTCACCAGCAGCTATAAATAGAGCAGAACCTGAACCAGCAAGTGGGGGCATACTTAGAGTGCACCCTGCCAGGCTTCATTGAAGATCCGCTGGACTACTGGGCAGCCAAACTGGATTAATGGCCGCGACTGGCCGAGTTTGCTCTGGAAAGCTGTCCTGCCCGGCCAGTAGTGTGGCAACAGGGCGGGTGTTCAGTGCGGCCTGGGCCAAAGATACTCCAAGGAGAACTCGCCTGTCCACCCAAAATTTGGAGAGATTAACCTTTTTCAAGAAGAATCAGGTGTGCATAAGCCAGGATTTTCACCCACCAATGCCTGATGCATCAGAAAAGATCATCCATGCTGCCTCACCCAAACCTTGACAAAAGAGACCGGTTTATTCTGGCTACCTGCCTCAGATACTTTTCTGATGCTGCCACCCGCCTATTGCCACACATCTGATGCCAAGTTCTGCTTCTTACAAGCACCATCGTCAGCAGGTACTGTTAGTGCCATCCACCTCCCCACTCTGTCACCGGGTCACTCTGTGGTCTTCTGATGCTGCTACCACCTCCACACTATGTCATCTTGCCACTTTGTGGTCTCCTGATATTGCTGCCACCTCCACACTATGTCATCTTGCCATTTTGTGGTCATCTCATGCTGCTGCCACCTCCACGCTATATCACCTTGCCACTCTGTGGTCTCCTGATGCTGCTGCCACCTCCACACTATGTCACATTACCACTCTGTGGCCTCCTCATGCTGCTGCTACCTCAACGCTATGTCACCTTGCCACTCTGTGGTCTCCTGATGCTGCTGCCACCTCCAAACTAGGTCACCATGCCACTCTGTGGACTTCTCGTTCTGTTCCCACCCTACCCACTTTATGACTGGGCCACTATTTTGCCTTTTTGGCCTGGTTGACATCATCATTTATTTGACCCTTCTTCTGATCTGTCAGAATGAAGGAAAAATGAGACAAACAACAGATCCTGTCTGTATAGCAGCTGTAAGGCCTGTATGGTCCCATCAGAATTGGCTCATGATTTGGTAGCCAAAAGCAGGAGTGGGTACAAAACACATAAGACATGCAAATGTTCCATTCACGTGTCATCTCTATTTTGGATCCACTCCTGTTTTTTTGGGCATTAGCAATATTGATGGATTACTGACCAAATGCTGACCAAGTGAAGACGGATGCTTGACAGACAGGATCAGTTTTTTTTAGGGTTATTGTTCTGTCGGATCAGAGAAAGGGCAAAATAATCAGTGACATCAACAGAAATTTACTGCTGACACCCTCTCCACTCTGTCGGAGGGGCTCTACTTGTATAGGAGTTTAATAGAGCAGGTTCTGTAGACATATTTGTGGAATCAGCAGACGACGGTGTAAAAGAAGTGTGCTCTTTCATGCTTTAGTAGGAACTTGGGCCTCTGCACTGTTCTTTATACCTGACGTTAACACCGACCTGTAAGGCTGAGTTCACACTTGAGTTATTTGGTTAGTTTTGGCCCCGTAACTTCCCAAAGAAGTAAAGTGTGCAGTGATTCTAAGAGCGATGCCATCTGCGTGTCATATTGACTCACAGTATTATTTCACTACCACAGCAGACTCACTATGCGTGTTGCTGCAAGGCACAGTGTTCTACACCGCTATACAGGCTCTCTGCAGCCAGGAAACAGCTGTTTTTTAATGCGATTCGCCACAAATTAATTCGGATCGAATCAAATATTTTCGTAAAATTCGGCAAATCCAACTAATCGAATTTTTGACAAATCCGTTCATCTCTAGTCATGGCCACACCAAGAATGGACATGGCTGTTCTTGGCATGTTTCCTGTATGAATAATATTAATTAAAGTAGACTGAATGGCACTTCCACCGAAGTATAAATGGTGCTGCGTGAAGGGGCTGTTATGCCACAAAGTAGATCTGTATAGATTCCACGGCACACACTATGCGTAAATAAGCAAGGATTTGTTTTATTTAGAGCCACCATCAAATTTGCAGGACATCATAGACACATTAAAGGGCCAACGTTTCGGTCCGCCCGGGACCTTGGTCACGGCCTGTCAAAGTATAGATATATCACACATTATAGCTCAACAGTAAAATAAATCGAAAAGTGTCAAACACAAAATTTCATCTAATTAGGTATAATACATACAAAGTTATAGAATTAGTACGGAATGTCTCATGTGGTTAAATATCACCACAAAAATACATATGTGAAAACCATAACCTGGGACAGGTAAGCATATAGAAATACCATTTATCTTTCATTAGACTAGTCATCCGTTAACAAAACATAACGATAATACAAAGTCTGGGCCCAAAATACAGGTGGCAAGAGGCTAGTCCTTTAACATACACTGGTGCAAGTCTCATAAGACCTAATATAGTAAGGCACAGTATAGCCCATAGAGTTACGGACAGCCAGGGACGATAAACATGTACATAGAACAAAGAGACGTCATGTGACACCAACAGATGTATGGCGCATAGTAATGAACATACCTCTATGGGCTATACTGTGCCTTACTATATTAGGTCTTATGAGACTTGCACCAGTGTATGTTAAAGGACTAGCCTCTTGCCACCTGTATTTTGGGCCCAGACTTTGTATTATCGTTATGTTTTGTTAACGGATGACTAGTCTAATGAAAGATAAATGGTATTTCTATATGCTTACCTGTCCCAGGTTATGGTTTTCACATATGTATTTTTGTGGTGATATTTAACCACATGAGACATTCTGTACTAATTCTATAACTTTGTATGTATTATACCTAATTAGATGAAATTTTGTGTTTGACACTTTTCGATTTATTTTACCGTTGAGCTATAATGTGTGATATATCTATACTTTGACAGGCCGTGACCAAGGTCCCGGGCGGACCGAAACGTTGGCCCTTTAATGTGTCTATGATGTCCTGCAAATTTGATGGTGGCTCTAAATAAAACAAATCCTTGCTTATTTACGCATAGTGTGTGCCGTGGAATCTATACAGATCTCCTGTATGAATAAAGCTGGGAACAGTGGCCATCATCCATTCAGTGTTCAATTCCATTGTGTGGAGCTAAACTTGCAAGTGGGTCCCTTGCATTCAGATTGAAAAAGTGCAGCAGAAGCCAGAGGTGTTTCTGCTGTGAAATACGTGGAGGATCTTGCAAGCTGAATTAGTTCTTAAAGTA
This sequence comes from Bufotes viridis, assembly GCA_033119425.1. NCBI lineage: Eukaryota > Metazoa > Chordata > Amphibia > Anura > Bufonidae > Bufotes > Bufotes viridis. The sequence goes on from CM065591.1 coordinate 485,393,008, forward strand.
ATTCCCAAGAAAGAATCTATAAAAACAAGAGTTTTTCATGGAGTGGAAGTTGTTAACAACCCCCTAACACATACTCACTTGTTCCCTGCAGTATCAGAAACCAGTGGTGGTCTTCATAGCGACCATTTTTGAAAATGCCTGAGAACCTGTATATGAAATTTCTCTGATCATGTATACAGGAACCTTCTGTGTGTGGATACCATGAATCTCCAGGACTGTGCAATCTTCCTCCTCTTGCTTCCTCTGACAGCCACTCCATGTCCATCTGGATGGACAGGGCCAAGTTTCTGCATAGTCATCTCAGTCAGTCAAGGAGAGGCTGTCAGAGGAACAGTGTGTTTCAGGACACTGCACATATAGTTCTCCTTTATGTTTTACTACTGCACTTTTGCATAATAAAAATACTTTTTAAAAAAGAAGAAAATGTTTTTGTATTGGTGCATCCCAAGATCCATAACTTTTTTTATTTTTCTTTCTATGGAACTGTGTGAGGGCTTGATGTTTGTAAGATGCCTTGTAGATTTCATTGGTATTATTTTGGGGTAAATAACTCTTTTTGATCGCTTTTTATTCAGGTTTTTCGTGAATAAGCAAAAATCTGCAACTCTGGCTTTTTTTAAATTTTACAGCGTTCATCACACAGAACAAATTACTTGTGTAGTGCGGGTTGTTGGACGCAACCATACCAGATATGCAGAGATTTCATTTTTGTAATATTTTCCATTCAATGGGGGAAAAAAGCATATATATTTTTTATTTGGAATTTTTATTTAATACTTTTCTTTAACTTTTTTTAATTATTTAATTGTCCCACAAGAGGACTATAATAGACAATCTTTTGAAAATACATTGCCCCGTTCCTGTAATGCATTGTACTTTTCCATCTATGTAGAAATATGACATTCTAGAGGCAGGCCTGGGGTCTACACTAGGCCCTGGCCTGGTGCACACACATTGGCACCCAATGGGGTGACGATGGGAGACAGAGGGAGCTCCCTCTGTAACCGTTTATATGCTATGGGCCCTATCGTATGTGGCATATAAGGGGTTAAATGGCCCAGCTCAGCAATACTGCCGGTCCTGCCTGTTAGAGCAGGAGGGCAGCTTGAATGTTATAGCCGTGCCCCCGCTTTCCGCTGCACTGACCCTTGTGTCTGCTATAAAAAGGCGCATTGGTAGTCACTAATGGGTTAAGAAATTCAATTTATGCTGCAAATTCCTGCCATGGATTTTACCCTTTGCAATGCTTAGGGTGAAATCTGCAGTAAATCTGCAGCAAAATCCACCGTGTGACCGTATCCTTAGATACTGTTCACAAAAGTGTCTGTTGCAGGCAGAATTTGCAGCAGATCCCACAACAAAAGGCCTGCAGGCGGCCACTCAGAACCCACCTCTCATTGTTTTCAGTTGGAGGTGGCACTGCCATTCATGGGGCTGCAGTTTTCTTGTCATGACCACACCAAGAATGGACATGGACATTCTTGACACGTTGCCTAACTTGCCTGTATGAATGAAGCTGGAAACAGTGGCCATCATGCACTCCATTGAGTGGAGCTAAACTGCAAGCGGGTCCCTTGATTTCAGATTGACAAACTGCAGCAGAAGCCAGAGGGGTTTCTGTCATGCAATAAATGGAGGATTTTGCAAGCTGAATAAGTTATTGAAGGGAAGAATCTGAAAAAACAAGAGTTTTTACTTTAGGGAAGTTGTTCAACAAACCTTCTGAATTATACTCACTTGGTCCTTGCAGTATAGTGTTGAGCGCGAATATTCGAATTGCGAATTTTTAGCGCAAATATCGCAACTTCGATAATTCGCGAATATAGCGCTATATATTCACAATTTTGAATATTCATTATTATTTTTTTTTTAGTTGTTAATCTTTGTTGCTCTCTGGTTGTTTTCCCACTTCCCAAAAGCTGTTCTTACCTGTCCGGAGGATTCCTGGCTCCCTGCCCGCTCCAGTTAATGCCTGTTGCCGCTTCTGCCGACTTCCCTGTGTGCATGGGAACGCCTCCATGCTAAAATGTACTGTCGGATGTGAGAATCACGATCTCACAAATTTGACTAAGTTGTAATCGCAATGCGAATAATATAACCTGAATTATTCGCATTGCGATATTAGTAATATTCTAGCAATACAACCATTAGGAACTCTCTAAGATCTAAGATCAATTCGCAATGCGCAGATTGAGAATATAGTGATATATTCGTGAATTCGTGATATTCGTCATCTTCGTTATATTCTAGCAATACAACCATTAGGAACTTAGCTCTAAGATCAATTCGCAATGCGAATATATGTTCGCTTCGCGAATGAAACTTGGGACTGGGTTCCTAATGGTTGTTGCTAGAATATAACGAAGATTGAGAATATAGCGCTATATTCGTGATATTCGTCATCTTCGTTATATTCTAGCAATACAACCATTAGGAACTCAGATCTAAGTTGTAATCGCAATGCGATTAATATAACCTGTATTACTCGCATTGCGATTACAACTTAGATCTGAGTCCCCATTGGTTGTATTGCTATAATATAATGAAGATGACGAATATAGTACTATATTCTCAATCTTCGTTATATTCTAGCAATACAACCATTAGGAAGTTGGATTCACAATGCGATTAATGCAGGTTATATTAATATATTTGTGATATTCGTTATCTTCACGTCAATTCTAGCAATACAATTACAACCATTAGAAACTCAGCTCCAAGTTTAATTCGCGATGCGAATATAAATTCGCGTAACAATATATAGAAAAATTAAGAATATTCGATTTCGACGAATATATGATGAATATTCAAGCGAATATTTGCGAAGTATCGCAAAATCGAATATGGCACCTCCCACTCATCACTAATCAGAAACCCATGATGGTCTTCATCATTATCAGCTGCCCGAGAGCCTGCAGTGGCGTACCGTCAATATAGGCAGACCACGCACTGGCTATGGGGCCCGTGAGGTTAGGGGGCCCGGCCAGGCTGCATTGCTCCGCCGCCTTTCCGACCTGAATACCCACTGCATTAGTAACAGAGAGATAAATACAGGCAATGGCTACTTATAATAGCGCTTTTGGGTCAGCAGCCATATTAACATTTCCCTTTTGCACTATGCGCAGCGCTGGTAACAGCAGGCCGGGCCAGTGGAAGGAGGGAGGACAGGAGCGTGAGCAGCTGCTTCCTCCAATCAGGTAGCAGCTCACTGCCTGATGTGCCCGCCCCTCTGTGATGTCCCACAGCAAGCAGCCTGGTAAAGTACCAGCGTCCAGCCCTGGACTTATCAGCAGTGATGTCCCACACGCTTCCCCTCCTCTGGGTCCTCCGGACTTCTCTTTGTTTGTTTAACCTCAGCCAGTTACAGCCAGTCGCTGGGTGAGAGGTCAGAAACGCTCTGCATGATGGAGCTGACAGGAAGACACGCTGTTTGCAGGGTGACTGAATTTACAGCTGCTGGGGTCAGGGTCAGACAGGAGCCTCAGCTCTGCTCACTGTAATGCATATATATTCTATCATATGGGACCTGAGGCCTGTGCTGGGTGCTCCAGATAAACTACCTCTGAGGTAAAAGGATGGGACGTGACTAAAATTGCTCAGCCCTGCTCTCTGTTAATAACAAAGGGAGAAGTTGAGCTGTGAGACAGAGATCTAATGCTGTGAGACCTGCAGAAGATCTGTCCTGGCGGTCACACTGACCAGTGTGGACAGTCCTGCTGCAGTCATTAACCCTATAGGCTCTCCCCTGCTTTAGGGCTCATGAACACAACCGTTGATTTGGTCCGCATCCGAGCCACAGTTTTTGAGGCTCAGGTGCAGACCCATTCACTTCAATAGGGCCGCAAAAGATGCGGACAACACTCCGTGTGCTGTCCGCATCCGTTGCTCTGTTCCATGGCTCCTCAAAAAAAATAGACCATGTCCTATTCTAATCCATTTTGCGGACAAGAATAGGCATCTTTATAACGGACCGCCCGTTCCGCAAATTGTGGAAGGCACACAGACGGCTTCCGCGTTTTGCAGATCTACAAAACACATACGGTCATGTACATGAGACGCCGAGTTCATATCCGATTTTTTCCATCCGTTTTATGTATGCATACAGTGCATCCTTCATCATAGAGTTTGAAAGAGAAATGTTAACGTTTATGTTTTTTCTACTGGACTCTGTGGCATAGAAAAGCGTTGAGTGCTGCGGTCCCACCCCCCCCCACCCACCCCCCTAACATATACGTAAAAACGTGATGTGAACAAATCCTAACCTTTTATTTAACCCTTAATGTACCCCACACTCTCACTAGCTTTAATAAATTGGACTTTTTATTGGAGGGGGGCCCAATTCTGAGTTTTGCTATGGGGCCCCATTATTTCTATGTACGCCCCTGAGAGCCTGTACATGAAATAACTCTGATCATGTACACAGGAACCTTCTGTGTGTGGACACCACTGATCTCCAGGACTGTGCAATCTTCCTCCTCCTGCTTCCTCTACCAGCCACCCCCTGTCCATCTGGATGGACAGGGCCAAGTTTCTGCATAGTCATCTCAGTCAGTCAAGGAGAAGGAGGGTTTGGCAGAGAAAGCAGGAGGAGCATGGGTGCACAGAGTGATTTGGGCATGGCCTCGTTGCACTTAACTGCTTATTTGCATATGAATAATTAAAAGTACTTTTTCTACAGAATGAAGCAATGGATCATTAAGGAAAATGTATCATTACATTGATCAGAGCTAGCCCTACAGGCCCTGAGGACTCACTCCTTTTAATGTTCCTAGCATGTCTGTGTCTAACACCAGGCAATTCGTTTGTGAGCCCCAATTCTCTTTTAGGGCAATAAGACATTTTTAAGATAAAGCTGCCTCTTTTATAGCCAAGGAAACACTTTGTGTTCTAAAACATAAGCATATATTGTCATACGTAAGGGCAGATGGATATATTCTAGCTGCCAAATCCCCTATGCGATGATCCCCGATAAGCTTAGTAAAAGGACACTCAAGACATAGCCATGAAGACAATCCAATGTTTAGATCCAAAGTTAAGGATCTATATAACAGAAGTAGTAAATCAGACCCAAGCCGGAATGACCAGCAATATACAATAACCAGATAATAACTCTGCAGCAATATGGCCTTTTAGAGGCCCGAACGATAACTTGATACAACTTTTACAACCATCACAAACACTCGCTTTATGGGTCAATTGTTTCTGAGGCTTGTAAACCTTTTATTCCATCACCGTTCAGATCAGCTTGGATCAATTGTTGCAGTGATACATAGGCTTTAATAAGCCTGAGATTTCAGGTCAGGAAAATTGGCAGAGCAGAGGCAGCAGTTGCTTCATTTCTCAAGACAAGTTCTAGGGTTCTGTCTCTAGTAAATGACTAAATTCTGCACCTGTATCGTTCCAGAAATGCGGCACTGTCATTTATTCATTTTCTGGGTATATTGTGTTTTACTTATTACATTGTAATAGTTGTTGTTGACAAAAATAATTGGTAGTTCTCATGGACAAGTCTATTTTATGCTCCTCACAACCACCTTTACTTCTATGGGAGTGGGACCTTAAAGGGAGTCTGTCAGTTTCGACCATGCTAAAACGTTGACGACACTAAGTAGGGGCTGGTGGGAGCAGAATAAACATAACTTTTGTGGAGCTATTCTCATCAGGAGTAATGTGAATATGAAGATTATGATGAATATTCTGCCAAATTTTGCTCTTGTAAGTGCCCAGGAGGTGGAGCTTTACTGTGAAGTGCTCTCTGCACTGAGCTGTTTCACACCCCCTTCCCTTTGCTCTGGGTGACAACTCTAGCATTCAACCGCAAGACAACGTCACAGCTGTCACAAGTCTTTTCTAGTAGAACCACATGAGCAGAAAAGTCACTGTCTCCTACAAGATCTGCACACTCCTCTCCTGCTGATGTCACCCTTCCTATGACCTGATTATCTACAGTTTTTTTTTATCCATACCCATTTTATTTATTTATTTATATATATTTTTTTTTTCATTTCAAATATTTATTGAAGTCAGAGAAGGTAGTACAAACTCACATGACTGACATGACAGTAAACCACGTATCTCGAAGTTTTAACAAGTAAGAAGCAATCTCACTAAAACATGTGTGCATCGAGAACGCAAATAAAATATAGACAAGGTAGTACTAACATATGTCATACTCAATCATGTCTAAAACAAAGACATAACAAATAGGTGAATGAGGGGGGGGGGGAGGTGAATGAGGGGAGGGGGGGGGGAAAGGGGGGAGGTACTAAGGTCCTACGTATTCCCCAAAAGGAAAGGCGCACATGGAAAAACAGCATCGGATGCTAATAAAGAAAAGCTAACCCATATGTCCTCCTGTCTATGTCTCATATCCTCTGAAGGTCGACCATCTAGCCCAAAGACACCAAAATTTGCCTATGGATCTCTGTTCCCAGGCCGAAATCTCCTCTATTCGGAAGATCTGATCAATTTTTAAAAAACATTGTTCTGTGGAGGGCAGAGTGTCTGACAACCAATGGAGCGGGATAAGAAGTCTAGCCGCTGCAATTAAGTGAGTAAACAGCGCTCTGTCTTTAGGTGTTGAAGACTCCGGGAATAATCCCAAAAGGGCAATTTCCGGGGTAGTGTCAAAGGAAGTGTTGCAGATCTTATTGCTAAGTTGAAACACAGTTCTCCACCAGGTCAGGACCTCAGGACAAGTCCACCAAATGTGGAAGAAGGATCCCCCACCAGTGCGACATCTCCAGCAAGTGCTCGGGGCCGAAGCGTCGTACCTACAAATCTGTTCCGGGGTCCTGTACCACCTCGAGAAAATTTTATAGCTGTTTTCTTGCAGTCTCACACACCGGGAAACCCGATGCGGAGCTATATATATCTTCCCTACTTCTCCTTCCGAAAAGGTCCTCCCCAGGTCTCTCTCCCATCTACCAATAATCGCAGGGGTGGATCTAATAAAAGGGGTTCTCAAACGGTTATGTATTCTATACCCATTTTATGACAAAACCTTCCCCTGTCCAACCCTGCCTTCTATAGACTAATTAGAGATGAGCAAAGTTTTGAAAAATTTGATTCGACAACTTTGCCGAAGTTCCCCAAGATATTTGATCCATTAAAAAATTGATTGGCCACAAATCGCTATAAATCAGGTATACCTAGGCCACTCTGCCTTAGGTTACGGTCACACGGCTGTGCTGCAAGCAGGTTGCTACAGGTCGGAGCCCTTCTTCTGCCATCTGCTTTTCCTCCTTTTCCACATAATCTAATATCAATGAGTATATGTTATCAGGAACATCCAGCTTCTTCTCTCTTGCTGACTTTTCTAGGACATGTAGACTTTGATGGATGATTTGGCTGAAGTAAAGCCGAAGTTTTCCTAAACTTTGGCCTGAATTGGGCTTAGAATGTTTTGCTTTGCTCAATACTACATATAATCATAAGATGACCAGTCACTGCTTCAAACAAGAGCAACACACTCCACTCCAGTTGTTATCATCATTACCTAATTATGTTGTATCTCTTTCCACTTTATATTATAACACGGTCTGCTCTACACTGATTTTCTGTAGCATACTCATAGAAACATAGAAACATAGAAACATAGAATGTGTCGGCAGATAAGAACCATTTGGCCCATCTAGTCTGCCCAATATGCTGAATACTATGGATAGCCCCAAGCCCTATCTTATATGAAGGATGGCCTTATGCCTATCCCATGCATGCTTAAACTCCTTCACTGTATTTGCAGCTACCACTTCTGCAGGAAGGCTATTCCGTGCGTCCACTACTCTCTCAGTAAAGTAATTCTTCCTGATATTACTTTTAAACCTTTGCCCCTCTAATTTAAAACTATGTCCTCTTGTAGCAGTTTGTCTTCTTTTAAATATTCTCTCCTCTTTTACCGTGATGATTCCCTTTATGTATTTAAAAGTTTCTATCATATCCTCTCTGTCTCTTCTTACTTCCAAGCTATACATGTTAAGGTCCTTTAACCTTTCCTGGTAAGTTTTGTCCTGCAATCCATGTACTAGTTTAGTAGCTCTTCTCTGAATATCCTTCTGCAGATATGGTCTCCAGTACTGCACACAATACTCCCAAGGAGGTCTCCCTAGTGCTCTGTAGAGCGGCACGAGCACCTCCCTACTGTTAATGCCTCTCCCTATACACCCAAGCATTCTGCTGGCATTACCTGCTGCTCTATGACATTGTCTGCCCACCTTTAGGTCGTCTGATATAATGACCCCTAAATCCCTTTCCTCAGATACTGAGGTTAGTACTGTATCACTGATTTTATATTCTGCTCTTGGGTTTTTACGCCCCAGGTGCATTATCTTGCACTTATCGACATTAAATTTTAGTTGCCAGATTTTTGACCATTCCTCTAGTTTTCCTAAATCCTTTTCCATTTGGTGTATCCCTCCAGGAACATCAACCCTGTTACAAATCTTTGTGTCATCAGCAAAAAGACACACCTTACCATTGAGGCCTTCTGCAATTTCGCTGATAAAGATATTAAACAATATGGGTCCCAGAACAGATCCCTGAGGTACCCCACTGGTAACAATACCATGGTCTGAATATACTCCATTGACTACAACCCTCTGTTTTCTGTCCTTCAGCCACTGCCTAATCCATTCAACAATATGTGAGCTCAAGCTCAAAGACTGCAGTTTATTGATAAGCCTTCTATGTGGGACAGTATCAAATGCCTTACATGTATAAGCAGGTCATGGCTTCCCACAATATCAGTACATTCCTCGTCTGCTGTTGCTTATTGAAAAAGTATTCATACCCTTTGAACTTTTCCACATTTTTTCATGTTACACCCACAAACGTAACCCCTTCAGTCACCATGATGTACCAGTACATCATAGTAGCTGGGAAAACGTAACTGCTGCAGTGAGCCCCCTCCATATGCGGCAGGTGCTGGCTATATAATACAGCAGGCAGTCGGCCACAATGACGAGGAACAGCGATCGTGTCGTACCCCCGTCATTAACCCCTCAGAGAGTGATCACGGCATTTGTTAGGTAAGAAAGAGGGATGCAGCTTCCTCTGCCTTCCTATCGGAGGTCCGATCGGTTACCGTGACAGCCTGGGCATTTATGAAGCGTCCCATGGCTGCCATGGTAACCTCCCTAAACTGTGCATGAATCACAGCACAGCAGGGAGCATGTCAAAATCCCTATCACCTAATAGAATCTCTATTGGGGGGGATGAGACAAGGGATAAAAAGATCTCAGGTTCTTGGCCCCTAAGGAGGTTAAAAGTTATTATTATAAAAGTAAAAAAAAAGTTTAAAAAAATAAAAAACATTAAAATATTAAAAGTTAAATCACCCCGCTTTTGCTGTTTTACATATAAAAATACATAAACAGTAAAAAAAAAAAACAGGTATTGCTGCATCTGAAAAATTCCTAACTCCGTAATGGAAAATAAACACACGATTTGCCGATTTTTTCAAAACAATTGAATGACAGTGATCATAAAGTTGAACATACCACAAAAATGGTACCAATGAAAACTATAGTGTGTCCGGCAAAAACAAGCCCTCATACAGCTCTGTGGACAGAAATATAAAAAAGTTATGGCTGTCAAAAAATGGCAACATAAGAAAATTTAGATTTTTTTTCAAAGGTTTTTATTATTTTAAAAGCAGTAAAACAAAAAAAACTATACACGATTGGTATTGAAACTAAATAAGGATATTGTGTAATTTTTAGCACACAGTGAATGCCATAATATCAAAAACCCGCAAACCTCGGAGGAATTTTTTTTTTTTGTCAATTTAACCCCACAAAGAATCTTTTTCCCATTTTCCCATAACAGACATAGTAAGTTAAAAAGTGCCCTTTAAAAAATAAAATTCATCCCTAAAAAAATAAGCCCTTATATGGCTATATGAACAGAAAATTTAAAAGTTATGTCTATAGGAACATGGGGAGGAGAAAATGAAAATGCAAAACCAAAAATGCTCCCGATACTTAAAGGGGTTCTCCGGGAATTAAGAAAATGAAAATACTTAAATATTACTTTATTATAAATATATTTCTAAATAACATTTATTAGTTATAATGACTCGTTTTGTCTGGGGAGCAATTATCAGGGGAATTAAAATGGCCGTTGTCCTATTAGTACACACAAAACCTGTCCTAATCACATAGCAAGACAAGTTGCTACAGAACACTGAGCTAAAGAGCTGCCTCATCCTCCTCTCCGCTCTGCTTGTCAGGGATTATGATCCTCAATGCAGATGATAAGATCTTAAGCTGAATCTCTGTAGGAGTGGAGTTCATGAGGAGACATGAAGTACAGAGAGGAGGTGGGGATGTGGCTGATTGTCAGCAGCACTTGTATGCATTGCCACCGCCCCACATTACCACAGTCTGCCCTGTCTGTCCTCTCTGTACATCATGACTCCTCATGAACTTCAGCTGAAGACCTTATCATTAGAGTTGAGCGAACACCTGGATGTTCGGGTTCGAGAAGTTTGGCCGAACTTCACGAAAATGTTCGGGTTCGGAATCCGAACTTAACCCAAATTCCCCCCGAACCTGAACCCGATTGAAGTCAATGGGGACACAAACTTTTGGGCACTAAAAAGTCTGTAAAATAGCCCAGGAAAGGGCTAGAGGGCTGCAAAAGGCAGCAAAATGTAGGTAAATCCCCTGCAAACTAATGTGGATAGGGAAAGGAATTAAAATAAAATAATATAAATGAAAATTCACTAATATCCATTGGCAACTTGGAGGAGGAGGAGGTGGAATAGGAGGTTGGGGTGGGATCACACCCAAAAAGGATTCATGTCTGCCTGCAGTGCCACAGGCCTCCTTCACAGACTCAGGGCCATGGCACCCACAAAGAGGAGAGCAGTCCAATAACAGCAACACAGGCCTCAGGTCAACCTGCAATGGAACAGGCCATTATCATTTATGCAAGCCCCTGACACCCAGACATAGGAGAGGTCATTTGACAGTAAAAAGAGTTTAATGTCTCCCACCAAGACAGCAAGCAATTAAACGAAATATAGGCCACTGACACCCACACAATGTGGAGGTCATTAGACAGTAAAAAGAGTTAAATGTCTGCCACTAAGACAGCAAGCAAGTACGTGAAATTTAGGCCCCTGACACCCACACAATGGGGCGGTCAATAGACAGCAAAAAGAGTTAATTGTCTGCCACCAAGACAGCAAGCAATTAAATGAAATTTAGGCCCCTGACACCCAGACATAGGGGCGGTCATTAGACAGTAAAAAGAGTTTAATGTCACTCACCAAGACAGCAAGCAATTAAACGAAATTTAGGCTTCTGAAACCCACATAATGGGGTGGTCATTTGACAGTAAAAGGAGTATAATATCACTCACCAAGACAGCAAGCAATTAACTGACACCCAGACATAGGGCCGGTCATTAGACAGCAAAAAAGAGTTAAATGTCTGCCACCAAGACAGCAAGCAAGTATGTGAAATTTAGGCCCCTGACACCCACATAATGGGGCGCTCATTTGAGAGTAAAAAGAGTTAAATGTCTGCCATCAAGACAGCAAGCAAGTACGTGAAATTTAGGACCCTGACACCCACACAATGGGGTGGTCATTAGACAGCAAAAAGAGTTAAATGTTTGCCACCAAGACAGCAAGCAATTAAACGAAATTTAGGCCCCTGACGCCCAGACAATGGGGCGGTCATTAGACAGTAAAAAGAGTTAAATGTCTGCCACCAAGACAGCAAGCAAGTACGTGAAATTTAGGCCCCTGACACCCACACAATGGGGAGGTCATTAGACAGCAAAAAGAGTTAAATGTCTGCCACCAAGACAGCAAGCAATTAAAAGAAATTTAGGCCCCTGACACCCAGACATAGGGGCAGTCATTAGACAGTAAAAAGAGTTAAATGTCTGCCACCAAGACAGCAAGCAAGTACGTGAAATTTAAGCCCCTGACACCCACACAGTGGGGCGGTCATTTGACAGTAAAAGAGTTAAACGTCTGCCACCAAGACAGAAAGCAAGAACGTGAAATTTAGGCCCCTGACACCCACACAATGGGGCAGTCATTTGACAGTAAAGAGTTTAATATCACTCACCAAGACCTCAAGCAAGTGCGTGAAATTTAGGCCCCTGACACCCACACAATGGGGTGGTCAAAAGACAGCAAAAAGAGTTAATTGTCTGACACAAGGACAGCAAGCAATTAAACTAAATTTAGACCCCTGACACCCAGACATAGGGGCGGTCATTAGACAGTAAAAAGAGTTAAATGTCTGCCACCAAGACAGCAAGCAAGTACGTGAAATTTAGGCCCCTGACACCCACATAATGTGGAGGTCATTAGACAGTAAAAAGAGTTAAATGTCTGCCACCAAGACAGCAAGCAATTAAACGAAATGTAGGTCCCTGACACCCACACAATGGGGCGGTCATTTGACAGCAAAAAGAGTTTAATATCACTCACCAAGACAGCAAGCAGTTAAACGAAATGTAGGCCCCTGACACCCAGACAATGGGACGGTCATTAGACAGTAAAAAGAGTTTAATATCACTCACCAAGACAGCAAGCAAGTATGTGAAAGTTAGGCCCCTGACACCCAGACAGAGGAGAAAGGTGCCATAGCGGAAAAAGAGGCATCATGTTACCCATCATTGGAACAGGCCACTTTCAGATAAGTAGGCCCCGGCACCCAGACAGAGAAGAGAGGTCCCATAGAAGCCAAAGAGGCATCATGTCACCAACCAATGGAGAAGGCCACTTTTAGTTATTTAGGACCCAGCACCAAGACAGAGGAGAGAGGTCCCATAGCAGAGTATCAGGTTTTATGTCACCCACCAATGGAGAAGGCCACTTTCAGTTATTTATGCCTCGGCACCCAAACAGAGGAGAGAGGTCCCTTAGCAGCAACAGAGGCATCATGTCACCAAACGGAGAAGGCCACTTTTAGTTATTTAGGCCCCAGCACCCAGACAGAGGAGAGAGGTCCCATAGCAGAGAATCAGGCTTCATGTCATCCAACAATGGAGAAGGCCACTTTCAGATATGTAGGCCCCGGCACCCAGACAGAAAAGAGAGGTACCATAGAAGCCAAAGAGGCATCATGTCACCCACCAATGGAGAAGGCCACTTTTAGTTAGAGGTAAGGACAAGTTGTCCTCTGTGGGAGGCGTATCATCCTCCGTTTCCCCCCAGCCACGCACCAATGATGGGCCCGAGCTGCATTGGGTGCCACCCCGCTGTGAACATGCTTCATCCTCATCCTCCTCCACCTACTCCTCATCCTCGTCCTCCAGTAGTGGGCCCTGGCTGGCCAAATTTGGCCTCTGCTGTTACAAAAAACCTCCCTCTGAGGCACTTCTAACAGACTGGCCTGAAAGTGCTAAAAATTACCCCTCTTCCTCCTCCTCCTGAGCCACATCCTCTTCGATCATTGCCCTAAGTGTTTTCTCAAGGAGACATAGAAGTGTTATTGTAACGCTCATAACGGCGCCATCGCCACTAGCCATGTTGGTGGAGTACTCGAAACAGCGCAACAGGGCACACAGGTCTCGCATGGAGGCCCAGTTATTGGTGGGGAAGTGGTGCTGTTCCATAGTGCGACTTACCCGTGTGTGCTGCACCTGAAACTCCACCTGCTGCTGCTCACACAGTCTCTCCAGCATGTGCAAGGTGGAGTTCCACCTGGTGGGCACGTCGCATATGAGGCAGTGAGCGGGAAGGCTGAAGTTACTCTGTAGCGCAGACAGGCGGACGGCGGCAGGATGTGAACGCTGGAAGCGCGCACAGATGGCCCACACTTTATACAGCAGCTCTGACATGTCGGGGTAGTTGTGAAGGAACTTCTGCACCACCAAATTCAGCACATGCGCCAGGCAAGGGATGTGCGTCAAACCGGCTAGTCCCAGAGCTGCGACGAGATTTCGCCCATTATTGCACACCACCAGGCCGGGCTTGAGGCTCACCGGCAGCAACCACTCGTCGGTCTGTTGTTGTATACCCCGCCACAACTCCTGCATGGTGTGGGGCCTGTCCCCCAAACATATGAGTTGCAGAATGGCCTGCTGACGTTTACTCCAGGCAGTGCTGAAGTTGGTGGTGAAGGTGTGTGGCTTACTGGATGAGCAGGTGGAAGAAGAGGAAGAGGAAGCCGAGTAGGAGGAGGAGGCAACAGGAGGCAAAGAATGATGCCCTGCGATCCTTGATGGCGAAAGGACATGCACCAAACAACTCTCCACCTGGGGCCCAGCTGCCACTACACTTACCCAGTGTGCAGTTAGGGAGATATAGCATCCCTGGCTGTGCTTACTGGTCCACGTATCTGTGGTTAGGTGGACCTTGCCACAAATGGCGTTGCGCAGTGCACACTTGATTTTATCGGGTACTTGGTTGTGCAGGGAAGGCACGGCTCTCTTGGAGAAGTAGTGGTGGCTGGGAACAACGTACTGTGGGACAGCCACCGCCATCAGCTGTTTGAAGCTTTCCGTGTCTACCAGCCTGAATGACAGCATTTCAAAGGCCAGTAGTTTAGAAATGCTGGCATTCAGGCCCAGGGCTCGAGGGTGGCTAGGTGGTAATTTACACTTTTTCTCCAAGGTTTGTGAGATGGAGAGCTGAACGCTGCCGTGTGACATGGTGGAGATGCTTGGTGATGGAGGTGGTGGTGTTGGTGGCACATCCTCTGTTTGCTTGGCGGCAGGTGCCAACGTTCCTCCCAAGGCGGAGGAAGAGGCTGAGGCAGCAGCAGAAGAGGGAGCAGGGGGAGCCAGAGTGAGTTCCTTGCTTTTAAGGTGTTTACTCCACTGCAGTTCATGCTAAGGTTCAGAACGTTAATGCCTCTCTTCAGACTCTGATGGAAGAGCGTGCAAACCACTCGGGTCTTGTCGTCAGCACATTGTTTGAAGAAGTGCCATGCCAGGGAACTCCTTGGCCAGTAGCAGGCGAACTTTCTTGGCGGCAGCTGTTCTGCTTTTGCCCCCTGCTCCCTCTTTTGCTACGCTGTTGGCTCGGTATCACCACTGCCTCTTCCTCTGAACTATGAAAGCTAGTGGCACGACCTTCTTTCCATGTGGGGTCTAGGACCTCATCGTCCCCTGCATAGTCTTCCACCCAGTCTTTCTCCCTGACCTCCTGTTCGATCTGTACACTGCAGAAAGACACAGCAGTTGGCGCCTGTGTTTCGTCATCATGAGAGACGTGCGGACTCTGATGAGGTGGTATTCCCATGTCCTTATCATCAGGAAACATAAGTGGTTGTGCGTCAGTGCATTCTATCTCTTCCACCGCTGGGGAAGTGTTAGGTAGATTCCCTTGGGAAACTTTGCCAGCAGAGTCTTCAAACAGTATAAGAGACTGCTGCATAATTTGAGGCTCATACAGTTTCCCTGATATGCATGGGGGTGATGTGACAGACTGATGGGCTTGGTTTTCAGGCGCCACCTGTGCGCTTTCTGCAGAAGACTGGGTGGAAGATAATGTTGTGAATGTGCTGGATCCACTGTCAGCCACCCAATTGACTAGTGCCCGCACTTGCTCAGGCCTTACCATCCTTAGAACGGCACTGGGCCCCACCAAATATCGCTGTAAATTCTGGCGGGTACTGGGACCTGGGGTAGTTGGTTCACTAGGACGTGTGGCTGTGGCAGAATGGACGCGTCCTCTCCCAGCACCAGAGGGTCCACTAACACCACCACAACCATGTTCACGTCCCTTACTAGATGTTTTCCTCATTGTTACCGTTCACCACAATAAGAAAATAATATATTTGGCCCAATGTATTGAGTTCAAATTCAGGCCTTTTTTTTACAGGCACCTAACACTATCTGGCTATCTATTTATATACCGTATTACACTAATACAGGCACAGCAGTAACCACAGATTTAGGCGAATATCAATTGTAGGCCTAGTATTTAGGCCCTGGATGAAAGGTATCCTTTTACAGACAGAAATACACAATGAGATGCACAATAGTGTCTGCAAATGTAGAGGATTATGCTTTCAGCACTTGTTTTTTAACACTTAGTGTAATATACCCTTTTACGGAAAGAAATACACTTGGAGATGCACAGTAGTGTGTGCAAATATAGAGGATTTAATTTTCAGGCCTTGTATTTAGATGCTAACACGTTGAGTGTAATATACCGTTTTACGGACAGATTTACACTTGGCCAACCACAGCTGAAACCACTGATTTACGGTATTGCTATTTTGGCAATTGAATTTCACTCCAGAAATAAATATATCTTTTGCCGGACACTAGTAAATTTAGCCAGCCACAGCTGAAACCACTGATTTACAGTATTGCTTTTTTCACCCCAGAAAAAAAACTATCCTTTGCCGGACACTATTAAACTTGGCCAGCCACAGCTGAAACCAATGATTTACGGTATTGCTATTTTGCAATTGAATTTCACCCCAGAACAAAATATATCCTTTGCCGGACTCTATTAAACTTGGCCAGCCACAGCTAAAACCACTGATTTACAGTATTACTATTTTGGCAATTGAATTGCACCCCAGAAAAAAATCTATCCTTTGCCAGACACTATTAAACTTGGCCAGCCACTACTGGGACACCAGATTTATGGTATTGCTATTTTGGCAACTGAATTTCACCCCAGAAAAAAATCTATCCTTTGCCGGACACTATTAAACTTGGCCAGCCACTACTGGGACACCAGATTTATGGTATTGCTATTTTGGCAACTGAATTTCACCCCAGAAAAAGATCTATCCTTTGCCGGACACTATTAAACTTTGCCAGCCACAGCTGAAACCACTGATTTAAGGCATTGCTATTTTGGCAATTGAATTACACCCCAGAGCAAAATCTATCCTTTGCCGGACACTATTAAACTTGACTAGCCACTGCTGGGAAACCAGATTTAGGGGATTTCTATTTTGGCAATTTAATTTAACCCCTCAATAAAATATAGAAATTTCTATCCTAAGTTTCTAGGGGTGACAATAAGCACAGCGAAGCCCCTGATATAGGATATAGCAAAAAAAAAATATATACTATTGATGGACTTGGTGGCAGCTTGTGATGGCACACCACAAGACACAAAATTGTCGCCGATCACCCCAGAAAAAGTGACAGATAAACGCTCTGTGCAGCCTAAAAACCAGTGAGCAATTAACTAGCAGAAGTTGAATCATTCACAGCTGTAGATCGATCACTTCATTAGGTGTTTTTGCTGAGTTTTCCCTTTCTAATCTTGCCCCCACAGCAGCTGCATCCTATCCCTACAAAATCAGAGCAGAGTGACGTGCGGCGCTACGTGACGCCAGCCTAAATAGAGGCTGGGTCACATGCTGCACTTGGCCAATCACAGCCATGCCAATAGTAGGCATGGCTGTGATGGCTTCTTGGGGCAAGTAGTACGACGCTTGTTGATTGGCTGCTTTGCAGGCTTTCAAAGTGCGCAATAGAAATCTCCGAACACCGAACCCGAACTTTTACCTAAATGTTCGGGTCCGTGTCACGAACACCCCAAAATTCCGTACAAACCCGAACTATACAGTTCGGGTTTGCTCAACCCTACTTATCATCTGTATTCAGGATTATAATCCCTGAAGAGGAGAGCAGAAAGGAGGATGAGGCAGCTCTTCTTCTCAGTGTTTTGAAGTAACTCGTTCTGCTGTGTGATTAGGACAGGTTTTGTGTGTACTAATAGAATGGCGGACATTTTTTTTTCCCCTGATGATTGCTCCCTAGACAAAATGAGCCATTATATCTAATAAAAGGTATTTGTGAATATATTTATAATAAATTAATTTTTAAGTATTTTTATTTTCTTAATTCCCAGAAAACCCCTTTAAGGGATTAAAGAAAAATGTCTAAAAAAGAGACAAAGGCAAGAGAGAGAAAAAAAAGTCCTAGGAGATCTAAGTGTGTCATACACAACTTTTCAGACCAATCTGCCCTCTTTCGATCCGGGTCAAATTTATTCTTACCGAATCAAATTTATTCTCACCAAATCAAATATTCCAACGGTTTACTTAGTCATATCCAAAATGAATTTCAAGAAATTCACTCATCTCTTTAGTAGTAACAATGTAACTTAGGTCTGAAATGTTTTGAGCAAAAACATTTACTCTAATATAATCATTAAATATTGGCATTTACACAGGATTCACACCCACAGGTCATAATGCAAAAGGAAATCAAAGCATTTAAATAAAACACAAAATGCTACTGGATAGGAAATCATAACAGAATGTACATAAATGATCAGAGGACTAATATTTCAGGCTATTAAAGGCTCTGAGATAAATTGGATTTTTTTTTTTGTTGTGGAACATCTGTCCACATTACAAAGATTAGACGACTAATTTTATAGATGTACTGCGGCTGTGTTCTGCTTAATAAGTGATCAGTGCCAACTAACAGATTCAAGAGTTGGATTTCTAAATCTGGGGAGATTTATGAAGATAATCATAAATGTTAATGGATGCAAATGTTTTTGACCAGATTGCACAGAATGAAAAGAAACTGTTTAATTATTAATGAAAATGTAAGGGAAATGGGAATATTTGATGCAGCAAAAAACGTCTATACTATTAATATCACAGTAAATAAAATGTGTTAAAAAATAATGTATACTTTATTTTTCACTCCATTAGATGCACTAAACCATAAGATGCACCTAGGATTTAAAGGAAAAAAAATAAGAAAAAAATATTTTTATCAGACCTCAGATCAGACCCCTATCCTCATCAGACCTCAGATCAGATCCCTGATCCTCATTGTAGCTGGCCAGCTAAGACCTGTCCTAGGTTGCTAATATGGCTCACATATATATTTATAGCTAGACTTGCCAAATAATGTTAATACAGTTCATATGTTAAAGCCAAAAACGTTATTACTGTGATTTATGTTTCTGAAGGTCATATAACAGTTGTACATGTATTGTGTTTACACAAGCATAAAAAGATAATGTACCTTTAAGATTCATTATATGAATGGAAAGGTAAGCCAATCACAGCCAGCCTCACACTTCCCAAGAGTCTTAGCCAATCACAGCCAGTTACACACTCAGCCTGTGTGGGAAGTCCCCTAGCAGATTCTTCCACAATCATTATTCACCAGAGACAGAGAGGTGAACAGAGTTCCAGCCAGAGCAATATTTTATAGAAGTTGAAGAGGCCAAAATAGGTAGTTAATACAGTTATAAATGTTACTATTGTTTAATAGTGTGATTGAACCATTTATGTGTTTACTTGCAGTTCCACCAAATGAACAGTATGCAATAAGCAAATGTAAAGTCCAAATGTAAGAAGCAAATGTAAGAATCAAATGTACAGTTCCAGCAAATGTGTAGAGCAAACAGCTAACTGAGAGCTAACTGCATAATAGCAAATTGCTATCAAACAGCATACTGCAAATCAAATGAGCAATTGTATAGAGTCAAAGACAGAAATACATCATCCACCATTTTATGTTAACTGACAAGATTGAACTGTTGAACCACCATTTTGTGATACTTTATTCACCATGTGTTTTGTACATGGACTGTCTGCTGCAGAAGCAGCAGTGTTAAATGAAAAAAAGTTGAAGTTATTAAATAAGTTATTTCAAGCATTTGGTGTGCTTGTTAAACCTACTGCTTCCATAGAACGGCACCAGAGGAATTACAGAGTAATAGATAGTCGGCTTAGACTAAAAGTCAGAGATATCATAATTCTTCTAATTCCACAGCGCAAAAGGCACTTCATAGTGCGCCTGCCAAACTCATCAGACCCCAAATCAGACCTCCAATCTCCATCAGACCTCCGATCTTACCTCTATTCCTCAGACCTCAGATCAGACCCTGATTTCTCAGATCTCAGATCAGACTACCATTTCTTATTAGACCTTAGATTAGACCCCCAGTAAACATGAGATCAGACTCCAATTGATTGTTAGATACCATATCAGACCCCCCGTGATTAGTAGATTTCATATCAGACCCCATCAGACCCCCATCAGACCTTAGATCAGCCCCCGCCCATTGATTATCAGAGCTCAGATCAGACCCACATCAGACCTCATATCAAACCCCCAACTCAGGTCCTCATTGATTATTAGACATCAGACTCCCATCACACCTCAAATCAGACCCCCATTCCTCTTTAGACTTCAGATCATAACCTGATGAGACCTTAGATCCAACCCCCACTGATTATTAGACCTCAGATCAGACCCCCTTCAGACCTCAGATCAGACCCTCTTTAATTAATAAACCTGATATCAGAAACCCTTCAAACCTCAGATCAAACCCCCAATCCAGACCCCATTGATTATTAGACCTCAGACCCCCCATGAGTTATCAGACATCAAATAAGATTTCTTTCAGACCCCCATTCCTCATTAGACCTCAGATTAGA
Source organism: Bufotes viridis (assembly GCA_033119425.1). Lineage (NCBI taxonomy): Eukaryota > Metazoa > Chordata > Amphibia > Anura > Bufonidae > Bufotes > Bufotes viridis. Next base: position 485,413,362 of record CM065591.1, read on the forward strand.
CCTCCATGAGACAGTGAAATAAATAAATGAACTTACCTCTCCAGCTCTGGAGTGTGCCGCCAACTGTGCAGATCCAGCAGATCTTTCTGTACTCACTCTGGGAATTATCTTGGCCTGTTCTGCACCTTGACCTAATCTCACACAGCATCAAGTCATAGTGTGATCACTACCACTATGTCCTGATGCTGTATGATATCAGCACAGTGCAGCCCAGCTTCCATAGAAGACCAGGGAGCAGTAAGTACAGCCAGTAGCAGGAGTGCTGTATTCACCACTCCCGGTCCTACTGTGTACTAGGAAGCACTTCCATAATGAAAGGGCTCAATAGTATTTGCTTCATAAGCAGTGGTGTAAATAGAGGGGTCGCAGGGATCGCAGTTGCGACCGGGCCCGGCACTCCAGGGGGCCCGGCCACCTGTGGACCTCTGGCCCCTGCTGCCTGTAATGCTGCTGTACCCATTCCAGGGCCCAGCCGCCCAGTGCTCCTCGCCTCCTCCCCTCTTTTCCAATGGAAGCAGTGAGGGGGCGGAGCAGGCAGGGCCGACGCTGGGTCAGAGCTCGCGGTGAGGTGGCGGGGACTCGAGCGCGGAGCTGACAGGAGGACGGCACCACGAGCGTCAGGTGAGGTGACTGGGGCCGGGGTCCCACCTGGCACGTCTGAGGGCTTGGTGATGACGTGGCGTGGGCACCGCCGCTATTGTGCATGGGGGAGGCGTGCATGATGGGGGTTGTTGAGTTTTCCCTTCTCCTTGTATCTTGGGTGGCAGCTGTGGGCATGTCCTGCCCAGGGCTGTGGATGGCAGCAGGTAGAACCAGTGCTCCTAGTCTGGCCGGCTGGAGTGTATCCTTGATGCTGGTGAGATTTTGGGGGGCGTGCCCCCTAGGACCCGGGCAGAGCACAGGTGTGACTCTTTTAATAATTCCCCTTTAAATGGCGGTGGACACGCTTTTTCCGTCAGGACAGTCCCCCAGCTGTTGTGGTTTGTAGCACGATTGTGTCACTGTCGTTCCCCCCGCGCCCAGCTCTCCACGTACAGGGGATGTGTTCATACTGGATGGCAGTCCCGGCATGCACTTCTGGTGTAGGGTGTTACGGTATAACCCGGTATAGTGAGGGTTAATACCGTTCGGGCGATTCCCTTGGCGAAGAGCACAGCAACCCGCAAACACTAGAATCCACCGAACTGGAACCATACGAAGTCCTCCTTTCCTGGAATAGGCAAGAGAACGTTCTGAAGTATCAATTCCCCCAAGTACGAGACGAGGCTCCGTATTGATGGTTACACAGGAATTCTCCGCTTAAATCCCCTTGTAGCTAAAGAAGATGGTCAATGTCCACGAGACAACTCCCCCAGTAACTGGACGACACACAGTTTTGGGAGTCAACTGACTTCACTAGGAATGGCACACACGTTAAAAACCTCCAACAGCCTCATTTACAAACAATAGTACATAGATTACTATAATACAAGGAAGGGGGGGGGAGACAATAGCAAGGGCCGATGGGAGGTCTAAGAGGGACAAAGCAGCTAGTTTAAACAGGTCTTGCAGGGTCCCTGGAAAACCGCCCGGCTCTTGGGAAACAATGGGACAGGAAAAGGGAAGAGGCACAGACAATCAATACATTTACATACCCTGCAACCATAATGGGCACAGGGTGAGCAAAATACAACAGGACTCTGGTGACTTGCACATAATTGGTTTGGTAAATGAAAGGGGGGGGGGGAGGGGGGAGTGTGTACAGACAGCCAAACATAAATTAATATAACAAGGTCAATCTGTTACACTGGGTTACTGGCTGATCTTAGGTCTGATATGGGCTGACTGGGGGTCTTTGGGCTGATCTGAGGTCGGATGGGAGCTGACTGGGGGTCTGATGGTGGTCTTTGGGCTGATCTGAGATCTGATGGGGGCTTAGTGGGGGTCTGATGGGGGTAGGAAACTAAGATGTCTGTCTGTCAAACTCTGCAGAGATGAGAGATGGCTGAAAGAAATTATCATGGTGGTCTGGTCTGAATGGAGAAGATGAAGAAAGAGAACATCTACATCAAATGAGACGTCACTGGGTGTAAGAGGTATGGGCACGATATATGGGTGGGGCTGTGTGTGGGTGTGGCTTGAGGGTGGGCGGTGACACAGGGGCCCATGTCCCTCCCGAGACCAGGCTATGGATCCGCCACTGGGGTGGTGGCGGGGAGGGGGTGACGGTGGCGGGGGAGGGGGGTCATCAGTTTCGCACCTAGGCCCCATGGATTGTGTGTACGCCACTGTTCATAAGACATACTGCAATTTCTAATCCTGCCCCCGCTTTTTGGGGAGAAAATTGCTTCTCATTGAGCGGGGGAAAAAACGGTGTATAAATATATATATATATATATATATATATATATATATATATATATATATATATATATACACATACACTGTATAATTACTGCATATATAGAGTAGGGATTTGTGTACTTATGGTGGGCTCAGCAATGACAGACTCTCAGACATCAGGGGTTAAAAGTCCAAATACTGCTTTATTTTCCATCCAGCACATGCCTTCAGAATGTTAGAGATCAGGCTTTGTAGTCACACAGTCAAACAGCCACCATGGTCTGACACTGATGCTCTGAGGCCTCTATTTATTTCCCAGTAGAGATCCCAGTAGCCACACCTGGGATCTCCTCAGGCCAGGGGGAATAGCTTATCCTGGAGCAAGGGTGTGGACGGGTAGACCTGGACCACACTGCCAAAGCTACCTCCTACAAGTCCACAAAATCCAGCTCACAACAAAGCCTGAACAAAACACCTCAAAAGGACCAATGAAATGGGGTGCCAATTTGTATGAGTTTTTTTTTTGAGTCTGATGTTTTTGGAGGATAGCCACACCTTATCCCCAGGAGAAAATTGAGGTATAATCCTGCACCTGCAATTTGCGGACCTCATTAAGAAAGTGCAGCGTGCCACGGGTGAGACGACGACCAGGTGGTTCCTTTAAGGTGTTACAGATGTGGATTAAAAGTTTGTCGTGATGCCAGTTTTAATCAAGCAACGAGAGACTCATAGGCGTGCGCACAGGGTGTGCCGGGTGTGCCTGGGCACATCCTAGGGGTGCTGGCCGGCGAATACTAATGAAGCGCTTCCATTTTGGAAGCGCTCATTAGTAGTGTTGAGCACGAATATTCGAACAGCAAATTTTAGCGGTATATATTCGCTATTTCGAATATTCGATTTTTTTTTTTTTAGTTGTTAATCCTTGTGCTCCCACTTCCCAAAAGCTGTTCGTACCTGTCCGGAGGATTCCTGGCTCCCTGCCCGCTCCAGTCAATGCATGTTGCCACTTCTGCCGACTTCCTGTGTGCATGGGAACGCCTCCATGCTAAAATGTACTGTCGGATGTGAGAATCACGATCTCACAAATTTGATTAAGTTGTAATCGCAATGCGATTAATATAACCTGAATTATTCGCATTGCGATATTCGTTATATTCTAGCAATACAACCATTAGGAACTTAACTCTAAGATCAATTCGCAATGCGAGTATATGTTCGCTTCGCAAATGAAACTTAGAGCTGAGTTCCTAATGGTCGTTGCTAGAATATAATGAAGATTGAGAATATAGCGCTATATTCGTGATATTCGTTATCTTCGTCAATTCTAGCAATACAAGTTACAACCATTAGGAACTCAGCTCTAAGTTTAATTTGCGATGCGAATATAAATTTGCGCAACATTCTCAATATATAGAATAATGACGAATATTCAAAATATCGCGAAATCGAATATGGCACCTCCCGCTCATCACTACTCATTAGTACCGGAGGACCAGAAATCAGTTCAGAGCGCACAGCCGAGAGCCGACATCAGGAGGAAGAACGTGCTGCGAGGAGCGGCGGTGTTCAGGAGCAGGAGAGGTAAGTGTTTTTTTATTTTATAAAAAATTAGGCTGCTGGGGGCATAATGAGGCACAATAGGGGGCATAATGAGGCACTATGGGGGTCTAATGGGAGGCACATGGGGACATAATGAGGCACAATGGGGGGCTAATAAGGCACAATGGGGGCTAATGGGAGGCACATGGGGGCATAATGAGGCACAATGGGGGGCTAATGAGGCACAATGGGGGGCTAATGGAAAGCACATGGGGGCATAATGAGGCACAAGGGGGCTTAATGGGGCATAATGGGGGGCTAATGAGGCATAATGGGGGCTAATGAGGCATAATGGGGGCCAATGAGGCATAAGAGCAGATGATGGGGGCTAATGAGGCATAAGTGCTGATAATGGGGGCTAGTGAGGCATAAGGGCTGATGATGGGGGCTAGTGAGGCATAAGGGCTGATGATAGGGGCTAATGAGAGGCATAATGGGGGCTAATGGTATAAAGGCTGATATGGGGGCTAATGAAAGGCATGGGGGCTGATATGGGGGTGATGAGAGGCATAATGGGGGCTAATGAGAGGCATAGGGGCTGATATGGGGGTGATGAGAGGCATGTGGCTCTTATCTGAGGTCTGATTGGGGGTCATTTACATTAGGGTCTGATTTGAGGTCTTATTGGGGGTCTGATTTGAGGTCTTATTGGGGTCTGATTAACATTGGGGTATGATTGGTGGTCTGACCTGAGGTGTAATGAAATTTTTTTTTTCTCATTGTCCTCCTCTAAAACCTAGGTGCGTCTTATAGGTCTCCTTCCTGAATGGCAGAGCGGTGCCAACTTCCATGGAAGCAGGTGATTGGACCATGTGACCCAGTGACATCACTGAAGGTCCTTCACCCCCTTCCCGGCTGAATACAGAGCAGAAGACCAGTAACCGTCTGCTACGCGATCAAATGGAGGGGGTAAGTTTATGTTTTTATTATTTTTAACCCTCTAGTGCCCTTTTTACTTTGCATTCTCTATTGAGAATGCTATTATTTTCCTTTATAACTATGTTATAAGGGAAAATAATAAAATCTACAGAATACTCCACCCAAAACCGGACTTCAGTGATGAAGTCCGGTTTCGGGTCTGGGTACCAAACATGCAGTTTTTTCGCACGCAAGTGCAAAACGCATTAAAACTCTTTGCACTCGCGCGGAAAAATCGCGCATATTCCCGCAACGCACCCGCATTCAATCCGGGCGTCAAACATGACGCCTGTGTGAAAGAGGCCTAAGTCCCCCTATGTAGAAGGTAATGGTGTAACCCAGGTGTAGGAATGCCAGAGTGGTGTGAGGGTGGCCTATAGTGTCCCTCTAGGTGTGGCTTTTGCACTTGTCACGGTGCTCCTACCTGGATGTCCTGGAACCCCAGGCGTTGTCGTCCGCAGCGGTGCAACTAACTTGTGTCCAGACTTGTATTAATGTTGAACACAGCTTTACTTTCATTAAACGTTTCTCCAACAGTTTCAGGCTTTGTCTTGGTCATCAGCAGGTTTTGGCTTAACTTTCTCCCAGGCAAACAAATTCAGCTCTGCTACATCTGTACTCTCTCAGCTTTGCTATGCTGGCTGGATTAAATAGGAACTTTTCCTCTTCTGCTGTAACTTAGCTTCCTGTAGTCTGATTCTGTCTTGATATTGATCTGTATCTTTAGCTTTATCTTTATCCAGGGAACCTTTCCTCCTGGCTCTGAAGCTCTTTACTTCTTTTCTTTGGCCTAGCAGAGCAGACTGTGCTCTGCTGGGTGGCACAAAGCTTTCCCCTTGCAGGGGCTGCTCTGAGCTATCTTTAGCAGGACTCGTCCAGGAGAGACGAGGGCCTGATCCTTCCTCAAGCAGGGGCTAAGCTAAAACAAAAAGTCCAACTAACTTAACTCCTCCCTCTCTATAGAGGGCTAGAATGGAAAGAGGCTCCACTCTAGGAAAACTAGCACTGCCATGACCGCCGCCATCTGCTGATGAACCAGGTACATTACACATAAACAGTTGCAAAATCATAAATATAGATACACATTGTGCAGAACCTATGGATAAATACACATGCTGATACAGGATGCACCATTAAAGAGAGTGGAGGGGCGCAAAGAGAGGTAATGCCCCCTAGCAGGGCATTACACAAGCAGAGGCTTGCAATAGGGAAGTTTTAGTCTCTTGCCAGATCTGGAAGAAACTACTGACAGTGAATTTGGCTGCTGGAACTTTGTAAGAGACACATAGTAGAAGAGGAACCCACAACTGCCAACCATACACAAGAAAGAAAGGGGTCTTACCGTTCAACTCACTGGGATGTTTATTGTAGGAAATCTCTGCCTAGGAGAGCATGACTAGTGATGAGCGAACCCAGACCCCCTGTTCGGGTTCGTACTGAACATTACTGTGTCCGGGTACCTGAACCCAAACATGGATATTGGCATAAAAGTTAAAATAAAGCTTGTTGAAAGGCTGCAGCACAACCAATCAACAAGCGTTAAAACTGTGGGCACTTGGAAGCCATCACAGTCATGCCTAGCATTTGTTTCCGGATCCGTCTAACAAATGCATTGCAATACCGTATCCGTATCCCCAGTGTCATCCAGAAAACCGGATCCGGTATTTATTTTTTTCACAGATTTAAAGGTCCATTTTTCCGGAACACTTGGTACCGGATCCGGCATTAATACATTTCAATGGAAATTAATGCCAGATCTGGCATTCCGGCAAGTGTTCCGGAATTTTGGCTGGAGAAAATACTGCAGCATGCTGCGGTATTTTCTCCGGCCAAATACGGTAAGAGGGACTGAACTGAAGACATCCTGATGCATACTGAACGGAATGCTCTCCATTCAGAATGCATTAGGATAAAACTGAAGCGTTTTTGCCCGGTATTGAGCCCCTGTGACGGAACTCAATGCCAGAAAAGTTTAACGCTAGTGTGAAAGTACCCTTACCTGTCACCTTCTCTCCTCCCCCCCTAAGAAGTTAATGCCGATTTGTGCATGTCAACAACTGGTGCAGTACAAAAGATTGCACAAACTGGATTCATGGACAAGGTGTTTGACAAGTGACATGATATGATACGACAAACAGCAAAAAAAAAAACTACATTTTATTGTGAAGTGCCCATAAAGTTTTGGACTGATTGGCTCCATCAGCAGCGGAGTCACTTTTACTTTACTCACTTTTACTCTTCTTCATTTTTAAAACATTAGAAGCAGATATTGGCATGTTTTCTTTTTCTCTAACCCCTGTTCAGTTTCTGACAAGACTAACGTCTAGAGATAACTCATTAAAAATTTCTGGGAGAGTTTTGTGGACCTGATCTGTGACCTGCTCTGATATCAACTCAGCAGCAGATGTACTGCGCATGCGCCAATTATAGGACCCATGGCCCCTGCAATGATTACTGAATCTGTAGTGTATGTGTGGGAATACAGGGCCAGGCAAAAGCACAATGAAAATACTGGGTCCTGTTAGTCATGGGGAGGGGGGTTTGGCTAAAGGTGGGTTTAGACGGCCCGAGGAGAAGCCGATTATCAGGAAGGAAGCGCTCCTTCCTGACAATTGCCTGCTTGTTCGGTGGAGGTAAAGCATTTACATTCAGCGATCACCTCCACGGTATAAGGAGAGTGATTGTTATTGCTATCACCCGTCCTCATACAGCTGCAAAGTTTCTGGGCAGCAGAGAGTTTAGGCTACTTTCACTTCGTGTTTGGTGCAGATCTGTCATGGATCTGCACAAACGCATCCGTTCAGATCATACAACCGCATGCATCCGTTCAGAACAGATCCGTTTGTATTATCTTTAACATAGCCAAAACGGATCTGGCTAAAACACCACTGAAAGTCCATGGGGGACGGATCGGTTTTCTATTGTGTCAGTTTCGTCAGTTGGCTCAGTTTCGTCAGACGGACAACAAAACGCTGCAAGCAGTGTTTTGGTGTACTCCTTTAAAGCGGAATTGAGGCGGAACCGAGCCAAACTGATGCATTCTGAGCGGATCCTTATCCATTCAGAACGCATTAAGGGCAAAACTGATCGGACCGCTCGTGAGAGCCCTAAACGGATCTCAGAAACGGAAATCAAAACGCCAGTGTGAAAATAGCCTTAGACGCATGATCTGCAGCCCAGAAACGATAATTTATGTGCCTGTGCGAATGACAGATTCACCCCATGAACAAGCTTTTCGCTCGTTATTCGGGTGATTGGATACTCCTTTAGACGGGCAGATTATCGGGAACCAGCATTCGTAAGGATGTTTGTCTCCCATAATCTGCTGTAAACACACCATTAGTAAGAAAAGTGAAGGAGCAGTGGTGCACAAACGCGCTAGGACATGTCCCTTGGTGCACTGCAGGCCAAATTCGCATATCCTATAGTACATGACGATACATTTCTAACAAAGCTAGAACCAGCCCTGTACCTCACATGGATTCAGAGATCTCCTCATTCATTGCTCCTATAGCCAGATTCTTTTCAGCCAGGCAGCTCAGGGGGAATGTCCTTTCTGCTGCAGCTCTCTCCCTGTAACTGCTGCCGCTTCTAACACGATATATGGCTGGTGGCAGTTGAAGATTTAAATTGAGCATGTGCGACCACCTCAGTGAGACGGACAAAAAAATAAGGACAAAAACAAGCAGGTGGCGCCATACGGATACATTTTATTGAATAACTCAGGGGCTACACTACATTTTTAATTACATGCAATTATAAAAGTATTCAGATCCAGATGCTGGTTTGAAAAATGAAGAATATGTTTCGTGAAACAAACGTTTAATTAAAGTTAAGATAGCTCTTTATCAGGTGATAAAGGTATTGTTTTAATCAGAAGGATCAACCCTTACCAGGAAATCGACCTTGTTTAATGGAGTTGATCCTGCTGATAAGTCTTCTTTAAAAATATACATAAAGGAAATGATCCATGTGAGATACATGAGGGCTTGTGTCTGTGCTTTTCAAGTACATGGAAGAAAAGGTCCTTTCCGAGAAAGTCCTTTGGGCATAAAGCGTACACACTCTGCTGGAGCAAATATTAATAAAAGCGACGCCTGCGTCATGTGCCCCGCAGAACGTGGTAAAGTGTTGAATTTTAAATAGCTCGTCAATCGCCAATGATTTATTCTTTTTTTTTATCTGAAGCGTTAAATAATTGTAACGGTACAGTAGATGCCTCCTTCTTATTTAAGCATGATCTTCATGCAGTTCGGCTGCGGTGGGAATATTCTACATCACAGGTGATTTCATTAGAAATATATCCCCCTCAAAATTACATTTTTGTGTTGCTATTCCTGTGAGCACCCCAGGGCTATGAAGGGGAATGAATGCAATTTTCAATTTCTTAGAATCACGGTGGCTCGAGGCTACAGAGACACGTTATTTTTTTTTTTTTCTTTCAATATTTGAGAAAAAAAGAAAATTAATAAAAATCCTACACCTTAAACATTATCTTCTTCACCCTTGGTTTGCTCTAAATAAACATTTTGAGATATTAGTTCCACATCTCGGCAAACAGGCCGCACTGCACGACAGGGTACGCTCCTACTCATTTATTAGAACTGACTGCAGGGGAAGGGAATGAAATATTAAGTAAGGTCAGTATCGGCCATACGTTACCATCCACAGCACGCGGCACAGTCACGTTGTAGGAGCTAAAACGTACTTGTATGTATGTCCTTGTCATTTTCATCTATTAGGTGCATAGGCAGGATTTGGTCAAAGGGGATGTTCACAGGCTAAGGGCACATTTGCAAGATTCGTATCCAGTTTTCAGTCCGCAAATCATGTATCCGCAAAATGCGGATGCGTCTGTGTGCATCCGGCACTTTTTGTGGGCCCCATTGAAAAAATGACATGTTCGATAATTGACATGGTCTATAATTTGCAGGGATAGGGCAGGTAGACATAGGCTATCACGGAACTTATCCATGAGTTGGCCTGTTTATTGGGGGAAAGTTATGGGTGTCAGGTTGTAGATTATAAAGAGACTAGTGAAGAGCTAGCATGCTCGGCCGAGGATTGGTTCGGCTCGAGCATCGCTATGCTCGGCGCTCGGCTTAACCCGGCCGAGCACCACATGTGTTCGTCGCTTTGCTCGAGTCTCCTCCCCGCACGTTTGGTGTCTTCTAAGCAGCCAATCAAGGTCCAGGTAAGTAATTCCCTTCAGTGTAAGGCCATAGCCATGTTAGCTGTAAGCCTTACACTGATTGGCTGGCCAAAACACATTATACCATTTCATATAGGAGCTGAGGTCCGGCACTCGGCTCATTCAGCGTCAGAGAGAGCAGACAGTAGGCAGGGACAGATAGCGTTTTGCTCTAAACTTACTGATTCTACTCCAAAAACCTTATTAAAAGACCTAACAGTCCTTTTAAGGACTACAGTGTGTGTTTGACAGCAGTGCAGCACCTTTTTTTTTAAGAAGGGGTTTGCTTCAGCACTATCTGGAACAGGCGTCACCAGGAAGGGACAGATAGTGCAGGGCTTGAAAATCACATTTTTAACTACCCAAACTTCTAAAAGACAGAAATATTTCAGATTAGTGACATCTACAATACCCCATTATAAAGCAGTGTTTTGGGCAGACATTATAAAAAGGGGCTTATTCACTACAGTGTGTCTGCTACTGACATATACACTGCACCATCATAAATCAGTGTGTTGGGCAGATGTTATAAAAAGGGGCTTATTCGCTAAAGTGTGCCTGCTACTGAGATATACACTGCACCATCATAAAACAGTGTGTTGGGCAGACATTATAAAAAGGGGCTTATTGCTACAGTGTGCCTGCTACTGAGATATACACTGCACCATTAGAGAAATTATTTTTTCTGGGGAAATTAACCTAACTTGTGCCACATCTGTCTGTGCGTTCAATCCGCAACCGTTATATTAATTACTCCAGCAGAGAGTGATTTATATTTTGGCCATAGTTAACCAGTTTTGGGCACATCTGTGTGTGCGTTTAGGCCGCAACCATATATTGAAGCAGAGAATACATTTTATTTGGGGCAAATTTGTATCCAATATAGAACTACATCCGAATGCAGTGTGTATATTAAAAATTACATTTACTGAATTCTGTAGTATTTTTCTATCCAATACTGAACTGTATCTGAATACAGTGTGTATATTACAAATTACATTATCCTGCGCCTGATTTACTGAAATTTGTAGTATTTTGCTTCCAATACTGAACTGTATCTTAATACAGTGTTTATATTAAAAATTACATTCTCCTGGGCCTAGTGTAGTGGCCAAAATCTATTTTTTTGTATCCAATACCGAACTGCATCTCAATACAGTGTTTATCTTAAAAATTACATTCTCTTGGGCCTAGTGTAGTGGCCAAAATCTATTTTTTTGTATCCAATACCGAACTGCATCTCAATACAGTGTGTATATTGAAAATTGAATTCTCTTGGGCCTAGTGTAGTGGCCAAAATTTGTATTTTTTAGTATCCAATACCGAACTGAATCTCAATACAGTGTATATCCTAAAAATTACATTCTCTTTGGCCTAGTGTAGTGGGCAAAATCTGTTGGTTTTTCTATCCAATACTGAACTGTATCTGAATACAGTGTGTATATTACAAACTACATTATCCTACGCCTAATTTACTGTCAGAAATTTGTAGTATTTTGCTTCCAATACTGAACTGTATCTCAATACAGTGTGTATATAAAAAATTACATTCTCTTGGGCCTATTGTAGTGGCCAGAATCAGTTTTTTTTTTGTATCCAATACTGAACTGCATCTCAATACAGTGTGTATATTGTAAGAGGGTGCAAGGTGTTGTATTTGATAGCAGGTACGTGTCACCGAGGTTGCTGGCCTCGGTGAGGTAAGAGCCGGGGTTTTTGGTCTGCAGCAGCTAGTGCTGCTCTGTTAAATAGCATGGCTGCAAAGCCGATCCGGGCCGGCTCTTACTGGGAGCAGCTAAAGAGTAGGGTGGGTGGCTGCTCCCCACGGTCCAGTCCATGTTTTGGGCTGGGTATAAAACGCAGCCAGCAGCTGTGTCTGGGTGTGTGATTATCCTGGAGCCTGCAAACAGGGCTGAGGAATTCTCTGTCCTGGAGGAAGGAGCTCAGCAAGGTGGTGTTTCCCTGCGACCTGAAGGTGGAATCGCCTGCGGCTGAGCCGACTGCTAGGTGTGAACCCGCACCTAAACCACCCAAGGTGACTGGACCCTGTGTTGGCCTGTTTTTGTTTTGCCACAGTATTTCCGTTGTGTGTGAACTGTCACCAAGAGACTGCTTTTCATTTATGGCGTGCAAGTGTGAATAAAACACTGTTTGATGCACCATCTGGACTCCTTGTTTTGCCTCTAAACTGCACCCGCACCGCTGTCTACCAGAGCGACTCCCCACATTTGGTGTCGGATGCGGGCATGCGCAGTGAGGCTGGCGTGAACGCCGAACTTTGTTTGCTGAGCAAAAGTGTATGTCCTATATTAGGCCGGCAAAGTTGCAGCCTGTGATTTCTGGCAACATGGAGGCTGCTGTGAAAGCCCTCATAGAGGCTAACGTGCAGCAGCGGGAGACCAACCAGTTATTGCTGCAACATGTGATGGCATTACAGGCGGCAGGAGCGTCCCACCACGTCCATGATGCCCGGAAGCGGTCCGTGCGGCGATCCCAAAGATGACCCCCGCAGACGGCGTGGAGACATACCTAGCCGTCTTTGAGAAGGTCGCCGTGAGGGAAAAGTTACCCCGTGACCAGTGGGCCGAGGTGGTTGCTCCGTTCCTGGCAGCGGACCCCAGCAAGTTTTTTCGATTTGGCAGATGTCCAGGCAGCTGACTACCCGACCGTGAAAGGTGAGATTCTAGCAAGACTGGGGGTGAATGTTTTGGTCCGGGCCCAGCGGGTGCATCAGTGGGAATTTAACCCGGCTGAACCCGCCAGACCACAATACTATGACCTGCTACATCGGTTGCAAAAATGGCTGCAGCCAGACATACTGACTCCCACTGCTATGCTCGACCGTCTGTTAGCAGATGTATTCTGGAGGTCTTTGCCATACCCTCTCCAGCACTGGATCGGCCAGGTATCCCCCACCAATGCCCTTGAGATGGTCGACCTGGTGGAGCGATATGAGGCCACCAGAAACCTGCAGGGGGTTCTTTTGGGAGGAGGCCAGTCAAACCCGGAAACCTCCACCCCAGTCCCGGCGGCGGCCAAACCCGCCCGGGATGTACCCCTTGCAGATCCCTCCCCAGTAGTCTGCTGGCGGTGTCACGAGCCTGGCCACGTAAGGGCCGACTGTCCACAGTGGGGGAACCCATGGAGACTAATTATGGGTACCGGGCTTCCATGTATGCCCGGAGACTGTGTGCGACCGGCACCCCGAGACAATAGACAATCGACATCTGTGCCAGGTGCAAATCGGGGATAACCTGGCAGTGGCGCTGTTGGACTCAGGGAGCCTGGTAACCCTGGTAAGTGCTGCCCTGGTACAGCCCACCCAGTATACGGGCCGGAAAGTTGGTGTGGTGTGTATACACGGAGACTTAAAGGACTATCCCACGGCTGTAATGTCTCTGTCCACGGCGGCCGGCACCTGGACTTGTGAAGTGGCGATCTCCACAAAGCTGCCCTATGAACTAATAATTGGGAGAGACTTCCCTGGTTTTCCGTCACTGTGGCCTGAGATGAAAGTGACTAATAGCCCTGAGACAGGGGTAACCCTAGCAGAGTGGCCTGATACCCCTGGAAGGCCAGAACCCTGGGAGCCCGAGTCTGAAGGGCCAGCGGTAGGGGTGACCACTGCTGCAGCGGTAGTGGGGAGACAACCCCACTGAGTGTAATGGTGGGAGACACGGAGGACTTGCCACCGGGGCCTGAGTTGGCAGACCTCAATGTCTCCGGGGAAAATTTTGGGACCGCACAACACCGGGACCAAACCCTAACCAGGGCCTGGGAGAATGTGCTGGAAATTGATGGTAAACCCCAGAAACCAGGGGCTGAATTAATGTTCCCACGATTTATTGTTCTGCAGGATATGTTGTATCGGGTGAACCAAATCCGAGGTGAACCTGTTGAACAGTTGGTGGTGCCCACAGCGTATCGCAAGCTTGTCATGGAGCTTGCCCACCAACATGTTCTTGGGGGACACCTGGGGTGGCAGAAAACCCAGGACCGCATACTGCAGCGGTTTTATTGGCCCAGTGTGTTCAAGGAGGTAGAGAATTATTGTAAGTCCTGTCCGACCTGTCAGATAACTAGCCCCCAGCCACATTTCCGTAGTCCTCTGGTACCTCTGCCAATTATTGAAGTACCGTTCGAGCGAATCGCTATGGATTTAATTGGGCCTGTACCAAAGTCTGCCAGGGGCCACCAACACATTCTGGTAGTTCTCGACTATGCCACTCGGTATCCGGAGGCGGTGCCTCTGCGACATACCTCAGCTAAGCTCATTGCCAAAGAGTTAATGGAGATGTTTTCCCGTGTGGGCCTGCCAAAAGAGGTTCTGACAGACCAAGGGACCCCTTTTATGTCCAAAGTAATGAGGGAACTGTGTAAATTGTTGCGTATAAAGCAGTTACGGACGTCCGTTTACCATCCGCAAACAGACGGTCTTGTTGAGAGGTTTAACCAAACTCTAAAAAATATGTTAAAGAGGGTGGTGTCTAGAGATGGGAAGGACTGGGACCTGCTTCTGCCCTATCTCATGTTCGCAGTGCGAGAGGTACCCCAGGCCTCTACTGGGTTCTCGCCCTTCGAACTGCTTTATGGCAGACACCCTCGGGGCCTGTTGGATATCGCCAAGGAAGCATGGGAACAACAGCCTGTCCCCCACAAAAGTGTCATTGAGTATGTCACCCAGATGCAGGAACGGATAGAAAGGGTGTTGCCGCTGGTCCGGGAGCATATGGAGGCAGCACAACAAGCCCAGAGTAGGGTGTACAATCGTCAGGCTCGGAGTGCGGGGCTTCAATCCGGGAGATCGAGTGTTGGTTCTGGTACCCACCCTTGACAGCAAATTCCTAGCTAGGTGGCAGGGCCCCTATGAGGTGATCGAGAAGGTAGGGAAGTAAATTACAAAGTACACCAGCCAGGGCGGCGCAAGCCGAGCAGGTGTACCACGTGAATTTACTTAAGCCGTGGAAAGATAGGGACACGGCCGACGACCACAGCCCCCGGCCAGGGCTTCTAGGTGAAAAGGGTCCAGCCCCACAGTTCGAGGCCTGTGAAGCAGTAACCACGGTAAAAATTGCAGACAGCCTGTCTTCCAAACAAGTTCAGGAAGTCAGGGAGTTCATCAGTCGGAACACGTATGTGTTCTCGGACCTCCCTGGCCGCACGTCTCTCATCCAACATGACATCGTCACTGAGCCTCAGGCCAAGATCCGGTTAAAACCATACCGGGTACCCGAGGCTCGGCGGCGGGCCATCGCGGAGGAAGTACAGTTAATGTTGAAGCTCGATGTCATTGAGGAGTCGAAGAGTGAGTGGGCCAGTCCCATAGTCCTAATACCCAAGCCGGATGGGGCGTTGCGGTTCTGCAACGATTTTCGCAAGTTAAATGAAGTGTCCAAGTTTGATGCGTATCCCATGCCCGGGTAGACGAGCTTGTTGAGAGTTTAGGGCAAGCCCGTTATTTTTCTGTGCTAGACCTCACCAAAGGGTACTGGCAGGTACCCTTAACGGAGTCGGCTAAGGAAAAAACCGCATTTGTTACCCCGCAGGGCCTGTATCACTACAAGGTGTTACCCTTTGGCCTGCATGGCGCCCCCGCCACTTTCCAAGGTTAATGGACATAGTGCTGCGACCACATCGTCGGTGCGCCTCGGCCTACTTAGATGATGTAGTCATCCACAGCACCGACTGGGAAAGCCATTTACCCAAGGTGCAGGCGGTAGTGGATGCCCTGAGGAAAGCCGGACTGACCGCTAACCCAAAGAAGTGCTCCATAGGGTTAGAGGAGACAAAATATCTGGGATATGTTATTGGGCGGGGAGTCATCAAACCTCAGGTAACCAAGGTAGAGGCCATTCGTAACTGGCCCCGACCGGTCACCACCAGGCAGGTAAAGTCTTTCCTGGGGATTGTAGGTTACTACATGAGGTTTGTGCCCCACTTTGCCACAATAGCAGCGCCGTTGACAGACCTGTTGAAGGGGCGAAAGTCTGGGAGGGTTAGCTGGAGTGAGAAGGCGGAGGAGGCTTTCGCCGCGTTGAAGTCGGCCCTGTGTGGGTCCCCGGTTTTGGTGACACCCGACTTCAACAAGGAGTTTGTCGTACAGACCGACGCCTCGGAGGTAGGCCTCGGTGCGGTACTGTCTCAGGAGGTCAACGGGAAGAACATCCCGTTGTCTTCCTGAGCCGTAAGCTCAATCCCGCCGAGTCCAGATATAGTATAGTGGAGAGGGAGTGCCTGGCTATCAAGTGGGCACTCGAATCTCTCCGCTACTACTTGTTAGGGAGGAGGTTCCGTCTGGTGACCGACCATTCCCCCTCAAATGGATGAGTCAGGCCAAGGAGAGGAATGCTCGGGTCACCAGGTGGTTCCTATCTCTTCAGAATTTCAAATTCTCCGTGGAACACAGGGCAGGCCGCTTGCAGGGCAACGCAGATGCCCTGTCCCGCGTCCACTGCCTCACGTGTGTTCACCCCTCAGGGTTGAACAAAGGGGGTGTGTAAGAGGGTGCAAGGTGTTGTATTTGATAGCAGGTACGTGTCACCGAGGTTGCTGGCCTCGGTGAGGTAAGAGCCGGGGTTTTGGTCTGCAGCAGCTAGTGCTGCTCTGTTAAATAGCATGGCTGCAAAGCCGATCCGGGCCGGCTCTTACTGGGAGCAGCTAAAGAGTAGGGTGGGTGGCTGCTCCCCACGGTCCAGTCCATGTTTTGGGCTGGGTATAAAACGCAGCCAGCAGCTGTGTCTGGGTGTGTGATTATCCTGGAGCCTGCAAACAGGGCTGAGGAATTCTCTGTCCTGGAGGAAGGAGCTCAGCAAGGTGGTGTTTCCCTGCGACCTGAAGGTGGAATCGCCTGCGGCTGAGCCGACTGCTAGGTGTGAACCCGCACCTAAACCACACAAGGTGACTGGACCCTGTGTTGGCCTGTTTTTGTTTTGCCACAGTATTTCCGTTGTGTGTGAACTGTCACCAAGAGACTGCTTTTCATTTATGGCGTGCAAGTGTGAATAAAACACTGTTTGATGCACCATCTGGACTCCTTGTTTTGCCTCTAAACTGCACCCGCACCGCTGTCTACCAGAGCGACTCCCCACAATATTAAAAATGACATTCTCTTGGGCCTAGTGTAGTGGTCAAAATCTGTTGGTTTTTCTATCTAATACTGAACTGTATCTGAATACAGTGTGTATATTACAAATTACATTATCCTGCGCCTAATGTACCGTCAGAAAATTGTTGTATTTTGCTTCCAATACTGAACTGTATCTCAATACAGTGTGCATATTAAAAATTACATTCTCTTGAGCCTAGTGTAGTGGCCAAAATCTTTTTTTTTTTTTTTTTTTTTTTTTTATCCAATACCGAACCGCATCTCAATACAGTGTGTATCTTAAAAATTACATTCTCTTGGGCCTAGTGTAGTGGGCAAAATCTGTTTTTTTTTTTTTATCCAATACTGAACTGTATCTAAATACAGTGTGTATATTAAGAAATAACATTGTCCTACGCCTAATTTACTGTCAGAAATGTGCAGTATTTTGCTTCCAATACTGAACTGCATCTCAATACAGTGTGTATATAAAACATTACATTCTCTTGGGCCTATTGTAGTGGCCATAATCAGTTGTTTTTTTTTTTTTTTTGTATCCAATACTGAACTGCATTTCAATACAGTGTGTATATTAAAAATGACACTCTCTTGGGCCTAGTTTAGTGGCCAAAATCTGTATTTTTTTGTATCCAATACCGAACTGCATCTCAATACAGTGTGTATCTTAAAAATTACATTCTCTTGGGCCTAGTGTAGTGGGCAAAATCTTTTTTTTTTTTTTATCCAATACTGAACTGTATCTGAATACAGTGTGTATATTACAAATAACACTATCCTACACCTAATTAACTGTCAGAAATTTGTAGTATGTTGCTTCCAATACTGAACTGCATCTCAATACAGTGTGTATATAAAACATTACATTCTCTTGGGCCTATTGTAGTGGCCATAATCAGTTTTTTTTTTTTTTTGTATCCAATACTGAACTGCATTTAAATACAGTGTGTATATTAAAAATGACATTCTCTCGGGCCTAGTGTAGTGGCCAAAATCAGTATTTTTTTGTATCCAGTACCGAACTGCATCTTAATACAGTGTGTATCTAAAATATTACATTCTCTTGGGCTTAGTGTAGTGGCCAAAATCTTTTTTTTTTTTTTGTATCCAATACCGAACTGCATTTCAATACAGTGTGTATATTAAAAATTACATTCTCTTGGGCCTAGTGTAGTGGCCAAAATCAGTTTTTTTATATCCAATACTGTCCTGCATCAGAAAACTGTTTTTCAGTCTGCGCCACATCTACAGACAAAACCATTAATATGAGGAAGGCGAGCACAAAGGGACGGGGAAGTGGTCGTGATTCTGATGTTGCACGCAGAGGCAGTGGCCCTGGGCACAATCAAACTGTGCCTGATGCCAGTGCACCTGAAAAAAAAATATATATAAATGTACCCAGCTTCATGTCCAAATAAGATGGGCAGCACAGGACTACACTCGCAAAGTCGGACCACTGCACACAGTTGGTCAGTTGGATTGCAGAAGATAATGCTTTCAGTCTGTCAAGCACAACCCTCTCTTCCTCCAGGTCTAGTCTCTGTAGCCAAGAGTCTGGTCAACCAAATCCTCACTCTGATGATCCTTCCTCCCACCATCTTTCTTCCCACCATGTAGAGGCTTGCCAAACGAGTGATCCCACACTCGGATATTCCGAGGAGCTATTTCCAGCACCACTATTACATTTGGCCCTCTCACCCAGCACGCTTGAAAAGGGACCTTAGCTATTATGTCCTGATTCCCAACCTCTTGAGCCTTCGCAGTTGCAAGAAGATGACCGTGGTGATCGACAATCATCCGTTCACGAGGAGGAGGATGATGAGACACAGTTGCCAAACACTCAGGTTGCGGTTAGGTCAAGTCAGGATGCAGCGTACTCAAGTTAGGGTTAATAGTGTTCCTGAATGTTGTAGTGCAATGGTGACCACTAACCTGAGACAGGCTGACTCTCTGGCAGGTAGTTGTAGATAGAGTTCGTGACGCCAGTGCCAATTAACTGTGGCACACCGTTTGCTGATAGTAGGAATAACTGAGGAACCACGTTATGATAAAACAGAACTTGAACTTTACTGAAGTACTTGTTGGTTATCATACACGGACATAGATGGAAGCGCAGTTCCTTTGAAGACAGTTGGTTTCAGTAAGTTACAGGTTACAGTACATACGGCAGTCTCTGACATAGCAAGGTGATCACAGAGGGTTAACACACAGGACTCTTGCAGTACAGGCGGCTTGCACTCTCTACCTGTCTGATCCTGGAAATGTAGACACTTTCCTCCAAGGCCCCAATGCCCTCAATCTGGCGTATATCCTTGGGTCAACAATTACTGAGTACCTCCTCTGGTATTTGTAGTACCTCTTGCTTTCTCTGCACTTGGCTCTGCCTCTCTCAGCTTCCTCCTACTGTAAATACGGACTCAGGAGGGGAACCTTCTCCTTGGATCTGGAACCCGGTTACAGGGACTGAAATGCCCTCTCCTAGTCGGCAGGCTCCAGGCCTGCACTGCCTTCACAGGCTCATGGCCTGGGCTTGACTTTACAGGCTCAAGGCCTGGGCTTAGACTCCTACAGGCTCAAGGCCTGGGCTTCAACTGCTTGTGCCTTCCCTGACTGGGCCTTATATAACCTAGGGCTCCCTAGCTCCCTCTAGTGACTAGAGCTGGAATGAAATCCCTAGCAGGCCTGTACATGCAATACTCACAGTAACAGGGAAGTGCATAGCATTACCTTACATCTGCAGATTATTTATACCAACCTCCCCATAAATAAAGGGGAAACGACAGCACACCAGTGACCCTTCTGTAGTGACGGGCATTACAGCTCCCGTACACTACATACCCCGCTGCTTTAAGATGAGTACGACCTCGTACTCCAGCAGGGCCCGCCCAACTGGAATTTACACCTGGAATACAAAAAGGACATGCAGGCATACATATTCATATATATCAGCATCATCTGCATAGATATTCATATCAGGTCCAATTGGCAAAGGTGAAGTGCGGTGACAAGGGGCGTCGTTCTCTTCTCTCAGGATAGTGAGTGGAACTGGGGCGCTGACCTGGCACAGCGGATAAAAGGGAACACCAGGATAGTCCATGACATTATATAAGTCCATAATAAAATATTATAAATTTTTGGCTCACATTCAGGGAGTCCATGGAAATAAAGATCACAGAGGCTCGCACATGGGGAGTCCATTTCTGGGCACATTGGCTTGGATATAAAACCTGCAATAAATACGGTCAGCAATACACATACTATTGACATCACAGGACTCTGACAATACCAGGGCCATGTTATCCTGGCAAGTCCTGCTTACCCTAAAAGTGCTGACATAAAATTCCCTTTCAACCTGAAATGGGGGTTAAAAGGGGATAAGGTGCAAATAAAAGCACAACTTGGATTTGTTGAGATTTTTCTTTTTTTAAAGCAGGCAGGGTGTCCCGGAAACCAACAAGGCAGGCTGGGAGCAGTGGTTCCACAGTGGCAACTTATCTTCACAACAATGCCACCGGCCGTGGGGAACTGGCAGCAGCTCCACCAGTCTGGCAAACTTAAAGGGACAGTTCCTGCAACAAAGGACATGTCTCCGTGAGGTTATACAAAAATGGCCAAGCAGGCCTACTCACAGGTGCGTGTCAAACTCCTCTGACTCCTCTCCAGAGGAATAATCACTGGGCTCCCGCAGCAATTGTTCTGGCCTAGCAGGCCATATTTGAAAGCCGTCTCCCCGTACTATCTTGATTGGAGGGGGTCTATCCAGCATAGCTTCCACTTCTGCCTCGGTTCTGGGGAACGGAACCCACTGGACACACCCAGCGTAACCGAGGTCCTCCACCCAGTATACCCGTCTCTGCAGCAATTCCAGAGCTGGTGGCTCCAGTGGAGGTGTATCAACCGTTTCAGTGTCGACCGCTGCCAGTCGTCGGTCCTCAGCACAGGCCTCGGACCGCAGGCAACTGTCTTGCATCTCCCGCTTTACCTCTCGCTGCACTGCCTCAGGAGGGGGATACTGATCAGCGGGGCTCTGCAGCACAATGGGCTCCCAGAACATGTCGGGCTCAAAAAAGATCTGGCTATGCAGGTAAGTGGAGCGGGGCGGTTTGGATCCCGGAGCCTCAACTTGGGCTGACAAGACACCCTCATCCTCATCTTCCCAGGTCTCAGGCCTTACCCTGGGGCGGATAACCGCAGTGGCATAGGGTCCCCTTAAGCCTTCCGCGGGAGTATATTCCACTATTTCTCCCAACACGAGGTTATGCAGGCGATCGGGCAGATAGTGGCGCTTCACCGAGCGCCTATTGACATAGAAGTCTCGGCCTGTCCCCAGCTCCTGAATAAAGCCGAAACCCCGGTCCTTATCAAAGGTCACCACAATACCGCGGCGTCGCTCCAACTGTGGCTTACCCTGGAATGGGTCTTCTTGAATGGACTTCGCCATCTCTTCAAAGCGTTTCTTTCGCGTAGTGGTCTTTTTGGTCACCGCGGCCCGTAGTTCGGCCATCAGCGTCGGCCATTGCGGGTGCCGGTGGCGGATCCCACGGCGATCAGCAGCTTGCTCTCGCAGGTGGATGGTCCAGGCTGGAGGATCCCAGGTCTCCGGTGCAGGGGAGTCTGGTGGTGTGGCGCCCCACTCTCCTATGGGCTCTGGCTCGGGCATGCTAGCGTCCGGCGTCGCCATCTTCTCACCAGCTTCCTCTTTCAGCTCAAACACCGGCTCCTCCCCCGGGCTGGGCAGATCTTTCCTGGTCACAGGCCCGCCCCCTAGGTATAACGCAATAGGGAAGGCGGCCACATTATAATCCATCAAGGTGGGCGGTATCCCAGGGCGGCTTTCTCCTCCCTCTTGGAGGGTTTTGGCGCCAAAAATTCGCGCCACTGAGGACAGTGATGGCGCAGGAAGAAGTCCAATGGCGCCGGCGGCCATCTTGGGCGCCATGATCCAGCTATTCAGTGACAGCAAGCAGGATGAATAAAAAGTCCACAAAAACACTCTTGCATGTGGCGATTTTCTTCCTCTTGATAGCGCAACACAGCCCAGCGCTTTTTAGAGGTTTTAGGGACACTTTTTGTATGTTTTTCAGTCCACAAAGTTCACTTCAAATAAACAGGCAATTTGTCACGTTGGTCACAGGGCAAACTGGATAAGGCACAAAGTTCACGCTTCTTGCACTAGAAAGCGTGCGCATCCTGTTCGTGACGCCAAAAGAGAGGTGCAGCGTACTCAAGTTAGGGTTAATAGTGTTCCTGAATGTTGTAGTGCAATGGTGACCACTAACCTGAGACAGGCTGACTCTCTGGCAGGTAGTTGTAGATAGAGTTCGTGACGTCAGTGCCAATTAACGGTGGCACACCGTTTGCTGATAGTAGGAATAACTGAGGAACCACGTTATGATAAAACAGAACTTGAACTTTACTGAAGTACTTGTTGGTTATCATACACGGACATAGATGGAAGCGCAGTTCCTTTGAAGACGGTTGGTTTCAGTAAGTTACAGGTTACAGTACATACGGCAGTCTCTGACATAGCAAGGTGATCACAGAGGGTTAACACACAGGACTCTTGCAGTACAGGCGGCTTGCACTCTCTACCTGTCTGATCCTGGAAATGTAGACACTTTCCTCCAAGGCCCCAATGCCCTCAATCTGGCGTATATCCTTGGGTCAACAATTACTGAGTACCTCCTCTGGTATTTGTAGTACCTCTTGCTTTCTCTGCACTTGGCTCTGCCTCTCTCAGCTTCCTCCTACTGTAAATACGGACTCAGGAGGGGAACCTTCTCCTTGGATCTGGAACACGGTTACAGGGACTGAAATGCCCTCTCCTAGTCGGCAGGCTCCAGGCCTGCACTGCCTTCACAGGCTCATGGCCTGGGCTTGACTTTACAGGCTCAAGGCCTGGGCTTAGACTCCTACAGGCTCAAGGCCTGGGCTTAGACTGCTTACAGGCTCAAGGCCTGGGCTTCAACTGGCTGTGCCTTCCCTGACTGGGCCTTATATAACCTAGGGCTCCCTAGCTCCCTCTAGTGACTAGAGCTGGAATGAAATCCCTAGCAGGCCTGCACATGCAATAATCACAGTAACAGGGAAGTGCATAGCATTACCTTACATCTGAAGATTATTTATACCAACCTCCCCATAAATAAAGGGGAAACGACAGCACACCAGTGACCCTTCTGTAGTGACGGGCATTACAGCTCCCGTACACTACAAGGAGGATGAGCAGAGTGAGGAAGTGGAAGAGGAGGTGGTGGATGATGAGGACACTGACCCAACATGGGAAGGTGAAAAGCGGAGCGAGGACAGCAGTACAGAGGGGAAGGGATCTGCAGCACAGCAACAGTCTGGAAGAGGCAGTGGTCTTGCAAAAGGGAGACGTCGGCCAACACCAAACAGGCCCGCAACCGTTACACCGAGCATCCCCATGCGTAAATCTACCTTGCCAAGGGGTAGGTGTTCAGCAGTATGGCGCTTTTTTGAGGAAAGCGCAGACAACAAAAGAGTGGTAGTTTGCAACCTGTGCCGTACCAAAATGAGCCGGGGCATGAACACTAGCAACCTCACCACCACCAGCATGGCATCCAAGCACCCTAACAAGTGGGCCGAATGCCTGGATCCACAATCTGGGTCTGCAGGTCACACCACTGCCTCCTCTTCCCCTGTGTTATGCACTGCTGGCCTATCCTCTGTCGAAGGCGGCGGCCCGGATGCCCCTCGCCCTGCACTTGGACCTTCGCATGAACTGTCAGCAACAACATCCATTGCCCTGTCCCAGCGCAGCATCCAAATGTCGATAAGACAGGCATTTGAACGCAATCGCAAATACCCACCCACCCACGGGCCATAGCACTAAATGCGCAACCTTCAAAATTACTGGCCTTGGAAATGTTGCCATTTAAGCTTGTAGACACTGAGGCTGTACTTCCTTAGGCAACCGAGGAAGGGACACAAGGGGAACACACAGCAGTTCCAACAGAGGCAGGGCAACACTTTCCAAGGCATGGGACACTTTCATTAAACCCCGCCAGCAACCTCACCCTGAAGTGCAGCCTAGTGCTACAAGGAGGGAAAAGTTTTGGAAGATGGTAAAGGAATACATTGCAGCCCATGTCAGTGTCCTAAATCTTCCCTCAGTGCCTTACAACTACTGGGTGTCCAAGCTGGACACGTGGCACGAACTTGCGCTCTACGCCTTGGAGGTGCTGGCCTGCCCTGCCGCCAGCGTATTATCTGAGTGTGTATTTAGTGCTGCTGGTGGCATTATAACAGATAAGCGTATCCGCTTGTCCACTGACAATGCTGACAGGTTGACAGATAAAAATGAACAAGGCCTGGATTGCCCCTGACTTCTCCACTCCACCAGAGGAAAGCTGAGCTAATGAGGAACAAAAATGCAATTTAAATGTATACAATGTATGCAAATGTATACAAGAGAGCATTTCTAGACTTGGCGATCATGAAACAATAGAATAAATATATATGTAGGACATTCTGCAAACCCACAACTAGAAATAGTTATATTCAGTTCTCTAGCTGCCATCTGCCAAGATGGCTGATTAATATTCCCTCTGGTCAGTTCCACAGAGTCAAGCGGAACTGCACAGAGGAACACACATTTGAGGCGGAAGCGATTGAGATGAAAAAAACATTTGTGGAAAAAGAATACCCAGAAAAAATTGTGGAGGAATCACTCAGTAAAATTAGGAAGTTAGAGAGGAGAGATTATAAGTTGTAAACTTAATAACAAACCTCGCAAAATAACTACTGTCTCCTTGACTCAGAATGATTTTAAGTGGGACATAGAGGACTTTCTACATGTAATACCTCCGGTGTTATCTTACCTTCTCCAGTGCCCGTGTAATCGACAGTATATAGGACGGACAAAAAGACCACTGAAAAGAAGATTGGCAGAACACATAGCCAATATAAAGAAAGGTTATGATTAGTGTTGAGCGAACTTGTATTTTAAGTTCGGCGTCCAAAGTTCGGGTTCGGGTTATCGAAGCATCCCGTTATGGATTCCGCTACCACGTACCATAACGGCATTTGGAATCCATAAGGGGATTCTTCAATGAACCCGAACCTTTGACAACACTAAGAACCTGGGGTGACGTCACCGTCATGTGCAGGGGGCGTGGCTCAGTACTAGATTGGATAAGAGGTGGTCTGCTCACCTTCAGGCCCTCACCTCTAATTTTTTTATACAGTCTGCTCACCTTTAGGCCATCACTGCAATGTTTTATGGGGTTCGCTCTCCTTCAGGCCTTCACCTCCAATGTTTTATACGGTCTGCTCACCTATAGGCCATTACTGCAATGTTTTATGGGGTACAATCACCTTCAGGCCCTCACCTCCCATGTTTTATATGGTCTGCTGACCTTCAGGCTGTCACTTCTAATGTTTGATACAGTCTGCTCATCTGTAGGCCATCACTTCAATGTTTTATGTGGTTCGCTCGGCTTCAGGCCCTCACCTCTAATGTTTTATACGGTCTGCTCACCTGTAGGACATCACTGCAATGTTTTATGGGGTTTGCTCACTTTAAGGCCTTCACTACAAATTTTTATAGGGTCTTCTCACCTTCAGGCCCTTAACTATAATGTTTTAGAGGGTAACCAGCTGGCCCTTGCTCCAAATGTTTTTGAGGGTCACCAGCAGGCCATCAATCATAATTTTTAAAGGGTGTGTATGATGCCCTCCTATAAGTGTAATAAATGGTGTATTGTAGTGCCGGTTCCTTGTAATTTTTTGTCAGCCCTTTCACATAGTGCATAGGCTTTATGAGTTTAGCAGTGTACCCGCACAATTGTAGCACCATGTGAATGAGGCCCTCCTTTATGTGATACAGAGGCTGTATTGTAGTGCTTTTTCCTTCTAATTTTTGGAAGGATTTGCACTGTATATACAAAGAATTTCTGTTGTGATGACAGAAAATACCTTACCTTTTAACTCTGTCCTAAGCGAGATCTAGATGGAAAGCTGTTGGGTAGCTAAGAATTGTTTATGGGCTTTTTCTAGGGTGTGGCCAATAGGGAGGCTAGGCGGGATGCAGCTGTCTTCTAGGCTGATAAGGGGCCTTCTTATAAACGCATTATGGGCGTTCCATAGGGTGTGAGGGGAAACGTCTGGAGTTTGGCAAGTGGGAAGTATTCCTTAAGGAGGTTTGTAATGTGTATTATGTGCTTTTCTGTGGCTATAAGTCATTCATTGGGTCTCCATCTTGGAGTCTTACCCGGATTAGAAGTCGGTGCAAGGGAACAATAGACAGGGGAGTGGTCCAATAAGGTCATACTACCAATTCCTGAAGCATAGCACAGTTGCAGTTGTTCTTTGGAAATAAAGAGATAATCAGTCCTGCTGTAGGAGTTGCAGGCTGCAGAATAAAATGTGTAGTCAATTATTGTAGGGTTAAGGCATCGCCACACATCTATCAGACCCATATCCACTAGTTTGGATTTAAGTGTTCTTAGATCTCTATAAGATACTGCTGAGCATTTAGAGGATGTGTCTTGAAGGGGTTGCAGGCAGTGTCGAACTGGGGTACCTAGGGCCCTCCAGTGAAATTTACATTGGGGGCCCATCGTATGGATACGTTCAAATATAATAAATAATTTAACATGTTTTTTAATGAACATCGGCAGGTTGAGGTGCTGCACACTGAATATATGTATGTAGTGCAGTAAATCTAATGTGTTATGTGCCACTTGTGCAGGGGGTGGGAGACTAGGGGCCCACCTTGCTTAATCGCCGACTGGGGGATTCGCCTGTACCCCTGTGGACCAGTCCGAGCCTGGTTGCAGGGCTAAATTGAAATCCCCTCCCATGACCACTCCTTCTCTAACATTGAGTCGAGCACTGAGAGGACCTTAAGGAGTCAGAGTTAGGGGGGTATATGTTGGCAAATGTGACGGTAACAGGTCCAATCGTGACCTTCACAATGATGTAACGTTCATCTGGGTCTTGAATATGGGTGTTATACATAAAAGGGAAACCATTTTGGAACCCAAGGCTCAACCCCCTAGATGCTGGGCCATCCACACTGCAGTGATACCAGAGTGGGTAGTTAGAGAAGGTCAGGTTAGGGTATTTATTTAACTTAAAATGGGTCTCTTGCAGAAATATAACTGAACACCATTTTTTTTTCAAGAGGGAGAATATTTGACACCACTTAGATGGTGACCGCAGACATTATGAGAGGCTATATTTAAATCCAGCCATGGAGGATATAACAATTTTTCGTGTGGGAAAATCTTAGTAGCTCCATAGATGGAACCCTCCCTCCACCCTGGGTAGTATTATGTGCTAAATGAAATCCTGGCCTCCCATGTCCCAAGATAAAAAGAGGATAAACAAATAGTTCACATGGAACCTGCAAGGGTGAAAGTGGTTGTAAAAACAACCAATAACATAGAAAATGATGGTTCCACTCAAAGGGGGTAATTGTGCAAGTACATATGTAGAAACTGCTCATAACTGGATCTAGATAAAGGAATGGCCTAGAAGAATAAACATTAATGCAATGCTTTGGTGCAGATTAGTATCAAAGGTGACCAAGGGAGGGGTAGGCAAGAGAGGTTGATAGGGAGAAGACGGGATGGGGGCAAACCGTAGTAGACGGTGTGTAAAGTGTTAGGTAGGCATATCTATCGTTGGATGAGGTAGAATGAAATAAAAGAACCAGAGGGGCCCGAAAGTCCTAAGCGTTCATCGAGGAGATCCTCTTTGGGGTCAGTCCTCCTCCACGCCTCTTGTGCCTCTGTTGCTTTAGGGTGGACACCTTTTCCCATGGGATGGACATTGGGAGATCAGGAAGCAATGAGAGATCTTTGACAGTGCCCCAGTTCTTGATATCCAAGGGGGACATATTCATATATATCAAGTATAGACCTCTTGCAGGTCTGAAAAAGAGGAAATCACCATACGGCCACCAGAGAACAAGAAAGTACGGTCAAATGGAAACTTTACAGTAAAGAAGAACAAACAGGCAGCACTCACCACGGCTCTTTTTCTTTATCTTTATTGCATGATATGCATATACAGACGGCTGGGTAGCAGTATTAGCCCAATTTACACACAGCGGCGACGGCCGTTTCGCGCACCAAACTTTGCGCTTCCTCAGGCCACTACGTCAGCACGTATCCCCGTGCTGACCTCTTATACCTTGTGCGTGGTTTTCATGGAAACCCCAAACAAATCCATGCACCGGTATAAGGGTTACATAGAAAACAGTGAACAAACAAAGATATATACTCTGCAATTATAAAAACACATTTAAATCATTCCGGTCATTCAAACCTAGCTTACCAAGTGCTCCTGTACGCATTATCCATTTTGCTTCCTGTTGCAGGAGGCGCCGATGTCAATCTCCACCATGAGGTGGGGGAGGGACAATTTCGACCCCCACAAAACGAAGTGTTTCCACATTGCCTGCATGTGTCTCCTTCAGATGTTCAATCAGTCTCCGACAGCCCTTGCCTCACCCTTTAAAACAGACACCTGATGGTTTTGCCTATGTAAAATGAACAAAATGAACATAAGTGCCTCCTGCACAAAATCACAAAATATTGTACTTTTCCCTGAATGTTTAATACCTTCACCAATGGCTGTCACTCCCCCAAGATGCGGTATATGCGTATAAAGGCTCTCTACATCAAGAGACACCAACTGGTATCCCTCCTGCCAGTGAAAATGTTTCAGAGACAGGAGGAAGTTGTTGGTGTCCCTGATGAAGTCGTTGGTGTCTCCAAAACAAATTGTTGGAGAAGTTGGTGCCAGTTCATCCTATGAACTCCTATAAAACCAGGGTTTGGTGCGCGAAACGGCCGTCGCCGCTGTGTGTGAATTGGGCTAATACTGCTACCCAGCCGTCTGTATGTGCATATCATGCAATAAAGATAAAGAAAAAGAGCCGTGGTGAGTGCTGCCTGTTTGTTCTTCTTTACTGTGAAGAGTCTTTGGATGCCTTGTTCTGAGGATTGTGCACCACCGAAAGCGGTCTATGCAAAGGGTACCGAAGATAGCCGGGATCAGTTCCATTGATAATTGTGAGTGTTGGCAGTGCCACCTACTACTTCGTTGAATGAAGGTCAAATGGAAAGGTCCCTCTATATGGGATCTTCTTCGCTCGTAGAAGATCTCTCAGAGGTTTAAGTGCATGTCTCTTTTGTAAAGTGGCGAGAGAGAGATCTTGAAAAATAGCAATGCGGGGTCTCCCAGGAAAACTGAGGTTGCTGTTTTAGCTGCATTGAGGACCATTTCTTTGTCTCGGAAATTTAAGAAACGGCATATAATGTCCCTTTGCGGATCAGTATCCTTGGGACGTGGCCGCAGGGCCCGGTAAACTCTTTCAATCGTTATAGCTTTTTCAGCTCCCAATAAAGACGCAGTGATCTGCAATATAGCAGCCTAGACATCCTCGGGCATGATTGACTCTGGGACACCCCTAAAGCTGAGAATATTTCTCCTGCCCAAATTCTCTTGGTCCTCGGCTGCCGCATATAAAGAGTTAAGGTGCAATCGGTACACAGTGAGACATTGGAATACCGCGGCCTGTGTTGTCTCTAAAGCCTACACCCTGTGACCTACTTGCCTTATTTCCTGCGTCAGGTTAGAGAGTTCTTGTTTTAGTGAGGCCAGGTCTTCTTGAAGAGCTTGTCTGATGAAATGACTGGAGACCGGTAGGCTGGGGTGTTCTGTGGTGAGTTCTCCATCACTTTCTGCGTCCAACACTCCCTCACTAGTGATGAGCAGGAGGTGCCATATTCGATTTTGCGAATATTCGATTGAATATTCATCATATATTCGTTGAAATCGAATATTCGTCATTCTATATATTGCGAATGATATGCGAATTTATATTCGCATCGCGAATTAAACTTAGAGCTGAGTTCCTAATGTTTGTAACTTGTTTTGCTAGAATTGACGAAGATAACGAATATCACGAATATAGCACTATATTCTCAATCTTCATTATATTCTAGCAATACAACCATTAGGAACCCAGCTCTAAGTTCAATTCGCAATGCGAGTAATACAGGTTATATTAATCGCATGGCGAATTCAACTTAAAGCTGGGTTCCTAATGGTTGTATTGCTAGAATATAACGAATATCGCAATGCGAATAATTCAGGTTATATTAATCGCATTGCGATTACAACTTAGTCAAATTTGTGAGATCGTGATTCTCACATCAGACAGTACATTTTAGCATGGAGGCGTTCCCATGCACACAGGAAGTCGGCTGAAGCGGCAACGGGCATTAATTGGAGCGGGAGCCAGGAATCCTCCGGACAGGTAAAAACAGCTTTTGGGAATTGGGAGCACAAGGATTAACATCTAAAAAAAAAAAAAAAGAATATTCGAAATTGCGAATATATAGCGCTATATTCGCAATATTTGCGAATTATCGAAGTTGCCATATTCGCAATAAAAATTCGCTATCCGAATATTCAAGCTCAACAATATCCCTCACCTGGTTTGTCTTGTGCGTCGCATGCCGCCAACGCAATCTTGAAATCTCTTGCCGCCATGGCTGCAGGATGGTTTTTCAGGAATTTCATCATTCCACCTGTAATGTTAGGGTTTTTTACTGAAACAGCATTGTCTCCCTGCTTTGTCCCACCGCTCTTGATTATTTTAGTGCCACCAAGCTTGCGTAAGCAGGATGCAGAGCAGAGAAGAGAACGGAGCTTGGTGAAATGCAGCCATTCAGCTCAGGCGCTGGCTCCGCTCCCCATCCAAACTGAAAGCTATTTTGATGGATCCGTTAGACGTATTTATTGAAATACCGGATCCGTCTTTCCGGTATCATCCGGAATAACGGTTCTGGTATTTATTGTTTTCAAAACTAGAAAGAACTGTGCATGCGCAGACCGGAAAACCGGATACGGCGATGTGGCAATTTCCGGAACACTTGGTATTGGATCCTGCAAGTGCGGTAGTGTTCCGGAATTTGTGTCAAAACTTGTGCATGTGGAAACTGGCTTAGTTTCCCACAGCAACCAATCAGATTCCACCTTTAAAGTGCAAATGAAAGGTGAAATCTGATTGATTACTGTCACCAACTTACCTGTCCAGGCTCCAGCGCTGCAGTCTGGGGCTGTGCCTCACCATGTCAAACTGGGTGCCCAGCCACACCCCCTGGTAACTCAATCGTGTCAATAGCAATGCACGCTGGAGGAGATTCACTGTTTCATTTGCTTTAGGCGTGTGGACTATGATGTCTATGTCTGGGCTACTGTCCCTGGATAATGGGGCACCAGGTCCCTGGACCTATCAGGTTCTGATCCAGGGACTCGGCACTCTATTTAAATCTGCTGGCCATACACCCTTGCCAGTTATAGATTTTACTTCCTTGCTGTGCTCCTGGTTCTGTTCTGTGCATATTTAAGTGCTATTTGTTTGGACCTCGGCTTGCCTTTGACCACTCTCTCTTGCTCGTGATTTGGTACTGTGACTCCTGTCTGGTTCTGACTTGCGCTTGGCTATTCTGACTCCCCTTTGTCTTCTGATTTGGTGCTGTATTGTCCGCCTGGTTCCAACCCATTCCCGTATGACCACGTTTTTGTGTTCGCCCTTCTGTGTGTGTGTGTTTGTCTTGTACTTAGCAGTACAGGGAACAACATCCAGTTGCGGACTTGCTGCTTAGGGCTTTCACTGCAAGTAGGCAGGAATATCGGGCTGGGTTCCAGTCAGGGCTCACTGTCTGTGTGTTTTTCCCTGCCTACCGTTCTAACAGGTTACTATGGGCAACTAAGTTAGTTTTCCTTTAAACCAGATTTAATAAATCTCCCTCATCATGTCAGGCTATAGCTACTAGAGAGGGGTCGTGGATCCAGGGAGTTATTCTGATTGCCAGGGAGTCAGGGAGGATTTTTTTTCCCCTTAAGTGGGGAAAATTGGCTTCTGCCTCACAGTTTTTTTTTGCCTTCATCTGGATCAACTTGCAGGAAACAGGTCAACTGGATGGACAAATGTCCCTTTTTTCGGTCTTATATATTATGTTACTATGTTACTATGTCTACACTGCAGGGTATTTTCATATAAATATATTAAACTGACCACAAGGTATTTAGCAGGCAGTGGGGGAATGAAATCCCAAGGTTAGTACTGGCCATTTTTGGTTTGTATCCATAGTACTACTTTATCTTTATAAAGCAAACCATGGAAACAAGGTTTCTACATTACCGTTGTAAAGCAGCTGACTGGCATTGAGTATAATATATAGCAATATACCTATATTGTGGCTGCCACCACTAAAGTGGCAAAGACTAATACATTGTGGTTCATGGTACCTACGCTCCCTCAATGTTATGGTAGCTGTTTATGGCACATAAACATGTGTGGTTTAGTGTTAGGAACACGTCTAATCAGAGATCGCCATGACGTGTGGCAGACGGGCTCAAATAATTTTGTACAAAATGTATTTGACAAGCATCTCTAATTCAAGCATAGCATTAGCAATATAAATACTTTTTTGTACTTTATTTGTATCGCAGAATGCTGTTGCATTATATATTTAGTTTAGTTTTGTTTTCAGCCAGTGGCGTACCTACCATATAGGCAGACCACGCAGCTGCTATGGGGCCCGTGAAGGAGGGGGGCCCGAAGTGGATGGAAGGCCCCGCCCCTAATTACACTAACATCGCTGCTCTGGCTCCACTATCACTTCTTTCTATCTGGGGCTCAGATGGGCCCTGCCTCCCCTGTGCTCAGGGCTCCCCTCCCCTTACATACTTCAATCTTCCTTCCGGGTCCTGCAGTGACAGCCAGCGTATACCAGTGCGCTTTCCTCTGTCTGTCTGCTGGGTGTTAAACTGGCCAATCAGCATTTAGCAGCGTTAATAGCCTGCTGCTGATTGGATAGTCTAGCTCAGTAGACAGAGAGAACTCAGAGGGCGGGATGCTGGACGTGTCTTCCATCGCGCTGCCTGCCCTGCTCAGTTATTTATTACCACCCAGAGATGTCACCAGGAGCGCGCCCTGCACAGCTACAGACAGAGTAAGTAGTGTACAGCGGTGCACTGTCAAAAGTTTAAAAAAAAAAGTTAATGGGGAGTGTTAGTGTGAGGGGCAGCAGCAAGCAGAGTTTAAGGGAGGGGGCACTGCCCTCTACATAATCTTATCATATAGAGAACAGTGTCTCAAGCTGCCCCATGCTTGCTGTTGATGCTTATATAGACGATGCCCCAGCAGCCCCCCCATGAACTCTGTCACATTAGCATTAAGAAGAGTTCAAAGAGGGGGTGCTGTGCAGAGTGAGCACAAGCAGGAGGAACGGTGCTATGCGAGCTTCTGCCCTGCGCTCCTTCAGCTCTGCTCACCTATAAATCGCTCTTCCTGCTTGTGCCCACTGTGCCAGGCTTTTAGCAGACAGGCAGGAGCAGTGATGTGTGCTGCACATGGCTCACTACAGCCCTAGTGAAATCTGTACTTCTGTACACCACTGTCATGTCAGCGATGTACGAAAGTACGGATTATGAAGCACTATAGGCATTTGAATTTCAGGTGCCTGTTTCTCAAAAAAAAAAAACATCTTAGAAAAAGTCATCTTATGGCGCTTATAATACGTTCTAATAAACTTCATTTTGTTTACATGTACTTTACGTTAGGGATGTCCAACCTGCGTTCCTACAGCTGCTGCATGATGGAAGTAGTTTTGCAGTAGCTGGACGACTGCAGGTTGGACCTCCTGCTTTAAAGGGTTATTCAGCTTCTTTCAAGTTATCCCCTATCCACAAGAATGGAGACCCTGTAACCCCTGAAATGAACGGAGGGGCCACTCACATATGTGCACAGCCGTTCTAATAATTTCTATGGGAATTACGGCGATATCTGAGCAGTGTACACATCCTGTGGATAGGGAATAGTTTGAAACGAGAATACCCCTTTAAGGTGTTATATTGTCAGTAGTAGGCTACATACGCATGGAACCATGTCTACTTAAATATTACATTTTATGTTTAATATTAAATATTAATTTCCAGAGCAATACCTTATGGAAAATTATTTTTTTAGTTACTTTTTTAGTTATTTATCTTTAACGGTTTAATTAGTAGTGGAATGGGCCATGGGTAGGCAGTGTGTGGGGTTAGGGGGCCCAATTAAGATTTTTGCTATGGGGCCCAATGATTTCTATGTACGCCCCTGTTTTCTGCCATAGCAACGTGCACCTGCATATTGGGATGTGCTGACTAACCCCCTTTTGTTATTCTTTGTGGTTCATGGTACAGCAGAGGGAAAGCCTTTGACAAATAAATACAGTTGTCAGTACTATTATGTGGGATCTCTATATAACACGTTTTATGGGTTGTTTCTGCTATTGGTGCACTGCACTATTTTCTGTATTTTGGGGACTCTTGTATGTTTGTACTTTAATTTACTTTGTTTCCCGAGTTTTACTATACATTGTGATATAGAATTCTACTTTAAGAGATTTGGATTTGATGTCTTTCTTCCTTTGCTCACAGCCACAAGGACATAAAACTTTTTTTTTAAGTAATAACATTTTTGGACTAGGAATAAAATGCAATTTGTTGTAGACATCAGACTAAAAAGTATTGCATGTACAAAAAAATCTGACTAAAGTGGCCTGAATCCGCAGCTGAGGGAAATAACATTACTTTGATTTATCTGCATTTCTGTGAAAATATAAGAGTACAAATGCATAAGGAAGGTCACTGAGGGAAACACATTCATTTTAAGGCACTTAGAGAGTTTTCACAATTCAGTCAAAGAGCAGAAAAAACCAAAGCATCTTTTCTTTGAGTCTTTATTGGTCGGATTACAAAATTCAACATTTTAGATGATAAAAAGGGGGTATATGGAAGGAAATACTATGGTCACCATCGAGAACCACAGCCTGCAAACTCATAAACTGCTTCCAGTCTTCCTTACTCACTACAGTTGGTGGAAAGCTAAGGCTACCCTGTAGGATTCTCACCACAGCCTTCCACAAGGCCGGACAGACTTGGTTGCTTGGGACCTAGAGTAAGGTTGTAGAAAATGCAAGAATTCACTAGAAGCAGACCTACTAGAAGAACCGGGTGTGAAGAGTAGTTGACAAGCAGTGTCAGAACTAAGAGAGATGGATAGAGGCAAAACTGCAGATAAAGGGTTAGTCCAGAAACTAGCCAAAGTCAGACTAGAAGGGGAACCAGTAGAAACCAATTTAGCAGTCAAGGGGTTAGTCCGGAAAACAAGCCACAGCCAGGATACCAGGAAAATCAGTGGAAGACAAATCAAAATATGAGGGGTAAGTCCAGAAAATGAGTCAATGTCAGCACATAGAGGGTTATCTAGAAAATCAAGAGTTCAGGTACAAAACAAAAAACTACAAAAAAGCCAGGAGCCATTACACATTCACAGGTAGCAATGACGGAGTAGCAGAATCTCTCAAAAATCCACCGCTTAGCTCTGGGATTAGATGCTGAGCCAAGAACCTGATTGACTAGGCTCCCAGCCTCACTAATAGGTCAACCAGCCAGGGCTTGACTGGTCATCATGACAATACAGCACAGTCATGCATGGTATCTTGGCTGATTGAACCCCTTACAATATATAGAATTTTGTCAATGGGGATGTCCACATTTTCATTTATGCTCATGCAGCACTTGCATACATACAAGTAGATCAATAGTCATACAGTAGCGCTCTCATTAGAAATAAAAAAAATAATGTAACCATACAGTGTATATAAATAATGCTGTCATACGGCATGCATAAATAATATCACTATGCAGTAAAAAAAATAACACTACCATACTGTGCAAAAAAATAATGTCATTATATAATACTCAGAGAACACCCTTCTATACCACAAGAAAGAGCTACGAAAACAATATCACTATCAGAGATATCCCTTAAAAACTACCATCATTGGCATTAGAGTGCCTCCCAGAACTTTTGTCAGAGTATCCACATAAAACAATACTGCCAACCATTGGTGTATCTTGGTTTTGTGCTGCCCTAGGCGAGACTAAACTCGGGCACCCCCCTAATATAAATTTGACCCACCTCTTCCTGTCAATGCCAAACCCCTTTCTCTGTAAACCTACCCCTTCCTCTTTAGGCTCCACCCTTTCCTGTTAGAGCATCACATCTTCCTTTCTGTATTTAAAAGTGAATAACCAAGGCCAATATTTTGTGTTGTTCTGCATCTATTATTTAAAGAGAATCTTTAGATATAATAAAATAAAGTGTAAATTCAACCACTTTACAAAGCTATACTCGCCGTATAAGACTACCCCTGAATGCCCAGCCCTCCCTGTCTTCAAGACAATCTTCTCCAGTCCAGGGAAGTGACTGGGATCTGTGGATCAAAAATAGATAGTTGGGGCAGCACTACCTTCACTGTAGTCTTGTCTTGCTCTGTAGTGGCGGTGCCCGCGATGTCGGGTCCTGGTCAGACCCCCATTAACATATCCAAAATGAAGAGAAAACCGCGGCACTCACGTGGTTGAATTCTTCTTTATTTCCCAAGATGTGACGTTTCGACTTTTCATGCTTGAAAAAGACTTGTAATAAGTCGAAACATTGCATCTTGGGAAATAAAGAAGAATTCAACTACGTGAGTGCCGCGGTTTTCTCTTCATTTTGGATATGGGATCTGTGGATGGCACTGTTATGGGGAGGGGGGATCAGTGGATGACACTGCTATGGGAAGGTGAATCAGTGGATGACACTGCTATGGGGGGATCTATGGATGACACTATATAGCATCATATGCTGTCATCCACAGACACACCCCATGACAGTCATCCACAGATCCCCCTCCCTATAACAGTGCCATCCACAGATCCCCCCTAAACAGTGCCATCCACAGATCCCCCTCCCCATTACAGTGCCATCTACAGATCCCCCCTAAACAGTGCCATCCACAGATCCCCCTCCCCATGACAGTGCCATCCACAGATCCCCCCTAAACAGTGCCATCCACAGATCCCCCTCCCCATAACAGTGCCATCCACAGATCCCCCTTCCCATAACAGTGCCACCCACAGATCCACCCCCCTTCCCCCATGACAGTGCCATCCACATATCCCCATCCCCGCCGCTCAGAGGATTATACCATTATTAACTGAAATCTGTCACTTTAACTTTAAATGAGCGCTTGCTTATCTCATTATTAGGGTATCTTACTCTCAGTCTCAGGTCCGGTAACAGGCAGCACTGCGGGCGGCGCTCACTCACTGACGTCACGCGGCGCAGGAGCGTGATGTCATTGAGTGAGCGCCGCCCGCATTGCTGCCTGTTACCGGAGCTCAGACTGAGAGTAAGATACCCTACTAATGAGATAAGCAAGCGCTCATTTAAAGTTAAAGTGACAGATTACAGTTAATAAATGTATAATCCTCCGACCGGCGGGGCCCTGTATATTCTAACCCCCAGGCAAGCGTCCCCGTCACCATGGGAACGCCTGACTGGGGGTTAGAATATAATTTCTAGTGTTAAAAAGTCACTGGTAACTATAACTATCACTAAGCAAACAAGGCATTTTGCCTCCCCATTGGCAAGTGCCGCCCTAGGCAAATGCCTTGTTTGCCTCGTGATAGATACACCCCTGCTGCCAACACAGTACATGCTAGAACCAGTGCCAGTTGAGTGATTTAACAAACAATGATGCCAGCTTGGTGACCCATACACAATGTCATCAGCAGAATATTATCATAAGCAATAGTGCTAACAGAGTGTCTGCAGAGTTTTCAACCGCCCGTAAATTCCTGGACTGAGACATTTTTATAGCCTTCATTAAAAGAAATTTGGCATGATATTTTGTGAAGTTGCCGAGTCTTGTACAGATTAGTCTACAATCTTCATTGTTAATGGCCCTGTGGCACCTTTAATAAACCTTTAAACAGGGGTTGTACCCACTTCTCTAAGCCCAGCGCTCCTGCCCTACAGGTGGGAGTCTTTTTTCTGCCATCTCCTTGTCCTCCTTTTTCACATCATCTCATATTGATGAGAATATGTCATCAGGAACATCCAGCACCTCCTCTCTCTGCATCTCGCTGACTTTTCTAGGACATGTAGACTTTGAAAGATGATTTGGAAGAAGCAAAAGATAAGGATGGTCATCATTAAGACCTGACCCTCCTAAGGTGTGCAGACTGGATGGTATTAGTTGGCACACTGGTACTGGAATAATAAAGGTTTCCATATTATTGGTATTGAATTACATATCTTAGTTTACAGCTGATGTAGGAATAAGTAAATATATGAATAAATAAATAAGTCTCCCTGCACTCTCCCTGCAAACTCCCTGCACTCTCCCCCTCCAATATTCTTTTATTAGTCATTTTCATCTACACTGGTGTCATGGTGTCACACTCTACCCAGCTAATCAACACAAAACACCTACAAAGGTTTCTTAAGCCTTTAAATGGTCCCTCAATCTAATTCAGTAACCTACACAATCATGGGGAAGACTGCTGACTTGACAGTTGTCCAGAAGACAGTCAAAGACACCCACCACAAGGAGGGTAAGCCACAAATGGTCATTGCTAAAGAAGCTGGCAGTTCACATAGTGCTGTACCCCAGCATTTTAATGGAAAGTTGAGTAGAAGGAAAAGATGTGGTAGAAAAAGGTGCATAAGCAACAGGAATAACCACAGCCTTGAGAGGATTGTCAAATAAAGGCCATTCAAGAATTTGTTGGAGAAACACAAGGAGTGGACTGCGGCTAGTGTCAGTGCTTCAAGAGCCAACAGACACAGATGTATCCAGGACATGGTCTACAACTGTTGAATTCCTTGTGTCAAGCCACTCATTTCCCAGAGACAAAATCAGAAGTGTCTTACCTGGGCTAAGGAGAAAAAGGACTGGATTATCGCTCAGTGGTCCAAATTCCTGTTTTCAGATCAAAGTAAATTTTGCGTTTCATTTGAAAATCAAGGTCCCAGTGTTTGGAAGATGAGCGGAGAGGCACACAATCCAAGTTGGTTGAGATCCAGTGTCAAGTTTCCAAAGTCACTGATGGTATGGAAAGCCATGTAATCTGCTGCTGTTGGTCCACTGTGTTATATCAAGTCCGATGTCAGCACAGCTGTCTACCAGGAAATTTTAGAGCACGTAGTTACTGTCCTTTTAAGATTCATCGCAACATTGTATCTGATGAAAAGCAAAACCAATCTAAAATAATTAAACATTCAATTGAAGTTATTGGAGCAAAAATAACACAGGGAATATTAAAAAAATCTCAATAACAATGGTGGATGCGCTCAGTTTTTTTTTATAGGACTGTCTCCTGATAACAGGTCTGGCACCTGCATAGCATGAGCTAATCTCTGCAAATTTTAATCACAAAGTATGGTTTTCCTGTATGAAGCCGATACATCATGGCCGAAATGATGTTGTATACATGCACAGCGTGAGTGGTGGGAAGGTGCTAAAGGATGATTGTATGCCACTTTCTTAATTGAACAGCATGAATCCCATAGATGCTGACAGGGCGGATATCATCTTTCATTTCCTTGTTCCCTCATCCTCAGATATTAAAAAGAAACCTCAGCTTATTTCACAACCACTTTGACAACAGTCTTGTAATTGTCTCAACCTTTTTTGTGAGATAAAGCCATGAAATGCATTTATCTTTCCCTGCTTCCATCGTTCTTATGCCCTTATGGTTAAGATACATATATGTAAGGAAATGGGGGATTGCAGTTCATATCCTGGTCCATAGAGGGCAGTATTATTTTATTATCTTGCTTATATAATCATCCCTCAGACTCACAAGTCCGAATGAGGCTCATAATTTAAAGACTTTGATATTGATGACCTATCTTCAGGATAAATATCTGATCAGTGGGGGTCCAAATCCCAGAATCCCAGCCATTCAGCTGCTTGAAGAAGCTGCAGTGCTTCTGTAAGGGCTTGTCGCTTGTTCTTGGGCCAGTGATGTCACATTCATCTGTCATGTGGCCTAGGTGCAGCTAAATGCCATTCAAGTGAATGGGTCTGAGCTGCAATACCAATCACAGCCACTATACACTGTACAGCGCTGTGAGGAGCTCACATGAGCACCAGGGCCTCTTCAAGCTGCTGATCGGCAGGAGTCCATGGAGTTGGACAGCCATAAATCAGATATTAATGACCTATCCTGAGGATAAAGCATCAATATCAAAATCTTAAAGAACCCCTTTAAAGGGTTTCTGTCATCAAGTTTTGACATTATAAGCTGTCTGACATTAGCTATGTGGTAATGTCAGAGCAGCTTGATAATGTCTTTTTTATAAAAATCAGATTTATATTTTGGCTGAAAAACGTACTTTTATAATATGTAAATTAGCCTCTAGGAGCAGGGGGGCGTTGCCCTGCTCCTAGAGGCTCGTCGGTAACCTGCTGGCACGCCTTCTTACTTTGAGTGACAGTGCCGGCAGCGATCCTCCGGCACTGTCTCCTTCTGAAATCCGCGCTGTCCTTGCTTCCGGGTGTACTCAGAGGTATTCAGCGCAGGCGCGGTTAGCTGAGGACAGCAGGCACCAGCGTCCTCTGCTCACCGCGCCTGCGCCGAATACAGAGCGGCGGCGCAGGCGCGGGATTTCAGAAGGAGACAGTGCCGGAGGATCGCTGCCCAGCACTGTCACTCAAAGTAAGAAGGGGCGTGCCAGCAGGTTGCCGCACGGAGCCTCTAGAAGCAGGGCAACGCCCCCCTGCTCCTAGAGGCTAATTTACATATTATAAAAGTACGTTTTTCAGCCAAAATATAAATCGGATTTTTATAAAAAAGACATTATCAAGCTGCTCTGACATTACCACATAGCTAATGTCAGACAGCTTATAATGTCAAAACGTGATGACAGAAGCCCTTTAATTTACCCTCTTACACTAAGCAATGTACAATGAAGTCAATTTTTCCAGTCAGGATGCTTTTAGAGTAACTTGAGGAAGCCCATACAAACATGGAGAGAACATGCAAACTCCATGCAGATGTTATTGGGGGTCATATATGAACCCAGTATCCAGTGTTGCAAGGCATCAGTAGTAACTACTAAAGTACTGTGGTGCACATATTAGTATTTTTTGGAGGTGTATAAACTCCCATGTAAATGTAGCCTAAAGGTATTGCCCATATGGCACAGGTAGGTGAGTGTTAGGTCCCGAGCTACTTGAGAGACCTTGGCGCGGTATTCGGGCTTATAGACATGTCCTCCACTGCAGGACATGTTGACTAATCTCTCAATTTTAACATCAGTTTAAAGGCTTAGTAAGACCGCAGTGTGCACCTTTTTTGTCATTTGTTATTGCTATATTGTTATATTATTTATTACATTCATACCATTGCCATCTTGTGTAGGATGTCTATTGTGATACTTGTGGTCCACTGCGGGCATCCTCCATCGTATGCACTTTTGCTAAGTGCAGGATCTGCTGCCCTGTATATATATGCACAACTGCATTTTTGGGTTGAGCACATCCTGCTTCATGCCACTTTTCAGTTGGTTTGTGCACATATTAGTCAGCAGTTACCATGGCCAGTGAATGAATGGATTTGAGCCAGAAGTATGTCTAGAGGATACTTGCCCAGTTTTCATTGTTGGCATCTAGGAGGTAGGGGAGTGCTGAGGCACAAACAAGCCCCTTTTGTCAAGGCCACACCCCCACTGTCATCAGACACACCCCATTTCATGAAACTTATGCAGTCAGCCCCTCAGGAGTCGATGCTGAGGATAGGAGTGGTACTGGCCCTGATGAGATATTAAGTCACAGTGTACTCCTTTAGGGCGTCGCTCCCTGGAGTTCAGTGAAGACGCAGAAGAATAACAAATGTTTTTCTTTACTGAGTGCAAAGGATAAGTTACAGTACATTAAGCTGTCATCTGTACAAGGTGCAATGTCTCTATCCTCAGATGATGAGGTATGGTGGCAGGCAAGATGGCAGACAATAGCACCCTCGAGTAGTCCTTGTCTGTTCTGATTTTCCTTCTCTTACAGCAATAAGCTGGCACTTGTGGTTATACATGTCCATTTGTGATATGCAGGCTTTTGAGTGTGCCTGTCCTGAACTGTGGTGATGGGTGTCTTAGCTTGTTATCTCCTCACCTGCAGCAGAGTCTGTATAGCTGAAGTGATGATAACTCTGGTGACTGCACAGACTGTAGCTTTCAGATCTTATGTGGCCTGGGACCCTACAGTCTCCCTGGAGTAGTGGTCCTCAAAGACATGCTGTTTTTGTAATCTCAGGGCCCTTGGAGTGGAAGCAGATGGATGTGTTCTCTCACTCCAGGCTTGCCCGACTAACTCTCACTTGAACTCTTTAGAGCACTCCCTCCTGGTAGGAAGTAGGAGCATTCCTAATGCCAAC
This sequence comes from Bufotes viridis, assembly GCA_033119425.1. Taxonomy (NCBI): domain Eukaryota; kingdom Metazoa; phylum Chordata; class Amphibia; order Anura; family Bufonidae; genus Bufotes; species Bufotes viridis. The sequence goes on from CM065591.1 coordinate 485,455,796, forward strand.
CATACCTTTTCATTGCTAAAGTATAAGGAAGATACATAACATGACATGGATACAAAATATAAGAACCGGTTGCTGATACCCCATCTGGGGTATTGCATAGCCACCCTCCTCAATGAACATTTGATTTTCCATGCAGCAGTCAGGACATTTATATGGTCTTTAAGACTCCTCATTCTTACCATTTGGTCTCTACAAGGAGAAATACTGTAGTATCCCCCGGATATGTATAGAACTGTTATCTGGCCACTAAATATTGTTGTAAAATCAGTAATTTACAGAGTTATTCACAGAGATGTCGTTCCTTACCTCAAGCTCAACAGCTCAACATATCCAGCTATGAGTGGCTGGAGATGAACAGCTTTGAAAAAAAACAACATGATTTTGTGATACTCTGTCACAGGAAGGCTATCCTGTATTTGTCTATGTATGGCCAGCCAGTGGTCATGATGTGAATTACAGCCCTTCAAGGCTTTTACTAGCATGTTGCGATATTCTTCTGGATTTGTGTTGTGAGAAACTAGCGCCCCTAACTAAATAAGAAGAATTTTAAAGGCTATGTACACCTTTTGGGGAAATTTTGAACTAAAAATATTTTTTTAACTGGTCTTTATTAAAAATATGGCATCCTTTTTCTGTACAGAGCTGAGATGCTCTATTAGCAACCTTTGGATTTTTCTGCCTTTTCCATCAGACCAGAAGCCGACTGGACTCCATATCTCTGATCTCTGACATTATACACACTCATTATAGCTCAATTCATACCTTACTGCTGAGAATGTGGCTTAAATAAGTGTTTATGACCTCTTAGTAGTTTAAAGATAAGGTTTGTTAGATGATAGCACTAGGTGGAAGTGAAAGTACCAGTCACACAGAAAACATAGAAACATAGAATGTGTCGGCAGATAAGAACCATTTGGCCCATCTAGTCTGCCCAATATGCTGAATACTATGGATAGCCCCAGGCCCTATCTTATATGAAGGATGGCCTTATGCCTATCCCATGCATGCTTAAACTCCTTCACTGTATTTGCAGCTACCACTTCTGCAGGAAGGCTATTCCATGCGCCCACTACTCTCTCAGTAAAGTAATTCTTCCTGATATTACTTTTAAAACCTTTGCCCTCTAATTTAAAACTGCAGCAGTCAGGACATTTACAGTGGAGGAATTAATTATTTGACCCTCACTGATTTTGTAAGTTTGTCCAATGACAAAGAAATGAAAAGTCTCAGAACAGTATCATTTCAATGGTAGGTTTATTGTAACAGTGGCAGATAGCACATCAAAAGGAAAATCGAAAAAATAACTTTAAATAAAAGATAGCAACTGATTTGCATTTCATTGAGTGAAATAAGTATTTGAACCCTCTAACAAAAAAGACTTAATACTTGGTGGAAAACCCTTGTTTGCAAGCACAGAGGTCAAACGTTTCTTGTAATTGATGACCAAGTTTGCTGACATTTTAGGAGGAATGTTGGTCCACTCCTCTTTGCAGATCATCTCTAAATCCCTAAGGTTTCAGAGGCTGTCTCTGTGCAACTCTGAGCTTGAGCTCCCTCCATAGGTTTTCGATTGGATTAAGGTCCGGAGACTGACTAGGCCACTCCATGACCTTAATGTGCTTCTTCTTGAGCCACTCCTTTGTTGCCTTTGCTGTATGTTTTGGGTCATTGTCGTGCTGGAACACCCATCCACGACCCATTTTCAGTTTCCTGGCAGAGGAAGGAGGTTGTCGCTCAGGATTTCACGATACATGGCTCCGTCCATTTTCCCGCTAATGCGAATAAGTTGTCCTGTGCCCTTAGCAGAAAAACACCCCTAAAGCAAAATGTTTCCACCCCCATGCTTGACGGTGGGGACGGTGTTTTGAGGGTCATAGGCAGCATTTTCTTCCTCCAAACACAGCGAGTTGAGTTAATGCCAAAGAGCTCTATTTTGGTCTCATCAGACCACAGCACCTTCTCCCAGTCACTCTCTGAATCATTCAGGTGTTCATTGGCAAACTTCAGACGGGCCTGCACATGTGCCTTCCTGAGCAGGGGACCTTGCGAGCCCTGCAGGATTTTAATCCATTGCGGTGTAATGTGTTTCCAATGGTTTCTTGGTGACTGTGGTCCCTGCTAATTTGAGGTCATTAACTAACTCCTCCCGTGTAGTTCTAGGATGCTTTTTCACCTTTCTCAGAACCATTGACACCCCACGAGGTGAGATCTTGCGTGGAGCCCCAGAGCGAGGTCGATTGATGGTCATTTTGTGCTCCTTCCATTTTCGAACAATCGCACCAACAGTTGTCACCTTCTCTCCAGCTTCTTGCTAATGGTTTTGTAGCCCATTCCAGCCTTGTGCAGGTCTTCAATTTTGTCTCTGACATCCTTGGACAGCTCTTTGGTCTTTCCCATGTTGGAGAGTTTGGAGTCTGCTTGATTGATTGATTCTGTGGACAGGTGTCTTTTATACAGGTGACTAGTTAAGACAGGTGTCCTTAATGAGGGTGACTAATTGAGTAGAAGTGTCTAACCACTCTGTGGGAGCCAGAACTCTTAATGGTTGGTAGGGGTTCAAATACTTATTTCACTCAATGAAATGCAAATCAGTTGCTATCTTTTATTTAAAGTTATTTTTTCGATTTTCCTTTTGATGTGCTATCTGTCACTGTTACAATAAACCTACCATTGAAATGATACTGTTCTGAGACTTTTCATTTCTTTGTCATTGGACAAACTTACAAAATCAGTGAGGGGTCAAATAATTATTTCCTCCACTGTATATGGTCTTTAAGACTCCTCATTCTTACCATTTGGTCTCTACAAGGAGAAATACTGTAGTATCCCCCGGATATGTATAGAACTGTTATCTGGCCACTAAATATTGTTGTAAAATCAGTAATTTACAGAGTTATTCACAGAGATGTCGTTCCTTACCTCAAGCTCAACAGCTCAACATATCCAGCTATGAGTGGCTGGAGATGAACAGCTTTGAAAAAAAACAACATGATTTTGTGATACTCTGTCACAGGAAGGCTATCCTGTATTTGTCTATGTATGGCCAGCCAGTGGTCATGATGTGAATTACAGCCCTTCAAGGCTTTTACTAGCATGTTGCGATATTCTTCTGGATTTGTGTTGTGAGAAACTAGCGTCCTTAACCAAATAAGAAGAATTTTAAAGGCTATGTACACCTTTTGGGGGAAATTTTGAACTAAAAATATTTTTTTTAACTGGTCTTTATTAAAAATATGGCATCCTTTTTTCTGTACAGAGCTGAGATGCTCTATTAGCAACCTTTGGATTTTCTGCCTTTTCCATCAGACCAGAAGCCGACGGACTCCATATCTCTGATCTCTGACATTATACACACTCATTATAGCTCAATTCATACCTTACTGCTGAGAATGTGGCTTAAATAAGTGTTTATGACCTCTTAGTAGTTTAAAGATAAGGTTTGTTAGATGATAGCACTAGGTGGAAGTGAAAGTACCAGTCACACAGAAAACATAGAAACATAGAATGTGTCGGCAGATAAGAACCATTTGGCCCATCTAGTCTGCCCAATATGCTGAATACTATGGATAGCCCCAGGCCCTATCTTATATGAAGGATGGCCTTATGCCTATCCCATGCATGCTTAAACTCCTTCACTGTATTTGCAGCTACCACTTCTGCAGGAAGGCTATTCCATGCGTCCACTACTCTCTCAGTAAAGTAATTCTTCCTGATATTACTTTAAAACCTTTGCCCCTCTAATTTAAAACTATGTCCTCTTGTAGCAGTTTTTCTTCTTTTAAATATTCTCTCCTCTTTTACCGTGATGCTTCCCTTTATGTATTTAAAAGTTTCTATCATATCCCCTCTCTCTTCTTACTTCCAAGCTATACATGCTAAGGTCCTTTAACCTTTCCTGGTAAGTTTTGTCCTGCAATCCATGTACTAGTTTAGTAGCTCTTCTCTGAATATTCTTCTGCAGATATGGTCTCCAGTACTGCACACAATACTCCAAATGAGGTCTCCCTAGTTCCCTGTAGAGCGGCACGAGCACCTCCCTCTTTCTACTGTTAATGCCTCTCCCTATACACCCAATCATTCTGCTGGCATTACCTGCTGCTCTATGACATTGTCTGCCCACCTTTAGGTCGTCTGATATAATGACCCCTAAATCCCTTTCCTCAGATACTGAGGTTAGTACTGTATCACTGATTTTATATTCTGCTCTTGGGTTTTTACTCCCCAGGTGCATTATCTTGCACTTATCGACATTAAATTTTAGTTGCCAGATTTTTGACCATTCCTCTAGTTTTCCTAAATCCTTTTCCATTTGGTGTATCCCTCCAGGAACATCAACCCTGTTACAAATCTTTGTGTCATCAGCAAAAAGACACACCTTACCATTGAGGCCTTCTGCAATTTCGCTGATAAAGATATTAAACAATATGGGTCCCAGAACAGATCCCTGAGGTACCCCACTGGTAACAATACCATGGTCTGAATATACCCATTGACTACAACCCTCTGTTTTCTGTCCTTCAGCCACTGCCTAATCCATTCAACAATATGTGAGCTCAAGCTCAAAGACTGCAGTTTATTGATAAGCCTTCTATGTGGGATAGTATCAAATGCCTTACTAAAGTCCAGATAAGCGATGTCTACTGCACCTCCGCCATCTATTATTTTAGTCACCCAATCAAAAAAGTCAATAAGATTAGTTTGACATGATCTCCTGAAGTAAACCCATGCTGTTTTTTATCAATCAACCCATGGGTTTTTAGATGTTCCACAATCCTCTCCTTGAGTATGGTTTCCATTAATTTCCCCACTATTGATGTCAGGCTTACTGGCCTATAGTTGCCCGATTCCTCTCTACTACCTTTCTTGTGAATTGGCACAACGTTTGCTAATTTCCAATCTTCTGGGGTGACACCTGTTACCAGTGATTGGTTAAATAAATCTGTTAATGGATTTGCTAGTACACCTCTAAGCTCTTTTAATAGCTTTGGGTGTATCCCATCAGGCCCCTGTGATTTATTTGTATTAATTTTGGACAGCTGACTTAGAACCTCTTCCTCTGTAAAGACACATGCATCAAAGGATTCATTAGTCTTCCTCCCTAACTGAGGTCCTTCTCCTTCATTTTCCTTTGTAAAAACTGAACAGAAGTATTCATTGAGGCAGTCAGCTAGTTCTTTATCCTCTTCCATATACCTTCCTTCTTTTGTTTTTAATTTGGTAATTCCTTTTTTAATTTCCTTTTTCATTCATGTATCTGAAGAATGTCTTATCACCTTTTTTCACTGACTGAGCTAATTTCTCTTCTGCCTGAGCTTTAGAAGCTCTTATAACTTGCTTGGCCTCTCTCTGCCTCATCTTATAGATTTCCCGGTCATCCTCGTTTTGGGTGTTTTTATACTTGCTAAATGCCATCTTTTTGTTTTTAATGATTTTGGCCACTTCTGCTGAGTACCACAGTGGTCTCTTCCTTTTTTTGCCTTTACTGACAAGCCTAATGCACTTTTCTGTTGCCTTCAGTAGTGCCAATTAATTTAAGTACTCCCATTTCTCTTGGACTCCATTGAAATTGTTCCAGTCTGATAGGGACTCGTATACCACTGATCTCATTTTAGAAAAGTCTGTTTTCCGAAAATCTAAAACTTTTACACACAGCTAGAAAAACAGTTAACAGTTTTTAATAAAGGCCAATTGAACAAATTATTTTTAGCCAAAAATGAGTAAAATGCAATCATAGAAAAAAAAATTAAATTATTGCCTTCAAAAGTGTGCATAGCCTTTAGAAATTGACTCATCTGTGCTTAGGAAATGAGTGTTACTACTACTCAGGCACTGTACGGTGTATTATTTTTGCAAGACAGTATAGCATTGCTATTTAGACAGCTGTATGGAAGTGTTATGTGGTTAATGGGCTCTATACTATATGGCACTGTTAAGAAAGCACTGTATGTCTCTTCCTACATAGTACACAAGGGGTAAGTAACCTCCAGCTATTGTTAAACTACAACTCCCAGCATGCTCCATTCAATTCTGTTAGGGGTTTGAGAATAGTCGAGCAAAATTGAATGCTGGGAACTGTAGTTTCACAGCTGTTGGAGGTCACTTACCCCTGCAGTACACCATAGAAAGGCCCCACCACAAAGCACATCTCATAACATCATGTTTGCACTCGCCCTGCAGTTGAGTGACACATTCAGCACAGCTACATCTGTACATTTCCATTTTCATACAAGATTTATTACTGGAATTATCCGAATTTCCTTTTTCTATCCCTTTTATCTGTTATAAGACGCTCTTCTTTAAAGAAGCCATTTTTTTTTTAACAAAACTACAACACATTGCTTTAGATCTCAACCCGAAAGCCCAGAACCATCAGCGATTTCAGTCCGAGCCTTGTTGTGTGAAAACCGCCATTTGGAGTTTCAGAAAAGACTTTGATAAAGTCCCACTCGACAGCCCTTTTTTGTGTCGGGGGATTTTGCTGCTGAGACGCACTTAAAAAAAAAAAACACGTAAGAAATGCATAATAGAATATAATTCAAGGCGAAGAAAAGTGACGGATGAATCTTTAGAAAGCGATGGAAAGGTGCCTTTGAATAGAGGTAGGCGCTACCAGTGTATTTGCATTAATGATGCAGGTTTTGAAAAAGCAATCAATGCGAGCACAAAAGAAATGCAGAAAATAAATCATACAAAAGTATCAGGACTTCAGCGCTTATAAATAATTAATTCTGGATCTGAGATGGTTAGAAATGAGACCGTAATCATTATTCACTCGTCTGCGCCGCTCAAATTAGCTGCATTTCACAACCGGTTTGGGGCTCCATTGTAGCGCACAGAGGTTCTTGACGGCGCCTTGAAATCAAGGATTTCTCTTTCACATACATTATAACTAGTGTGTGAATGTTGCCATCGCCGAGGCTGATTTCCTTCACTAGAGAAAGTCACCGGGTCTTTGTCGGGAGTGGGCTGCTAAGATCTATAGAAATGTTGGCCCACAGGGATGAGATTATGTTTTAAAGAGGACCTTTCACTGGTCCACAGTTTATCAGTTAAAGCTATGTACATTGAGAGTGGCACCCAGGGATGTCCCTGCACTTACTTGTATCCCTGGGTGCCGCTCCGTTCGTCCTCTGTAGCCCCCGGTACCGGCGCTCCTGCTGCTGTAATTTTGCCTGGGGCGGAGACTTCTTCTTCTGCCCTGGGCGTCTCCTTCTCACAGGACTGGAGCGCTGGCCAATCGCAGTGCTCAGCTCATATTCAGGATATGAGCTGAGCGCTGCGATTTGCCAGCGCTCCAGCCCTGGGAGAAGAAGATGCCCAGGGCAGAAGAAGTCTCCTCCCCAGGCAAAATTACAGCAGCAGGAGTGCTGGTACCGGGGGCTACAGAGGACGAACGGAGCGGCACCCAGGGATACAAGTAAGTGCAGGGACATCCCTGGGTGCCGCTCTCAATGTACATAGCTTTAACTGATAAACTGTGGACCAGTGAAAGGTCCTCTTTAAATACGCCTTTTTATGGTGGTCACTAAGGGGCCTTAGGCTGGGCTGCCCAGTGCACCAGACAGTGGGGGCTCAGCTCTCACATAAGACCCGCGCTCCTGCTCTAACAGCCTGGACCAGCAGGAGTGTAAGATGGTGAAACAGCTCCCATTGTCTGAACATTGTTTGTATAGATTAAATAAAATCATCATGACTAACATTCGGCTGTTTGGCCACAAGATGTCGCTGTTTCCTAAACACAGCTAACAGGCTACATATATTTCCATAATCATGAGAAGTGGAGTTTCAGAGCCTGGAGAAGAAAAGGAAGCAGCCATCTTAAAGGAAGCTGATACTGAGGTACTGTGTGAGCAGAGGATCCAACGGCATCCAGGTGTGGGAGCATTCTTCAGTGACCAGAGCTTCAGCTAAGTGAAGGATTGCTTCCAGGAATGCTGATGAGAGCTGAGGAGCAAAGCGGCGTACACTGCAGGACTGCATGCTTGTTGGAGAGGTAGTTGTTCTATTCAGAGTCACCAGCGGATGCAGAGCAGACCCGGGTCGGTAGGATTGTGCATGCACCTCATTACAGTGTTGGCGCCTAGAGACTACCAGGCCTGTAGTTAGCTAGTTAGGGTCTTTGTTTGTGTCAGGCCACAAGTGTTACTACTGTTCATTGCAAGGACTCCAAACTTAAAGTGACAGTTCACCCCAGGGAGCTGATAAACTTCCCACAAACTCAAGCCAGGCTGGCATTTTGCTCAGAAGGAATATTCAGACATGTGCTAAAGACCAGTTATGAGAGGGGGAATCCTGTAGAGCACTGTTAGATTGTAAGCAGTTGTGCTGCACTGCAGGCTATCCCGCACCACGCACCCAAACAATTGTTCCTGTTTTTTAGGGTAATAACAGGTAATGTGTGGCGGTTTAGTCATGCCCGCCAGTAGGTAAATTACCACGCTTTCCTCCTGCATCCATTGGAGGGCACCGCACTGTGCAGCAAAAGGGTCTCAGCCTTCGGGCTGGATGTATGTAAATTTATTGTATGTTCCCGGCATTTGTGGTTGTGTTCATTGCCAAGTTTAAGTAAAATTCTGTTTTGGCAAAAGCTGATGTTTGAGTTGTTTTCCTTGTTCGTGACTTCACTCTATCCTGGGGAGCCCACTCCAGTACACAGCTTACAGGAGTGCTGATCTGGGCTGCTTAACCCCTTACATGCGGCGGACAGTGGACTCCCTTTGTCTCCCATCGGCACCCTGTAAATGCGATCTCAGGGTGCCGACATGTGTAAAGACTGGATGGGGCCTGGTATAGGCCCCAAGCTTGCCTTGTTTGCTTTCCAGCAGGTTGCATCTCTCTGGCACAGCCTGCTGGTCAATGTCAGTATAGCACTGACATTAAAATGCAATGAACTACAGTATAGGGATAGTGCATTGTATTTTAAAAGCAATCCAAATATTGCCTGTTATAGTCCCCTTGTGGAAATATTAAGTAGTAAAAAAAAGTAAAAAAAATTCAAATAAAAAATATGCTTCTTTTTCTATTGAAAATGCACTTTTCAATGACAAAAATAGCAAAGATAAAATCTCCCCCACATGTTTAGTATCGGTGCATCCACAATAACCCGCGCTACACAAATATCATGTAAATTATCCCCCATGATGAACGCCGTAAAAAAAAAAAAAAGAATAATTGCAGAATTGCAAATTTATTCTTAATTGCCACCGAAAGAACTAAATAACAAGTGATCAAAAATTGTATTATACCCCAAAATGATACCAATGAAAACTAAAAGTCGGCTGGCAAAAATCAAGCCCTTACACAGCTCTATAGAAAGAAATATAAAAAAGTTATGGGTCTTGGGAAGCGGCAATGCAATAACTTCAACCAAACGTTTCCTGTAGTTGCAGAATAGATGTGCACAACGGTCAGGAGTAATTCTTGACTATTCCTCTTTACAGAACTGTTTCAGTTCAGCAATATTCTAGGGATGTCTGGTGTGAATCGCTTTCTTGAGATCATGCCACAGCATCTCAATCGGGTTGAGGTCAGGACTCTGACTGGGCCACTCCAGAAGGCGTATTTTCTTCTGTTTAAGCCATTCCGTTGTTTATTTACTTCTGTGCTTTGGGTCGTTGTCCTGTTGCAACCCATCATCTGTTGAGCTTCAGCTGGTAGACAGATGGCCTTATGTTCTCCTGCAAAATGTCTTGATAAACTTGGGAATAAATTTTTCCTTCGATGATAGCAATCCGTCCAGGCCCTGACGCAGCAAAGCAGCCCCAAACCATGAATCCCCCACCACCATACTTCACAGTTGGGATGAGGTTTTGATGTTGGTGTGCTGTGCCTCTTTTTCTCCACACATAGTGTTGTGTGCTTATACCAAACAACTCAACTTTGGTTTCATCTGTCCACAGAATATTTTGCCAGTACTGCTGTGGAGCATCCCGGTGCTCTTGTGCAAACTGTAAATGCGCAGCAATGTTTTCTTTGGACAGCTTTGGATTCCTCTGTGGTATCCTCCTATTAAATTAATTCTTGTTTTGTGTTTTACGTATCGTAGATTCGCTAACAGGGATGTTAGCATATGCCAGTGACTTTTGAAAGTCTTTAGCTGACACTCTAGGGTCCTTTTCACCTCATTGAGCAGTCTGCCCTGTGCTATTGCAGTCATCTTTACAGGACAGCCACTCCTAGGGAGAGTAGCAGCAGTGCTGAACTTTCTCCATTTATAGACAGTTTGTCTTACCGTGGACTGATGAACAGCAAGGCTTTTGGAGATACTTTTATAACCCTTTCCAGCTTTATGCAAGTCAACAATTCTTAACCGTAGATCTTCTGAGGGCTCTTTTGTGCGATGCATCATTCACATCAGGCAATGCTTCTTGGGAAAAGCAAACCCAGAACTGGTGTGTGTTTTTTATAGGGCAGGGCAGCTGTAACCAGCACCTCCACTCTCATCTCATTGATTGGACTCCAGTTGGCTGACACCTCACTCCAATTAGCTCTTGGAGATATCATTAGTCTAGGGGTTCACATACTTTTCCACCTGCACTGTGAATGTTTACATGGTGTGTTCAATAAAACACATGGTAACATTTAATTATTTGTGTGTTATTAGTTTAAGCAGACTGTGATTGTCTATTGTTGTGACTTAGATGAAGATCAGATCACATTTTATGACCAATTTGTGCAGAAATCCATATCATTCCAAAGGGTTCACATACTTTTTCTTGCAACTGTATATCGATGGAAAAATAAAAAAGCTATAGCTCTTGGAAGATGAAAAAAGGAAGAAAAACGCTTGGTCGGTAAGGCTGGTCACCAAGGGGTTAACTTCTTAAAGAGAAGCTGCCCCTCTCCTGACTTGTTTGTTTTAGGAACTATTTGCATTTTCCAAAGTTTTGTTTTTTCACTATTAAAGCGATTTTCCGAGATTTTGATCCTGATGACCAGAGGATAGGTCATCAGTATCTGATCGGTGGGGGTCAGCTGTTTGAGAAGGCAGTGATGCTCCTGTGAGGGCCTTCTCTGTGCTTACCGTAAACAGCGCCGTACATTGTATAGTGGCTGTTCTTGGTATAGCGCTCAGCCGCATTCACTTCTATGAGGCTGAGCATGATACCAAGCCCAGCCCTTATACAATGTACTGTGCTGTGTATTGTGAGCTGTGAGCAGGCCGTGGTGCTCACAGTAGTGCCAGTGTCTTCTCAATCAACTGATCAGCGGGGGGGGTCCCGGGTGTCGCACCCCCAACGATCAAATACTGATGACCTGTTCAGAGGACTTCTGCCGCATATTGGGGATTATCCTGGAGTAATAATGGTTACATTTGTAGGATTGTTACTACTTTTTGCTCTTTTGATGGATATAATTATAACTTTGACTTTAGGATTTTGTAACATAACCTGAAAAATCTTTCTTATTCAGTCAGCATAAACTGTAAAGCCGTGTCCTGTTTCCAATACTGAGCAGCACCACCAATTTCAATTAGTGACAAATCTGCAAGACCGCAGCAAGGTTAAGTGAAGAATATGATTATATTTTCATTTGCCGTCGAACGCTGCGATATTGACATTTCTGCTCAAACGAGATTATCATGTGGAATGTGCAGAAAAACAGTAAACACACAACTAAGCGCATTACCGGCAAGCCGGACTTATTAGGGGGATCTCATTATGAGTTTGGTTCAGACTGCAAAAATATGAAAGAAAAGTAAACTACTGGCATAAATCTGTGGGGATCTTCATAAACAAATGTTAAAAAGGAGCACCTGACAAGGACAAACCCTGTCCATACGCTGTGTGAGGGCATTTGGATAAAATAGAGCGTTGGGTATATACAGCATATAAGATATTTGGTCATGCATATAGATGGCAACATGTAATATGTGAATACAGGCAAGGAAATAGTTAATCTGGCAGCCTCTTGGTGTGGTTGCCAGGGTGATGTGCTAGTCACGCCCCTGTCAATTTAGTTTTATGTTAGTTTAGAGTCAGTCTGGCTCTGCCTGTTGTTGGTGACAGATGCCTTTGAAGCGTCATTCATGTGAAGTGTAGAAGCTTCCAGAACAAAGCAATTGTTCTAAGAGATTAAGGCCTCATGCACACGACCGTATGTGTTTTGCGGTCTGCAAATTGCAGATCCGCAAAAAAAAGGATGACGTTCCGTATGGCAATTTTTTCGTTTTTTTTCCGGATCCATTGTAATAATGCCTATCCTTGTCCGCAAACTAGAAAAAAATGGGACATGCTCTATTTCTTTGCGGAATGGAAAAACGGAGTACCTTCCGTTTTTTTTGCGGACCCTGCTTCTGGTGGTGATGGTTACCGCAACTCTTCCACTTCATGCTCATCTATGGCCTGATCCAGCACTCTTCGCAGGGCACGCTCCAGAAAAAACGCATATGGGATGAGGTCGATGATGTTGCCTTGGGTTTGAATACCCAGCTCCGCAGAGGCTGTCCTCTTTTTTTTAAATTAAAAAAATCTGTTCTTACCAGTTTAATCTCTGTTTTGTCCCCTATCAGGGGTCGGTGTATGGAATAGATTTTAGGAACCGGGAGATGGAAAAAGATAGTTGGTCGGTCCTCTTCCTTCCAATTTGGGGCACTGCGCGTGCACCGTGTAATGTACTGTGACACTCTATATGAGTGGTGTGTTAAGTAGTATTATTCCTGTCAGTTTAATCCCTGTTACGTCGGGACTGGTGTAGTGAATAGACTTTTGGAACTGGGAGATGGAAAAAGACCAATGCTCTGTCCGCTTCGTTTGAATTTTAGGTCACTGCGCGTGCGCCGTGCAATGTACTGTGACACTCTATATGAGTGGTGGGCAGTGGTCTCAGTACAGTCTGTGGGCCTGACACACACTGGCAGGCAACTGCAATTATATTAAAGAGTAAAAATTATATGACTTTTTTATCTGTAAGGCACTGTGCCACCCTATATGAGTGGTGTGCACACAGTACAGTCTGTGGGCCTGCGGCCTCTCACACATGGGCAGGCAACTGCAATATATATATAGAAAAAATAAATAAAAGCAGACTGATGTACCAGCCCTAAAAAGGGCTTTTTGGGGTGCTCTCAGGACGCTGTCCTTACAGCAGATGGCCCCTTTCAAACGAGTTTTCTGCGCGGGTGCAATGCGTGATGTGAACGCATAGCATCCGCACTGAATCCTGACCCATTCATTTCAATGGGTCTGTGTACATGAGCGTTTTTTTTCACGCATCACTTGTGCGTTGAGTGAAAATTGCAGCATGTTCTATATTCAGCGTTTTTCACGCAGCCCTAGCCCCATAGAAGTGAATAGAGCTGCGTTAAAAATGCATTGCATCTGCAAGCAAGTGCGGGTGTGTTGCGTTTTTCACTGATGGTTGCTAGGAGATGTTGTTTGTATCACACGCGTGAAAAACGCATCAAAACGCATTGCACCAGCGCGGAAGACAATGAGCAACTGAAAGCAATCGCAGGCAAAACTGAATGGCAAAACTGAATGGCTTTGTCTGTGAAATTGCACAGTTTTCACTGAACGCATCCGCAACGCATCCGGACCTAAGGCCCCATTCACATATCCGCAATTTTTGTCCCCATCCATTCCGCAATTCTGCGACCGGACGTGATGCGGAGAGAGAGATTTGCGGAGCCGAACTTTCAGGTTTCGGCCCCGAAACACTTGGCCGCGGCTCCCCAAAAGATAGAGCATATCCTATTCTTGTCCGCAGCCTGCGGACAAGAATAGGCATCTCTATGGGGAGTTCCGGCATGGTGTGTTGCGGATCCACAACACACTACGGATGTGTGAATGGGGCCTAATCCGGACACGCTCGTGTGAAAGAGGCCAATGAGTCTTTGAGGACTGGAGTGGACACAGAACACTGGCCTAGCTAACGCTTTCCCTATTAATTCAGGAGCAGCAGCACTCTCCCTGCTCTAACTAACACTACAGCTTCAAAATGAATCTAAGATGGATGCTGTCCTTGCTTTTTGATAGGATGTGGGAGGGTCTGGGAGGGAGGGTATGCTGATTGGCTGGAATGTGTCTGCTGACTGTGAGGTACAGGGTCAAAGTTTGCTCAATGATAAAGTATAGGGGGCAAATCGAACATCGCATATGTTCGCCCGCGGCGGCGAACGCGAACATGCGATGATCGCTGGGAACTGTTCGCCGGCGAATAGTTCGGGACATCTCTATTCACCATCACTGGTCTAGGGAGACCAAAAGGATCGGGCAAAAATGTTCATTTCACCCAATCCTTCTCTTCTCTGTCATCTGTCAGGGGAGAGTCAGGAGCTCTCCATACACATTAGCGGCTCGTCTGAACTCACTATTCTCAATGGGTTTGGCCGAACAATACACTAATGTGTATAGGGGACTCTATGACAGCGGGTTCAGCCTCTTTTTGTATTATATCTGCATGTCTGTCTATACAAATTCAGGTAAGAGTGATGTCTGGATGTAATCAGTGATCTGACTATGAGGATAGGCAAGGTAGACATAATAGCAAGAAAATTATTAATTATTAAATACAGTAATGTGAAAATAAACAAATAACTAAAAATAAATAAAATGTAAAAATATGTAAAAAAAAAAAATAATCTTTATTTATATAGCACCAACATATTCCGCAGCGCTTTACAGTTCAGGGGTTCATGTAAACAGAGTCATAAATAACATAGTCACAGACAAGTGAACAATTAGAACAAGAGGAATGGGCCCTGCTCGCAAGAGCATACAATCTATGAGGGGACATGGGGCGACACAAAAGTTAAAAGTGGTTCATTCGTGTGACTGACCCTCTGAGAAAAGGGCTGGTGACCCAGATTATGTGGCAGAGTATCCCTGTCTCAGTGTCTTCTTCTGGTCACTTGTGCAGTCTGGCACAGTTTCTTCTACTCAACACTGGTCCCTATATGTAGACAACGAGGGGTTCTAGCTGCTGTCCTTATATACAGTTTGTAGCTAAACTAGAACCTTCTAGTGGAATGGGTGGAGAAGCATAGCCTAAACTGAAATAATGTTGCAATTTTAGTCTGTCATAGACTTGTATAGAGTTTCAATACAAGTCTATGGGAATGACTAAGCAGTTTTTCCAGACACAAACGAGTCTTCAGTTGTAAGCAACAGAGCTAAACCAGGCAGCCAAAAGGTCAGTGTGTCTGTGTGTTTTTTTCTCTTTAAAACTTTGCATAGTCCCTTATAGTAACTGTGGAAGATTTCTAACTTCTCAGTACATAGATAGAAAGTTCCTAAGTCTCACAGTGAGCAATACTATGTGTTACAAGGCAAGGGCACTGTATTGTAAGGGTATTTTTAAGTACTGATTAGTTCTGTCCTGTTTAATTCTGTGTAATACTCTGTGTAATAGTTTATAAGTTTTCCTTGTAATGAAGTGGTTTAGAGATGATACTCATCCCCCATTGTGCTGATAAGAACACATTCCTGAGTGATCTCAGAGCCATGCATAATACACACTGAAGGAGGGGCTGATGAGAATAAGTGTGCCCTACACTAACAAATTAATTGGGATAACATGGTAGACAGCCATGGATTATAGCATAGCCGACTGGATTACTACCCCATATTTAGGCTAGTGATGATTGTTTACTTTTTATTATTCTGTATGTGATTCGTTTGTGTTATCAAATATTTAATCACACTTAGTAAATATATTTATTCACTAAGCCTGCGTAAGCTTATTTATTCTCAAATCTTTTGAATTCACGTTATGTTACAGGTACCATGACTGTGAGAGGACTGTATAGTGTGTGCCTGGGGTTTTTAAAGGTAGAGATACCACAATCTGAGATGTGCACCACACAGAGGTGCTGCGGAAGACAGCTGACATCTGTATCTTCAGAGGAGACAGAACGTCAAAGCCCACAGAAGCTGGTGGCAGCACAGCCAAGGGTCTGTTTCTGCATCTGACCTAACCAAATGCTTGATGCTACACATTAGACTATAACCATTGCCTCTAGGTAGAACTCTGCAACCATCAAGCATGTCGCCTTACAATATCCTTTCTGTAACGTTCTGTGTCCGACTGCTTTCCTTCCGTTTTCGAAGAGTGGGGAGCCACACAGATGACTCCAAGGTCAAAAAGATCCTTCTGAGAGGTCTGCCAAGCCCATGGAGGTTGGATGTCTCTGCAGAAAAGGCTCAGTGCCAATGTGCACAGGCTTTAGCACTCTGTATTCCTAGGGATAGCGCAGAGCTTACATCTGCTATATGATTTTAAGGCTTATAACTATATTTCACCCCATATTGTTCCTTTTCTGCAGATCCATTCAATGGAAAATGCTGCACAGCGATACTTATTGGAATTAATGATGCATTCTCCGAAAGGGGAAAAAAAGAGCTCTGCATTTGATCGGAGTGTTGTAATAAAGACAGATTGTACTGCAAATTAAATTTGTAGCTATGTCTCACATTTGTTTTACATATCTCAAATGGAAACTTCAGCTATCAAATACGTAACGTGATAAATGACAAGACGCGTTATCATAAATCAGTAAACAAACACCCAGAGAGACGGATGATCGCCTGGCCTGGCATATATCACCAAGCCCCAGAAGCACGGTGAAATCATTTGTAGAGTGTAAGATACAGTCATTTAGAAAATATCTCTCTCGTCAATGTTGAATTGCTGTTTTAGTATTAGACTTTGCTTGCAAGTTTTTAGAAATATTGCTCGTGCACCTGGGGAACAACTCAGCAGTATCAACCCTACAAAATCATTCATAATGCACAATAGGGTTGATCCTGGTGATTACAAGGCTGCCTGTTTTGTGAAAATCAGTTGCAGTATTCCTAAAACAAAAAAAACTAAAACGTTTATGTTTTATGCAAATTAGAGTTTCAATGCACTGAGAGGTGTGGCCTGGCCCTTCGGTGCACCTATACTCCGCAGCTTTCCAGTGTTGGCCCCGCTTCTTGTGTACTAAAACCCTCATTTGAAAAGATTTTTTTTTTTTTTCCTTTGGAAGGCAGCAACCGATTTTAACAAGAAAGGTATGATATTAATCAGCAGGATCAACCACACCTGACATTATGCCTAGTTTAGAAGGTTTAAATGTAAAAGACTATAGCCCACATTTACTAATGCGAGTGCACCCAGATTATATATAAATGTTATATGTGCACTGTATAGTGGCATTATTTATGTGTACAATATGAAAGAGTTATTGAAGTGGACTGTATGGCAGCATTAGTTAGGTGTCCAGTAAGGCGGTGTTATTTATGGATGCTGCATGCTGGCATTATACATTTGTATAGTATATCAGCATTAATTTATTTTTTTTGTATAGTGTTTGGTTATTGTAACAGCGGCTGCTGTGCGCCGCTGTTCCCCTGATTACCGCCGCAGTCCTGGGCGCTGTGTTCAGCCGTGATCTTCTGCCTGTGCTTCCCATTCACCGCTGCAATCCTGGGCTCTGTCCGTGTAGGTACTGTTGTTCTGGGATACACTCCACAGTTTCCTTTCAGCCCTGGCCATAGCATTCTTGCTGCTTATTCCCTGCACCACTTCCTTAAGGGGCGGCGTGCGTCACTTCTTGTGGTTTATGGATTAAATCATGTGACCTCGCTGACCAATTCTAGCCCTCCTGCGCATATATAAGTGGCTCAGCCCCCTTCCCAGATGCCTCAGTGTCAAGGTCCTTGTGTCCTGCTAAGGTTCTTGATATCTACTTGTGTTCCTGTTTACCTGACCAGTGCGTGTGTTTCTGGACTCTGCTACCTATTTGATCCCTGCCCGCTTGCCTTGACTCCCCTGTTGCCGAACCAGACTTTCCAGACCTGACCTGTATCTGTGCTGCCTGCCCTGACCAATCGCTTGTTTGACTTCACTTCTGCCTCATCCTTCGGTCCTGCACTGTCGCTCCTGGTTACAACTCCGTCTGCTAACTACATCTGTATCTCTGGTATCTTGCTCTGGTATCTCCTGGTCTGCCTGGACCAAATGCTTTGTTTGCCTATCATCCTCAAGAGGTAACGACCTGGTGTTCCCCTCAGGAAAGTCTATCCCCACCATCAGGGTTACTGTGAGGATCGAGGGGTTCACTTAGACAACACCTTAGAGGAGGTAAGTGCTGATGCAGTAGTAGAGTACTCTGGAACAAAGTAAAGGGTCGTCAACGGGATAGGACAGGAAAAGACACCAACCTAGGAAAGGAGTAAAGGGTCAAAGTCGGGAGAAAACAACAGGTCCCAGGCAAAAAATCCACAGGCAATGAACTTCAGGTTAACACCATTCTCCTTTAAATTGGCCTACAGGCCTGATATCATTGTCAAGTGCATAAGCAGCCTCAATCTGCTGTGCAGGAGGGTGAAAACCAGAGCAGGAGTGGAGTGAATGCCAGCTGCAGTCAGTTGGGACCGCAGCTTCTTGGCACTGAAACTGAATAAGGACAAATGCACACGACAGTATGTATTTTGCAGTCCGCAAAACACAGAACCGCAAAAAAAATGCATGACATCCGTATTGCATCCGTTTTTTTTTTTTTGCGGATCCATTGTAATAATGCCTGTTCTTTTCTGCAGAATGGACAAGAATAGGACAAATTCTAT
This sequence comes from Bufotes viridis, assembly GCA_033119425.1. Taxonomy (NCBI): domain Eukaryota; kingdom Metazoa; phylum Chordata; class Amphibia; order Anura; family Bufonidae; genus Bufotes; species Bufotes viridis. The sequence goes on from CM065591.1 coordinate 485,474,347, forward strand.
TTTTTTGCGGAAAGGACATACGGAAACGGAATGCACACGGAGTTTTTTTTCCCGGACCCATTGAAGTGAATGGTTCCGCATACAGACCTGTAAAAAAAAATTGAACGGAAAGGCACATATCGTGACATTACTTATGTGCATGGGAAAGAGTTTTATCTTTTTTTTATGTAGGTGTACATTATTTGTTACATGTACTTATTGTATGAAGGCATTAGTTACTATAGGCGTTCAGTATGGCAGCACTATTTATCTGTACAGCCCAGTGGCATTAGTTTAGGGTACAGTAAGGCAATGGGGCAGAATTATGAGTACTATATCGTATGGTGGCTTTAGTAATGTAAGCAGTATCACAGCAGTTTTTATAACATTATTTACTTTTATATGTGAACACTGTATATACTGTACATAATCATACCCAAGAACGCTCCCCTTAACCCCTTAGTGACCAGCCTGTTTTGGGCCTTACTGACCAAGCGTTTTTCCTTCTTTTTTCATAGTTGCTTTCAAGAGCTATACATTTCTGATTAACTTTTATTAACTCTTTCTGGGAGGGAGATGGGAAAAACAGCAATACTGCCACTGCGTTTTTATGCTATAAATTTTACGGGATTCATTTTTCGGAATAAATTACATAATATCTTTATTCTTTGGGTCAGTACGATTACAGTGATACCAAATACATATAGTTTTTAAATGTTACTACTTTTTTGCGATAAAACCCCTTTTTTTAAAAGAAAAAAATGTTTTTGAATTGCCGCTTCCCAAGACCAACAACTTTTTTTACTTTTTCTTTCTAAGGAGTTGTGTGAGGGCTTGATTTTTGCAGGACAACTTTCATTTTTAATTTGTATCATTTTGGAGTAAATAGAGCTTTTTGATCACTTGTTATTAAGTTTTTCGGGGCAACTAAGAATAAATTAGCAATTCTGTCTTTTTTTTTATTTTATTTTTACGGTGTTCACCGTACGGGATAATTTATGTGATATGCTGGAAATTACTTTAGACTGGTCTGGGACCTACATCAGACCCCTGCCAGCCTTCACACACATCGGCACCCCGCTATCGCATTTGCGGGGTGACCATGAGGGGCAGAGGGAGTCCGCTCCCTCTATCAGCACTTTACATGCGGCGGGCGCCATGTAAAGTGTTAAACAGCCCGCTTCGGAACTCCTGCCAGTCCGGGCTGTTAGAGCAGGGCCGCAGCTCTCATGTGAGAGCCAAGTCCCCGCTCCCTACTTAGACTGAGCCGTCGTAAAAAAGCGGCGGCCCAGTCTAAGGCCCCTTAGTGACCGCCGTAAAAACACGATATTTTTATATCAACCATGGCAATAACCCCTTTAAATAATTTTTGTATATTCTTTAACTCCAAAGCGGTTAACAACACAGAAGGCAGTATGTGGATAACAAAAATAACATTGAAACAGTATTTTTGAAAAGATTAAACTGAAGAAGACATAAATTATTAATCCGGGCTCCAATAAATACATAACAAATAAATCCATGTATAATTTATATGGAAAGAAAACATTTACCAGACGTATTATTGAATAATATTAACCGTCTAACCTTAAAAAGACGCATTTCAAACCAGAAAACAGCAGCAGAAGCAGCAGTAACATTGCTTATAAGGAGGAGGCACTGGAAGAGTTTCTCAAGAAATTTGTCTCCAGCACCTGAATATTCCAGCTAGATTAATCGTTTATATTTGCATGACTATCAGCTCCAACCACAAATGGAAATAAGAACACTTTAAATAATTAAGACTTTTCATTGTGTGAAGAGCATTTGTCATGTGATTTCATAAACATCAAAATTAATGGCACTCCTATAACAATGCCTAATTGCAGAGTATGGCAATAGAGAGATATTGCAGTAGTATAGAGGATCTGCCAGCTCTTCTGTGTGGTGTAGTATAGAGGATCTGTCAGCTTTCCTGTGTGGTGTAGTATAGAGGATCTGTCAGCTTTCCTGTGTGGTGTAGTATAGAGGATCTGTCAGCTCTCCTGTGTGGTGTAGTATAGAGGATCTGTCAGCTCTACTGTGTGGTGTAGTATAGAGGATCTGTCGGTCTCCTGTGTGGTGTAGTATAGAGGATCTGTCAGCTCTCCTGTGTGGTGTAGTATAGAGGATCTGTCAGCTCTCCTGTGTGGTGTAGTATAGAGGATCTGTCAGCTTTCCTGTGTGGTGTAGTATAGAGGATCTGTCAGCTTTCCTGTGTGGTGTAGTATAGAGGATCTGTCAGCTCTCCTGTGTGGTGTGGTATAGAGGATCTGCCAGCTCTCCTGTGTGGTGTAGTATACAGGATCTGTCGGCTCTCCTGTGTGGTGTAGTATACAGGATCTGTCAGCTTTCCTGTGTGGTGTAGTATAGAGGATCTGTCAGCTTTCCTGTGTGGTGTAGTATAGAGGATCTGTCAGCTCTCCTGTGTGGTGTGGTATAGAGGATCTGTCATCTCTCCTGTGTGGTGTAGTATAGAGGATCTGTCGGCTTTCCTGTGTGGTGTAGTATAGAGGATCTGTCGGCTCTTCTGTGTGGTGTAGTATAGAGGATCTGTCGGCTCTCCTGTGTGGTGTAGTATAGAGGATCTGTCAGCTCTCCTGTGTGGTGTAGTATAGAGGATCTGTCGGCTCTCCTGTGTGGTGTAGTATAGAGGATCTGTCGGTCTCCTGTGTGGTGTGGTATAGAGGATCTGTCAGCTCTCCTGTGTGATGTAGTATAGAGGATCTGTCAGCTCTCCTGTGTGGTGTAGTATAGAGGATCTGTCGGCTCTCCTGTGTGGTGTAGTGTAGAGGATCAGTCGGCTCTCCTTTGTGGTGTAGTATAGAGGATCTGTCAGCTCTCCTGTGTGGTGTAGTATAGAGGATCTGTCATCTCTCCTGTGTTGTGTAGTATAGAGGATCCGTCAGCTATCCTGTGTGGTGTAGTATAGAGTATCTGTCAGCTCTCCTGTGTAGTATAGTATAGAGGATCTGTCAGCTCTACTGTGCGGTGTAGTATAGAGGATCTGTCGGTCTCCTGTGTGGTGTGGTATAGAGGATCTGTCAGCTCTCCTGTGTGATGTAGTATAGAGGATCTGTCAGCTCTCCTGTGTGGTGTAGTATAGAGGATCTGTCAGCTCTCCTGTGTGGTGTAGTATAGAGGATCTGTCAGCTCTCCTGTGTGGTGTAGTATAGAGGATCTGTCAGCTCTCCTGTGTGGTGTAGTATAGAGGATCTGTCAGCACTCCTGTGTGGTATAGTATATAGGAGCTGTCAGCTGTTCTGTGTGGTGTAGTATAGAGGATCTGTCAGTTCTCCTGTGTGGTGTAGTATAGAGGATCTGTCATCTCTCCTGTGTGGTGTAGTATAGAGGATCTGTCGGCTCTCCTGTGTGGTATAGTATATAGGAGCTGTCAGCTGTTCTGTGTGGTGTAGTATAGAGGATCTGTCAGCTCTCCTGTGTGGTGTAGTATAGAGGATCTGTCAGCTTTCCTGTGTGGTGTAGTATAGAGGATCTGTCAACTCTCCTGTGTGGTGTAGTATAGAGGATCTGTCAGATCTCCTGTGTGGTGTAGTATAGAGGATCTGTCAGCTCACCTGTGTGGTGTAGTATAGAGGATCTGTTACCTCTACTGTGTGGTGTAGTATTGAGGATCTGCCATCTCTCCTGTGTGGTATAATATAGAGGATCTGTCAGCTCTTCTGTGTGGTGTAGTATAGAGGATCTGTCAGCTCTCCTGTGTGGTGTAGTATAGAGGATCTGTCAGCTTTCCTGTGTGGTGTAGTATAGAGGATCTGTCAACTCTCCTGTGTGGTGTAGTATAGAGGATCTGTCAGATCTCCTGTGTGGTGTAGTATAGAGGATCTGTCAGCTCACCTGTGTGGTGTAGTATAGAGGATCTGTTACCTCTACTGTGTGGTGTAGTATTGAGGATCTGCCATCTCTCCTGTGTGGTATAATATAGAGGATCTGTCAGCTCTTCTGTGTGGTGTAGTATAGAGGATCTGTCAGCTATCCTGTGTGGTGTAGTATAGAGTATCTGTCAGCTCTCCTGTGTAGTATAGTATAGAGGATCTGTCAGCTCTACTGTGCGGTGTAGTATAGAGGATCTGTCGGTCTCCTGTGTGGTGTGGTATAGAGGATCTGTCAGCTCTCCTGTGTGATGTAGTATAGAGGATCTGTCAGCTCTCCTGTGTGGTGTAGTATAGAGGATCTGTCAGCTCTCCTGTGTGGTGTAGTATAGAGGATCTGTCAGCTCTCCTGTGTGGTGTAGTATAGAGGATCTGTCAGCTCTCCTGTGTGGTGTAGTATAGAGGAACTGTCAGCACTCCTGTGTGGTATAGTATATAGGAGCTGTCAGCTGTTCTGTGTGGTGTAGTATAGAGGATCTGTCAGTTCTCCTGTGTGGTGTAGTATAGAGGATCTGTCATCTCTCCTGTGTGGTGTAGTATAGAGGATCTGTCGGCTCTCCTGTGTGGTATAGTATATAGGAGCTGTCAGCTGTTCTGTGTGGTGTAGTATAGAGGATCTGTCAGCTCTCCTGTGTGGTGTAGTATAGAGGATCTGTCATCTCTCCTGTGTGGTGTAGTATAGAGGATCTGTCAGCTCTCCTGTGTGGTGTAGTATAGAGGATCTGTCAGCTTTCCTGTGTGGTGTAGTATAGAGGATCTGTCAGCTCTCCTGTGTGGTGTAGTATAGAGGATCTGTCAGATCTCCTGTGTGGTGTAGTATAGAGGATCTGTCAGCTCACCTGTGTGGTGTAGTATAGAGGATCTGTTACCTCTACTGTGTGGTGTAGTATTGAGGATCTGCCATCTCTCCTGTGTGGTATAATATAGAGGATCTGTCAGCTCTTCTGTGTGGTGTAGTATAGAGGATCTGTCAGCTCTCCTGTGTGGTGTAGTATAGAGGATCTGTCAGCTCTTCTGTGTGGTGTAGTATAGAGGATCTGTCATTTCTCCTGTGTGGTGTAGTATAGAGGATCTGTCAGCTCTCCTGTGTGGTGCAGTATAGAGGATCTGTCAGCTCTCCTGTGTGGTGTAGAATAGAGGATCTGTCAGCTCTCCGGTGTGGTATTGTATAGAGAATCTGTCAGCTCTCCTGTGTGGTGTAGTATACAGGATCTGTCAGCTATCCTGTGTGGTGTAGTATAGAGAATCTGTCGGCTCTCCTGTGTGGTGTAGTATAGAGGATCTGTCAGCTCTCCTGTGTGGTGTAGTATAGAGGATCTGTCAACTCTCCTGTGTGGTGTAGTATAGAGGATCTGTCAGCTTTCCTGTGTGGTGTAGTATAGAGGATCTGTCAGCTTTCCTGTGTGGTGTAGTATAGAGGATCTGTCAGCTCTCTTGTGTGGTGTGGTATAGAGGATCTGCCAGCTCTCCTGTGTGGTGTAGTATACAGGATCTGTCGGCTCTCCTGTGTGGTGTAGTATAGAGGATCTGTCAGCTTTCCTGTGTGGTGTAGTATAGAGGATCTGTCAGCTTTCCTGTGTGGTGTAGTATAGAGGATCTGTCAGCTCTCCTGTGTGGTGTAGTATAGAGGATCTGTCATCTCTCCTGTGTGGTGTAGTATAGAGGATCTGTCGGCTTTCCTGTGTGGTGTACTATAGAGGATCTGTCGGCTCTTCTGTGTGGTGTAGTATAGAGGATCTGTCAGCTCTCCTGTGTGGTGTAGTATAGAGGATCTGTCAGCTCTCCTGTGTGGTGTAGTATAGAGGATCTGTCAACTCTCCTGTATAGTGTAATATAGAGGATCTGTCAGCTCTCCTGTGTGGTGTAGTATAGAGGATCTGTCGGCTCTCCTGTGTGGTGTAGTATAAAGGATCTGTCAGCTCTCCTGTGTGGTGTAGTATAGAGGATCTGTCGGCTCTCCTGTGTGGTGTAGTATAGAGGATCTGTCGGTCTCCTGTGTGGTGTAGTATAGAGGATCTGTCAGCTCTCCTGTGTGGTGTAGTATAGAGGATCTGTCGGCTCTCCTGTGTGGTGTAGTATAGAGGATCTGTCAGCTCTCCTGTGTGGTGTAGTATAGAGGATCTGTCATCTCTCCTGTGTTGTGTAGTATAGAGGATCCGTCAGCTATCCTGTGTGGTGTAGTATAGAGTATCTGTCAGCTCTCCTGTGTAGTATAGTATAGAGGATCTGTCAGCTCTACTGTGCGGTGTAGTATAGAGGATCTGTCGGTCTCCTGTGTGGTGTGGTATAGAGGATCTGTCAGCTCTCCTGTGTGATGTAGTATAGAGGATCTGTCAGCTCTCCTGTGTGGTGTAGTATAGAGGATCTGTCAGCTCTCCTGTGTGGTGTAGTATAGAGGATCTGTCAGCTCTCCTGTGTGGTGTAGTATAGAGGATCTGTCAGCTCTCCTGTGTGGTATAGTATATAGGAGCTGTCAGCTGTTCTGTGTGGTGTAGAAAAGAGGATCTGTCAGTTCTCCTGTGTGGTGTAGTATAGAGGATCTGTCATCTCTCCTGTGTGGTGTAGTATAGAGGATCTGTCGGCTCTCCTGTGTGGTATAGTATATAGGAGCTGTCAGCTGTTCTGTGTGGTGTAGTATAGAGGATCTGTCAGCTCTCCTGTGTGGTGTAGTATAGAGGATCTGCCAGCTCTCCTGTGTGGTGTAGTATACAGGATCTGTCGGCTCTCCTGTGTGGTGTAGTATAGAGGATCTGTCAGCTTTCCTGTGTGGTGTAGTATAGAGGATCTGTCAGCTTTCCTGTGTGGTGTAGTATAGAGGATCTGTCAGCTCTCCTGTGTGGTGTGGTATAGAGGATCTGTCATCTCTCCTGTGTGGTGTAGTATAGAGGATCTGTCGGCTTTCCTGTGTGGTGTACTATAGAGGATCTGTCGGCTCTTCTGTGTGGTGTAGTATAGAGGATCTGTCGGCTCTCCTGTGTGGTGTAGTATAGAGGATCTGTCAGCTCTCCTGTGTGGTGTAGTATAGAGGATCTGTCAACTCTCCTGTATAGTGTAATATAGAGGATCTGTCAGCTCTCCTGTGTGGTGTAGTATAGAGGATCTGTCGGCTCTACTGTGTGGTGTAGTATAAAGGATCTGTCAGCTCTCCTGTGTGGTGTAGTATAGAGGATCTGTCGGCTCTCCTGTGTGGTGTAGTATAGAGGATCTGTCGGTCTCCTGTGTGGTGTGGTATAGAGGATCTGTCAGCTCTCCTGTGTGATGTAGTATAGAGGATCTGTCATCTCTCCTGTGTGGTGTAGTATAGAGGATCTGTCGGCTTTCCTGTGTGGTGTACTATAGAGGATCTGTCGGCTCTTCTGTGTGGTGTAGTATAGAGGATCTGTCGGCTCTCCTGTGTGGTGTAGTATAGAGGATCTGTCAGCTCTCCTGTGTGGTGTAGTATAGAGGATCTGTCAACTCTCCTGTATAGTGTAATATAGAGGATCTGTCAGCTCTCCTGTGTGGTGTAGTATAGAGGATCTGTCGGCTCTCCTGTGTGGTGTAGTATAAAGGATCTGTCAGCTCTCCTGTGTGGTGTAGTATAGAGGATCTGTCGGTCTCCTGTGTGGTGTGGTATAGAGGATCTGTCAGCTCTCCTGTGTGATGTAGTATAGAGGATCTGTCAGCTCTCCTGTGTGGTGTAGTATAGAGGATCTGTCAGCTCTCCTGTGTGGTGTAGTATAGAGGATCTGTCGGCTCTCCTGTGTGGTGTAGTGTAGAGGATCAGTCGGCACTCCTTTGTGGTGTAGTATAGAGGATCTGTCAGCTCTCCTGTGTGGTGTAGTATAGAGGATCTGTCATCTCTCCTGTGTTGTGTAGTATAGAGGATCCGTCAGCTATCCTGTGTGGTGTAGTATAGAGTATCTGTCAGCTCTCCTGTGTAGTATAGTATAGAGGATCTGTCAGCTCTACTGTGCGGTGTAGTATAGAGGATCTGTCGGTCTCCTGTGTGGTGTGGTATAGAGGATCTGTCAGCTCTCCTGTGTGATGTAGTATAGAGGATCTGTCAGCTCTCCTGTGTGGTGTAGTATAGAGGATCTGTCAGCTCTCCTGTGTGGTGTAGTATAGAGGATCTGTCAGCACTCCTGTGTGGTGTAGTATAGAGGATCTGTCGGCTCTCCTGTGTGGTATAGTATATAGGAGCTGTCAGCTGTTCTGTGTGGTGTAGTATAGAGGATCTGTCAGTTCTCCTGTGTGGTGTAGTATAGAGGATCTGTCATCTCTCCTGTGTGGTATAGTATATAGGAGCTGTCAGCTGTTCTGTGTGGTGTAGTATAGAGGATCTGTCAGCTCTCCTGTGTGGTGTAGTATAGAGGATCTGTCATCTCTCCTGTGTGGTGTAGTATAGAGGATCTGTCAGCTCTCCTGTGTGGTGTAGTATAGAGGATCTGTCAGCTTTCCTGTGTGGTGTAGTATAGAGGATCTGTCAGCTCTCCTGTGTGGTGTAGTATAGAGGATCTGTCAGATCTCCTGTGTGGTGTAGTATAGAGGATCTGTCAGCTTTCCTGTGTGGTGTAGTATAGAGGATCTGTCAGCTTTCCTGTGTGGTGTAGTATAGAGGATCTGTCAGCTCTCTTGTGTGGTGTGGTATAGAGGATCTGTCAGCTCTCCTGTGTGGTGTAGTATAGAGGATCTGTCGGCTCTCCTGTGTGGTGTAGTATAGAGGATCTGTCAGCTTTCCTGTGTGGTGTAGTATAGAGGATCTGTCAGCTTTCCTGTGTGGTGTAGTATAGAGGATCTGTCAGCTCTCCTGTGTGGTGTGGTATAGAGGATCTGTCATCTCTCCTGTGTGGTGTAGTATAGAGGATCTGTCGGCTTTCCTGTGTGGTGTACTATAGAGGATCTGTCGGCTCTCCTGTGTGGTGTAGTATAGAGGATCTGTCGGCTCTCCTATGTGGTGTAGTATAGAAGATCTGTCAGCTCTCCTGTGTGGTGTAGTATAGAGGATCTGTCAGCTCTCCTGTATGGTGTAGTATAGAGGATCTGTCAGCTCTCCTGTGTGGTGTAGTATAGAGGATCTGTCGGCTCTCCTGTGTGGTGTAGTATAAAGGATCTGTCAGCTCTCCTGTGTGGTGTAGTATAGAGGATCTGTCGGCTCTCCTGTGTGGTGTAGTATAGAGGATCTGTCGGCTCTCCTGTGTGGTGTAGTATAGAGGATCTGTCAGCTCTCCTGTGTGGTGTGGTATAGAGGATCTGTCAGCTCTCCTGTGTGGTGTAGTATAGAGGATCTGTCAGCTCTCCTGTGTGGTGTGGTATAGAGGATCTGTCAGCTCTCCTGTGTGGTGTAGTATAGAGGATCTGTCAGCTTTCCTGTGTGGTGTAGTATAGAGGATCTGTCGGCTCTTCTGTGTGGTGTAGTATAGAGGATCTGTCGGCTCTCCTGTGTGGTGTAGTATAGAGGATCTGTCAGCTCTCCTGTGTGATGTAGTATAGAGGATCTGTCATCTCTCCTGTGTGGTGTAGTATAGAGGATCTGTCGGCTTTCCTGTGTGGTGTACTATAGAGGATCTGTCGGCTCTTCTGTGTGGTGTAGTATTGAGGATCTGTCAGCTCTCCTGTGTGGTGTAGTATAGAGGATCTGTCAGCTCTCCTGTGTGGTGTAGTATAGAGGATCTGTCAACTCTCCTGTATAGTGTAATATAGAGGATCTGTCAGCTCTCCTGTGTGGTGTAGTATAGAGGATCTGTCGGCTCTCCTGTGTGGTGTAGTATAAAGGATCTGTCAGCTCTCCTGTGTGGTGTAGTATAGAGGATCTGTCGGCTCTCCTGTGTGGTGTAGTATAGAGGATCTGTCGGTCTCCTGTGTGGTGTGGTATAGAGGATCTGTCAGCTCTCCTGTGTGATGTAGTATAGAGGATCTGTCAGCTCTCCTGTGTGGTGTAGTATAGAGGATCTGTCAGCTCTCCTGTGTGGTGTAGTATAGAGGATCTGTCGGCTCTCCTGTGTGGTGTAGTGTAGAGGATCAGTCGGCTCTCCTTTGTGGTGTAGTATAGAGGATCTGTCAGCTCTCCTGTGTGGTGTAGTATAGAGGATCTGTCATCTCTCCTGTGTTGTGTAGTATAGAGGATCCGTCAGCTATCCTGTGTGGTGTAGTATAGAGTATCTGTCAGCTCTCCTGTGTAGTATAGTATAGAGGATCTGTCAGCTCTACTGTGCGGTGTAGTATAGAGGATCTGTCAGTCTCCTGTGTGGTGTGGTATAGAGGATCTGTCAGCTCTCCTGTGTGATGTAGTATAGAGGATCTGTCAGCTCTCCTGTGTGGTGTAGTATAGAGGATCTGTCAGCTCTCCTGTGTGGTGTAGTATAGAGGATCTGTCAGCACTCCTGTGTGGTGTAGTATAGAGGATCTGTCAGCTCTCCTGTGTGGTATAGTATATAGGAGCTGTCAGCTGTTCTGTGTGGTGTAGTATAGAGGATCTGTCAGTTCTCCTGTGTGGTGTAGTATAGAGGATCTGTCATCTCTCCTGTGTGGTGTAGTATAGAGGATCTGTCGGCTCTCCTGTGTGGTATAGTATATAGGAGCTGTCAGCTGTTCTGTGTGGTGTAGTATAGAGGATCTGTCAGCTCTCCTGTGTGGTGTAGTATAGAGGATCTGCCAGCTCTCCTGTGTGGTGTAGTATAGAGGATCTGTCGGCTCTCCTGTGTGGTGTAGTATAGAGGATCTGTCAGCTTTCCTGTGTGGTGTAGTATAGAGGATCTGTCAGCTTTCCTGTGTGGTGTAGTATAGAGGATCTGTCAGCTCTCCTGTGTGGTGTGGTATAGAGGATCTGTCAGCTCTCCTGTGTGGTGTAGTATAGAGGATCTGTCAGCTTTCCTGTGTGGTGTACTATAGAGGATCTGTCAGCTCTTCTGTGTGGTGTAGTATAGAGGATCTGTCAGCTCTCCTGTGTGGTGTAGTATAGAGGATCTGTCAGCTCTCCTGTGTGGTGTAGTATAGAGGATCTGTCAGCTCTCCTGTGTAGTGTAGTATAGAGGATCTGTCAGCTCTCCTGTGTGGTGTAGTATAGAGGATCTGTCGGCTCTCCTGTGTGGTGTAGTATAGAGGATCTGTCAGCTCTCCTGTGTGGTGTAGTATAGAGGATCTGTCGGCTCTCCTGTGTGGTGTAGTATAGAGGATCTGTCGGCTCTCCTGTGTGGTGTAGTATAGAGGATCTGTCAGCTCTCCTGTGTGATGTAGTATAGAGGATCTGTCATCTCTCCTGTGTGGTGTAGTATAGAGGATCTGTCGGCTCTCCTGTGTGGTGTACTATAGAGGATCTGTCGGCTCTTCTGTGTGGTGTAGTATAGAGGATCTGTCGGCTCTCCTGTGTGGTGTAGTATAGAGGATCTGTCAGCTCTCCTGTGTGGTGTAGTATAGAGGATCTGTCAACTCTCCTGTGTAGTGTAGTATAGAGGATCTGTCAGCTCTCCTGTGTGGTGTAGTATAGAGGATCTGTCGGCTCTCCTGTGTGGTGTAGTATAAAGGATCTGTCAGCTCTCCTGTGTGGTGTAGTATAGAGGATCTGTCGGTCTCCTGTGTGGTGTGGTATAGAGGATCTGTCAGCTCTCCTGTGTGATGTAGTATAGAGGATCTGTCAGCTCTCCTGTGTGGTGTAGTATAGAGGATCTGTCAGCTCTCCTGTGTGGTGTAGTATAGAGGATCTGTCGGCTCTCCTGTGTGGTGTAGTGTAGAGGATCAGTCGGCACTCCTTTGTGGTGTAGTATAGAGGATCTGTCAGCTCTCCTGTGTGGTGTAGTATAGAGGATCTGTCATCTCTCCTGTGTTGTGTAGTATAGAGGATCCGTCAGCTATCCTGTGTGGTGTAGTATAGAGTATCTGTCAGCTCTCCTGTGTAGTATAGTATAGAGGATCTGTCAGCTCTACTGTGCGGTGTAGTATAGAGGATCTGTCGGTCTCCTGTGTGGTGTGGTATAGAGGATCTGTCAGCTCTCCTGTGTGATGTAGTATAGAGGATCTGTCAGCTCTCCTGTGTGGTGTAGTATAGAGGATCTGTCAGCTCTCCTGTGTGGTGTAGTATAGAGGATCTGTCAGCACTCCTGTGTGGTGTAGTATAGAGGATCTGTCGGCTCTCCTGTGTGGTATAGTATATAGGAGCTGTCAGCTGTTCTGTGTGGTGTAGTATAGAGGATCTGTCAGTTCTCCTGTGTGGTGTAGTATAGAGGATCTGTCATCTCTCCTGTGTGGTATAGTATATAGGAGCTGTCAGCTGTTCTGTGTGGTGTAGTATAGAGGATCTGTCAGCTCTCCTGTGTGGTGTAGTATAGAGGATCTGTCATCTCTCCTGTGTGGTGTAGTATAGAGGATCTGTCAGCTCTCCTGTGTGGTGTAGTATAGAGGATCTGTCAGCTTTCCTGTGTGTTGTAGTATAGAGGATCTGTCAGCTCTCCTGTGTGGTGTAGTATAGAGGATCTGTCAGATCTCCTGTGTGGTGTAGTATAGAGCATCTGTCAGCTTTCCTGTGTGGTGTAGTATAGAGGATCTGTCAGCTTTCCTGTGTGGTGTAGTATAGAGGATCTGTCAGCTCTCTTGTGTGGTGTGGTATAGAGGATCTGCCAGCTCTCCTGTGTGGTGTAGTATACAGGATCTGTCGGCTCTCCTGTGTGGTGTAGTATAGAGGATCTGTCAGCTTTCCTGTGTGGTGTAGTATAGAGGATCTGTCAGCTTTCCTGTGTGGTGTAGTATAGAGGATCTGTCAGCTCTCCTGTGTGGTGTGGTATAGAGGATCTGTCATCTCTCCTGTGTGGTGTAGTATAGAGGATCTGTCGGCTTTCCTGTGTGGTGTACTATAGAGGATCTGTCGGCTCTTCTGTGTGGTGTAGTATAGAGGATCTGTCGGCTCTCCTATGTGGTGTAGTATAGAAGATCTGTCAGCTCTCCTGTGTGGTGTAGTATAGAGGATCTGTCAACTCTCCTGTATAGTGTAATATAGAGGATCTGTCAGCTCTCCTGTGTGGTGTAGTATAGAGGATCTGTCGGCTCTCCTGTGTGGTGTAGTATAAAGGATCTGTCAGCTCTCCTGTGTGGTGTAGTATATAGGATCTGTCGGCTCTCCTGTGTGGTGTAGTATAGAGGATCTGTCGGTCTCCTGTGTGGTGTGGTATAGAGGATCTGTCAGCTCTCCTGTGTGGTGTGGTATAGAGGATCTGTCAGCTTTCCTGTGTGGTGTAGTATAGAGGATCTGTCAGCTCTCCTGTGTGGTGTGGTATAGAGGATCTGTCATCTCTCCTGTGTGGTGTAGTATAGAGGATCTGTCGGCTTTCCTGTGTGGTGTACTATAGAGGATCTGTCGGCTCTTCTGTGTGGTGTAGTATAGAGGATCTGTCGGCTCTCCTATGTGGTGTAGTATAGAAGATCTGTCAGCTCTCCTGTGTGGTGTAGTATAGAGGATCTGTCAACTCTCCTGTATAGTGTAATATAGAGGATCTGTCAGCTCTCCTGTGTGGTGTAGTATAGAGGATCTGTCGGCTCTCCTGTGTGGTGTAGTATAAAGGATCTGTCAGCTCTCCTGTGTGGTGTAGTATATAGGATCTGTCGGCTCTCCTGTGTGGTGTAGTATAGAGGATCTGTCGGTCTCCTGTGTGGTGTGGTATAGAGGATCTGTCAGCTCTCCTGTGTGATGTAGTATAGAGGATCTGTCAGCTCTCCTGTGTGGTGTAGTATAGAGGATCTGTCAGCTCTCCTGTGTGGTGTAGTATAGAGGATCTGTCGGCTCTCCTGTGTGGTGTAGTGTAGAGGATCAGTCGGCTCTCCTTTGTGGTGTAGTATAGAGGATCTGTCAGCTCTCCTGTGTGGTGTAGTATAGAGGATCTGTCATCTCTCCTGTGTTGTGTAGTATAGAGGATCCGTCAGCTATCCTGTGTGGTGTAGTATAGAGTATCTGTCAGCTCTCCTGTGTAGTATAGTATAGAGGATCTGTCAGCTCTACTGTGCGGTGTAGTATAGAGGATCTGTCGGTCTCCTGTGTGGTGTGGTATAGAGGATCTGTCAGCTCTCCTGTGTGATGTAGTATAGAGGATCTGTCAGCTCTCCTGTGTGGTGTAGTATAGAGGATCTGTCAGCTCTCCTGTGTGGTGTAGTATAGAGGATCTGTCAACTCTCCTGTATAGTGTAATATAGAGGATCTGTCAGCTCTCCTGTGTGGTGTAGTATAGAGGATCTGTCGGCTCTCCTGTGTGGTGTAGTATAAAGGATCTGTCAGCTCTCCTGTGTGGTGTAGTATAGAGGATCTGTCGGCTCTCTTGTGTGGTGTTGTATAGAGGATCTGTCGGTCTCCTGTGTGGTGTGGTATAGAGGATCTGTCAGCTCTCCTGTGTGATGTAGTATAGAGGATCTGTCATCTCTCCTGTGTGGTGTAGTATAGAGGATCTGTCGGCTCTCCTGTGTGGTATAGTATATAGGAGCTGTCAGCTGTTCTGTGTGGTGTAGTATAGAGGATCTGTCAGCTCTCCTGTGTGGTGTAGTATAGAGGATCTGTCATCTCTCCTGTGTGGTGTAGTATAGAGGATCTGTCAGCACCAGGGGCGTACATAGAAATCACTGGGCCCCATAGCAAAAATTTGAATTGGGCCCCCTAACCCAACCCACTACCCACCCCTGGCCCATCCCACCTACTGTCCTGGCTCCGCCCCTTCCACATACCCATTTGCCAATAAAGAAATGTATACATACGTTTGTACGTATTCGTACTGGCCCAGAGAATGAAGGGCACGGGTCAGTTTTGTGGCAAAGGGAACACTGTAGGAACAAAACCCTGTGGTATCTGAATCTATTGGACTCCTGTTGATATTCCATAAAAGTTTTATCTGCAATCCTATGTAACACCACAGATAACACAGTGATAACTCTCTGAGTACAGATAATGTAGTAGATGTCACCTGCAATCCTATGTAACACCACCAATAACACAGTGATAACTCTGGGTACAGATAATGTAGTAGTGTTACCTGCAGTCCTATGTAAAACCACAGATAACACTAGTGCAGATCATGTGGTAGTGTTACCTGCAGTCCTATGTAAAACCACAGATAACACTAGTGTAGATTATGTGGTAGTGTTACCTATGTCCTTAGTGTGCCTCCCTGTGTCTCTCCCACGGACTCCATGCTGGCGGCGTTGCCTCCTCTTCCATCTTCTTCTTGCCCCGCAAAGAACGTCCTGATGCAGCTGCGTCAAGACATAAGAACACTGTGGGCATTGTTGGGCTGCACTCACTGGCTGATCGATCGCTGATCTTGAGGCAGCTGAGGCAGATGGCGGGCAGCACACACTGAGGGCAGAACCGAGCACGCAGTTGGTAGGCAGCACCAGCACATACTAAGGGCAGAGCTGAGGTAGATTGTGAGCGACAGGCACTGAGGGCAAAGCCAGAGGATCTGCCTGCCAGTGGTACATGGAGAATTCGTGTCAACGGGGGAAAATAGGGGGATGGGGGCGCTGGGAGAACACACGTAGGCGGGACACGGGCTGCCTAAATACCACAGCCGCAGTACATAAACTGTGTCTTGAGCAAAGTAGATGTAGGGGCGGGCCTTCCATGCGCTCTGTGCCGTGGGCCCCATAGCAATGACGTGCCACTCCTCCCCTCCTGAGCATTTTGGGGGCCATTAGGGGTTGGGAAGCTATCTCAAGGGGAGGCTCATTAAGGTCAGTGAGCTTTCCTCCTACTCAACTCCCTTTGGGCATTTTGTGGGGCATTTAGGGTTGGGAATTCATAGAGGACTCAGGGAGGGGGAGGGGTGAAGGCTCATAGAGGACAGTGTTGGAGCCAGGAAAGCATATTCCCTCCCTATGTGTCCCCTCTTTCTGTATGCTCAATTGAAGTTATACATGACCTACTGAACCACACCAACCAGCGATACAGACGTCACTCTGTGTGTCCTGTCCTGTCAGCAGCAGTTCTTTCATGGCCTGGCACCCAGACGTTATGAGAGGGAGGGGCAACGTTACTCTCCAGGTCGGAGTCTTGGTGCAGCATGCCTGTGCCCTCAATACACTGGCCAATCAGCACTGGCCGGTAAACGGAGTGGGCGGAGCCAACCAGAGTGGGCGGGGCCACCATGAGTGGGCTGGCGGTCTCCTGTGCTCCTGTGTCGGCAATACACTGGCCAATTAGCAGCTGCCTCTTTGTGCTGACTTGCGCTGATTGGCCAGAGTTCCGTGCAGCAAGCCTGTGGCTGGATGGATCCACAGGTCAGATAAAAACTGGGCTGGGAGGGGTGGTGCTGAAAAGATGCTGGATGATGCTTTAAGAATACAAGTGCCCCACATTAACTTTTTTTGCACAGTAAACGGAGTGGGCGGGGCCAAGCGGAGTGGGCGGGGCTTTCCTTGTGCTCCGGGCCCCCAGTGCCTCGGGCCCCATAGCAATGGCGTGGTCTGCCTCTATTGGCGGTACGCCACTGGTCAGCACTATTTTGTGGTGTAGTATAGAGGATCTGTCAGCACTCCTGTGTGGTGTAGTATAGAGGATCTGTCGGCTCTCCTGTGTGGTATAGTATATAGGAGCTGTCAGCTGTTCTGTGTGGTGTAGTATAGAGGATCTGTCAGCACTCCTGTGTGGTGTAGTATAGAGGATCTGTCGGCTCTCCTGTGTGGTATAGTATATAGGAGCTGTCAGCTGTTCTGTGTGGTGTAGTATAGAGGATCTGTCAGTTCTCCTGTGTGGTGTAGTATAGAGGATCTGTCATCTCTCCTGTGTGGTGTAGTATAGAGGATCTGTCAGCACTATTTTGTGGTGTAGTATAGAGGATCTGTCAGCACTCCTGTGTGGTGTAGTATAGAGGATCTGTCGGCTCTCCTGTGTGGTATAGTATATAGGAGCTGTCAGCTGTTCTGTGTGGTGTAGTATAGAGGATCTGTCAGCTCTCCTGTGTTGTGTAGTATAGAGGATCTGTCATCTCTCCTGTGTGGTGTAGTATAGAGGATCTGTCAGCTCTCCTGTGTGGTGTAGTATAGAGGATCTGTCAGGTCTCCTTTGTAATGTAGTATAGAGGATCTGTCATCTCTCCTGTGTGGTGTATATAGAGGATCTGTTAGCTCTACTGTGTGGTGTAGTATAGAGGATCTGTCAGCTCTCCTGTGTGGTGTAGTATAGAGGATCTGTTAGCTCTCCTGTGTGGTGTAGTATAGAGGATATTTCGGCTCTCCTGTGTGGTGTAGTATAGAGGATCTGTCGGCTCTCCTGTGTGGTGTAGTATAGAGGATCTGTCGGCTCTCCTGTGTGGTGTAGTATACAGGATCTGTCGGCTCTCCTGTGTGGTGTAGTATAGAGGATCTGTCAGCTCTCCTGTGTGGTGTAGTATAGAGGATCTGTCAGCTCTCCTGCGTGGTGTAGTATAGAGGATCTGTTACCTCTACTGTGTGGTGTAGTATTGAGGATCTGCCATCTCTCCTGTGTGGTATAATATAGAGGATCTGTCAGCTCTTCTGTGTGGTGTAGTATAGAGGATCTGTCAGCTCTCCTGTGTGGTGTAGTATAGACAATCTGTTGGCTCTACTGTGTGGTATAATATAGAGGATCTGTCGGCTCTCCTGTGTGGTGTAGTATAGAGGATCTGTCAGCTCTCCTGTGTGGTGTAGTATAGTGGATCTGTCAGCTCTCCTGTGTGGTGTAGTATAGAGGATCTGTCAGCTCTCCTGTGTGGTGTAGTATAAGGGATCTGTCAGCTCTTCTGTGTGGTATAGTATAGAGGATCTGTCATTTCTCCTGTGTGGTGTAGTATAAAGGATCTGTCAGCTCTCCTGTGTGGTGCAGTATAGAGGATCTGTCAGCTCTCCTGTTTGGTGTAGAATAGAGGATCTGTCAGCTCTCCGGTGTGGTATTGTATAGAGAATCTGTCAGCTCTCCTGTGTGGTGTAGTATACAGGATCTGTCAGCTATCCTGTGTGGTGTAGTATAGAGGATCTGTCGGCTCTCCTCTGTGGTGTAGTATAGAGGATCTGTCAGCTCTCCTGTGTGGTGTAGTATAGAGGATCTGTCAGCTCTCCTGTGTTGTGCAGTATAGAGGATCTGTCAGCTCTCCTGTGTGGTGTAGTATAGAGGATCTGTCAGCTCTCCTGTGTGGTGTAGTATAGAGGATCTGTCGGCTCTCCTGTGTGGTGTAGTATAGAAGATCTGTCAACTCTCCTGTGTGGTGTAGTATAGAGGATCTGTCAGCTCTCCTGTGTGGTGTAGTATAGAGGATCTGTCAGCTTCCCTGTGTGGTGTAGTATAGAGGATCTGTCAGCTCTCCTGTGTGGTGTAGTACAGAGGATCTGTCAGCTCTCTGGTTTGGTGTAGTATAGAGGATCTGTCAGCTCTCCTGTGTGGTGTTGTATAGAGGATCTGTCGGCTCTCCTGTGTGGTGTAGTATAAAGGATCTGTCAGCTCTCCTGTGTGGTGTAGTATAGAGGATCTGTCGGCTCTCCTGTGTGGTGTAGTATAGAGGATCTGTCGGTCTCCTGTGTGGTGTGGTATAGAGGATCTGTCAGCTCTCCTGTGTGATGTAGTATAGAGGATCTGTCAGCTCTCCTGTGTGGTGTAGTATAGAGGATCTGTCAGCTCTCCTGTGTGGTGTAGTATAGAGGATCTGTCGGCTCTCCTGTGTGGTGTAGTGTAGAGGATCAGTCGGCTCTCCTTTGTGGTGTAGTATAGAGGATCTGTCAGCTCTCCTGTGTGGTGTAGTATAGAGGATCTGTCATCTCTCCTGTGTTGTGTAGTATAGAGGATCCGTCAGCTATCCTGTGTGGTGTAGTATAGAGTATCTGTCAGCTCTCCTGTGTAGTATAGTATAGAGGATCTGTCAGCTCTACTGTGCGGTGTAGTATAGAGGATCTGTCAGTCTCCTGTGTGGTGTGGTATAGAGGATCTGTCAGCTCTCCTGTGTGATGTATTATAGAGGATCTGTCAGCTCTCCTGTGTGGTGTAGTATAGAGGATCTGTCAGCTCTCCTGTGTGGTGTAGTATAGAGGATCTGTCAGCACTCCTGTGTGGTGTAGTATAGAGGATCTGTCGGCTCTCCTGTGTGGTATAGTATATAGGAGCTGTCAGCTGTTCTGTGTGGTGTAGTATAGAGGATCTGTCAGTTCTCCTGTGTGGTGTAGTATAGAGGATCTGTCATCTCTCCTGTGTGGTGTAGTATAGAGGATCTGTCAGCACTATTTTGTGGTGTAGTATAGAGGATCTGTCAGCACTCCTGTGTGGTGTAGTATAGAGGATCTGTCGGCTCTCCTGTGTGGTATAGTATATAGGAGATGTCAGCTGTTCTGTGTGGTGTAGTATAGAGGATCTGTCAGCTCTCCTGTGTGGTGTAGTATAGAGGACCTTCATCTCTCCTGTGTGGTGTAGTATAGAGGATCTGTCAGCTCTCCTGTGTGGTGTAGTATAGAGGATCTGTTAGCTCTCCTGTGTGGTGTAGTATAGAGGATATTTCGGCTCTCCTGTGTGGTGTAGTATAGAGGATCTGTCGGCTCTCCTGTTTGGTGTAGTATAGAGGATCTGTCGGCTCTCCTGTGTGGTGTAGTATACAGGATCTGTCGGCTCTCCTGTGTGGTGTAGTATAGAGGATCTGTCAGCTCTCCTGTGTGGTGTAGTATAGAGGATCTGTCAGCTCACCTGTGTGGTGTAGTATAGAGGATCTGTTACCTCTACTGTGTGGTGTAGTATTGAGGATCTGCCATCTCTCCTGTGTGGTATAATATAGAGGATCTGTCAGCTCTTCTGTGTGGTGTAGTATAGAGGATCTGTCAGCTCTCCTGTGTGGTATAGTATAGAGGATCTGTTGGCTCTACTGTGTGTTATAATACAGAGGATCTGTCGACTCTCCTGTGTGGTGTAGTATAGAGGATCTGTCAGCTCTCCTGTGTGGTGTAGTATAGAGGATCTGTCAGCTCTCCTGTGTGGTGTAGTATAGAGGATCTGTCAGCTCTCCTGTGTGGTGTAGTATAGAGGATCTGTCGGTCTCCTGTGTGGTGTAGTATAAGGGATCTGTCAGCTCTTCTGTGTGGTGTAGTATAGAGGAACTGTCATTTCTCCTGTGTGGTGTAGTATAGAGGATCTGTCAGCTCTCCTGTGTGGTGCAGTATAGAGGATCTGTCAGCTCTCCTGTGTGGTGTAGAATAGAGGATCTGTCAGCTCTCCGGTGTGGTATTGTATAGAGAATCTGTCAGCTCTCCTGTGTGGTGTAGTATACAGGATCTGTCAGCTATCCTGTGTGGTGTAGTATAGAGAATCTGTCGGCTCTCCTGTGTGGTGTAGTATAGAGGATCTGTCGGCTCTCCTGTGTGGTGTAGTATAGAGGATCTGTCAGCTCTCCTGTGTGGTGTAGTATAGAGGATCTGTCAGCTCTCCTGTGTTGTGCAGTTTAGAGGATCTGTCAGCTCTCCTGTGTGGTGTAGTATAGAGGATCTGTCAGCTCTCCTGTGTGGTGTAGTATAGAGGATCTGTCGGCTCTCCTGTGTGGTGTAGTATAGAAGATCTGTCAACTCTCCTGTGTGGTGTAGTATAGAGGATCTGTCAGCTCTCCTGTGTGGTGTAGTATAGAGGATCTGTCAGCTTCCCTGTGTGGTGTAGTATAGAGGATCTGTCAGCTCTCCTGTGTGGTGTAGTACAGAGGATCTGTCAGCTCTCTGGTTTCGTGTAGTATAGAGGATCTGTCAGCTCTCCTGTGTGGTGTAGTATAGAGGATCTGTCGGCTCTCCTGTGTGTTGTAGTATAGAGGATCTGTCAGCTCTCTGGTTTGGTGTAGTACAGAGGATCTGTCAGCTCTCCTGTGTGGTGTAGTATAGAGGATCTGTCAGCTCTCCTGTGTGGTGTAGTATAGAGGATCTGTCAGCTCTAGTGTTATATGGAATATTCTGAACACAAAACTGCATGTTACTTTAAATCAGGCACTAACTACGCACAAAACGTTTTGCATAAGTGACCACCTATGGAACAACTTTTAAAAGAACACTAAATAGAAAACTCCTGTTCTCCTCCTACATTAACCATAACTCTGTGCATCATCTATCACCAAACTGTACATTCATGTCTACTATTATTTAAAAAAAATGTACTTCTTAACAGATCTCATTGCCTTCACCATCTGTGTGTTCTCATTAAGAAACATCTCTGTATCACACCTAATCAGAGGATGGAGACATGTTCTGTGCCCTATCAGCTGCCTACATGCACAAGCTCCCACTTGTCATCTTATATTTCTGATTAGAAGTACCTGGATTGCTTGCAGATGTTTTGCAGATGTCTCTCAATATATGATTAATCCTTCCGAAGACCAGATACACTGACCTCCAAAGCTTTAAAGGATATGTGATACAGAGAAGAAAGTTTGGCCAGATGGAGGTAAATTATGAGTGACAGACTCAGCCTGGTCTCCTTTTATGTCTCCGTGTCAATAAATTCCTCAGGAGGATTTCTGCACAGCCAACTGTGATATAGATTTGAACTAACAACTACAATGGAACGGCGGTCGGCCCTGGCTGCCTTAATCAGGATTATGCTCCATTAGTACACTGAATTTACAGTCATGTGAAAAAATTAGGACACCCTTTGAAAGCATGTGTTTTTTTGTAACATTTTTAATAAATGGTTATTTCATCTCCGTTTCAACAATACAGAGAGATTAAAGTAATCCGACTAAACAAAGAAAACTGAAGAAAAGTCTTTTCAAGATCTTCTGTAAATGTCATTCTACAAAAATGCCTATTCTAACTGAGGAAAAGATAGGACACCCTTGCCCCTAATAGCGAGTGTTACCTCCTTTGGCTGAAATAACTGCAGTGAGACGGTTCTTGTAGCCATCTACCAGTCTTCGACATCGGTCTGAGGAAATTTTACCCCACTCCTCAATGCAGAACTTTTTCAGCTGTGAGATGTTTGAGGGGTTTCTTGCACGTACAGCCCTTTTCAAGTCACCCCACAGCATCTCAATGGGATTCAAATCTGGACTTTGACTTGGCCATTCCAGGACTCTCCATTTCTTCTTTTTCAGCCAATCTTTGGTTGATTTACTAGTATGTTTTGGGTCATTGTCATGTTGCATGGTCCAGTTCCGCTCAGCTTTAATTTTCTAACTGATGGTCTCACATGTTCTTCAAGCACCTTCTGATACACAGTAGAATTCATCGTGGATTCTATGATGGTGAGCTGACCAGGTCCTGCTGCAGCAAAGCAGCCCCAAACCATGACACTTCCACCTCCATGCTTCACAGTTGGTATGAGGTTCTTTTCTTGGAATGCTGTGTTTGGTTTACGCCAAACATGTCCTCTGCTGTTGTGTCCAAATAATTCACTTTTGGACTCATCTGTCCAAAGAACATTATTCCAGAAGTCCTGGTCTTTGTCAACTTTTATCTCTGGCAAATGTCAGTCTGGCCTCGATGTTTCTCTTGAAAGCAAAGGTTTCCTCCTTGCACACCTCCCATGCAAGTTAAACTTGTACAGTCTCTTTCTGATTGTAGAGGCATGTACTTCTACATCAACAGTAGCCAGAGCCTGCTGTAGTTCTCGAGATGACACTTTAGGTTTTTGGAGACCTCTTTAGCATCTTGCGGTCTGCTCTGGGGTGAACTTGCTGGGGCGACTCAGTCCTGGGCATGTTGGCAGTTGTTTTGAAAGCCCTCCACTTGTAGACTATCTTCCGGACAGTGGAATGGCTGATTTCAAAATCTTTGGAGATCTTTTTAAATCCCTTCCCAGACTCATAGGCTGCTACAATCTTTTTTCTGAAGTCCTCTGACAGCTCTTTTGCTCACCATGGTGCTCACTCACTTCAACAGTCAGGAGCACACCAAACTAAATGTCTGAGGTTTAAATAGGGCAAGCCTCATTCAACATGCAGAGTAACGATCTACTAATTATGTGCACCTGGTGTGATATACCTGTGTGAGATCTGAGCCAATTTAAGAGGGAATACATGTGAGGGTGTCCTATCTTTTTCCTCAGTTAGAATAGGCATTTTTGTAGAATGACATTTACAGAAGATCTTGAAAAGACTTTTCTTCAGTTTTCTTTGTTTAGTTGGATTACTTTAATCTCTCTGTATTGTTGAAACGGAGATGAAATAACCATTTATTAAAAATGTTACAAAAAACCACATGCTTTCAAAGGGTGTCCTAATTTTTTCACATGACTGTATTTAGTGTAAAATTAGATTTTCCACCATGTTGCTCAACTGGAGTACGAAGAATGTACAATAATGAGACGATAATAGCTATCGGATAATAAATGGATACAAAAAAGTTCTGCATAATATATCTTATAGAGCCAATCAAGATCTTTCCTGTGCTAGCCCTTGACAGTTTTTCTTACAAAAGGCGACTTATAAATGTAGAGCTATCGAACATAATTCAACTTTAAAGCTGTGTTCTACATCAAAGAGAGGTGGCGATTCAACTAGATTTGGCCCTCATTATGATGCCAGGTTCTGCTGCCTTGGACACAAGCATCTGCAGTATCCCAGACCTGGTGGTATCTGCAAATTGTTTTATTGTTATGTATGTCCTGTTTTGGTTGAGCATCCCAGCCACAAGAGGTATGGATGCCAGTGGTTGGCAAGAACAGGGCTAACCACCCTGTTTCTCCCCTTTTGGTAAGAGTGGGTTGTTCCTGCTTCCTGCCAGAAAGGGGAGTTTCTGCTCAGCTACAGTGAGGAGAGGAAGCACACTGCAGAGCTCCTGTGAATGATATAGGATTCCCCAGAGAGACCAACAATATCAGCTTCAAGTAAGCTCCTGAGAGACAAGACAGAATGATCAGTAAAATACTGCTTTACAGACACTGCAGCAAGATGTGGGACTACAGCTGGGACACTATCATCCCAACCACTATTAGGCCAGATACAATTCTAGTCTGAACCTTCCAGTGGACACCTATACCCACAAGTGCCAATATCCAGCCATCCAACCAGTAGTGTTGATCACGAATTTTCGAATTGCGAATTTTAATTGCGAATATCGGCATTTTGAGAATTTGCGAATATTGAGAATATTGTGAAATATATACGCAATCGCGAATATTCATTTTTTAAAAATACCAGCTTATGCGAATATTTATGCGAATTGTATATGAATTTTGCATATGCAAATTTTCGCAATCAAGAAAATAATGTCATTATTTTCTTGATTGCGAAAATTCGCATATAAAAAATTGCATAAAATTCGCATAAAAATTGCATAAACTGTTATTTAAAATATACCTTTTAAATACCAGTTTATGCGAATTTTATGCGAATTCTTATGCTAATCGTATGCGTTTTTTTATATGCGAATTTTCGCAATCAAGAAAATAATGACTGGGGATTCCGAATTTGCGATTTTTCGAATATATGGCGAATATTCTCCCAAATATTCGCGAAATATCGTGAATTCTAATATTGCCCCTGCCGCTCATCACTACCAACCAGCCGCCATACCTGCACTTTGAATTTGCTGCCACTGGATGTACTGCAAGTTATATTTTGTATTAAGTAAAAAGAGACTTTTTTACGTTCACTTCTGGCCTCATTCTTAAAACTACATTTCCACTGCACCAGTCCCCAGTGAGTGACAGCCTGAGGTAGAACACTGTGACAAACCATCTCATCGGGGTCACTACCACTCCCATTCTCTGCACAGGCTCCTCAGAGGCCTCACTGTACATCCGGTGTTTGTTCCCCTCCCCTGTACCTCCATTCTATGACCCATGGGTCAATTCCCCATCATGTTGCTCCTCTGGAGTTCCTAAGGAGAGGAGATTCCTGCACAGGATTTGGTCACCCAGCAGCATAGGGGATGGACCAACTTAGAACCAGAGAGGTAGCTTGGAGCTCATGGACCAAATGAAAAATCTGTAACAGGACCTACCATGTGCTACTTACAACACTTGAGTCTTCACATGCAGTAGAGGGGACCTTTGCCCCTAAGGTTCCAGGACCTAGGTGCTTCTGCTATCTCTGCACCCCCGCCCCCATAGCTACACTCCTAATTAGCACTGGATCTCAAAGCCTCCACATAGTCTGTCTTTATGATCTGTATACCCTTGCTTGAGAAAGGTGCCATTGGGTGCACCGAAACGTCGCTTTTTACCCGGTAAATAAAGTAGAAATTTTTTTCATTACTAAGAAAGTGCTGTGGAATTATTTTTACTTCCTTTTTCTGTGGACATAGGGGACTGTCCATACAGCCATTGGCACTCCAGTTTTTTCAGTTTTGAACCTGCTGTGCGATCTACTGCATCTTTTCTACCCTTGCTTAAAGAAATGTTAGGTTAAAGACGGCTGGGTTAAATAATAAACATAAATTAACACTCACTTCACACTTTTATTAATGGGGCAATTAGTGGTTAGTGATGTCATATTGTTATACCTGACCACTTGGCTCAATAGCTGGTGTCTAATTTCAAGTGTAAGCATACTATGGCAGGACATCTCAGACCACTTTGTGTACCTACGGTATATGCCACCAGTGGTGGTGTTAGATACTGATCCATTGCTATGGGTTACCATTGACCCTGTTACCGTGGCAATACCACCCATGTTGGATTGTTGGACTGTTGTATGACATTGAAAATGTCAGTAATCTGATTATTTTGTGACATGCTACCACACGTAAAGGTGAAGCACTTTAATGTGCGAAAAACCATGTGATGGGCTGCTGGGAGATGCCAGCGTGATACTAAGAAATGCATGCACTATAGCGGGTCAAACCCCCTGTATGTAGTAAATACACACAGACGAGATGTCTATGGATACTGCAAAAATGTCTATGTTGAACCACTCTGTGATTAATGTGTAATGCAATGTATATGTAGAAATACTGCACAATTAATTGGTGGGCATATGTCTGTATGTAAGGAGTTAATGGCCATGCACATTATAATGCTGGGCTGAGTCAAAGGACAGCGTGGAAGGTCACGCTTATGATGTCTCCATGCTTTAGTAGATAACTAGAGGTGTCAAAAAAAACTCTGAATGGTACATGCAAAGCACACAGTCTGTACATTGTAAAACACCAAGCTTCTGATTTATGGCAGGCCAGCCACGATGTGTGGTAGTTAGCTAGCGAGTGGGGGTGAGTGACATTGGTAAATAGGTGCACTGCTCCAAACTAGTGGTCGGAGCAGTGACATCTCCAGCAGAGAAGTTTTGAGTAAGGGCTGCCAACAATAGTGCCTTTTAATTCTTGCACCTGCAAGCTGTCAGAGGACCCATAAGGAGCCAGTCAGCAGAAAGACTAATGCCTCTCTTACCTAGACTTAGAAAAGGCAGTATGTACAGATAGCTTTGGATGATAGTATGTAAACCATGTTTTGCAAAACAAGCGAACAAGGTCTAAATAGGACCAAAAATCACATATGCATTTGTATTAGACCTCCTGCAATATAATCGTATGAAGGATTTTGTGATTAGGATAAATTCTGCTTGCATTGTATCCATTTTAAGTGCTGTGTACTTGAACACATCCTTCTGAAGTCGAGAGCAGCAGGGTACTGGAGGAGAGTTTTTAATTTTTCTTTATTTCTATGCCCTCGACAGTTCTTAATAAACCCCATTGGGGGGACCATACATACTATCCAGTCCTCAATCTGCTCAGTCACTTTACCTATTGTGCATTTAAAGGGTTTTTCATGAGATATATACAGTTTCATCTCAATAAATTAGAATATCATAGTTAACGTTTTTTCAGTAATTCAATTTAAAAAGTGAAACTCATATCATATAGATTCATTACACACAGAGTGATCGATTTCAAGCATTTATCTCTATTAATGTTGATGATCATGGCTTACAGC
Source organism: Bufotes viridis (assembly GCA_033119425.1). NCBI lineage: Eukaryota > Metazoa > Chordata > Amphibia > Anura > Bufonidae > Bufotes > Bufotes viridis. The sequence continues at coordinate 485,501,023 of CM065591.1, forward strand.
TAATGAGAACCCAAAAATATGGATCTCAGCAAAAAAAATGTAATACAGAAATGTTGGCCTACTGAAATGTATATGCATTTAGCACTTGGTGGGGGCTCATTTTGCATGAATGACTGCATCAGTAAGGCGTGGCATGGAGGCATTCAGCCTATGGCTCTGCAATTTTCCTCTTAACAATACCTAATAGATTCTCTATGGAGTTTCAGTCAGAACAGGTTGCTGGCCAATCAAGCACAGTGATACTGTAGTTATTACACCAGGTATTGGTACTTTTAGCATTGTGGGCAGGTGTCAAGTCCTACTGAAAATGAAATCAGCATCTTCATAAAGCTTGTCAGCAGAGGGAAGCATGAAGTGCTCTATAAATTTTCTGGTAGACGGCTGCAATGACTTTGGACTTGATATAACACAGTGGAGCAACACCCGCAGATGACATGGCTAGAGATGAGCGAAGTGATGCACAATGATGGGGGATGGCGATCGCACTCTGTGAATAGTGATGAGCGGCATCTGCTATATTCGATTTCGCGGATATAGCTGTCCACTTACTGGACAGTAAGTGGAGCGCGACTATTCATTACGTGATTATTTTTGCGATGCGATTATCGACGCTTCACTGTAATGTGTATTGTGATATGTACTGTGTAAAAGAAACAAATATTCATGATTACGAATATATATCACGATATTCAAAATATTCAGGAAATTGCGAAGTGCCGATATTTGCAATAAAAATTCGCTTTTTGAATATTAGTTCTCAACACTATCTGTGAACAGCCAGCTTATTTAAAAATAACCTTTTGTAGCTTTGACTCCTTATGGAAGGTGTCAATGACTGTCTTCTGGACAACTGTCAAGTCAGCAGTCTTCCCCATGATTGTGTAGCCTACTCAACCAGACTGAGAGACCATTTAAAGGCTTAGGAAACCTTTGTAGATGTTGTGTTTATTAGCTGACTGGGAACTTTTTCACAATATTCTAATTTTATGAGACTTTGACTTTTGGGTTTTCATAAATTGTAAGCCAGAATCATCAACATTAACCCCTTAAGGACACGGCCATATTTCACCTTAAGGAACAGGCAATTTTTTGCAAATCTGACCAGTGTCACTTTATGTGGTGATAACTTTTAAACGCTTTTACTTATGCAGGCCATTCTGACATTGTTTTTCGTCACATATTGTACTTCATGACAATGGTAAAATAGAGTCAAAAAATGTCATTTATTTAGAGAGAATGTCAATGTATTTAAGAAAATACCAAATTTACCGAAAATTTGGAAAAATTAGCAATTTGTCAATTCACAAAAAATAACGTATTATGTTGCGCGTCCAAAACAAATGTATCAATTCTCAGCCTATAGGGACGTGTTAAAATAAAACAAAAAATATTTTATTTGTTTATTCATAAATAAAATGTATGTGGGGTTAAGCTAGTCATTACTTAACCAGGCTGTGGAGTGTGGCAGAGTCAGAGAGAGGTATTATTAAACCATCTGGCTCTGCCTAACTCCAAAAAATACTTTGCTGATGGACCTTCTGAGGTTTGTGCTTACGCACAATGTGTGTTTTTCCAATTTTCCAAATTTAAATTTCTCTACTTCTATAATACATTGTGATGCCGCCAAAAAAAGTTATTGATTTACATTTCCCATATGTCTACTTCATGTATCGATCATTTTGGGAATGCCATTTCATTTTTTGGGGACGTTACAAGGCTTAGAAGTTTAGAAGAAAATCTTGAAATTTTTCAGAAATTTTCAAAAACCCACTTTTTAAGGACCAGTTCAGGTCTGAAGTCACTTTGTGAGGCTTACATAATAGAAACCACCCAAAAATAACCCCCACACCCTACACCCCTCAAGGTATTCAAAACTGATTTTACAAACGTCGTTAACCCTTTAGGTTTTCCACAAGAGTTAATGGCAAAGGGAGATTAAATTTCTTGAAAATTTTCCATTTTAATCCATTTTTTTCCAGTAAAAAAGAAAGGGTTAACAGCCAAACAAAACTCTATATTTATTGCCCTGATTCTGTTGTTTGCAGAAACAACCCATATGTGGTCGTAAACTGCTGTATGGCCAAACGGCAGGGAACAGAATGAAGGGAACGCCATATGGTTTTTGGAAGGCGGATTTTGCTGGACTGGTGCACCCCTACAGTAGAAACTCCATAAAAGTGACTACATCTGAGAAACTACACCCCTCAAGGTATTCAAAACATCAGGTGTTCCACAAGAGTTATTGGCAAATGGAGATGAAATTTCAGAATTTCTATTTTTTGTTACCTTGCCTCAAAAAAAGTGTAATATAGAGCAACCAAAAATCATATTTACCCTAAAGTAGTACAAACAAAACTGCCACCTTATCCCTTAGTTTCCAAAATGGGGTCACTTTTTTGGAGTTTTTACTTTAGGGGTGCATCAGGGGGGCTTCAAATGGGACATAGTGTAAAAAAAAACAGTCCAGCAAAATCCGCCTTCCAAAAACCATATGGCGTTTCCTTCCTTCTATGCCCTGCCGTTTGGCCATACAGCAGTTTACGACCACATATGCAGTGTTTCTGCAAACTACAGAATCAGGGCAATAAATATTGATTGTTTGGCTGTTAACCCTTGCTTTGTTACTGGAAAAATTGAAATGGAAAATTTGCAATAAAATAGCTGTTTTGGGACAGTTTTTATTTTTTGTTATTTACATAGTTGATCTGACAGGTTAGATCGTGTGCTATTTCTGTAGAGCAGGTAGTCATGGATGCAACAGTACCAAATATGAAGGCTTTTTGTTAGTTTTACATAATAAAGCATTTTTTGAATAAATTGTTTTTTAGTGTCTCCATATTCTGAAAACCGTATTTTATTTTTATTTTTTTGGACGACTGTCTGATGTAGGGGCTCATTTTTTGTGGGATGAGATGACGGTTTGATTGGCACTATCTTGGGGTGCATATGGCATTTTGGTCGCTTGCTATTACACTTTTTGTGATGTAAGGTGACAAAAATGGCTTTTGATACGGCATTTATATTATTTTTTTTGCTGTGTTCACCTGAGGGGTTAGATCATGTGTTAGTTTTATAGAGAAGGTTGTTACAGATGCGGTGATACATAATATGTATACTTTTTATTTATTTATTTAGTTTTACACAATAATATCATTTTTGAAACAAAATAAAATCATGTTTTAATGTCTCCATAGTCTGGGAGCGATATTTTTTTTATTTTTTTGGGCGATTGTCCTATGTGGGGTACAGTTTTTGTAATGTGAGGTGACAAAAATGTTTTTTTTTTACACTGTTTTTATTTTTAAAAAAATTACGGTATTTACCTGAGGGGTTGGATCATGTAATATTCTCATAGAGCAGGTTTTTACGGACGCGTTGATACCTAATATGTGTAGTGTGTTTTATTTTTAATTTTTATTCAGTGATATGTGGTTTTTTTATTTTTACTTTTTTTCACTTTTTTACTTTTTTTTTACCCAGACCCACTTGGTTCTTGTAGATCCAGTGGATCTGGTGTCTAGATAATACAGTACAGATCACTATATAGTGTACTGTACTGTATTTTTTACTTTAGACTTAGTCTGATCAGACTTTTGTAGTTAGCAGAAGTCTGATCAGATTTACATTACCATGGCAAGCAGGACGCCTCTGAAAGCGTCCTGCTGCCATGGTAACCATCACCCACTGCCAGAACAGAGCAGCGGGGGATGGGAAGGGAGGGGAGCTCCCTCCCTCTGCGATCCCATCCAGAATCGGGGGCTGCAAGGACACAGCAGCTAACGATGGGAGAGGGAGGGAGATCCTTCCCTGTTAACCCCTTTCATACAGCAGTCCATACGGACCGCAGCATGGAAGGGGTTAAACTGCTGACATCTGCAGCACAGATGTCAGCAGTTTTTAGCAGAGTGTCAGCAATGTGCTGACACTCTGCTAAAACCACTATACCGCCAACGATCATTACAGATCCCGCGCTTCTCACAACCACCCCCCCCTGCACCCCCGCCGCCACAATATGATTGGGGGCTGCGGGGGGTGTTACAATTTAACCATTTAGGCACTTTTTTAGGTCTCTGATCCCCTCGGTCACAGACCGCGGGTATCAGAGACAGCAGAAAGCGCTGCAAACCGCAGGTCTGAATTGACCTGCGGTTTGCAGCTATCGCCGATACGGGGTGTCACAGGACCCCCCTGGGCATTGTAACAAGGTACGTGCTGAATGATTTCAGCAGTTACCTTGTTTCGATCACTGCCGCCTGAGCAGCAGTGATCAGAAATACTCATGACGTACCGGTATGTCATGTGTCCTTAAGTACCAGGACACCATGACGTACCGGTACGTCATGTGTCCTTAAGGGGTTAATAGAAATAAACACTTGAAATAGATCAGTCTGTGTGTAATGAATCTGTATATGAATTTTACTTGTTGAATTTAATTACTGAAATAAATGAACTTTTCGATAATATTCTATATTATTGAGATGCACCTGTAAATAAGTATGTGTTTCCATGGTAACAGACTACAAACAAAGGCAATGTAGTCTGAACTTGCATACTTCCTTCAATCTTACCCCTTTTTCTTACTAACCTATCAAATGTACAGTATACTAGCAACATGAGGTGACAAATGGAAGGGAATATGGCTGCAGGACGAGGTGATTTTGGGGTTTGTTTGAAGAAGCTGCAGACACAAATCATATGACATTTTTAATGAAAACTATTTGTACTTTTCCTTTATGATGTAGGGGAGCAATAATAAAACTGATTTGAGAAGAATACATATGAATTTTGGGGTTCACAGTCATGCCACATGTCCCATGACTGAGGACAGTTAAATATAACCCTAATAGCATACATAACTTAGGCCACAGTCAAACATCCGACATCTTTATCCCATTATGCATGACATTAAAGTAAATATGGCATTTGATGTGCTAATAGCCTGACTCCACCTGAGGCTTCTCATTATGGGACAGATAGCGGTTCCACCAGTCTCTTATAATAAGATTATTCACAGGAAATTAGTGATGAAGCCACAGTAATGAACCTGGAGAGAGCTCAACTTATATACCAGCATAAGCTGTGCAAAGCAAAACATAGAAACATAGAATGTGTCGGCAGATAAGAACCATTTGGCCCATCTAGTCTGCCCAATATACTGAATACTATGAATAGCCCCAGGCCCTATCTTATATGAAGGATGGTCTTATGCCTATCCCATGCATGCTTAAACTCCTTCACTGTATTTGCAGCTACCACTTCTGCAGGAAGGCTATTCCATGCGTCCACTACTCTCTCAGTAAAGTAATTCTTCCTGATATTACTTTTAAACCTTTGCCCCTCTAATTTAAAACTATGTCCTCTTGTAGCAGTTTTTCTTCTTTTAAATATTCTCTCCTCTTTTACCGTGATGATTCCCTTTATGTATTTAAAGTTTCTATCATATCCCTCTGTCTCTTCTTACTTCCAAGCTATACATGTTAAGGTCCTTTAACCTTTCCTGGTAAGTTTTGTCCTGCAATCCATGTACTAGTTTAGTAGCTCTTCTCTGAACTCTCCAAAGTTTCAATATCCTTCTGCAGATATGGTCTCCAGTACTGCACACAATACTCCAAATGAGGTCTCCCTAGTGTCTCTGTAGAGCGGCACGAGCACCTCCCTCTTTCTACTGTTAATGCACTCTCCTATGCACCCAAGCATTCTGCTGGCATTACCTGCTGCTCTATGACATTGTCTGCCCACCTTTAGGTCGTCTGATATAATGACCCCTAAATCCCTTTCCTCAGATACTGAGGTTAGTACTGTATCACTGATTTTATATTCTGCTCTTGGGTTTTACGCCCCAGGTGCATTATCTTGCACTTATCGACATTAAATTTTAGTTGCCAGATTTTTTGACCATTCCTCTAGTTTTCCTAAATCCTTTCCATTTGGTGTATCCCTCCAGGAACATCAACCCTGTTACAAATCTTTGTGTCATCAGCAAAAAGACACACCTTACCATTGAGGCCTTCTGCAATTTCGCTGATAAAGATATTAAACAATATGGGTCCCAGAACAGATCCCTGAGGTACCCCACTGGTAACAATACCATGGTCTGAATATACTCCATTGACTACAACCCTCTGTTTTCTGTCCTTCAGCCACTGCCTAATCCATTCAACAATATGTGAGCTCAAGCTCAAAGACTGCAGTTTATTGATAAGCCTTCTATGTGGGACAGTATCAAATGCCTTACTAAAGTCAGATAGCGATGTCTACTGCACCTCCGCCATCTATTATTTTAGTCACCCAATCAAAAAAGTCAATAAGATTAGTTTGACATGATCTCCCTGAAGTAAACCCATGCTGTTTTTTATCAATCAACCCATGGGTTTTTAGATGTTCCACAATCCTCTCCTTGAGTATGGTTTCCATTAATTTCCCGACTATTGATGTCAGGCTTACTGGCCTATAGTTGCCTGATTCCTCTCTACTACCTTTCTTGTGAATTGGCACAACGTTTGCTAATTTCCAATCTTCTGGGACGACACCTGTTACCAGTGATTGGCTAAATAAATCTGTTAATGGATTTGCTAGTACACCTCTAACACATAGGCAACAACAATCTAAGACAAAAGTTTTAAAAAAGTACTAAAACTTAAAATATTTTATTGTGAATTACAGTAGGGATACATATTGTAAAAATAATTAAATATATATATCAAATCAAATATACATAATATGTAATAATATGTCATCAGGACCGACTGGCCATGTGGACATTCAAGAAGAGCCTAAAAGTCTAAAGTTGGGAAAGGGTCTCAATGCCCACCAAAAAGTTAGTTGTTAATGAGTACAGATGAGCAAAAAATTTTAAATTCGATTTGGGTCTGATTTAGACGAATAGACTGTCCAAATCCATTTCAAACAAATGTAACTCAAATCAAAATCTATTTTCTTGATTTACCTAAACCAAATCACACAAAATTCAGGTTTGGTAGAATCAAAAGTTAAAAGTCAAAAAAATTTAAAATTTAAATTTCTCTGAATCATATCGCGTATCACTTCTGAACCTCTCGATGGTCGGTACTGATCTTCCCTGCACCTTCTTTTCCCTATTGCTTTCATTCTTGCTGTCTCCTCCCTATTCTTTATGTCTGTCGCCCCTACCATCCTTTATGCCTGTGTGTTGCCTATCCTGCATGGCTGTATCCCCTCTCCATCCTTCATGGCTGTCTTGACCCTCATTCTTCATAGATATCTCCCCCCATCCCTCATGGCTGTCTAATCTCCATCCTTTATGCTGTCTCCCCCATCCTTCATGGCTGTCTCCCCCATTTTTCATAGCTCCCCCCCATCCTTTAAGGCTGCCTCGGCCCATATTTTATGGTTGTCTCCTCCCCATCCTTTCATAGCTATCCACTCTCCATCCTTCATGGCTGTTTCAACCCTCATCCTTTATGGTGACCTCCGCCCATTATTTTTGGCTGTCACTCCTTGTTCTTCATTGCTGTATCACCCTATCCTTCATGGCTGTCTCCCCCATCTTTCATGGCTGTCACTAGAGTAGAGCGAGTTTCTCAAAAATTAAATTCCGCCAGTTTGACAAATTTTCTGAAAAGATTCTATTCCATGCAAATTTATTTGCGGTGAATTGCGTTAAAAACAGCTATTTCCTGGCTGCAGAGAGCCTTTATAGGGGTGTAGAACACTGTGCCTTGCAGTAACATGCATAGGGAGTCTGCTGTGGTAGTGAAACAATACTTAGTCAGTATGACACGCAGATGACAGGTGTCGTTCTTAGAATCACTGCACACTTCACTTATTTGGGCAGTTACTCAAGTGTGAACTCAGCCTTACAGGTCGATGTTAGGGGCAGGTATAAAGAACCGCGGGGAGGCCCAGGATCCTACTGTAGCATGAAAAAACGCATAGATGTCTACAGAACCTGTTCTATTAAACGCTTATACAAGTAGAGGCCCCTGACAGAGTGGAGATGGTGTTAGCAGTAAGTTTGTGTTGGCGTCACTGATTATTTTGTCCTTCCCCTGATCAGTCAGAACAATAACCTAAAAAAAGGATCCTGTCTGTGGAGCATCAGCATTTGGTCAGTAATCCATCAGTATTGCTAAAGTAAAAAAAACAGGATTGGATTCAAAACAGAGATGACACATGAATGGAATATTTGCATGTCTTCTGTGTTTTGTACCCACTCCTGCTTTTGGCTACCAAATCATAGGCCAATTCTGATGGGACCATACAGGCCTTACAGCTGCTACACAAACAGGATCCATCGTGCGTCTCATTTTTCCTTCCTTATGACAGATCAGAAGAAGGGTCAAATAAATGATTATGTCAACCAGGCCAAAAAGGCAAAATGGTAGCACAGTCATGGAGTGGGGAGGGTGGGAGAACAGCTTGAAGTCCACAGAGTGGTCTTATGACATAGTGTTGAGGTAGCAGCAGCATGAAGCGACCACAGAGTGGCCCAGTGACATAGTGGAGAGGTGGCAGCAGCAGCAGCATGAGAAGACCACAGAGTGGTCCATTTACATAGTGTTGAGGTGGCAGCAGCATGAGAAAGCCACAGAGTGGCCCAGTGACATAGTGTTAAGTTAGCAGCAGCATGAGGAGGCCAAAGACTGGCAAGGTAACATAGTGTGGAGGTGGCAGCAGCAGCAGAATGAGGAGGCCACAGAGTGGGAAGGTGACATAGTGTGGAGGTGGCAGCAGCAGAATAAAGAGGCCACAGAGTGGCCCAGTGACATAGTGTTTATTTAGCAGCAGCATAAGGAGATCACAGAGTGGCAAGCTGACATAGTGTTGAGTTGGCAGCAGCATGGGGAGGCCAGAGAGTGGCCCAGTGACACAGTGTTGATTTAGCAGAAGCATGAGGAGACCACAGAGTGGCAAGGTGAAATAGTGTAGAGGTGGCAGCAGCATGAGGAGGCCACAGAGTGGCCCAGTGACATAGTGTTTATTTTGCAGCAGCATGAGGAGACCACAGAGTGGCAAGGTGACATAGTACGGAGGTGGCAGCAGCAGCATGAAGAGGCAACAGACTGGCAAGGTGACATAGTGTTGAGTTAGCAGCAGCATAAGGAGGCCACAGACTTGCAAGGTGACATAGTGTAGAGGTGGCAGTAGCATGAGGAGACCACAGACTGGCAAGGTGACATAGCGGGGAGGTGGCAACAGCAGCAGCATGAGGAGACCACAGAGTGACCCATTTACATAGTGTTGAGGTGGCAGCAGCATGAAGAAGCCACAGTGTGTCCCATAGACATATTGTTAAGTTAGCAGCAGCATGAAGAGGCCACAGATTAGCAAAGTGACATAGTGTGAAGGTGGAGATGGCAGCAGCATGAAGAGGCCACAGAATGGCAAGGTGACATAGTGTGGAGCATGAGAAGACCTGAGTGGTGAGGTGGCAGCAGCATCAGGAGACCACAGAGTGATCTGGTGATAGAGTGGGGAGGTGGGTGGCAATAACTGTACCTGCTGATAATGATGGGTGTAAGAAGGAGCACTTGGCATCAGATGTGTGGCATCAGGCAGGTGTCAGCATCAGAATAGTAGCTGAGGCAGGTAGCCAGAAGAAACAGGTCTCCTTTGTCAAGGTTTGGGTAAGGCAGCATGGATGATCTTTTCTGATACATCAGGCATTGGTGTGTGGAAACCCTGGCTGATCTACGCCTGATTCATCTTGAAAAAGGTCAGTCTCTCCACATTTTGGGTGGACAGGTGACTTCTTCTTGGGGTAACTATGGCCCCCACCACACTAAACACTCACTCTGATGCCACACTACTGGCCGGGCAGGACAGCTTTTCCAGAGAAAACTCAGAGACTCGGAGGGACTCCCTGCCTCCATCTCCACTGCATACTGCCACGGTGAACCTGGGTCATCTGCATCGTCTTCCTCATCTCCCTCTTGCTCCTCTGGCTGCTCCTCCTCTCCTATCACCTGTGTTGAAAAACCACCCATTTCGTTACACATTGCTTGTGCTCCAATGCCAGTTCAGCCCCCACAAGGCTCGCATGGCCGTGATATGTAGGCGCCACGTGTCCAGTCCCCGGACCAGCCAGATTTACCAGCATCTCTTCCAGGACATGAAGCAGTGAAATCACGTTGTTCATCCTGTAGTCCTGGCGACTGAGAAATACTGTAACGTGGCATCCTCAAAAGGCCAGAGCAAACGGCAGGTGTCAGGCATGAGCTACCACTGGCTGACATCGAAGTTACACAGGGGAGTACTACTGTAGGCTGGCATCATCATCGTATAGGCGGTCCAACATATGGAGGGTGGAATTCCAACAGGTGGAAACGTCGCATATCAGTCTATGTTGGGGGATGCCGTTCTGCGCTGCAGCCTAAGGAGGGTGTGCTTGGTGGTGTAAGAGTGGCTGAAGTGCATGCAAAGTTTCCTGGACATTTTTAGGATGTCTTGTAGATGAGTGGAAGACTTCAGGAAACGCTTAATAATCTGATTGAACATGTGTGCCATGCAGGGCACATGGCTCAGCCCTCCTTGACGCAGCACCGACAGCATATTCTTCCCGTTGTCAGTACCATGGTTCCGATTTTGAGTTGTCACGGAGAAAGCCAGTATTCGATTTCTTGATGAAGGACACGGAGCAGTTCCTCCCCTGTGTGACTCTGTTTGCCAAGGCAAATGAGGTGTAGAACAGCGTGACACCGCCGTGCCTTGCACATGTGGTATGCTGGAGGAGCACTGTGAATTGTCCCTGCAGTGGAGGCTGAGGACATGGTGAAGGATGAGGAGGCAGAGGCGGACATGGTCGCAGGACCAACGGCATGAGAACGTGGAGGCGGAAGCGGCGTCACCTGGCCAAATTTCTGGTTTGGCTGTACAGGAACCACATTTACCGTAGCTACAGCTCCACACGTCGGCGCTGCCATGCACTTTGGCAGACACTAACAGGCTCAAGGACTAGCCCACTCTTCTGTTCTACATGTTTGTGCAGGGCTGGTACTGCCAATTGGCAAATAAATGACGGCTTGGGACTCTCCACCTCAGCTCGGCACAAACCATCAGTTCTCTGAAAGGTGCATGGCACACATGTTCAATCTGGTTATTTAGCGTTTCCTGAAGTCTTCCACTCATCTACAAGACATCCTAAAATTGTCCAGGAAACTTTGAATGCACTTCAGCCACCCTTACACCACCAAGCACACCCTCCTTAGGCTCCCAATCGCAATTGGGAGCCTGGTGATGAAGGGGCCTCATCATCATCGGGAGAAGAGGGTGGCAGCTTGCGCGTGAGGCAGCAGCGGAGTCAGCAGGGTAGCAGCAGTGGAAGGTCAGGAGCCAAACGTGCCCGGGGTAAAACTCTCGCTTCGCAGGAGCCTACCTGCCGAGAAAGTAGTGGTGCAGTGGTTCAGGGAGGCAGCTGCGGTAGCAGTCAGTCAGTGCAGAGTGTTGGTGGTAAAATTATCTACTCGGCGGTGTGGCAGTTTTTTGTTAAGCTGCCGTAGGAGGTGAACATGGCCATTTCTTGAATCTGTGGGCAGAAGGTGAAGCGTGGCCAGGGTGCAGAAGCTGAAAGTGCTCCTGGCCAAGTTGCTGGTGCTGCAGTCCCTCCCTTTCCAAGCGGTGGACTCTGCACTTTCAGAGAACTGATGGTTTGTGCCGAGCTGAGGTGGAGAGTCCCAAGCCGTCATTTCTTTGCCAATTGGGAGTACCAGCCCTGCACAAACATGTAGAACAGAAGAGTGGGCTAGTTCTTGAGCCTGTTAGTGTCTGCCAAAGTGCATGGCAGCGCCAACGTGTGGAGCTGTAGCTACGGTAAATGTGGTTCCTGTACAGCCAAACCAGAAATTTGGCCAGGTGACGCCGCTTCCGCCTCCACGTTCTCATGCCGTTGGTCCTGCGACAATGTCGGCCTCTGCCTCCTCATCATTCACCATGTCCTCAGCCTCCACTGCACTCCATCATCGAGTACTGTTTGCACGTCACTGATGTCCTCCTCAACGGTCTTTGAGCCAGGAGCCTGACTGCTCACAACACCAGCTCCCACGCCACTCTCCTCATCACTACTTGCCCACCTACCGAAGGATGTCTCCTCCAGATCTTGGCTGGGCAGTAGCTGCTGACTGTCCTCTAGTAGCTCATCTTCGCTGTATAGTGGAGCACACAGCATATAATACTTCTCTGGGAACAGAAAAGGACAGAGGCAGGTTGAGGACAGGTGAGGGCACAGGGCCTGCTCTCGGGCCATGCCAACTAAGGGTTGTGTATGATGAACCCACCGACTCTTGGCTGGGGGTGTCTGATGTCACTTGGGACGAAGTGCATGACTGAGTCAACCATTCAGGAACCGCCGGGTTGTTGGTCAAGACACGACCGCTAGATGACACCGGGATCTCAAGCTTCCCGGAGTGACCCCTGCTGCCACACCCCCTTACTCTGCTGCTACTTGTGCCTGCGCCAGAAACATTTAAGCCTCTGCCCCTCCCCTGTACAGGGCCAGTCACATACTGATCAAATAAGTAAATAAAAAGGAAATTAATACACCGCAAAAAAGGCTGCCATTTTGTCACTTCACCACACAACGGCAAATAATACTTTTTTTGCCACTAATACAAACCAAAAAAGGCTTTAGAATATATAACTGCACCGCTGAATGGCAAATATTCTTTTTTTTTTGCCAGTAATACAAGATAAAAAGAGCTGTAATTTCTCACTTCACCACACAACGGCTAATAAGACCTTTTTTTTTCCACTAATACACACCAAAAAAGGCTATAGAACATATAACTGCGCCGCTGAACAGCAAATAGTACTTTTTTTTACCACTAATACAAGACAAAAAAGGCTTTAGAACATATAACTGCACCTTTGAATGGCAAATAATACTTTTATTTTGCCACTAATACATGCCAAAAAGGACTGTAATTTTCTCATTTCACCACACAATGGCTAATAAGACATATAAATATTTTCTAGTAATACAACCTGTTAATGGCTGTATCACACAGCACTTGGACCCCAATAAAGAGAATGGTTTGCTGGAATTACAGAGGTATCATCTATTACAAACCTCAAAGCAGCAGTATAATGGCAATTTGGATCCGCAGTCAGTGCAGCAAGGTGTAATAGGATTGTTCCTATTGCACAGGCTGTACACTCCCCTATTGGACCCTGTTCTGCTTCAATATTGTGGAATAATTACTCCATATCCTTTCCCTGAGTTTCTAATGCTCTTTCAGCAAAATAAAAGTTTTAATGTTTTTCCTAGCACTGTCCCTAGCGTCTGCTGACATCTCTCCCTGCACTAAGCACATTGGAAAATGACTGAATCCAAGATGTTTGAGGCTATTTATAGGGCTGTGACATCACAGGGCTGGCTGGCTGCTGATTGGCTGCATGCATGGCATTGTGGGTAATCCCTCGTTCCCAGAGTGCTTTGCTCCATGTCCTAACATGTGCAGCAGCCATTTTAGGAAAAAATGCTATTTGTTACCACGAATCGTCAGGAAATTTGGATTCGGTGTGAATCAAATTTTTCCTTAAATTCGGATTGAATTCCACTTTATCAACTTCGATTTGCTCATCTCTAGCAGTCACCACACATCCTTTATGACTGCATTTACTCCATCCTTCATTCTTTCTTGACTGTCCTCCCTCATCCTTCATTCTTCATGGCTGTCTCCCCCCATACTTTACAGCTATGTCCACTCCATTCTTCATGACTGTCTCCTCTCATCCGTCATGGCTCTTGTGCCCCCTCCCACCATCCTTTATTTTCATGTCTATCTCGCCCATACCTGATAGTTATCTCCCTACCATCCTTCATGGTTGTCTCCTCAATACTTCTTAGTTAAATCTCCTCTATTCTTCATGGTTGTCTCCTCCTGTCCTTCGTGTCTGTCTCCCCCGTACTTCTTAGTTATATCCCCTCTATTCTTCATGGTTGTCTCCTCTTGTCCTTCGTGTCTGTCTCCCCCATACTTCTTAGTTATATCCCCTCTATTCTTCATGGTTGTCTCCTCCCATCCTTTATCTTTCATCACTGCTGAATCCGCGCTGTCTCCCTTGCCCGATCCTTCATCTCCCCTTTCATTGCAGCAGATTCCATGCTGACTATTCCCTTAGGCTGGGAACACACCTAAGCGTTTCTGAATCGCGCGTATGACGCGCGTTTTTGGATGCACGTTTTTGTAACTAAGAATCGCGCATCATACGCGCGATTCAGTGATTCTCCCCTATTTCAGCATGGTCCATAGGCACGTTAAAACGCCCAAAAGAAGCTCATGCTGAAGTGACAGCGTTTGGCGTTTTTCAAACGCGCTGTAAAACGCCCAAATGTGAACCATGCCCATAGGGAAGCATGGCTTTCCACATGTTGTGCATTTTACAGCTCGTTTGAACGCGCTGAAAAACGCTTAGGTGTGTACCTAGGGTCACTCCAATGCTCTTCATTACATGCTGACTCCTTACTTACTTCATATCTCCTGATTACATCCCAACTCCCCTCATTATTTCTCATGCACTGATATCCTAGACCAGTGTTTCCCAACCAGTGTGCCTCCAGCTGTTGCAAAACTACAACTCCCAGCATGCCCGGACAGCCTTTTGCTGTGCAGGCATGCTGGGAGTTGTAGTTTTGCAACAGCTGGAGGCACACTGGTTGGGAAACACTGTCCTAGACAAACCTATAGTGGAGCGGGCAAGGATAATACCCAACCAGATGTGCCTGTGGAGCCTCTTTCTCTTGCACACCATCTACTAACTGGCGCCTCCTCCCTGTAATCAGAGGAAGAGAAATGCCTAACCCGTGTATATGGCTATAGTATATGACTCTATAGATTTGACATGGCAACAGAGAAGTGCATTGGAAGAAAACAGAGTACCATAGGTTGGAACTTCAGAGCCCGATTGCAAAAGAAAGGAGATGAATACGATTAATTAAAATACTTTAAAAAATAATATCTTTATGACATTAGTTTTTTTGGTTTTTGCTTTTTATAGAAAGTGAAGTGAAAGTTTAGGCACACTTTAATATCCACACAGTAAAACTGCATTACCAATTCAGATGGCGTAGCTTTTGAGGACATTATGGCCAGATCTCAGCTCCGGTGTGGCCACCATGTGTGTCTCTACTCTTACAGACATATGTAAGGCATTGTAACTGATATATGATTTAGCCATCGTGACTCCTCTTGTAGTTCACCGCTGCTTTCTGACAAGGTGGGACTTGTACGACTGCCATTTCATGTAGGCCTGCATTTTCTGCTGCAGCATCTCTCTGGTCGGGTATGGTTGCATCTGCAAAAGAGACAAAATTTCACAATAGCAGATCAACATTGTAGTGTATGGCACTGCCCATGTCTTCAGATTGAAATTTGAGTGAGCTATAGATAAGCGGCATATGTGCAGAGCATGGATTAGAGTCTAATGTAATCTAATTCTGCTTTGTACATCCCCGATTTATTCATCTCTATCAATGAAATTTCTATCTCCGTACATGCTGTAAAATGTATTGGCTCTGATGAAGTTTTATTAAGATGACCGACCATTGTCGTGAGACTTTCTAGAGCCCCAGGGCTGGTTGGTTACCCAGAAAAACTGTGACCCAATCAAAGGGGTACATTTTGTGGCTGTTAAATGGCCTGGGAACAGAGTTTCCTTCAATCCCGTCCATTATCAGATGCCTGCTCAAAGAAAAGTTGGTGGTAGTTATAGCTCCTTGTCAGAGCAGGAGAGCACAGGGTAGCGGTGACTGCTCACTTCTACAGTGACAGCTTTACCCCACAAACTCTTTTTTTTACTCACCTATCTGCTTCACTGGAGGACTTTCTTTCCTTTCTATAGATGGGCAGAAGCTCCTCAACCATCTTCATCTCTCAGGATGCATTGCAATTAGCCAAACAAAATAGTTCCTAACATATATCTCCACAGCACAGATACGAAAGGTATGTAAGGACCCCACAGTTTCCTTATCCACTGTCTAGACTAGAGATACTATGCATTTGCTTTCACTTTTTTCAAATTTCATGTTGCGACCTTGTGTTAAAATTAAAAAGTTCATGTTTTCCTTAGTTTTGCACTCAATACCCCATAATAACAACGTGAAAACAAAACATTTGAAATCTTTACTAATTTGTTGAAAATGAAAAACTAAAATCTCGCCTTGACATAAGTATTCACACCCTTTACTCAGAACTTAGTTGAAGCCCCCTTGGCAGTGATTACAGCTTCCAGTCTTCTTGGGGATGATGCCACAAGGTTTGTACATCTGGATTTGGGGATTTTCTGCCATTCTGCTCTACAGATCCTCTCAAGCTCTGTCAGGTTGGATGAGGACTGTCAGTGGACGGCCATTTTCAGGTGTCTCCAGAGATCTTCGATTGGGTTCAAGTCAGTGTCCTGGCTGGGCGACTCAAAGACATTCAAAGAGTTGAATTGGCTGTGTGCTCAGGTTCACTGTCTTGTTGGATGGCAAACCTTCGGCTCAGTCTAAGATTCAGAGCACTCTGCATCAAGGTATTTATTAAGAATACCTCTGTGTTTTGCTCCATTCAGTTTTCCCTCAACCCTGACCAGTCTCCCTTTTCCAGCTGCGGAAAAACATCCCCACATCATGATGCTGCCACCACCATGCTTCATTCTAAGGATGGTATTGGAAAGGCAATGGGTAATGCCTGGTATCCTCCAGACATAATGCTTTTGAGGCCAAAAAATGTATTCTTGGTTTCACCAGACCAAAGAATCTTGTTCAAACAGAATCTGTTTTTTTGCAAAGGTTCATGTGTCTTTTACTGAGGAGAGGATTCTGCCATAAAGCCCAAATTGGTGGAGTGCTGCAGTGATGGCTGATCTTCTGGAAGTTTCATCCGTCTGCACAAAGGGTGTTTGGAGCTCAGCCAGAGTTACCATTGGGCCTTTCGTCACCTCTCTTACTAAGGCCCTTCTCCCCCAATTACTTTGGTGGGGTGGCAGCTCTAGGAAGAGTCGTGGTTGTTCCAAACTTCTTACATTTAAGAATTATGGAGGGCACTGTTCTCTTTCAGTACAGCAGTAGGTACAGGTCTGTACCTCCACAAAATGTTGTGTATAGTTCTTTCCTCCTCATGGTTTTTGCTCTGATATGCATTGGTAGCTGTAAGATCTTATATAGACAGGGCTGTGTCTTTCCAAATCATGCCCAATGAACTGCATTTTTGCCATAGGTGGACTCCAATCAAGATGTAGAAATATCTAAAAGATGATCAAGAGAAATGGGAGACCCCCAGAGTTAAATATCAAGTGTCATAGCAAAGGATCTGAATACGTATGTCCCTGTGAAATACCATTTTTTTATTTTTAATACATTTGCAATGAAATTTCTCTGAGTGCAGACTGATGTGAGGAAACTTTGAGTGTTTTTTATTTTAGAACAAGGCTGCAACATAACAAAATGTAAAACAAACTGAAAAGTTCTGAAGACTTTCTGAATGCATTGTATAGCTATGGTATATTAATGAAAGATGTCAGGGCCGCGTCTGCTTCTCTGACCGATCTGTACCCTGGCATTGAGAGGAGGGAGGGAAAAGAGAAGCTACTGTTAGTCCACCACTAAATGCAGGAGAAAGTGGATCAGAAGGATAAACGGCAGGGGGGGGGGGGGGGGATCTACATAAAAAGCTTACAATATTTTTATTGCATGTATATTGTAATAATGTTTACTTAAAATTGAAGCCTATTATCGATGTATCCCACTGTCTGCGGGATATTACTAAAGCTACAGTCAGAGTCATATGTCAGGTGATCTTTCCAATGTATACCTCTAACGAAGGCTTAAAATGTGATGTGAAGAGAGCCTAAGGACAGAGACATACATAGTGGCCACAACATGGCTGTCATGAGGACCGCCGTCCCGCTATCCAGGGAGGGCACAGACTCCACTTCACTCACCTTGCTTCTGCTGGGAGCCGGCTCCTGGGTCCCATGCTGCAGGCCTGAGCTAGGTCTCTTCCTGTGTGTGTATTAGAGTTTAGTCATTGAACATTACCCAGCAGTACTGCAAGGGTTAGTTCCCCTTTTGCTCCGTGTGCAGCAGCTCAACTAAGAAATCTAATCAGCTCTCCTATATATGCTGATCTGTTTGTTCACCCCTTGCCTGAGAAATCACTTAGACCTCTCATAGATATCACTAGCTTGCTAGACCCTGCAAAAGCGCTTTAGAATGTTTGTCTGTCTGCCTACTGACTTCTGCCTGATTCCTGGATTCTGACTCTCTCTCATCTGACCTGATCTGTGTCTGTTCACCATTTGACCCTGTGCCGCCTGGCTTGACTTCTGGAAAGTTTCGAAGATTTGGACATATTCTACCTGCCCTGACATCTGCCTGTTTCTTTACTATATGTATTGCTTGGTCCCCCCATGTGGGTCAACAGCCAACTGTACTAGGACTATTCAAAGAGGTGGCGGCCTGGTCACTCTCTTGCAACAAAGGCCAATTACCTGTGTGGGGTTAAATGGTGAAAACCAGAGGACCACCAGAATAACCCTATCTGGACTACCCAAAAGACAAACCGATTGGTTGGCACATTGGGTTCACACTAATTACATGTGGTTTAAATATCATCATGGCTTTCAAATAGTTTATTTTTGTATGGTTTTGCAGGTAACCAGCAGGGTTTTTGTACAGTAAAAAAGAGAGTACTCCCTTTTTCACACAGGCCTCTGAAGCAATAGGCTGATGCTTCCTGTTTGCAGACACTCACTTGTCAGCTTTGCTGTGTAGACTGAGGCAGAATCAGCAGAGCCACCTCATTATCAGAAAGTAAGAGATTTAATTACAAATCTATTGTACAGTCAGAGGCCTAGATAAGGCAGGATAGTAACAATAAACAGTACATTGTACACACAGATGATGCTGGGTTTGTAGCTCCCGTCACTCCCTGATCCCTTGGGGACAGGGTTGTATTCCATTACTTCTTGGAGCCTAGTAGTCTATCACATTTCTCTCTCAATTAACAGACATTACAAGAAGAACATGTGTGTCTCCAATATGACTGCCACCTGGGAGTTTTTGAAAGAAAAAAATGAATTGCTACGACATTACAATAAATGATTTCTGTCTGGAATCTGCACAAGGGAGTTGGAGGTCATGTCACTGCCTCTTCTATATACTGACTCTATGTAGAGTCAATGCATCTTTCCAATCATTTTGATTTTTCTCTGCTCTCCACTTGTAGTCTGAACTTTTGCACGTCTTATCAAAGAGCGGCCTGCGACGTAAGCCCAAACGCACCATGTTTTATAATGCAGAGAACCATATGTTCAATTTATGCTCCTTCCTATAGTTATAAACTTAGTCAATTCTGGAGGGTGAAATAAAATGAGATTTATACATGAGAAGTAAGTACGTCTTTACATAGAATTACAGCACAGGAGGCAGCCGAGTATTTGTGCTCTGAGCATTAGCTGTACATCAGACCGGAGGCCTAATAAAGATGTTCTCTCTGTGAAACCCGGATCCAACTTTTTATTGTGAAGGGAAAAACAGTAACGTCTCCGGAATGCAATGAATCCGTTCCTGCAATGTTAAAGGGGTTGTGCCACCATTAAAATCTTGACTTAATATAATCCAGCATGAAAAACTAGTTACTTTAGCAATTTACTTTCTCTTCCAAAAATGTGGCAGTTGTGGGGAATTCACTTTATTACATTACAATGGTGCCCTCTGGTGTTTAATCTGCATAGTAATGTGCACATCCACCTACTGAGGACCCTGAAGACAGAGTCACTTGTTTTTCTTGTGCTTCAAAAACCGTATGGCACAGAAATGTTTGGACGGGTCGCAAGACATACAACGACTGCACCACTAATGGCGGATGACACAAACTGAGTGAGTGCTGGAAAGGATGAGACAGCAGAGGAGAAGTTTTGTCCATGCACCATGACCTGATGTTCCTCTACTGCTCCTCGTGCCGGCCCTCCTCTTCTGCCGTCACACACTCATGAACCAGCCCAGGTCTTAAACACAGGTATACTCTGGAACTCTGATGCCACCCCCACTTCCTGCTCTGTAGTACTCCTGGGTGGGCCCCACCATGTAAGTAGACCCCCGGCTTTCACCCCCTGGCTGTACTAAGCTGCACCTGGTAAAAAAGAAAAGGGACCCTTTAGGCCCCTTGCAGACGAGCGTGTGTCACGTTGCGAGTCCGCAGCGCAGCTCCGGGACTGACCTCCCGGCACTGACGGGGTCACATATCATTATATTGATTTATGATGCTATATAACCATTACCGTTCTGGAATGTATTAGATGACACTGACATAATGCTGCCAGTGTTATCCAATACATTCCAGAACGGTAAGGGTTACATAGCATCATAAATCAATATAATGCTATGTGACCCCGTTGGTGCTGGGAGGTCAGGCCGGGAGCTGCACTGTGGACTTGCAGCGTGACACACGCTTGTCTGCAAGGGGCCTTAGTGAACTGATCAGTGGGATGTTGGGAGTCAGAACCACTCTGATTTGAGTCTGATCTGAGGTCTAATAATTTATGGGTCTGTTCTGGGGTCTGAAAATTTTGAGTTTTTTTCTGTGGTCCAATAATTTACTTTTAGTAAAATTAAATTTTGTTAATTTAGGGGTCTGTTCTTAGGTCTAATAATTTAAAGGGATTGTCTCACTTCAGCAAGTGGCATTTATCATGTAGAGAAAGTTAATACAGGGCACTTACTAATGTATTGTGATTCTCCATATTGCCTCCTTTGCTGGCTGGATTCATTTTTCCATCACATTATACACTGCTCGTTTCCATAATTACG
This sequence comes from Bufotes viridis, assembly GCA_033119425.1. Classification (NCBI taxonomy): domain Eukaryota; kingdom Metazoa; phylum Chordata; class Amphibia; order Anura; family Bufonidae; genus Bufotes; species Bufotes viridis. Next base: position 485,521,790 of record CM065591.1, read on the forward strand.
ACCACCCTGTAATCCAGCAGCGGTGGTCGTGCTTGCACACTATAGGAAAAAGTGCCGGCCTCTCTGGAGGCCAGAACCATGGGAGAGCACACAGGCTAGTGCTTTTTCCTATAGTGTGCAAGCACGACCACCACTGATGGATCACAGGGTTGTCAGTAACCATGGAAACGAGCAGTGTATAGGGTGATGGAAAAATGAATCCAGCCAGCAGAGGAGGCAATATGGACAATCACAATACATTAGTAAGTGCCTTGTATTAACTTTCTCTACATGATAAATGCCACTTGTTGAAGTGAAACAAAGGGTCTGATCTGGGGTCTGATTGATTATGGGTCTAACAATTTAGAGGTCTGGTCTGGGGGTCTGATCATTTAGGGGTCTGGGGTCTAATAATTTGGGGTCTCATAAGTTATGGGTCTGTAGTCTAATAATATGGTCAGGGCCCTAATAAATGGTCTCCTCTGGGGTCTGATAAGTTAGTGTGTCTGTACATTAACTTTCACATTGAGCTTGTAAATGTTGTTGTCCAAGGAAGGGGCATTGGAACATTTGCGGTGGGACCAGGACATTTATAGTTACACCCCTGCTTAGGACCCCAATGGGTGGGCTAACTCAATGACTTTCACATGTCAGTTTATGACTGTGCATATAGAGATAGCTTGCTATTACTGATAAGGGTGTCCCACTGCACTCCTAAGGCCAGAATAAGCAGGGATTTAAAAGAATAGGATACACGTTTTGCCAAATAATTCCTCCACAAAATCAAAACTAAAATCTGCTGAGCTCCTTCTGCTCTATAACATGATGCCCACAGATTGGACACCAAGTTCAACTTGATAGGTCCACTTCACAGAGGTTGTTCAGAAAACCGCGCCACACCTGTCCACAGGTTGCATCTGCATTGTGTTACAGTTCCATTGAAGTGAATAGGGCTTTGCTGCAATACCAGACTTAACCTGTGATAAGGGTGTGGTGCTGTTCCTGCAAGCCTGGTTAAAAGGGGTGCCCCCTACAGATGTCTTATGCTTTAAGCTCTACAAGCAGTTTCATAAGAAGTATACGCTGATCATTATGCAAACTTTTAATCTGCAAAGTCTGCAAACGTCAGTAATTTTCTGCAGATAAATCTTGTTTAGCGATGATGTTTCAGAAACTTAATTTCAAAGGTTTCAGGCGCTGGAGGCTCATTTTCAGGTATCAGCTTTAATGTTGGTAATCAAGTGACAGGTGTCAGGCTTAATAGAATCATCATGTCAGAATCCCCCTCGTCCCGTCCTTATCAGGATTACGGAGCGCGCCGAGGCAAGCCGCTCCCATTGCATTACAATCACAATGATATTACAGCTAGATGACTGCAATTGGATTTGGGTGTTTAATCAAATAAAAAAATTGAACAGAGAGATTGCCAAAATTCCCAGCTTCATTCACACGGACCAACAAGTCAGGCTCATTTATATGTTACGCTCAGAATTTTAATGATACTTTTTGGTATGACAATCAGAAGGGAAATATGAGAAAATCTCCCCTAATAAAGTATCAATTTACTTACAAAATACTTTCGTATAAGCCGTAAGAGCAGAATATGTGCACTAGCCTCCATTCACATGATTGATCTACAAGATACTGTGAAAGATAGGGCATGATGGGCAGAGGCATGGACCCAGAAGAAGCCCACAGAAATGCCCTATCTTGTGGATCACGGACCAATTGAAGTCAATGGGTCTGCACAGCAATGAAGGGTTCATATGGCCGGTGTCAGTGTTTTGCGGTCCGCAACACAGGAATGGCAGCAGCACGGTTGTGTGAATGTAGCCTTCGGCAGGTATGAGTATTGCGGGATGTGATCACTGATAGGCTGATAGGTATGCATACATGAGATAGATGGATAGGTAGATAGATAGTGCCCTGGGGTACTTTGACATTTGGACATTTGTCTATTTCCCTATGCAAAGCTATAAACTTCTTACTTTATTTCACTTGAAAAGGTTAACGTGCACTGTTTAAAGAGGAGCTGTCACCGCACCTGACATGCCTGTTTTAATAGCTTAATGCATTCCCCATGTAATAGCAATTCTGGAGCATCTATTCTTATGGATCTATGTTATGCCATTATTTTATTATTTCTACTAGAAGTTATGAATGAATTGCTAGCAGTCTGCAGTAAGGGCACGGAGAGGTGGTAACCAGTTGGGGGTGTGTACCTGCACAGACTCACTCTATCCAATCAGTGCTGCTATTTTCAGACTGTGCAGATACACCCCCCCCCCCAACCAGTTACCACCCCTCTGTACCCTTACTGCAAACTGCTAGCAATTCATTTGTTTAGAATATGGACGTGCCTAGAGCTCGATAAGAGAGGCGCACAATAGGGTAGTATGTTCAAAGACGTGTATGTGATAGTGGAGGCTCACCTTTTTGGGTTGTGCTAGTATAGGCACAACCCTATTCTAGACTTATTAGACAAGAACTCGTCTTCGGGTGTGCTGCCGCAGGTCGGGGTTCCTTTGCGGATGGATGTCCAGTCCTTCCAGAAAGGTATTTTTACGGAGGATACAGAATCTTGCTTCAGCACTTCAAAACCCGGTCAAGACAGTCTTGAGTTATAAAATCTTCTTTAGTTCATATAAAATGCATGCAGGGTAAAAACAATGCATGCAAACATCCTGGGTTGCCTCGGAAATGGCCATGTGATCAGCGGTCACATGGTCCAGGCCCTCCTCCATCACTTCGGCACTTCTATAAACTACTGTGGAAATGGTCACGTGATCGGAGGACAGTGACCACGTAACCCAGGTACCATTTCCTATATTAATTATGCATAATGAGTGCATTGAATAAACAAAAATCACTCAAAAATTAAGAAAAGATACACATTAGCAACTTTAAGAAATGATTTATAGACAATATATGAACAAATGGAAGTACTTTGATGTTCAAGAATATTTATTATGGATGTCTATGCTAATATGGCAACACCTGGGGGTGGTCCCACAACCCTGAATACCACCCACAGATGCGTTTTTTTAAGTTTATATACCTCCACATGCACCATATGTTTGTTTATAAATACTAACCTGATGAAGGGGATCATAATTCCCCGAAACACGTTGTTTTTACCATGCATGCATTTTATATGAAATAAAGATTTTATAACTCAAGACTGTCTTGACCAGGTTTTGAAGAGCCGATGCAGGATTCTTTATTCTCAGCAATTCATTTGTTACTTCTAGTAGAAATAATAAAGGAATGGCAAAACATAGAACCATAACAATAGATTCCTTAGGCATGTCAGGAGATGTGACAGGTCCTCTGTAATACCGTATAACTGCATTTTATATGTTGTGATATATATCCTGTTCATATCACTATATTTGCAAGGCTCTGTGAAAAGGGTTAATGAACACTGAGAGACTGTTAGGACTTTGAATGAGACGCTGGTAATTTTCCACAGCTGCCAAAGAGTTTAAAGAAGAGCATGTTTTGGAGGGAAAAATCCAGGCGTTGTTTACCACCAAACCCAGACAGACTGACATTTTAAATGTCTGGTTTATTTCTGTTGTTATGTCTGGAAACTTGTTTTTGTCTTAAAAACTGCTGTGTCATTGCCTTTGAGCATCATTAAAGCTCTAATGCAAGTCTATGAGACATGGAAAGTGTTACAATGTATCTGTTTGTGATAAGACGGAGATACTCTGTCACAGACCCTGGATCACCAGCCTTGGACCAGGGTACCAGCCTTCTGAAGAAAGCGAGAGGCACAGCTAGCTCAGGCCTTTCTTTAGCATCAAACCCTTCTTCTGCCAGAGAGGAGACTGGAGAAGCCAGCCCAATGCCTCACCTGTATTGTTTTGCAACTGAATCCCTCTGGTAAAGAAGCACCCTGCTTTACTGCAGACCCTGACTTTCTGGACTTATTTCCCATTGGTGTGCACCATGCCTTACCACCCCTTCCGGAGAGCAGCAACACAAGGTGACACCTGATCAGTGTCCAGGGGACCCAGCGTAGCATTGGGGCCACACCAAATCCCGCCACTGCAATAGATAGATATGGGATAGACAGATAGAGATAGATAGGAGAAAGAGATAGATAGATAGATAGATAGATAGATATGCTATCCTTCCATGGCAGTGGGTTGTAGGCCAAAGGATATAAAACGAAGAATGAGGCAGAACTTCAAAGTAAAATGAAAGGTTGGTGGTGGACCCGCTTTTTTTATCCTCAGAGTCACCCCACAGTTTGGGGGTGAATAAAGCAGTTCCACCACCCCTTCACCTTAAGGCCCACAATTTAGTGACGATTGTTGAGAAGGAAGCGTTCCTTCCCGACAATTGTCTGCTCATCAGTGGAGGAGGGTGCAGTATTTACATGCAGTAATCCCCTCCACAGTATGCCATCGCTCGTCCCTATATGGAATCATTGGTTGCTGGCAGCAGAGAGTGTTTATATCGCATGATCTGCTGCCAGCAAACAATGATTTATGTGACCACATGAAATATGTGATTACCCAATGTATGAGCACTTTCCATCATTCATCGGGTAATCAGTACTGATGTCGCGAACATAAAATTTTCAGTTCGCGAACAGGCGAACCGTCTAAACCGCAATAGACTTCAATAGACAGGCGAATTTTAAAAACCAAAGGGACTCCTTCTGGCCACAATAGTGATGGAAAAGTTGTTTCAAGGGGACTAACACCTGGACTGTGGCATGCCGGAGGGGTATCCATGGCAAAACTCCTATGGAAAATTACGTAGTGGATGCAGATTCGAGTTTTAATCCATAAAGTGTATAAATCACGTAACATTCCTAAATTGTTTGGAATAACATGCTTTAAAACATCCAGTGTGTGTATACGATCAGGTATGATGTTGTATCGATCAGGTAGTGTAAGGGTTACGCCCACTTTACAGACATTGACAGACCAAACTCCCCTTTTAATGCACCGCAAACAACCGCAAACAGTTCATTTGCACAACCGCAAACTCCCCATTTGCACAAGGTTGGATACCAAGCTAGCCACGTCCCGGTGATGTCATTGAAGGTTTCTTCCTCCACCCAGCCACGTACAACACCAAGGGTCCCCAAAAGGTCAATTGAATTGATTTTTCGAACGGGGAGATGGTTAAAAAAACGCTGGCTCCCTCCCCTTTGTTTTAATCCACGGTCACTGCGTCTGCGCAGTGCAATTTACTGTCACACCCGATATGAGTGGTATTTTCTGTAGTACTATTTTCATCAGTTTAATCCCTGTTACGTCCCCAATCTGGGGTCCATTTATTGAATTGATTTTTCAAACTGGGATATGGTTAAAAAAAACGCTGGCTCCCTCCCTTTTGTTTTAATCCACGGTCACTGCGTCTGCGCCGTGCAATTTACTGTCACACCCGATATGAGTGGTGTCTTAACTAGTACTATTCCTATCAGTTTAATCCCTGTTACGTCCCATATCAGGGATTGCCTTTTGTGAAAAAAAATGTAGGCCGGGTACCTTCGACTGCCTTTACAGTGACAGACCAAACTCTCATACACCAAACTGAATTGATTTTAGGAACCGGGAGATGGAAAAAGCAGCTTGGTCGGTCCTCTTACTCCCAATTTGGGGCACTGCGCATGCACAGAGCAATGTGCAGTGACACCCTATATGAGTGGTGTCTTAACTAGTACTATTCCTATCAGTTTAATCCCTGTTACGTACCCTATCCGGACTAAAGTGTAAAAATTAAATGCCTTATTTATCGGCAAGCTACTGTGCCACCCGGTATGAGTGGTGGTGGGCACTGGCAGTGGGCACACTACAGTCTGTGGAAGTCGGCCTGACACACACTGGCAGCAGGCAAGCAACTAAAATTAGACTAAAGTGTAAAAATTAAATGCCTATGCCACACGCTATGAGTGGTGGTGGGCACTGGCAGTGGGCACACTACAGTCAGTGGAAGTTAGCCTGACACACACTGGCAGGCAACTAACCTTAGATTAAAGGGTAAAAATTAAATGCTTTTGTTTGATGCAAAGTCCTGTGCCACACGGTGTGAGTGGTGGGCACTGGCAGTGGGCACACTACAGTCTGTGGGCCTGCAGCTCCTCACACACAGGCAGGCCAGGCAACTGCAATAGATATATGGAGAGAAAAAAAAAAAGCTGACTAATGTTGCAGCCCTAAGAAGGGCTTTTTGGGGTGCTGTCCTTACAGCAGAGATCTGATGAGTCTTTCAGGACTGGAGTGGACACTGAATACACTAGCCTAGCTATCGATTTCCCTATTAAATCAGCAGCAACTACACTCTCCCTCCTCTCACTAAGACTGCAGCTTCAGAATGAATCTAAAATGGATGCTGTGCAGGAGGTGGGAGGGTCTGGGAGGGAGGGTATGCTGCTGATTGGCTGGAATGTGTCTGCTGACTGTGAGGTACAGGGTCAAAGTTTGCTCAATGATGATGTATAGGGGGCGGACCGAACATCGCATATGTTCGCCTGCCGAGCCGAACGCGAACAAGCTATGTTCGCCGGGAACTGTTCACCGGCGAATAGTTCGGGCCATCTCTAGTAATCAGTAGTACTTTTACACTGGCAGATAATTGCTGACGAGTGTTCATATAAGTGCTTGTTAGCGATTATTTGCCCAATGCTAAGTCAGTGTAAAGGGGCTTTACTCTGGAGTGCAACCTTATTCTTCCATTTTTAGATAGATTGATAGAGAGGTAGAAAGAAAGCCAGATAGACAGACAGCCTTTCTTGGGCTCCTTGAAGACTTCTTCACAGAAATTGAAACTTTCTCCATGAAGTTCTTGTTAATCTGATACATGGTCGATTAAGGTGTAGATTACAAGCAGTAATGTCTTTGCCTGTGAAGCCATTTTGGTGCAAAGGAATAAAGAATACGCATGTTTCCTTGGAGGTAACCATGGTTAACAGAAGAAGACAATGATTTTAAGCACCACCCCCTTTTAAAGAAACTAGTGTGCTCTTCTAATTCACTCTTCTAATGCACATGACAGAATAATATCAGCTGCCTTGTCCTCATTAACACTTTCTCCTGAACTAAAGAGATGATCGCTGAAAATGATGCCAGCAGGTCATTTTGTAGCAGGACTGGAAAGCAGTTTAAATGTTTTTTTGTGATTAACTTAATTTTCATGGCAAGAAATTAATTCACTTACTTGCCAATATAAAAACTAAAAGCAAATTTTGTAAAGCCCAAAATTTATGTCAGGTTCAAAAATGTTTGCAATGACTGTAGATAGGAGATAGATAACAGAGGGATGGATGAATAGATACATTTTTACAAACAGATAACATAGAAGTACAATTTCTTGCATCATTATAATAGAAAATTGTTATTCAAACCCAGAACAATCTTTGGAAGAGGTTCAGAGCTAAATCTTCCTTCAATCCTTTAATTTTTTTTTCTTTATTTTTTTCTAAACTTGTTTCATGTTTCAGTGACTTTTGCTACAACATTTATCAGGTCTCAAATTCCCTCTAAATTAGTAGCAATTCCCTTTGTGTCATCATTTACCGGTGCTGGGATGCAGATTTCTTCTGGTTGTATGGACGCTCACTGAACATTGTAATGATTTTTCCCTGTGTAGCGATGAAATGAGAGACACGAGATTGTTCCAAAACTACATCTGAAGGGAACCAGGAGCCTCCGTAAAATTGATAGCACTGCTCCAGTTAAAAACCAAACCTAAGCACATTTTTGAGCAAGTGGCAGAAAAAGCTTTGAGTCTTTGGAAAGTTTTTTAAACTTTTTTTTTTTTTTTTTTAACTACAGTCTGGATCCAGCCACTGGAATTTAAACTAGATAAACCTGTGCTAATCGATAAAGCGGGCTCCAAGAGGACTATTCTCCTACAGGTGCAATTGATGAAGCAGCGCCGGTAATACAGCACTATCAGGAAAACAGCTTCCAGGGAACATTACTGGCGGTGTCAGCGCCATCATTTACAGCGAATGCAGAGGGATACTGGTTGAAAAGGTCAACGGGGTAGAATAGATGTGTTAACAAAGTTTAACCAAGCAAAGTACTTCTAGAGGGACTCGAGGACACGTACATTTTGTATCTTATGGTGTGTAGTGTTGAGCGCAAATATTCTAAGCGCAAATTTTTATCGCGGATATCGGCATTTCGAGAATTCATGAAAATTGAGAATATAGTATTATATCTTCGTAATCGCGAGCATTCTAGATTTTTTTTGTCCTTATTACGCTATTTATGATCCATAACGTTCCTTTTTTATATATTTATTGTTTTACCTATCATTAATAAACATTTATTATAAGTATTTCCTATCTATTATTAATAATTTATTTTTATATTTGCTATATTGCTTTATTTTTAAAACAAATCATTATCTATAACATATAAAAGACAACATCTAACAGACAGTCACACAAAGGCTGTATGCCAAAAGCCAGGTATGTGCAAGCCAACAACCTATTATTTGAAAAACAAGACAGATTCTGCTATTTTGCATGCCTTTCCCATATGCCCATTTTTATGTAAATTAGACAATTAGTAAACTGAAATTTTTTTATGCAGCCCTCCTAAGCAGTGAGAGAAGAGTTAGCTAGCATCCCAAAAAAAAATTTGCAATTTTTGTCACCCTAATGATAATGATCTAGGTGCGCAGGTCCCCCAAGCCATAAAACAAAAGTCATGAAATTTGAGGCTCACTGGCTCTCAAGACCGTGTGGATAGAGAGCTGGTCTTGAATCATCCCTATGGTGTGTATGATTTTTTTTTTTGATAGTTTTATTTATTTTTATGAAATGCATAAAACACATTTGGCCCATATTGCATCTTTTTATATTCATTTATTTTACAAGTTTGGGGCATTTTCATAAATGTTTAAACGTCTTTCTAAACGTCCAGATTCCAGTCTATAAAAAGCATTTAATACCAGTTGATCAGTGATTGTTTAAAGGGCCTGTATACTAGCTGCTGGAAAGTGCATGGGGTCAGTCCATCTTGATTGGTGATCATTTAAAAAACCTTGAAGGGTGCCCTCACATGTGGCAGATTTTGTGGCAGAAAATTCTGCGACTGAAAATCAGTTTCATTCACCTTTTATTCACCATGAATAATGTAAAAAATGGTAAATCAGACATCATATAGTACATGACAATCCAAAGCTAGAACCAGCTCCTCCAGAGATCTCCCCATTTATTGCCCTGCTAGATTTATATCAAGCTGGCAGCTAAAGCTGAGTGTCTTTTCTGCTGCAGCTCAGGGGCGTGTCTCAGCTCTACCTATCACAGCTCAGTAGGCAGTTGAAGGATGAAACTGAGCATGTGCGTCCTTCTCAGTGAGCAGGTCAAAGAAATAAGAAAAAACACAAACAGCAGGTGGCGCTATACAGATACATTTTATTGAATAACTCAGTGGCTATACTAAATTTTAAATTACATGCAATTACAAAAGTATTCAGATCCAGGTGCTGGTTTGAAAACTGTAGAATATTTTTTGCGGGACAACCCCTTTAATGGAGCTTGCAGAAATCTATGTCTTTCTGTCCCATTCTAATGAATGGAACTGATTTTCAGTCGCTGAATTTTCTGCCACAAAATCTTCTGAGTGTAAAGGCCCCCTTACAGATGCCAGTGTAAAGTGTATAGACAATCGTGATTGGTAAATGTTTAAAAGACCGTTACAGAGGCCAATGGAAAGTGTATGGGGTCAAACAATCTGCATCATTAAAGAGTAACTAAACCTTTGTAACAATTTTTAATATGATGTCACTAATGCCCTAATAAAACTATTTCTAATATACTTTATTATTCAATTTTTCTTATACTTTTACATCCCTAAAGCGCACCATTCACTGTGCGCTTAAAACTCAGCTCTCTGTACATCGCTGACAGCTCAGTGGTGTACGGAGTACGGAGTGTGAAATTTATGAATGGGGCCGCAGCCGCGCTGTGAGTACGGGCAGGAGAGCATATTGCTGCTCCTGCCCATGCCCTCCAGAGAATTACTAACTCCTCACATAGCACATGGGTACCCGGTACCCATGCACTATGCCAGGATTAGCTGACCGGAGCGGCTTCTGCCTGTGCCTGCTCCGCTAAGCTAAGAGTTCTCTTAGCTTAGCGAAGCAGGCGCCCGCACCGCTCAGCTAATCCTGGCATAGTACAGGGTACCCATCTGCTATGCCAGGAGTTAACCCCGGGGGGGGGGGGGCAGGAGCAGCAATATCCGCTCCTGCCTGTACTCCCTGCACTGCTGCCGCCCCATTGTTAAAATGTGTATGGAGAACTGAGTTTTTAGCGCACCGTGAATGGCACGCTTCAGTGACGTAAAAGACTAAGATAAATACAAAACTGATTAATAAAGTACATTAGAGAAAGTTTTATTAGGGCATTAGAGACATCATATTAAAAGTTGTTACAAAGGTTTTGTTACTCTTTAATCGTTAATCGTAGGCTGATAAAAATGTGGTAAAACTGACTTGTGCTCTTCATTCTCAGGTCTGAACGATTATGGAGATACCACACTTGTATAGTTTGTCTTGTGTTTTAATAATGAGGAAAAAAAATCTTGGAAAAATTATTTTTTTCTTTTCATTGCCATATTCTGACCACTATAAGTTTTTTTTAGTTATGTGTATGGAGCTGTATCAGGGCTCATTTTTTGTGGGGCGATCTGTACTTTTCATTCATACCATTTTGGGGTGTGTGACTTTTTAAACACTTTTCATTCAATTTCTTTGTGGGAGGTGAAGCAACCAAAAAATGCCAAAGTGGCTATTTTGACTTTTTTCTGTTTTACCGTTTGCCATATGGGATAAATATTTTTATAGTACATGCGTTTCACACTGGGCGACACCCATAATGTTTATTTTTTGTATTTTATATCTATTTTTTGGGGGGGATTTTGGGGAAAGGGAGGGGTTATTTAAATTTTGATATATTTTTTAAACTTTTAAGAACATTTATTTTTTATTTTTACACTTTTTCATAGTTCCCCGAGGTAACTTTAATAGGCAATGATCAGATCACATTTGACCCCGGCATCTGAGGGTTTTAATGTCCGCAATCGGCATTACTGCCCATCGCAGACATTAGCCCCGGATGTCTGCCGTGTGAAACCGGAGTGGAGCAGGCGCCATGTTTAAAGATCCAACATGTGAAGTGCTATTATTACGTCACATGTCAAGAAAGGGTTAAAGTGGTGGACCAGGGTTTTGATACTGATGGCCTATTCTGAGCAGATCGATGGGGGACTGACTCCGAGCACCCCTGCTGATCAACTGTTTAAAGAGGCCTCCTCAAATCTTACGAAGGACAGCCCCATACATTGTATTGTGACTGTGCTTGGTATTGCACCTTAGGTTCACCTGAATGGGTTTGAGATGCACCTAGGCCACGTGACCAATGAATGGGACATCACTGGGCTAAGAGGAGGCCATACCACTCACCAGAGCACCACAGTCTCTTTAAGCAGCTGATCAGAGGGGCTGAGAAGTTTGACTCCCACCGATTACATGACCTATCCCTGAGGATAGGAGATCAATATGAAAATCTCAGATAACCCTTTCAGATGTTGAAGCACTAACATAAATGTAAAAGGTCATTCAAACAACTGATCATCGGGGGTGCCGAGCGACAGACCACCAGCAATCTGATATTGATCATCTATTATAAGGATAGGCCATCAATAGTCTAAAGCCGGAATAACCCTTTCATTGAATTTGAGAACTTGATTGATTTTAACAAATGGGGACAATGGGACAGGAATTGGATTTTTTGCAATACCCCTTTAAATGAAAAACTATTTTTAAAATACAGCACAAAAAGCAGAAAATATCATGTTATCCTCTTTCTTCATGTCACCTTGGGAGAAGTAAAATTAATATATGACAACCGAGTTCATTTCACTCAAAATGTCTTCATTAAGTGTCCCAGAAAATGTAATTCAGTCTGAATGTGAGAGTTTTCTGACTGGAATTCTTAAAAATTCAGCCGCTGGATAATTGAGGATAAAATGATGAGATCTGAAGGTTAGAGGGGAAACCGTCATTTGTGTTTTTGCTCCACTCGATGAATACTTTAACACATTAAATGAGGCGACTGTCCGGACGGTGCGGCGGAATATCTTAAGGAGGATTAAGTAGTAATTAAAATAGATTTACCAAATTTAAGTCACTTTAGGAAACGAATGAATACAAAATGGATAATTATGCCACTAGTCCGTTTCTAAAAGCCTAAGAGGCTCAAAGGTGAGAGAAAAGGTGATTAACTAAACCATTAAAAATGTAACAAAATAAATTCATTAGCGGCAATAAAAAGCTGAGAAAACATGCCTAAAAAGGGTCATAATATGTCAAGAAAAGCTTCGAATAATACAGTAAAAACAGTACTGGAGAGTAGGTTCATAATTGTGTCATGATTCATATCATATGGCCCCAATACAAGTCAATGGGGATGAGTAAGCAGTTTCAGCACACGTGAACTAGCGGCAGGACGGATCCGGCCGGCTGTTCACCTGCCGGAACAGCCTGACGGACTCCCCTGCTGCTAGTGTGAAAATAGCCTAGACCAGACAGTTAAAAATTCACTGTGTCTGGCTTTTCCCTCCAAAACTTAGGAAGAATAGTGCCTTATGACAGCAGTGAAAATTTACTAGGTTCTCAGTGCACAGGCTGGAAATTCCCAAAGTCTCTTAGTGTGAACTGGCTCTGCATTAACCTATTCCACAATTCAGTGCAAATAAAGTGCAATAACGCATGCACAACTTGGTCTCTATTCCCTTCTATGGGACTGTGGAAAATAGCCAAGCATGATCGCCCCTGTTCTTTAGATTGGAGCCAGTCCTAAAGGTGGGACCCACACCTATCAGTCATTTATGGCCTATCCTAAGGATAGACCCTAAATGTCTAGATGGGAACACCTTTTTAATGGGGTTGATCGATCTGGATCACACGAGCATTTATAGTGTGTGCTCCATTCATTGCTATGGGAAGTCCTCTTGTGGTCAATAGAGAGCCCACCATGCAATCAGAACCACATCTCGATTTACCCCATGGGACTGCTGGAAATAGCCGAGCCAGGATGGCCACACATATGCAGCTGCCCTCCTTTCACTTTAAAGGTCATATTATGGAGATAGAAGTGGTTCCCAGGCGAGGGATCTGCACCTATCTTACATTGATGGCATATCCTAGCAGTATGCCATTAATATACCAGATGGGAAAACCCCTTTAAGTTTTATTGAAGCTGATAACGGTGACGCAATTTGTTATACAACTGACTGCCTCCCCATACTACACAGACTTGTTTAGGTACCTAAAGAGAGAGATCCTAAGTATTAGACGACTCTTATTAAAGAATATATATGTTCACACATGGCAGGTTTCTGCGACTGTCTGATCAATCTATATATATATATATATATATATATATATATATAGTCAACAAATGGTCAAAATGACCTGAACTTACTTGTCGTGATAATTTATGGATGTATTCCTCAGTCATCTGTTTTTTAAAGAATTCTTTAGATATGACGATGCATTCTGCTCCGTCTGAAACCAATGCCATGCCCAAAGTGTCTTCAAAAATCGTGTAAACCAGACCCTGCAGGATGACAGTGGGAAATGACAACATACGTGGTTTTTATTTGCATTAGAACACATAAATAAGATCATACAGATCACTGTGGAGATGAATGATAGAATAATTAAAGAAGAACTCCAGATATAATGGATCAGTTCTTACCAATGCTTTTTTTCCTCCCTACAGTAAGTTTAACGTATAACCCGGGAAAGTAAGATACACTGCAATGAAACATGTAGACAAAATGGTGCCAAGGCCCGGGACACTCTTCTGTTATACATAAGGCCTAATTTAAGTTATGGATATGTTCGAGAGAATACAGTGCCTTGCAAAAGTATTCACACCCCTTGACTTTTTTCATATTTTGTTACATTACAGCCTTAAGTTCAATGTTTTGTTAATCTGAATTTCATGTGATGGATCAGAACACAATAGTCTAAGTTGGTGAAGTAAAATGATAAAAATAAATAAATAAAACTATTGTTTAGAAATAGAAAACAGAAAATTGGTCTGTGCGTATGTATTCACCCCCTTTGTTAGGAAGCCCATAAAAAGCTCTGGTGCAACCTATTACCTTCAGAAGTCACATAATTAGTTGAATAATGTCCACCTGTGTACAATCTAAGTGTCACATGATCTGTCATTACATATACACACCTTTTTTGAAAGGCCCCAAAGGCTGCAACACCTAAGCAAGAGGCATCACTAACCAAACATTGCCATGAAGACCAAGGAGCCCTCCAAACAAGCAAGGGACAATGTTATTGAGGAGAATAAGTCAGGGTTAGGTTATACAAAAAATTACAAATCTTTGATGAGCACCATAAAATATATCATAACCAAATGGAAAGAACATGGCACAACAGCAAACCTGCCAAGAGACGGCTGCCCACCAAAACTCACGGACCGCCCTGATTGCCACCTTCTGTGAACTTGGACCTTGGAAAATGTAGCCTTTTTGCTATAGAGTACTGTATTACATATGGTCACCCACTTTTATGGTTTTTCCACAGTCCAAACTTAGGTCCCATACATAGTATAGGTTGAAGTTTGCCAGCTGGGACCCCCATGATACTATGCCCTGCCAGTCGACCATTCCTGCTTTGTTGACTGGCGTTTCAATGGCCTATCAGAGGAAACTATACTGAGACTCTTTCTTTACAAAGAACATGAGCACACTGTATAAAGCGTTAGGAGTCACATTGCTTTGAGTTGTGAATGGGCCTCATGGCCCATGGGGCCCAAAGACCTTGCTTTGGCTCAGGAGAAACCTGACAATGGTGATGTTGGAGTGCCAGCAAGACAAGTCTTGTCAGGGTCACGAATGCCAAATATGGGGGAATGTGGAAGCCCCAGTGCTGGAGTGGCAAGCGACCAACCTGCAGTAAGAGAAGACCTCACACCAACTACAGCAGCTAGGAGACCAGAAACGCATCCAACAGGCTGTTGGAAAAGTGCCCAACATAACAGAGGGCAGCAAGCTCCATGGGCTTGTTTAGAGGTTGGGTCATTATTGTGTCAGAGTATTGGCCCATGGATGGATCCTCTCCTATTTTGTTGTGTGAACCTGACCCTGGTAGTGACCGTTCCTTCTCAAGAGCTTGTGCAGGATCCATGGTTACAAGTACATTTGAGAGTCATTGACCCATCAAAACGTTCATTCTGTGTTAAAGAAAATGATAAAATTCTTTCTCTGTGTAAGACTTTGGAGACACCAGGGCAATAAGAGAAATCTTGACATGGAAAATTGCTTGTACTTAGGTCTGAAGCTGCTGTGAAATGTCAGCAAATCTGCCATAAATAAGCAATTGAAATAATCAGCACTTGAGATTTAAATCAGTGTGTAACGAAATGATTTTGAGTTACTTCTCTCACCGAAATAAAATCACGCTCGTCTGTTGTAAGCATCGGGGGGCGCTTGCTAATGTGCTGTCGTTTTTAGTGAACTTTCACAGAACTTCATGTTATGGTCCATTTAATGACAGGTCTGCAAATAAATAGCAGGTGGGGGTAGGTTATAAAGAGTGAAGGCAGAGTGTTCACCTCTTCAACATGGGGATGTGCGCGCCATCATGCCACTTTGTGCAGAATATTACTAACCCCATAAAACGCTGCTAATTTTTCAATAGAATTTTTGTTTTTTGTTTTTCAGACACCTTTGTGTGGTACATAGAAGTGATTTTAGTCAATTTTAATATGGGGAAAACACAGAAAATATCCAATTTTTATGTCCTGAACTGAATGATAAAAGAAATATAGCTGCCTTTTGTATTTATCAGTCTGAGTTTTTTTTGCACGATCCTTTCTTGTAGAAATCCTGCATAACACAGTTTTAATCACCTGCTGATTTGTTCCATTAACGGCTGGTGAACAAATGAGGGGGTGGGACATAGAGGCAACCTGACACTAGGAGAATGCACTGCAATCTGCAGCAGGTTATAGAGCAGGAGGAGCTGAGCAGATTGATACATAGCTTTGTGGAAAATGGTTCCGTATAATTATATTTTATTCTCTTAAATTCCTGCTCCTTCTGGATTTTGTGTATGCACAGATAGCTGTCAATCAAAACTGATAGGACCGCCTCCTGGACTTCAAAGTCCAGAATGAACAGGAATTTAACCACTTCCCGACTGCCCATTGACTATAAACGTCCTGGGGCGGTCGGTTTATCTCTGAATGGACGTTCTGGAACTTCTATTCAGAGATCGCAGTTGCACGCTAATCGTGCAGCTGCCGAGTGGGGGGCTCACTGTCAGTGACAGCAGAGCAACCTAGGGAGAAGGCAGGGACAGTTCCTGGGTGTCCCTGCCTTCTAGATCGCTGTATATGATCCACCCCATCAGGTGAACGCCGTAAAAAATAAATAAATAAATAAACATTGCGCCAAAACAGATTTTTTTTTGTGAGCTCACCTCCCAAAAAACATAATATTAATCAATCAAAAAGTCGTATGTACCCCAAAATGGTAGCAATAAAAGCATCACCTCATCCCGCAAAAATTGAGCCCCCATTTAAGACCACAGCCAGAAAAATAAAAAAAAATGGCTCTATGAAAATTGCAACACAAAACATGATTTATTTTCTAAAAAGGCTCTTATTGTTTAAAATGTAAAAAAAAAAGACATATTTGGTATCGCCACATACGTAACAATTGGCTCTACAAAAATATCGCATGATCTACCCCATCAAGTGAACGGTGTAAAAAAAAAAATAAATTATGCTAAAACTGTTTTTTTATTTACCCCACCTCACAAAAAACATAATATCAATCATCAAAAAGTCGTATATACCCCAAAATGGTAGCAATAAAAACATCCTCAAAAAAAACAAGCCTACACACAAGACTATAGCCAGAAAAAAAATTATATGGCTCTAAGAAAATGGCAACACAAAAACATGATTTTTTTTCCAAAAATGTTTTTATTGTGTAAAACGTAAAAAGATTTTTTTAAAAAAATAGACATACAGTATTTGGTAATGTTGCGTCCGTAATGACCGGATCTATAAAAATATCACATGATCTACCCCATCAAGTGAAAAAGAAAAGAAAAATGACACCAAACAGATTTTTTTGTGACTTCACCTTCCAAAAATGAGATAAAAAGCAACCAGAAAGCCAAATGTACCCCAAAATTGCTTCAATAAAAACGACAGCTTGTCTCACACAACATAAGCCCTCACACAGCTCATGTAACAAAAAATTAAAAAAAGCTATTGTTCTTAAAATCCATGACAGAAAATTCCATGTTAGAAAATCCAGATGCCGCTCCTTCCCTTCTGAGCCCTGGCGTATCCCCAAATAACAGATACGCCAGGGGTGTTACTGTATTCAGGAGAAAGTGAGTAGCAAATTGGGGGGGGATATTCTCCTGTTATCTTTTGTCAAAAAGTTATTATTAAATTGTTAAAAATTCTATGAAACAACTGTTGAGCGAAGTGCTCGCGACACCCCTTAAAAATTCCTTGGGTGGTGTGGTTTACAAAATGTGGTCACTTTTTGGGGGTTTTCACTGTGGGGGTGCCCAAAGACCATTCCAGCAAAATCTGCCCTCCAAAAACCATATGGCGCTCCTAGCCTTCTGTGCCCTGTCGTGTGCCCAAACAGCGGTATACAACCACATATGCGGTGTTTCTGCAAACTGCAGAATCAAGGTAATAAATATTGAGGTTTGTTTTGTTGTTAACCCTTGATGTGTTCCAGGAATTTTTTTTGTTAAAATGGAAAATCTGCAAAAAAGTGACATTTTGAAATGTTCACCTCTATTTTGCTTTAATTCCTGCGGTATACCAAAAGGGTTAACAACATTTCTAAAAAACAGTTTTGAATAGTTTGAGGGATGTCATTTCTAAAATGGGGTCATTTATGGGTTGGTTCTGTTATGTAAGCCCCACAAAGTGACTTCAGAACTGAACTGGTCCTTAACCTCTTAAGGACACAGGACATATGGGTACATCCTGTGTCCGCTCCCTAAACATGAAGCAGACACCCGCGACTCATGTCCGCGACCGGCAGCGATTCCGATCGCGGACATTTAACCCCTCAGATGGCGTGGTCAATCCTGACCACAATATCTGAGCGCGCACAAACCGAAAGTTTTTCTTTCGGTTTGTGCTCCGGCTTCCCCCGTGTGGCGATCGGAGGAGCCAGAGCATGCCTGAGCATTGGAATGTATGAGAATAGCAATCTATTCAGACTATACCAAACTATAG
This sequence comes from Bufotes viridis, assembly GCA_033119425.1. NCBI lineage: Eukaryota > Metazoa > Chordata > Amphibia > Anura > Bufonidae > Bufotes > Bufotes viridis. The sequence goes on from CM065591.1 coordinate 485,540,058, forward strand.
GAAAGTGTAAAAAAAAAAAAAAGTTTTTATAAATAAATAAAAAACCATAAAAGTTCAAATCACCCCACTTTTGCCAAAATGAAAATAAAATTAAAAATTAAATTAAAAAATATACATCATGGGTGTTGTGATGTGTGAAAACACCCATACTATAAAAATATAAAAAAATATTCCCCATACGGTAAACATAAAAACAGAAAAATATAAAGATCAGATTATGACGCAAAAAATGAGCCCCCATTCACCTCTGTACACATAAGTACAAAAAAGTTACAGGGGTCAAAATATGGCAACAAAAAAGTAAAACTGATTTTTTTCCCACTTTTGAATTTTGTTTTCACTATCAAAACGCTAAAAAACCTATACATATAGGGTATAACCGGATTTGTACTGACCTGTAGAATAAAACTAACTGGTCAGTTTTATTGCACATCGAACGTCAGAATTTAAAAACCCGCAAAACTGTGGTGGAATTGCTCTTTTTTGCAATTTCACCCCATTTGGAAACATTTTTCCTGCTTCCCACTATATGATATGCAATATTAAATGGTGGCGTTGGAAATTACAACTCATCCTGCAAAAAACAAGCCCTCATATGGCCATGTGAACCGATATCTAAAAAAGTTATGGCTCTGGGAAGGCAGGGAACATAAAACGAAAATGAAAAAAAACAAAAACATTGGTCCTTAAAGGGGTTAAATAGTGGGTTTTGGAAATTTTCTTAAGAATTGCTTAAGTGGAAGTGGTTAAATGAGCATGTTTCCCTTTAACAATCTAACAGAGCAGAGGAGGGAGGCTCCTGTTGCAGCCAGTTGTCCTTTAGCAAGACACAAGAAAGTGAGGAGGAGCAGGGGAAACAGGAGGAAATTAAGAAGGAAGCATCTATATATATATATTTTTCTGTTTTTCTGTGTTTTATGTTCCTGAGTCCTGACCAGTCATTCTGGGGGGTCTTCTCCAGGCCACTATATCATAACTAAGTAGGTGTGAAGATGCTGGTGAGTGAAGGCAGCATTTGTACTTGCTTCCATTCACTTATACTGTCCTGATATCTAATTACAGGCTTCAGCACAGTCACAGACTGCACCTTCCCCGTTAAGTTACTGGACCCCCTTTAACCCTTAAAGAGGTTTTCCAGACATTCAATATTATTGACCTAGCCTCAGGATTGGCTATCAATATTAGATCAGTGAGGGTCCTACATTGAGTACCCCCCTGCCAATTAGCTGTTTGAAGAGGCTGCAGCGAGTGCTGTGGCCTCCTCACAGCTTATTAAGCACAGCGCTGTACATGGCATAGTGGCTGTGTTTGGTATTGCAGCTGAGGTCCCTTGACTTGAATGAGACTAAGCTACAAATCTGCCATGCCACCAATGAACACGACATTACTGGCCTAGGAAGAGTCCACGGCACTCGCCCCAGAGCTGTGGTCTCTTCATACAGTTGATTGGCTAGAGTGCCGGGAGTTGGACCTCTACCTCCTGAGGGTAAGTCATCAATACTGAACCCCTAGAAAACACCTTCAACACTTCATGTTTACAAAGCTGATTTACATAGTTACATAGTTGATACGGTTGAAAAAAGACATAAGTCCGTCAAGTTTAACCAAGGGATCGGTGGGAACGTGAATCCCAGAAGTAGGTGACTCAGATTTCTATAGATATTCTCCATGTTTCTAGGCTTCAAATATTCCATTCTATACTTTTTACCTCTTGCATATAAAAAAAGTTTATTTTTTTCAAAAACAAATCCTATTAATTAGGAAATTTCAAGTCAAGGTTTACATTCTCCTCCTGGAGAAGCTGTGCATGACCCTTTATATTCTTCGAAACCAGCGCACAGTCCCACCAACCTTTCCACCGTCTGTCAGTTTTATCTCCTCAGACCAGTTCTGCTCTATGTTAGGCTTGATTTTTTATTTTTTTTTCCTACCAGCGAAATCTTTGTTTCTTTATTCTGCCTCCAATAACTCAGATAAACGTTTAGATCTCGGCTATGTGAACAACGGCTGCTTATTTTTCTTTAAAGGTTAAGCCTGAGACTGCCGTGAAATTTATCTGAAAGCCGCCGAGGCACCCTGTAGGGCGGGCTTCTGACCCTCTTGCTTTAATGAGGTCGACAGGTTCCTCTGCTTCTTAAAAAAAAAGTACTTTATTTTATTAAATGAAGATGAATGTAGAGAAAACAGAAACAAGGGCTTATGGGACATCGAGATCTGGAGAACTTTTTGAATTTTGTTTTTTATTTTCTTAATTGAGATTCCGGGCGTCTTCCAGCCACTGTCGGGTTCTCAGCAGGAGACTTAGTTTAATAAGTGAAAGAGCAATTGTCCACACAGGAAGATATGCATCTTGAGGTTCGAGCTGGCAGTCACTAAGCAGAGATTTATGTATAAATATGAGAGAAGAATGGGAGCACATTAGACGCCAGATTCAACACCTTCTCTATTTCCACCCCTTAACCAAGCAGATTTTATTGTAATGAGATACTAAGCTGGGATCTTATTACTTCTATGAAAAAGTCACTGATTAGTATCTGCTGGCGTTGCAATGTGACAGTGTAAGGCCCTATTCACACGTCCGCAATGTTCGTCCGCACCCGTTCCGCAAATCTGCAGAACGGGTGCGGACCCATTCATTTTGAATTGGGACGTGAAGGATGCGGAGAGCACACACTGTGCTCTCCACATACGCATTTGCGGAGCGTGCCGCCGATCTTCCGGCCGCTGGCTCAGCAATAATATAGAGCATGTCCTATTCTTGCCCGCAATTGCAGACAAGTATAGGCATCTCTATAGGGCTGGTGGCAAGGTGTGTTGCGGATCCCCAACACACTACGAACGTGTGAATTAGGCCTAAAGGCAGCCATACACCTTAGACAGCTGCCTGAACCTGCCTGTTAGTCAGGCCACCACATTATTCCTCCTGATCCCCTCCATACACATGGATGCTTAGCCAGTGCATGTGTACTTAGTGAGGAGAGGGGGGTAAGGCTACATTCACAGAACAGTAAAAAAAAAAAAAAAATGGCCACTAAAAATGGACACACTATCAGTTGGCCATTTTGCATCAGTCTGTGCATCCATTTTCCTGGAACGGATACATTAGATTTTTTATTTTTTTATTTTACATCCCAAATCCTGAAGTGCTCTTACAGTATACATAATACCCCCTATAGTGCTCCCTGGACATCAAATGGCTACCAAAGTGCTCCCCAGTTTAAATAATGTCCCCCATTAGTGCCCCCCAGTATGATGAATGCCCCCTCTTAGTGCTCCCTAGTAGGAATACTGCCCCCTCTTAGTACTCCAAAATAAGAACAGTGCCAGCTCTTAGTGCTCCCCAATAGGAATAATGCCCCTCAGTGCTCCCCAATAGGAATAGTGCCCCCTCTTAGTGCTACCCAATAAGAATAGTGTCCCCTCGTAGTACTCCCCCTCTTAGTGCTCCACAATAGGAATAACGCCCCCTCAGTGCTCCCCAATAGGAACAGTGTCAGCCCTTAGTGCTCCCGAATAGAAATAATGCCCCCTCTTAGTGCTCCCTAGTAGAAATAATGCCCCCTCTTAGTGCTCCCCAATAGGAATAGTTTCCCCACGTAGTACTCCCCAGGAGGAATAATGCCCCCTCTTAGTGCTCCCCAGTAGGAATAATGCCCCCTAGTAGTGGGTGGTCCCAATTCTGTTTGTGTGGAAAAAAGAAATAAATAATCAGCTCAGTAAAGACACTGGATCTTCACAGGAGACAGCAGGACCTGATGCTCCCAGCATAGTGACGCCATCACGCTGGAAGCGCAGGTCCTGCTACATCTTCTGTGAAGAGATAGCATCCTCACATGTGCAAGTGGATAAGTTTTTTTATTATTTTAACCTTTGAAAGGCCACAGTGTACTAGTTTTTAATGGTCCTCAGATGGGTTCACTCATGTCTAAACAGCCGTTAAAAACGGTCCTATTGATTTCATCAGGTTCCTTTTGGCCATGAAAATGGCCAAAAAAAGGACATGAGAACCAACCAAAAAAAGAAAAATAAACTCCGTATTACCAATAAATATGGACCAGACAGCTAAAAAAAATCCATAATCCCTACAAATGATGTATAGTCCCAAACAACAACAAAGAATACAAAATATGTATAACTAACCAACTTTATTGACCCATATCCAAATGAGCATATACAAATGGCCATCACAGTGGTTAAAAGCATTAAAAACAGCAAAGGAGTGGTTGATAACGCCATAAACCTTCAAGTACACAAAAATGTAAACATGATTCAAATATCTGTCTCCAATTCTCTAGGTTTTGGAAAATCCAACAATAGCTATCAATTACATGAGTCATAAAGTGCAAGTGCAAACAGTGTCGGACTGGGGTTGGGTGTCTAGGTTCCACCAGTAAAATTTATTTTGGGGGCCCACCGTATGGATACATTCAAATATTACCTTCTCACACAGCAGCATGATGCTACCAGATGACTGAATACAGGAGTCCCTGCAGCAACTTTGAGAAGGTAGGTCCTGGGGAGAAGAGGATACTGGCAGCTTTCCTCTATACCTAGAAGTCATCTGAGCTCTGAGATGACTTCTAGGTCATCTCAGACCCATCTCAGACCTTGTAGGGATTACAAAAATAGGACACGTACTATTTTTGATGGCTACTATTCACTGGCTGTAAAAAAAAATAAAAATAAAAAAAATAACTGCCATGTAAATAGTACAATAGACATGAAGTGGTTCTAAAAACGTCCGTCATTCACTGTTTTGAGAATGTAGCCTGAGATCCTGCCAGACCTCCCTGGCAGCTTCTTGTATCCTATGAGAATAAAAGGAAAGGACATGTCAAAATTCAACAGACTGATCCTTGTTTGCCCAACAACTGCTGTGCTTGGGGTTGGATGGTAGATAGTAGTCAAGGCACCCATATGCTCATTAGATAGTCCGCCACTGCTACCCAAATTGGCAAGTTTGGCTGACACCCATCTAATATACTTTGAGACAGAATTTATGTCAGAACTGTAGTGCAATTTTGGCGCAAAACAGTGCATCTCAGGCCACACCTCTTTCGTGTGAAACCTCATTCCCTTTTCAAGCAAGTCTGAAAAAATTGTAGAAACCTTAGTTGCACCAAATCGCTCCAATTTTTGCCACGTTTTAAATTCTAGGTGCAGACACATTAGTAAATCTGGGCTACAATTTTTTTCCATATACTGAGACTTTTTGAGTAATTTTTGGCATCTTTCTTGAGCAGAAATTACCATAAAAGCAGTGCCAATGGAACCATGGAGAAGATGCCCTGGATCTGGTTGGTCCTACTTTATATGGTCACCAGATTAGTATGACACTGTGAAGGGTTCCAATCCATCACCACAACACAAAAATATGGATCGGAGAACCAGTCTATTGGACCCATCATCTTTTTTTTCAAGAAATTGGTAAACATGTACCAGTCCTCCTCATTCAAGATATGGGGCCGTAGGACAAGGGGATACATCAACAGCCGTCATATGCAGGGGTAAATATCTGGTAATCTACTGCTAACAATACCTTTAAAGTATCAGGTAATCAAAATGTGCTCATGCACATAGATAGACTATGGAAACACTTTCTACAATAAACTTCCAATTTACAGAATGAAGCATATGAGCAACATATAAAGTTGTTGGGAGCAAAGTGGCTTTGGGCGACCCTCTTCCCACAAGCCTCGCTATTGGTGCAGAAAAGTAGAATCATGGAGATGAGCAGAAGGGGAGTTGAAACCCGGGACTGTTAGCTCAAAATTTACTAATACAGTTTTTGAAAATGCACCTAATCCCTTTAACATATTTGATAGCAAGTATGGCTTAATCCCTCCATGAGCACAGTTGTGTGGAGGCAGCAATCTCTGTTGGGCCCTGGTGTCACCTCCACTGAAGAAGACATATTATAAATGACTCATAGGTGGGGGGGCCTTGTTATAGACTTTTTGTAGCCCAGGAGCTTCTGATCGCATTAGTTCCTGGCTCTCTTTTTAATCAAAGCCATGAACAAATAAAACAATGTCTGGGAAAACAATATCTATATGATAGTGATATAGTATTCTGATACAGAGCACTTTAATCATTCAGGATACGCAGAGAAATCTTGTTAAGCTTACAATATCCCATTCTGTACGGCATGATCTATATTGTCTTCTTCTGTACATCAGATAGCTCCATACATCATGGAAATATTACCTTTCTCCTGTAATTCACTTTCATTCCTCAGTGGAGAAATTCTGTATCATACATATTAATCCTGCAAAGTTTCCTAAGAAGGTCCAATATAATGATGATTTCGGCAAAGCGCAACGAGAATATGCTCATAAAGACATAAAACCCGTGGGTTACAAGCAATGATTGACGGTTGAAGCATTAGGATAGACATGAGCAAACCATTCGAGATTCATTTGGAGTCCAGTTCACCTAATTTTTGAAAAAGTTTGTTACGGACACGAATCGGTTCGGACCCAAATCAGTTCAGTCTGAACCATCCAATTGCCCTAAAAGTTGGTATATAACCCCCTGTAGCCTCTTAGGGCTCATTATTTTTAGAGTTCTTTCACACGAGCGGATCCCGTGCGTGGAATCCGCTGCGTGAAAGAGTGCCAAGACCCGCTCTGGACAGCAGAGACACGGAGCATTAACATGATTGATACTGCTTCGTGCCTCACCTTGACTTTGTAGTAAAAAGATCACAGAGAGGCAAGGAGCAGTATCAATCATGTTAATGCTCCGTGTCTCTGATGTCCAGAGCGGGCTTGGCTGTCCAGAGTGGATTCCACGCACGGGATCCGCTGGTGTGAAAAAGTTCTTAGGAAAACTTGTTATCTCTTTTTGTTTAATTTTTATGAATTAGTTTTTTTTTTCAAACCCAAGCTCTGGAACGCAATGACAGCAACTATAATTGATGTCTGAGTGACACTGACATGCATAGCTATGGGCAGGGGCGTAGCTAAAGGCTCATGGGCCCTGGTGCAAGAGTTCAGCTTGCCCCCCTTTCCTCAGTGCTTTGTGGCAAGGGGCAGGGGTGCACATAGCCTCCATATTACCTGAGGCAAAAATTAAAATGGCAGCCTCCCCATGCCAAATTCTTGACCTAACCCCTGCCCTCCAGCCAGAGGTGTAAGTTGACCAGCATGCACTTTCTATAATACTGGTGTCGTCTTATGCGGCACAAGGGTCTTTGGGCCCCCTCAGGCTCCTGGGCCCAGTAGCGACTGCTGCCTCTGCATCCCCTATAGCTACACCCCTGGCTATGAGTAAACGCAGATTTGACGGTGTTATCATACAGCGTGTCTAAAAACACTCAGTCCCAGCACATGTCTCATGCTTTTCCATATTCTATCAGGGGCAGATGATGTTTAAACACACATGGTGTTATGGGATTTATAAAAAAATTATAAAGTGGCTTGGGGAACCATGTCCGAAAATGATGCCTTGACAGGTTTGGAATGCCTGCCCATACGACATACTCAAGTGTTGATTGTCACAAGAAAAAGTGGCTAAAAACATCCTCCCTTTTAACTGGGAGGAGCAGCAGTTTAGTGAGGATTTTGAAACGGTTCGGTACGGATATAGTGGCAATGCATGCGGCAGCAATAGTGGTGGCAGCAGGAGTGGTATAGCATGGACCATACAAGGCTGTCTATGGGTAATAGAAGTAGTAGTGGTAGTGGCTGCAGATGCTTTGCGTTAATGATGGTTTCAGTAGGGGATTAACAGCATCTGAAAAATACCAAAATTTGGACCGAACCTGGTTCGGTACAAACTGGTTTGCTCATACGACTATTACGACTATGGTAATGATAAAAATTAGGGGCCTTTCCGGAGCTGACTGATACCACCAGAGTCAGGAATGCGCTCAGCCACTTAAGACATTCCAGGGCCATCTGATCCTCGATTCAGAGAGGGTGACTTATGTTCTGCCAGTGAACAGATTAATGAGGCCTACAATACTCACTCATTGACAAGGGGTATTTTGGAAATCACAAAAATTCTACGAGGCCTCTAACCCCTCAGATGCTGCCTTAAGGGGAGGTTTACATTTACACGACCATCAGAGGGACACAAGACACCGTGCCCTGTCCAGTATCCCATCAACTAATATGATAATGTAATGAACACGTATTATACTAACCATTATATTGAAGCATGGCAGAAACACATTTACAACATTTGAATAGCAAATTGCAGAACAGCCTCTGCCCAACCTGGAAACACCCCCAAAGTACCAAAAACATGGAAGATATTGAAATAAAAGCAGAACACAATACATTTTTTTGTAAAAAAAAAATTCTAGATTCAATACAAAACAAAATGCCAGGCCAGGTTATGCCTTGATTGATGGAAAAAAGTAAAATTTGTAGTACGTGACAATCGCTTTCTGAAAAAGTGATGGGAATATTTCATAACTGGAGCATTTTTGCAACAGAAAGTAAATTACAAAAGTCACTGGTTTTTCACGATGAATAATGTTAAAACAGCATTTAATGGCGGCCCAGCCCCTTTAATCCAGAGTAGACAGAAATCTGCTATTGTGCTATATCTATTACTTTGTTGTTTCCTGTTTTTCTCCCTTTCTGTGATTTGGTCATTCCTCAGTTATTTGACTGCAGAGAGTCTTTTCTTCCCAAACCCACCATGAGGACTGAGTACGGATTTTTTTTCCCCCCAAATCACTGTATCTGGCTGTTCCTTTAATCATCTTCCATTCTGTGATAAAAGCATTTCAATGTCAAACACGCATACTGATGCAATTTAATGGGCCCGTACAATTATAATTATCTAGTCAAAGCAGAGTTAAAGATCAGAAATAAAATATTCAAAAAAAAAAAAAGATGGCGATGAAGGCACAATAACTGACTTTAATTGGAAACTGCACATCAGAAGTCACTTATCCCGAGCCTGCTAATTCATATCCGACTTACTCATCTTTACTCAGCAGCAATGCATAATGCGAGCCATTGCCTGGAGAAAATAGCACAGACATGTCTCTTAACTTCATTTTAATTCCATATGGTAGATTACAGTTTACAAACGTCTGGAATTGAGATGAGATCTTATGGCATCTAAAAGATTAAAACCTGTTTTATCTCCAGGAAAAAAGTGAAAAGGAACAAAAAGATTCATCAAACAGAACAGACCTAATCCTAACAGAACCAAATGTTGTTTGAAAAGTCAATGGACTTTGCTGAAGTGGCCAACCTTAAGGGGATTGTCCCATGGAAAATATTCTACAGTCTTCAAATCAGCACCTGGATCTGAATTCTTTTGTAATTGCATGTAATTAAATATTTAGTATAGCCACCGAGTTATTCAATAAAATCTATCTGTATAGCGCCACCTGCTGTTTGTTTTCCTTATTTCTTTGTCCTGCTCACTGAGGTGGCTGCACATGCTCAGTTTCATCCTTCAGCTGCCTCCTGAGCTGTGATAGGGAGAGCATGGACACGCCCCCTGAGCTGCAGCAGCAAAGACACTCCCTTGATCTGTCACCTTGATATAAATCTAGCAGAGCAATGAATGGGGAAATCTCTGGATCCATGTGAGGCACAGGGCTGGTTCTAGCTTTGTTAGAAAGAGATTGTCATGTGCTATATGATGTCTGATTTTTATTTTTTTACATTATTCATGGGATAACCTCTTTAAAGATCATGGTACGGTATTCTTCTGTGGGCTAAGTTCTGACACAGTAACCTTCTGCGTAGACTACAGCTATATATACTACACTAATTAAAAATAGCCTGCACAACCAAGATGGAGACAGCCATACCTCCACATGGACAGTGCAAGTCTGAGCTCTCCCTCCTGAGTCTGAGCTCTCCCTGTGTTCCCTTCACACCTGCTGGCATGGAGGAGAAGACACAGTATACATGTATGGCCTGCCTTTTCCTGAAATGAAAGGCTAGTTAGCACTGTGAAAGATATTACATAGAGTAGGTTCCCATCCAGAAAGAGGTCACCTTGCCGCGGTAGATGGGCACAAATGATTTTAATGAAAATATACTGTATTTGCTAAATCTATTCATTTCATACAGTGAATATAGTACTAGTCTATACATTCTATGTTTGCAGAGGACATTGTGTTGTCTGCACACTTATATCTTTTTGCACATGTTGACTAACTTTGTGTTTTTTTTGTCTTTGCAGTTTTGGACTTGTACAGATGAGACGCATCAAACAGAACAGACCCAACCCTAACAGAACTGTATTTTGTTCGAAATGGCAATTTAGAGTGGATTGGACTACTCTTTTACTGAGGCAGATGGCCAACCTACAGATCATGGGATTCTTCTTTTGGCTAAGTTCTGACACAGTAATGAGGACCTACTGAAGCTATGAGGTCCAGTAGAAGACCAACCCACCTGAAGCTGGCTTTGGAGCAGGTGATCTGCTGTAATGATGAACCACAAATGTGTGTGCCTTGCTTTAAGATGTGTCCACACAGACATATAGTTGGTGGACAAAAGGTGGATTACAATGTCTTTTTTGACTTATGCAGGTGAGACACCTTGTTTAAAATTGTTAAACTTCTACAAGCCACGTGCACAAAAAATTATTCCCAACATGTTGCCACACCCAAAACACAGCACAGCCGCGACATGTGGCAGCACTCTTAGATATGTCAGTAATTACTGGTGATAGGTAAAGGTGGTGTGATAATTTATCAATATGACCATTTACTCATCCATTGATTATATATATAGCTATGTCCATATATGGAGTCAGCGCTTGGGGATACCTAAAGTATTTATATCAAATTTAGCCTCTATTTCTGAAAAGTTTATGGCGGGAATTGAACTCACAACCTTCAACATTACAGCCAAGAAGCTTAACCTAGACACTATAGAACTACATCACCAGTTGATAAAAATCATTATTTCAGTTGGTCTGTATTAAACATTTTCATCCGTTTTTGATACAAGGGTCAAATTTCAGGCTATATACCCACTAAAGTTTTCTTTTTACTCTGATTGCCTTCAGCAGATTGCTCATATGTAGTTCTTATGTCTGATCTCCTGACCTAGTACACACTCAGGATATCTTAGGAGATCAGGACTATACAAAGCCTTCATATGATGGCTGAAAGTGAAAGTACTATACTAACCGGTAGGCAAAGACTTAACCCTTTATTACAAAACATGCTGAAAATTTAACATAATTTTTTTTTAGCCCAAAATGAGTAAAATGCAATATCAAAAAATGCCCCTAAAGTTAATCATAGCCCTTAGAAGGCATCTGTCAGCAGATTTGTACCTATGACACTGGCTGACCTGTTACATGTGCGCTTGGCCGCTGAAGGCATCTGTGTTGGACCCAAGTTCATCAATCCTCATTGCTGAGAAAGATGATTGGGGTGTTGCCATTACACCTAGAGGCTCCACTCTCTCTTACTGCTGTGCCCTCTCCACTTTGATTGACAAGACCAGGCGTGATGACATTTTCACTACTTGGCCCTGAGTGGAGAGGGCGCAGCAGTTGCAAAGAGAGCAAAGCTTCTAGGTGTAGAGGCAACGCTATAGCACAAAACACCATTTTTCTCAGCAATGCGGGCACATTTGAACATGGGACCAACGTGTGACTTCAGCTGCCAAGTGCACATGTAACAGGTCAGCCAGTGTCATAGGTACAGATCTGATCAGAGATGCCCTTTAAAGGGGTTGTCCAGGAATGACAACTATTGTCTATTCACAGCATAGGTGATAAGGGTCTGATCGGCAATGGCAGTTCGACCGCCAAGATCCCCACCTATCCTTAGAATTGGGGTTCTGTGTCCAACATTTGGAGTAGCAGTCAAGCATGCACACTGCCACCATTCAAATGGGGGCTCCATGGAATACAAAAACGTGGTGCCTTAAAAAGAGTGGAGAGTGAGACTATCAAAGAGGGTTTTAAGAAGAAGAAATGCAGTAAAATGAGGGAACTAAGATATTTCTCTGAAGATGTCTTCCATCGAGTTGTAATTCTACTGGGTGAGTCATATATAACATTACACAGATGAGTTTCTTCTGACATCTCCGACAGGTCAGTGACTGGCGACATTTGTAAACTGTCAAAGCAGTATAGGGGCAGACAGGTGAATCCCATCCCTCGGACAAAACGTGGTCCGAGCAGTAGAATCTAAAGGATGTGTCAGGGATGATATTTTAAAACTGACATATAGTTTTGTACAACTTCACTTGTGCCATGTAGTGAAGGCTCCCGGGGTTTCATCATCTGTAACTTCAATTATTCAACTGTTCATTAAATATTGGAGGATTACAAAGAATTCATCTCACAAGAGGTGCCAGAAAACCCAGTATGGTCCCCCTTGTATGGATGTACACAGAGTCATCTAAAGATTAAAATAATAATCCCCCAACCCCACTCCAGTAGGTTCTTAGTTGACCATCAGTTGATGCCACAAACCCTTGATTGCCAAAATTTTGGGGCTTTTCCAGAACTGATTCCTTTGTACTAGAGATGAGTGAATCAATCAAAATTCCATTGTGTACGATTCTGCCAAAGCTGTCCAACGATTTGATTTGGTTCTGAATCAATTCTACCTGATTGAAGGTGCTTCAATAGGCCTAAAAATTTGTGTATGACACTCTGAGGACTCCCAGGACTAATTTTCATTCTAGTCTCTCACTTTTTTTCTTTATTTTTGTACTAATCTCTCTTTCTCCACCCTAAAAAAGGTGTCAAAATCAAATCACCAAAAATGTGGATTTGGAAGCACCTAGAATTTTTCCAAAATTTGGGTCCAATCTAAGTTATTTAGAACCAATTTGCTCATCTCTACTCAGCATCTATTAAAATACAGATAGATCATAGCTAGAAAGTAGATCAAGCAAGGCCGGGCACCCTCTATACAGGGGCACCATACGGCCATATAAACCCTTTATCCTGGTCCTATTAAAGGATTATCTTAATCTTGAAGGTGCTTCAATAGGCCTAATAATTTGTGTATGACACTCTGAGGTCACCTAGGACTAATTTTTCGAACTAATCTATCACCTTTTTCTTTATTTTTGTACTAATCTCTCTCTCTTTCCACCCCCCCCCCCCTAAAAAATGTATTCTAATCAAATCACCAAAAATTTGGATTTGGATGCAACTAAAATTTTTACACAATTTGGGTCAAATCCAATTCATTTAGAACCAATTTGCACTACTCAGCACCTATTAAAATACAGATAAATGATAGATAGAAGATAGATAGAAATAGATCCAGCTAGGCTGGGCACCATCTATCCAGGGGCACCATACGGCCACATAAACCCTTTATCCTGGTCCAATTTCCCCCCTGCTGCAGCTGATATCCTTTTACTATTGATCCATTTGAAAATCAATCATACTGCGATTAGAAAGCAGAGTAGTCAGTGATGACCCTCACCCACTCCTTAGTCATTACCCCATTAAATAAGGCATACTGCTTGGTAGGAACCAAGAAGAAGAACGAGGCAACATGGAAGCGGAAAGGGATCAGTAAGGGCGAGTATAATTTATTTTTTTATTTTTAACCATCTGTGAGACTGGACAATCTCTTTAAAAGGGTTTTGCCAAGTTTCCAAGCTATAACTGGCTGATCCTTGAGGGTCTGTCCACTGAGACTCTCCCCAATCCCGAGAATGGGGGTCCCAGTCCCCCAATCTGATGGAGCACTTTGCCACTCCATTCATGGGATTCAATGGGACCAACCTGCCACTCCATCAGATTGGAGGAACATGACCCCCTGTTCTTGGCATCGGTAGTGGTCACAGTGGTTGGACCCCCAGCGATCAGCTAGTAATCCCCTGTCCTGTAGATAAGAGATAACTTGCAAACTTGGCACAACCCCTTTAATTTCTATACAAGTCTTTGATAGGCTGTAGGTGAGTCTCAAATACTTGTATAGAGTAGGTGACAGCAGAAGAGGCATGGTTGGCAATTGTTGGCAGGAACAAGGCTAACCATCCTGTTCTTCCCCTCTTGGTAGGAGTGGGCTTGTCGGACTTCCTGCCAGGAGGGGGAGTTCAAGTCCAGACAGGAAGGAGATAGGAAGCACATGCTATATCTCCTGCGCCAAGTGACCGTTCGTTTCTAACTCTCCTGTAACACCATCATTCCAGACAGATCATCAAGATACAGATTTCCAAGAAGCTACAGCATAAAAAGAATGATCAGAGAAATCATAGCTTTACAGACCCTGCTGCCGGTGAGGAAAAACAGGATAAACACCCATCACCTAGAAAAAGCAACCGGGCCATACTAACATCAAGCCTTTATCACACAATGGACACCTATATTCACAAGTGCCTGCAAGTGCCATTAAATTGCCATCCAACCAGCCACCATATCTATTCATCATGCGCCAGAAACTGCACTTTGTACTTACTACTGCTGGATGTGCTTCAAGTTATATTTTGAACTAAGAAAGACTTTTATACGTTTACGTCTGGTCCGAATCTTCAAACCACTGCCTTGATCCCCAGGGTGAAACAATCTAATGGAGTACACTGTAACACAACATGTCATCACGGCCACTACCACTCCCATCATCTGGACCAGCTCATCAAGGTGCACTGTACTAACGGGCAATAGACTAAAACATGTTGTTGGGAGTAAAAACCGGTTTTCTAAAACTGGACAACCCTTTAAGAAGTAAATTGTATAATCGGCACATGATTTATGTCACACATTTCAATGTTTAGGCTAATACTTACAAAAACGTCACCTGCTCTGAGGGTCTGTATGTGAATAAATACTTGGGGAGAGTTTTCATCTTCGTGTGTTACCGATATGACAGGCGGCTGGGTGGCGGCTGGACTTGATCTTGCCGTTTCATTCAGTTTTCTTTCCTTCTGTAGGAGTGGCAGTAGATGTGCTTCTTCGGTGAAATTATACGATGGATCTTCATATTTGTGATCCTTGCAAAATAAAGATACCAGAAACGGAAGATGTTTATCCAGAGTTTCCTCCAAATATGGATTTACAGTCACACATTTGATCACTATCTTATATTCACAAAATTATCCCTTAGGCCAGGAGACCACAGATCCCTAAGATGAACCTAGGAGCGTAATGATCGCAGACAAAAAGGGTGCGACCGGGCCCGGTGGGCGGAGGTGACCCGCTGCACTCACATGTAATGGGGCCTGGCACTGTCACTGTACCTCATGCCAGGCCCTGTCAGAGTGCTCAGGCTCTGGCCACTTGCTTCATTTGTGAATAATACTAGTAGGGCAGCGCTGGGGCCTTACCTAGTGTTATGCAGCTTAGATGAGCGCTCTGACGGGGCCCGGCATGAAGTACAGTGACAGTGCTGGGGCCCTTACATGTGAGTGAAGACTAGGGACAGTAGAGGACATTACTGGAGGCAGTGGGGGACATTACTGTGGGCGCTATAGATATATTTGTGGCGGAATATTATTATTATTAGAGGCCAGGTGTGTCAGGGCCATCTTTAACGCGGGGCAAAAGGGGCAGCTGCCACAGGCCCAGTTGCTCCTGGGGGGCCCAAGGCAGCTGCCTCTTGAGCCCCGCTGGCCACTGCCCACAAATTCAATGACATTGTTGCAAAATATCTTGCCTCCGCTCCGCTGGCTCTGTGTCCCGATCCTATCCTTGCCTATGCAAGTGGCATGGCTCGCATAGTGAAGGACTTACTTGCTTGCTCCTCCTCCCAACCTCCCCTGCCCTTTGCGTACGCTGCGCGACGTGAAGTCACGTGGAGGCACTGCAACGCTAGGGTGAGCCGAGCCTCGGTCTCCTTCCTGAACTGCAGAGTGGTGCCCACTTCCAGCCCTGAGCCCAGCTGCACAGAGCACTGATCCTAAGCCTGCTGGAGGATTCAGAACTGTAAGTATTTACTGTAATTCACTGTAAGCTATATTATATATATTACTGGTTTTATGTGAGTAAGGGTGCTGGGTGGTTGGAGAAGGGGGGGGGGGGTGGAGAAGGGGGAGGGAGGGGTGCAGGGGCATTGCAAGGGTCTGAAATTAGGGTCTTATTATGAAATTTGCATAATAAGAATTAACATACAAGCCAACGTACTTAAATAACAGATTTTATTCTTCCATAAAGAATATTAACTCTTCGAAATGTTGAGATGTGTGCACATTAAAGGCATGCTTAAAGGGGTGTTTACGCAAATGAAGTGCAGTCATTAAATAATACAACATTCGGTAATTTTCCAATATCTGTTATGTTTCATTTCCTCACCACTGCAGAAATCTTTGCTTGGGCCCTTTAATATTGAAGGGAGTGGACCCTGGGCAACCCCTCAGATCATCCCCCACCCCCCTTGTACTTGTTCCGCTGATCCGCTACTTGCGGGCTGCGCAGGCATGAGTTCAGTCACTTCGGTGCGCAATCCCGTCCTGCGGTGCGTGATCCCGCGAGACCCGTGACCTCCCAACACCAGAAGTTATCACACGGCTCTGCTATCAGAGATGTTATCATCCGTGTGCTATCCATATCCGTGCGGCCGTTCCGCAGATTATAGAACATGTCCTATTCTTGTCCGTTTTGCAGACAAAAATAGACACTTCTACTGACTGGAGTGAGAAACATAGAGATTGCATATGGACAGTATCTGTATTTTGCAGATCACAAAATGGATACTGTGTGCATGAGGCCTTAAAGGGGTTCTCCAAGCACTACAGTGCCCCCCCTCATGCCTGGGCCCCTCATACAGATTATACTTTCCCACGTTGTTCCTAATGCCCGCACGTCTGCCGCTGCATCGCCTTTATGTTCGTAATATTTTAGCACTGCATGGTATATTGGGGCATTGTGCGGCTCTGCAACTATGGATGCCATCCAAAATTAGGCTGCCCTGGTATAATGCACCTATCATCAGAGAGACGCTTGCAAATATGAATTCTTTACGCACATATTATAAATGATGGAGCCCAAGTCTCCATAAAGAGGGCGCCCATACTGGCTTCTTCCAACTGCATAAAATTTTTTAAATTTTTTATTATGTCTATGGGGTAAATGCAGGAACCTTCTAAACGCTGATCAACCAAGATCAGGTGGATGCCGAGGCATCTTCTCACGTCCATTATGGTCACCATCCTGCCAAGTGTCACTAATACTCTATAAAAATTACTAGTACAGTAAGGCTCCTTTCACACGAGCGAGTTTTCCACGCGGGTGCGATGAGTGAAGTGAGCGCATAGCACCCGCACTGAATCCTGACCCATTCATTTTAATGGGTCTGTGTACATGAGCGTTGTTTTTTCACGCATAATTTCTGCGTCGTGTGAGAATCGCAGCATGTTCTATATTCTGCATTTTTCACGCAGCCTTGGCCCCATAGTGAATGCGGCTTAAGTGAAAAACGTATTGCATCCGATGTAATCCGGATGCAGAATGGATGCGATGCATTTTTCACTAATGGTTGCTAAGAGATGTTGTTTGCAAACCTTCATTTTTTTTTCATGCGCATGAAAAACGCATCGAAACGGATTGCACCCGCGTGGAAAAAACTAAAACACTGAACACAAATACAGACAAAGCTGACTGAACTTGCTTGCGAAATGGTGCGAGTTTCACTAAACGCATCCTGAACGCATCCTGAGCCAATCCGTATCGTTCGTGTGAAAGAGGCCTTAATGTTGACCAATATGCTGGGTTGCCGAAAAAATCAGAGTATAGAGTGTTGGAGAAGTTTTCCATTCCGTCCTAGAATTCCGTTATATTCTGTAATAACTGGACCTATAATGGAATTCAATAACGCCGATACGAACAGGCCCTTACTGGTAATTTACTGTAGCTGTTTTAGGATACTTTCACATCCGTGTTTTCATTTCCGCTATTGAGATCGGTCATAGGTTCTAAAAAACGGAGGACAATGCTTCAGTTTTGTCCCCATTAGTTGTCAATGGGGACAAAACTGAACTGAATGGAACGGAGAGCATCAGAATGCATTCCGTTCCGTTTGGTTGCATCCCCATCGCTGCAAGCAGAGTTTTTCTGTCCGGCATGGGATGCCGAGCAAGATGGATCCGGCATGAAATACAATAAGTTAATGGTGCCAGATCTGTTTTCTCTGACACAAGAGAAAAACGAAACCGGCGCTGGATCCGTCATGGCTATTTTAGGGATAGTACAACCGGATCCATTTAACGGATGCAGCCGGTTGTATTATCATGACGGATCCAGCAGAAACGCTGATGTGAAAGTAGCCTTATTCTGTCATTGGCATTAGTATCCTTAAGGGCTCATGCACACAACCGTGTGTCGTCCAGGCCCATATTGCCCGCAAACAGCAGGTCCGCAAAATACGGGCCCCGGCTGTTCTGGCACCACATGACGGATGCAGACCCATTTACTTGAATGGGTCCGCAATATGGAAGGTCGGTGGGAACAGAGGCACGGAACCCCATGAAAGCCCTACAGAGGGCTTCCGTGGGTTTTCTGTCCATGCCTTCCGCACCGCAAAAAAGTAGTGCAATCATTACTTTTTTTCAGGTGAATGGGTCCGCGATCTGCATGTGGTGGCCCCACAATGGTAATTGTTTTCCCTATATCATCAGTTGCTCGTCACTGTCCTATAGGTACTCTATATACAGACCCCAGTGTTCTGTACTGCACTGCGGACAAATAGAGCAGCCGAGCTTTGACTGCAGCGCAGTTTTATCCCTTTCTCCACAGTTCAAAGACTTGGCTGATGTTATAAACTTTTTCCAATTTCTGAACATTTCATTTTGAGCGCAGTATTTGCCCCCAGTCAGCTGTTATCTCCAGCTACCTTCCCGTGTTGGAAGGGACAAATGATTTCTTTTAATTAGCTGTCATTAGATGTAATTGCCTGAAGACTGTTCCTAGCTAGAAAAAAAATGTCAAAACACTTTGAAAAAAAAATCAATCGAGTATTTTTAACTTGACGAATACTTCTCTCTGTTTTTATTTCATTTCATTCCCGCATCTGTTCACCGTCTCAGCAGAGCAAAGGTGATTTCAGAATTCTGCCCCTGAAAGAAGTTCTGCAGCAGCAGCTAGGAGAATGTACCTTATAATATAATATGCACCTTAAAGGGAAGGTGTCATCAGTAAATGGCCTATTTCTTAAAGGGAACCTGTCACATTGGACATAGTGTCTGAGATAAAGGCATCATGTTATAGAGCAGGAGGAGTTGAGCAGATTGATATATAATTTTATGGGAAAAAGTTCAATATAACTTATATATTTTATTTAGTTACTTTCCTGCTCATTCTGGGCTTTGAAGTCCAGGGGCGGTCCTATCAGTGATTGACAGCTATCTATGTATACACAGTCATAGGGAGAATGCTGTCAATCACTGATAGGACGGCCTATGAGCAAGAAAGTAAATGAATAAGAGACAAGTTTTATTGAACCTTTTCCCATAAAACTTTATACCAATCTGCTCAGCTCCTCCAGCTCTATAACATGATGCCTATAGCTCCGACACCATGATCAACATGACATGTTTCCTTTAAATTAAGTGTTTTTCATGTTAAACATATCATTTTTCGAATTTTTGGTGAGTTTTTTTATTTATTTTCCTTGTCACTATCTATCTATCTATATATATATATATAAAAGTATATAGTCCTGGAATTTTGCACTGGCCTCTAGGCCTAATAATAGGTCATTATTTCCTGCTCTACACAGGGTACTTTTCAGCAGTAATCTCTTTATTATCACAGGCAGGATTACAAAGACAGATATCAACTTTGTATACATAACACAGGACCCACCATTCACAATAGGTGATATCACAGCTTATCTTCTCCCTCCTGACCTCCGCACAGGTCACAGTACAAACCTAGAAAACTCTCCCATAGAGGTCAATTAGATACCCACCAGTCTATTATTGTCACAGACGTTCGCAGCGACAGGTGGAAGGAGATCGGTGAGACTGGCAACACGTTGTTTGATCTGACAGGTTTCATTGTGGATCAATAGGCGTCTGTGTTGTTTCTGGTAATGGCCACACCCCTTGCCTCAGGTGTTGCTAATGTGGTCATTTAACCTTCCTTATTTATAGTTGCTTCTCCCACTATGATGTGCCGTTTATAGCTTAAGTTTCAGTTGTGGATTGCTATTGTGTGGATCTCGGCGGAGTTCCTGGTGCTAACATAGCCCTTTTGAAGTTAAGTGTTTCCTTTCCTTCTTTGTATTTTGTTTGAGTTTTGTGTGTTGCATTTGTCTGTCTTTTGTATTAAGGCCTGAGGGAGACTCCTGTTTGTCCTTCCTTTTTGAGGAACCAGTTGTCTCAGTCCTGACATTAGTACCAGGGTCCTATAGGGTGAGTTAAGACATTAGGTATTCCTGTGTATGAACTCACCTACCTCTGGGGTCTGTTCATACTGGTAGTTAGTCAGGACTTTGATTAGGGTTTTACTAGGAGGTGTCCATCTCCTTTCCCTAGTTTCCAGGCCTTATTCCCTCACCCTTTTCCTCCTATGTTTGGTATGGTGTTTCCTTCCCACACCCGAACGTCACAATTATGTATGATTCTGAGGGCGTTCGATCACAGGAGACGAAGTGTAATAAGTGTGTTTAATTTTCGCAGAAAATTTAGTTTTAAAATTTAGGTCATATGTACCATAGTATTTGAATTATGCATTTTAAAGGGTATTCCAAGTACCTAATGAAAGACTCATACTGACCTGTCCTCTGGCGCTCTGTTCCAGCATCCTGGCTTTGTTCATTGTACTTCCTGCAGTCAAAGATTGGCCTTAACGGTTACGGGTTACAAAACCTGTCTGAGTTGTGCCGCTTGGGGACATGTCATTGCTGTGGCCAGTCATTGGCTGCAGAAGTGCACATGACTCCTACTATATTCCATTATAAAGCAAACAAGCCAGGGACCAGAAGATTACCTAACAGAGCAAAGATGCCAGAGCAGCTGAGACCAGATGATAATTCCTTTCAGTAGGTATCAGGCTAAGAGGGGAAGGGGACACTTTTCTGGAAAACCCCTTTAAGGCACTTTTCCAGAGCAGCTGTTTAACGTAAATACTTTATGTTTCAGCTCAACTGATTACCATGAAGTTTCAACTTCTAAAAGAAGTTCTGCTTCACTTGAGATGTCTAAGGTTGGGTATCCATAAGGTTGGGTATCCATGGGGAGGCCAACATGTGGAGGCCGCAACCTTGCCTACCCTCAAAGAATGGCTGCATGAATTTGTGGGCTAATGGAGGTATTAGTTTCTAGTTCAGTTGGTCACTGCTGGCAGCAGGTGGATAGGGTTTCTCGCGCGGCTTCATGCCCTCTCTCTTGGAGTCCCAGCTTAAGAAGTTTTTCCACAACTAAAAATGATGACACATCAATTTTGTTTGCCATAAATGTTTCAGTGGAAGAGTCTCAAGAGGATTCCCAGAATGGAGAAATCCAGTCTCTACAGGATAGTTACCCTATTATATGTGGTCAGTCTTCACTGAAACAACTCCATTTTAATATCTCCCATAAAGTTCAGTAAAGAGTCAATGTCCACTTGCAGCCAACTCACCAGCATGGAAGAGGAAGATCTGCTTTGCCAGATTGCTATTCTATAAATGTCTAATTGTGGGTAAATCCTATTGAAGGTGGTCATACACCGTCTATAGCTGTCAGTCAAATGCTTGCTCCTTCTGCCCCCCACCCCTCCACCACCATTTTAGCTGAGCATGCATGTTTTCTCAATTTGGAGAGGGAAATAAGCCACTGTCGCACACTCCTGAAGGTGGCTTTTCTCCTTTGGGAACAACAGGATCAGGCATGTTAAAAATTCCTAGTGACCAGCTGCTATTACGAAGGAGCATCATACTATGTCTTTCCCCTGTACTGTACAGTACTTAAAAAAAATATTCAGATTGATAGCTTCTCTTTCTAAAGGCTCTTAGCACCTTTATTTTACTTCCACATATCAAAGCACACCATGGGCACAGGAGTTGGCATACTGGTTAAAGAGCCCTTTTCCAAGGAGAGATGAGATTTCATGGAACATTTGAAGGTTTGGACTTTGGAGGTTTGAAGATGGCATGGAATAAGGGGATGAGTTCCAGGAAAGATGTGACACACAAGAGAAGTCATGAATCTGATGTTGCGAGTAGGTGACTAGTATGTTAGAGACGAGGTTGTTGTTGGGGGCACCCCACACCCAACAGCTGTTTGCAGCTGGTGCCGAAAATATAATAGTGGATGGAGCTGGAAGTGGAAGGCTCCATCCACGGTGTAATGGCATTGCCGGCATACTTCATCTCAGTCCTTAGTATTATTCCTTAGTATTAATGGCCTGTCCTCAGTATAGGTCATCAATATCTGATCAGAATGGGTCTAACAACCCATATCAGCTGTTTCAGGGTAGCTCTGGTGCCAGAACGACACAGTTCTGCCATTGTGTAGTGAATGGATCTGGTTACTGCAGTATTCAATTCAATGGAAGCACAGCTGTGGTAACCATCTCCAACCATTGCACAGTGGACGGAGCTGTGTAGTTCCGACTCCAACTTTGCAGAGATGGAACTACCCTGAAACAGCTTCTCGCCTGAGGTGTGGTGTGTCGGATCCCCGCCAATGATATAGGCCATTAATCATAAAATGCTGGACAACCCTCTAAAAGGGGTTGTCCAGGAATTGATAATGATGACCTAACATCAGGATAGGTCATCGTTATCACATTAGCATGGAGTCGATCAGCTGTTTCAGGGAACCGCCATGCTCACCGGAGCTCTAGTGATCAGACATGGCTTCTGGCAGCTTTCCAAGTATAGGGCCATACATTGTATAGTAGCTGTGCTTGGTATTGCAACTCAGCCCCACTGACTTAAATGGGGCAGAGCTGCAATTAGGCCATGTGGTTGATTTAGAGTAATGTCACATGGCCTAGGAAGAGGCAGCGGCACTCAAGGCCTCTTCTAACAGCTGGTCAGAGAGGGTCACGAGTGTCAGACGCCGTCTGATCTGATATTGATGACCTATCCAGAGGATAGGTCATCAATATAAATTCCCCTGGATTCTTTATCGATAGTAGCCAGTGGAGGGACCAACTACAAGTCATCTATCTGGAGGAGGGGTTAGTTGACTTGCATGGCAGAGTTTAGGAAAGGTAATTTTCTTTTTATCGGAAAGCCACAAAGAAGAGTCTTACAAAAGTCTAGCGGCCGGCGGTCCGTGTACTATTCTTCTGTCTGAAGAATGGACAGACAGACTTTGGTTTGATTGCCTATCTTCAGTGTGTATATGTACAACATCACCTAGCTTCATCACAACTCTACGACATGGACACAATACTAGTCTATCCATTACTACTATTATATTATAACCAGATAGGATTTGCATAGCAGTATACCCCTAGATATACCGTATGCGATTATAACTATGACCACCGTATCTCCATGCACACAGCGTATATATATTTTTACTGGCTATGGTCTTGCTAGAAGAACATTACTGCCCATCTCTGTAGACCATATATATCTTCCGTGAGCCAACCCAAACTCTTGTAATGAATAAAATGTGTGTCGGAGGCGATGCCAAACCCATAACCATCGACTACAGCTTCTTGCTAACATAACACTTAGAATACATAGTCCACCCGATTCAGTTAGATACGTTTGATGCCGTTTCTCAGGTTATAAATCCATAATAACTTACAGCAGTTATAGATCCGTAATCCTTTACTTACAAATGTACGTGCCAGGCCCTGACTACGGCAGCGCCGTCTCATATTACTAAATCATGCATTCAGAGCAAGGATCATTATATCTCTATAAAACAGGAACGTCCTATCATTACCACGTGTAAACTTTATAGAGCTTGTGCACAAAATTTTATTTCCGTTGATTATTCGGTGGCTTTTATGAATGTTTTATAGGCAGCGTTGATTTAATAAAATGGGTATGCACTCTATTGAAAGACCCAAAGAGATGATTTATGTAAAGGCTGGATGACATTGTCAAAAAAAAAAAAAAAAACGAGGGATAGACAGAGGTTCCTAAGCAGACTGAAACCATTTCGTTCAGATTCAGATCTTTCAAAAAATTCCCATTCAGAATGGGAGAGGATATACAAGCTCCCTGCAGATATTGATTGTCAGTCAATATTGAGATTATATGTGGTTTTTCTTTGTTTATTGTGAGACATCACTATTAGGTTATTTTTATAATATTCAGCATTCTTTGAGGAGGGGTTTCCTTTTGGCTGCTCCAGATTTTTGATTCTTCTTTTGTACTTCTAATACCACCTCCAAATGTGGTCATCTACTGTGCAAACCATTAGAAAACGTGGTGTTAAACAGGCAGGATATGCTCAAACCCACATGCGGTTGTGCATATATATAGGGGAGCATATCCTGCACTTGTAGTCCGTTGCTTATGGCAATCAACAGAAAAAATTGCATACAATGGAAGATGCCAGCAACGGACTACAAGTACCACAATAACCATCCTACATAAGGTAACAATTAGGTGGATGTGAAGAACAATCAAAGACTAAACAATAGCAAAGACAGGTGCACTCTGCGATAATACTAAACCCTCACACTGATGTAAAATTGAGAGGTTAGTTCGACATATCCTACTAGGAGGACATGTCTTAAGCTCGGGCACCGCGCCAAGGTCTCTCAAAGTAGCCCAAGGCCCTACCACTCACCTACCTGTGTCGTTTGGGCGAAACCAGGGGCCAGTGGGCGAATTACGGGAGCATAAGGCCTGACTCACAGACAGCTCACCAGTGACCTCCAGCATGTAACCATGCTTGCAATGGGAGGTGGGAAGTGCCTGTGAGCCCCATCCGAGACCGGCTGATATGGCCCAGGGCCTCCCAGGTGCACCTGAATGTAGCCTGTAGATGAAAAACAGGCACATTTAAATAGGAGTTTATACACCTCCATACATAAGACTATACAAACCATTAGAAAACGTGGTGTTAAACAGGCAGAATATGCTCGAACCCACATGCGGTTGTGCATATATATAGGGGAGCATATCCTGCACTTGTAGTCCGTTGCTTATGGCAATCAACAGCAAAAAATTGCATACAATGGAAGACATTTTACATCAGTGTGAGGGTTTAGTATTACCGCAGAGTGCACCTGTCTTTGCTTTTGTTTAGTCTTTGATTGTTCTGCACATCCACATAATTGTTACCTTATGTAGGATGGTTATTGTGGTACTTGTAGTCCGTTGCTGGCATATTCCATTGTATGCATTTTTTGCTGTTCATTGCCCCTAGCAACGGACTACAAGTGCAGGATGTGCTCCCCTATATATGCACAACCGCATGTGGGTTCGAGCATATTCTGCCTGTTTAACACCACGTTTTCTAATGGTTTGTATAGTCTTATGTTTGGAGGGGTATAAGCTCCTATTTAAATGTGCCTGTTTTTCATCTACAGGCTACATTTCGGTGCACCTGTTTAAGTCCTGGGCCATATCAGCCGGTCTCGGGTGGGGCTCACAGGCACCTCCCACCTCTCATTGCAAGCATGGTTACTGGTAAGCTGTTTGTGAGTCAGGCCTTATGCTCCTGTAATCCGCCCACTGGCCCCTGGTATTGCCCAAATGGCACAGGTAGGTGAGTGGTAGGGCCTCGGGCCACTTTGAGAGACCTTGGCGCGGTGCCCGAGCTTAAGACATGTCCTCCTAGTAGGATATGTCGAACTAACCTCTCAATTTTACATCAGTTTGAGGGTTTAGTATTGCCGCAGAGTGCACCTGCCTTTGCTTTTGTTTAGTTATCTACTGTGCAACTTAACACTTCTTCCCCAGGAGTCAATCACGTTATTTTATATTTAGGCAATACCTCGTGCCACTTTTGCTTTCGCTGTTACATCTCACGCACACACTATATTGTATATAGCTGCAACCTTGTGACTCGGAGATGAAGTTGGCTGGCCGTACCATTTTTTGCACTTTATACGCCATTACTATCTACAGTATCATTGATTATCCGAAGACCTTGGCAAAGTAGCCATTTTTGGACTTATTTTACTCTGATCTACGTTGTCCTACTTTGAATTACTAAGTCTACTTTCACACTTGCGTTGTTAATTCCGGTATTGAGATCCGGCAGAGGATCTCAATACCGGAAGTAAATGGATCCATTTTGATTTTTCACATCAGGATGCGGTTGTGTGAAATCAAAACAGAAAAAAATGGATCCGTCACTAAATACATTGAAAGTCAATGGGTGACAGATCCGTCACCATTGACCTACATTGTTTGCAGTGCCAGATCCGTTTTTTTACATTTTTATGACCGGACAGAAAACTGCAGCTTGCAGTGGTCACAAAATGGAAGGCTGCCGGAACGGAAGACATCCGGATACATCCTGAACCGATCTTTTTCCATTCAGATTGCATGAGGACTAAACAGAAACATTTTTTTTGATCCTCTGCCGGATCTCAATACTGGAAACCAACAATCCAAGTGTGAAGGTAGCCTAAGACTTGCATTTCTTACGCCAGCCTTTGTAATCAGGGACGCTTGTTCGTGATGTTACTCTCCAATCCTAAACCGCACATCACTGTGAATTCTACACCAGCTTGAAGCGGGCGTAAATTATAGTAAATGTGCAGGCTGCAATGGCCCACTATTACCCCCACACTGCCCATTTAAAAAAATGGCCTGCCGGGTGTGAAGATACAAAATTTTAAAGGCAAAGTATCACCTGTTCTTTTATTTCAGTAAAAATCTGATGGTGTAACGCGTTCATTTTTTTTCTATTATTTTTTTTTCTGATTGTAGATTTATTTAAATTTTATTTTCAGTATATGATTATGTGGGCGGCCATCTTGCCTAAGCTGCTGTTAGCAGCATTCACATATACACTTTACACCAGTCACATGGGCTAAAGATACAAGAAACAAAAGATGTTCATTGACTTCTCTGAACATATATTGTGGGCATGCTCAGTGACCTGTGCAAAGGTTATTATGCAGGGAGGGAAGCAGGTAAGCTGTGACCAGCACCTATTGTGAAGAGTGGATCCTGTGTTCGCTATATATATTCCCTGTCATTGTAACCCTGTCTGTGATGATAATGAGATGACTCCTACAGAATGGGAAGTACCAGCCTATTATGAGGCTAAGTGGTTTGTGTGTAAACTAAAGGATTCTAGGATTTTTTTTTTTAAATATAGGTAATGACATGGAAAATTTAAAATAAACCAATAATTCTTTAAAAATATGCTTAGCACAGAAATTTGATTTAAAGGGCATCTGTCAGCAGATTTGTCCCTATGACACTGGCTGACCTGTTACATGTGCGCTTGGCAGCTGAAGGCATCTGTGTTGGTCCCATGTTCATATGTGCCCGCATTACTGAGAAAAATGATGTTTTATCATATGCAAATGAGCCTCTAGGAGCAACGGGGGCGTTACCCTTACACCTAGAGGCTCTTTTCTCTCTGTAACTGCCACGTCCATTCCAATTTGATTGACAGGGACAGGCAGTGTAAACACGATCATGCTTGCTCCTGTCAATCAAAGTGGAGAGGATGCGGCAGTTGCAGAGAGAGCAGAGCCTCTAGGTGTAATGGTAACGCCCCCGTTGCTCCTAGAAGCTCATTTACATATATTAAAACCTAATTTTTCTCAGCAATGCAGACACATATGAACATGGGACCAACACAGATGACTTCAGCTGCCAAGTGCACATGTAACCGGTCAGCCATGATTTATTATTATTTAAATAACAGGAAACTTGATATGAAACAGATATGAAGAGAAGAACTTTATTCTGTGCTTTAAAGCAGTATTCTTTCACCAATCAGCACGTTCCGGCTCTAGGGTCATAGATATGGATCTTGGCTATTAGGGGTCTTCTCTGTGTACTGATATAATCTGATCCTGGGAAGCCCTTCCAATATAAGTAGAATATTGTGGAGTGCAACATCTCTGTCCCTTTAAATTTCTACAGCGTGTGCTATCAGTAAAAATGAATATGATTGTGTTAGCTTTTCCGTATCTATTACCATTAGATAGCAGCTAAGTCAAACCCTACAAGCCAGACAAATTACTTTCTGTTCAATGTCTCGGCTTTTGTTTGCTTCTTGATAGAACTTCTCGTCTCAACTGTTTCAATTTCTCTTCATCCCTAAATATTTTATGATTGTCACAATTTCATCTGCGGCTGGAGTTTAGATCTTATTGGATATTTTTAGCAATTCTTTGTCTTTTGTCTAATTCATAAATGCCAGTAGATGTGCACAAATTCTCCCAGCGGATTTAAAGGGGACTCGTCCCCTATGGAAGGAACGTAGAGGAGTGTACAGGTCCACTAGGCAATAATAGGGGTTATATCTTCATTTCATAAGACAAACACCTCATTGAGGAGTTTGAAACCTTGAATACCTTCCTTCTGCCAATGAAAACTAAGCCACTTGGAAATGCAAATCTTTTAGTGCTTCCCTATATCTCCTATACGGCAACATCTAAAAAGAAATTGAACCCAAGACTAGAGAATATCCTATGATTAATGTAAAAATATAGTATAGCACATGGCAATCTCTTTCTAACAAAGCTACAACCAGCCCTGTACCTCACATGGATCCAAAGATCTTCTCGTTCATTGCTGTAATTGCCCTGCTAAATTTATATCAAGCTGGAAGCTCAGGGGACGTGACCTGTCTCCTGCAGATCTCGCCCTATCAGAGGTCAAGAGGAAGTTGGATGATGGAACTGAGCATGTGTGTCCACCCCTAAGAGCAGATCTAACAGCAGGTGGTGCCATACAGATACATTGAATAACTAAATGTTTAATTACATGTAATTTCAGAAGTATTCAGATCCAGGTGCTGGTTTGAAAATGGCAGAATATTTTTCATCGGACAACCCCTGAAGTCTATTTTATAGAAAAAACATTGAGATTAGTTCTCTTATCCTTTTTTAAAGGAGTTTTATGCTTTGGACCATCCTTACTTGTAAAAAAGTCACTTGATAAAGTCTCCTCCTAATGAGATTCCAAGTGATCAGCTGTGATCTGTGGGGCTACCTGGTAGTAAGTGTTTGGTTTCTCTGCAGCGCCACCACAGGAGAAATTAAGCATTACACAGTGCCCATTCATATCGATAGGTGGTCAGCAGAACAGGACGGGTCCTCTAGAGCGAGAGACTTGCTTTGTAACCGTTTGCCACTCCGGTGAAGAGATAAGGATCCTGAACAAAGGAGCCCCCCCCCCCCCCCATTTCTTTCTATTCACTAATAAAGCAGAGTAAAATGTTGCTGTTTTTTTTGTTTTGTTTTTATGCTCGACGACCACTTTAGCTCTTTAAAGAAACGAATGTAATATCTGTGGGGAAAATGTGCTACGAGATACCATACAGGCAAGAGGCCATATCTCATCTTGTATCCAGGATAGAGGCCGTATATCATCTTGTATAAAGGCTAGAGGCCGTATCTCATCTTGTATCTAGGCTAGAAGCTATATCTCATCTTGTTTCCAGGCTAGAGGCCGTATCTCATCTCTTATCCAGACTGAAGGCCATATTTCATCTTATATCCAGGCTAGAGGCCATATCTCCTCTTGTATCCAGACTAGAGGCCATATCTCCTCTTGTATCCAGACTAGAGGCCGTATCTCCTCTTGTATCCAGACTAGAGGCCGTATCTCATCTTGTATCCAGACTAGAGGCCGTATCTCATCTTGTATCCAGACTAGAGGCCATATCTCCTCTTGTATCCAGACTAGAGGCCGTATCTCCTCTTGTATCCAGACTAGAGGCCATATCTCATCTTGTATCCAGACTAGAGGCCATATCTCATATTTTATCCAGACTGGAGTCCATACAGAGAAGGCTTCATTCCAACACCTCCTTCTTGGTACATTATATTTTTTTGTCCATAAGTGTATCTGTTTGACTGTAGTATTGCTAGAGTTAAAGAAAAAGGCTTTTCACTTTATGTTGCTCCATGTGATCTGGACTCGATATCTCAATTTAGTTTTCATGGGTATTACAGTTGGCGCCCAATAGCGTAATTTGTCTTTGGCATTACACAAACATTCAGTACCTGGACTAAGAGGCATAAAGCCAAAAAACAGAATGTTCTTGAGGAAAAAACAGGGGATTTGTGCTTTCTCAAAGGGGAGCAATAAAACAAGTAGAGCTACAGAGTCCTGGGCCAACTAGTGAAATATGACAGAACGATTACAATGTCAACTTTGTTGAGAACTGTTTCGAGGGCGGCATGCGACGGGCTGGTAGATTTATTGCATCGCTGATACAAGATATGATTTGTTATATATGCTATAAATATCCAATTTCCAATAAAGAAAGTTTTTAAGACAGCCCATACACATAGCAGTGGCAAAAAATCTTGTGGCAAAAATGCTTTTTTTCTTTGTGGCTTGTACAATACAACCTGTATGGCCAAACATCGCATAGCGAAATTAGAAGTAAAACCAAATTCCAATTTGATGCTGGGTCCTTAGCCACACGGCCAAGTTGGCTGGTATCTCCATGCTCATACTTCCCAAATCTTCCGAAATAGAGATAGCCTCCGGGACTATTGGTAGAGCTCGCAACTCTCTCGGATTCTCTCAGAAAGCAGCCAACCACTCTGAATGGGATGTGGTGTCATCAAACATAGGTCCAGCTGTTGGACATTCACTGAGGGGGAAGAGTACTATACAAAAAGGGAGTGTGGTTACGTAATACTGAGGCCGTGGCAATGACATCAGAGGGTGTGACCTTCTATAAAGAGGCAACACCGCTCCTTCCTTTCTACGGCAACGAGTAAAGGTTGACAGGTATAGTATGTCCATGCACTTAAAGGTTGTGTCACATGAACACAATGCATAACTATTGTAATTTTCAGACTATAAGATGCACTTATGGTACGAATTCTAAAGATCGCTTCCATTATGGGTGTGATCATCAGTATGGAGGAGGCATGGTGGGCTGTGAGAGAAGCACTATGCTGGCTGTACTCAGCGCTCCGTCTTCTTCTGGGCCCTGCTCTGCACCGTGTCCTGACTGCAAACAGCATCAGGACATAGAGCACATAGGCATGTACTATGACCTGATGCTGTGCAACATCTGTTCGCAGTGCAGTGTGGGTCCCGGAAGAAGACCAGGGATAGGCGAGAGCATAAAGAGCACGCAGTCCGGAGCAGAAGAGGTCAGTTAATTTATTTTGTCTGAGAGAGCTTGGGAGTATGATACAAAGGTCTGATCTGAGGTCTGATAGGGTCTGATCTGAAGTATGAGAAGGAATGGGTGTCTGATGTGAGGTCTGATGAGGGTCTTATCTGAGGTCTGATGGGGTTCTGATCTGAGGTCTGATGGAAGTTGGGGGTCTAAGGAAGGTCTGATATGAGGTCTGAGGAGGAATGGGGTTCTGATGGGGGTCTGGTCTAATGAGTAATTGAGGTCTGATACAGAGGTCTGATGAGGGTCTGATCTGAGGTCTGATGGAAGTTGTCAGTCTGATCTGAAGGAATGGAGGTCTGAGGGAATGTGTTCTGGGGTCTGAGGAAAAATTTATTTTTTCTTATTTTCCTCTTCTATATGCTGGGTGAATCTTATAGTCTGAAAAACAGTGTATATGTCATGATAGGGCCAATAGTTGATAGGGGTCGCCTCTATGGAAAGGAGGCTACCTTGTAACATAAAATTACATAAAAAATGCTACTTTTACACACAATCTTCAGGATATTTTTTCCAAAAACCACAGTGCTTTACTGCAGTTTGTTCTCAACCATTGCACTTTACCACCATTTACCCTTTATCACCACCTGCATGTGTAATTTCACCACACAGAACAGTATTTTGGAATGTATTTAGCCCTTTAATGACTGGGGTTATTGTTTTGTACTCAAAGGGGCTATGCCATGATTAATGTAAAAAATGTATATCAGACATCACATACTGCATAGTACAGTACCAGCCTTGTACCTCACATGGATCCAGAGATCTCCCCTTTCATTGTTCCAATTCTGTTCTCCCTATCATTGCTCGGGAGTGCGTCCTTTTTGCTGCAGCTCTCTCCCTATCACGGCTCAGGGGGCATGTCTTTTCTACTGCAGCTTTCTCCCTATAACCTACAACTTCACTAAATAGGGCTTATGGCAGAAGGATAGAACTGAATATGTGTGACCGCTTCACTAGGTGGAAGTGCACATTATTAAACAGGTTAGACACCAGGTGGCGTCATTTTCAGGGTTGAGCGAATCGAAGTATACTAAGTAGACTTCGATCTGATTATCAGAGAAAATTTGATTTGCCGCGATACACAATTTCCTGGTGTTTCGTGGCAACTAATCAATTTTCCCTGAAATGGAGGCAAAAACAAAAAAAAAACATACTCACCTCATCCATTCAAGTACGAAGAGGCCACATGAAATACGAGATATAATTTACTTTCTGTTACAAAAAGGCTCCAGTTGTGAGATTATCTTTACTTCATGAGAATGACTAGCGTTGAGCGAAGTTTACAAAAAATATCAAGATGGCCACGGCGTCACCATATGATGTCACCAGGCCGAGCAGTGTGATGATGCAAGATTTGGCACAGGATTATCAATCAGGATGGATGCGGCAGCCTCTTCGCGCTCAAATGGATAAGGGTTGGCGCTTTGTGACAAAGTTATTCGTCACAAAGCGAATTTCTTTGTGAAATTCGGCGAAGCAGACGAATTGAATTTTTGTAAACTTCGCTCAACGCTACTCATTCTCATGAAGTAAAGATAATCTCACAATCGGAGCATTTTTGTAACAGAAAATAAATTATAAAATTAACTCGTATTTCATGCTGAATTATATGAAGATAACATTTAGTGGTGACACATCCCCTTTTATTTATTTTTTGTTAATAAATGTATTTGTCATTCCTATATTTTTAATAAAACATATCTCCTAAAAGGTTAGTAAAACCCCATGGGGTGTAAATATAATTTGTATAGCAAACCTGTAAAAAAGATTGTAAAACTTTAATCTGGCAAGAAACATAAAACACATGATTCTTGCTTGTAAACATTTCCAATATTTTTTTTCGGTTTTCCGTCTATAAAAAATTATTTATGTGTACGTTGGAATTTGCTGCATTGTTTTTTTCCGATCCCTTTTTTACGTTCACATCAGATGACAGCTTACAATTTGACTGCAGCCAGCTATTCTCTGTGTTCATTAATCTAGTTACAAGATACTGTTGTAGGATGAGTAGCCTCCAGCTCTATTTCTCTATTTTCTCTACAGATATCGCCAAATACAATCTTCCTGCCATCATCACTCAAGCAAAATTATTGTACGTCAGTACAGAGAAGCGGAGCAGGTAGACTGACATGGAAACCACTTTCACAATTCAGAGGAGGAAGCACTAGCAGTGAACACAAGAAGCCTCCAGACACCAGACCAGTTCTTGAAATGTACATTTTGATTTTTTTTTTTATATATTTTGTTAAGTAAGGTCAATATTAGATGGCTGTAATAAAGCTGCATATGCGGGTCATCTATTGTCTGCCACTTACAATGCTGTTCTAACACCACCTCTCTTGAGGCAGTTTAAAGAGATATTTCAAGATTTTTTTTTTATTTCATGTCCCCCCTCCCTGATGCGAACAACAACATTTCCATAATTATTAACGCTCCCCATCCAAATAACTCTCCAGGAACTTCCTGTATCACGTGCTGTACATGGGGAACATAATCCTAGCCAGGTTACAGCCCACAATTTAAGACCATTTCATGGCCTGCCATCTGCGCTCCATTACCACATCCCATGCGTGAGAATGAATCTTTCAGTAAAGTTGTCAGAGCATAGAATAGTATACCACCCACTAATAGGCTATGCTGGATAATTATCTTATAATGTGTCTTATAGGCCAGAAAATATAATGATAAATATAGACAGACTATAGTATAGGATCACTTTAGAATGACAGGACCAGGGTTGTACACAAGGGGGCGGTTTTAACACTGCCAGAGGTTTTTTTAATGTTTGACAGGCCGGCCCACCGGCTGGGCAGGGAATTATCTGATCGGTGGTACAGCTCAGTCAATCAAGATGGTGCACTTCTATATCCCCTTCTTCCATCCATACTGCTTCCTGAAGTCATGCAGGGGCAAACTTTTCTCCACCCTCAAGGTTCTGAACATGAAATTGCAGCAAGAAGCATGGAGGGACAGACAGGGAACTTTCCAGGACCTGCTCCACTGCACTGACCAAGCTGACCCTCTCACTAGGGCACTCTTGTGGTACTATTGATTTCAGGGAGCACTGTGTGCGGAATTATACATTTACAGGGGGCACTGTGTGTGGCATTAGCAATTATAGGGGCATAGTGTGCAGCATTATCAATTACAGGGGGCACTGTGTGTGGAACTATAAATTTCAGGAAGCATTGTGTGTGGCATTATCATTTTCAGGGGGCACTATCAGTTTCAGAGGGCACGGTGTGTGGCATTATCATTTTCAGGGGGCACTATCAGTTTCAGGGGCACTGTGTGTGACATTATCAATTTTAGGCGGCACTATCAGTTTCAAAGGGCACTATCTATGGCAGGGATGCTCAACCTGTGGCCCTCCAGCTATTATAAAATGACAACTCCCACCATGCCCTGCTGTAGGCTG
The DNA here is from genome assembly GCA_033119425.1 of Bufotes viridis. Taxonomy (NCBI): domain Eukaryota; kingdom Metazoa; phylum Chordata; class Amphibia; order Anura; family Bufonidae; genus Bufotes; species Bufotes viridis. The sequence goes on from CM065591.1 coordinate 485,574,564, forward strand.
TCCGGGCATGCTGGGAGTTGTAGTTTTGCAACAGCTGGAGTGTCGCAGGTTGAGCATCCCTGATCTTTGGCATTATCAATTTCAGGGGGCACTATCAGTTTCAAGGGGCACTATCTGTGGCATCATCAATTTCAGGGGCATGGTGTGTGGCCTTATAAATTTTAGGGGGCACTGTGTGCAGCACTATCACTTTCAAGGGGAATCCGTGTGGTTCTATGAAGTTCAGGGGGCACTGTGTAAGGCACTATGCATTTCAGGGGGCACTGTGTAAGGCACTATTCATTTCAGGGTGCACTCTTAGGAAAACCCAGCAAACAGCTGAAGGTGCCTCACCCAGACCACCAATGCTTCTACTGAACACCATATCACCATAGGGTTCTAAGTTTGTTTCAGTGGACCCGCGGGGGAGGTCCTATGTTCTGAAGTAGTAAAATATGGCTGTATTATGAAACTGTATGAAATCCCAGAGACTTTGTTTGCTTCTTATCATCTCCTTATTAATGTATTGTATTTTTGGACCATGAGATCCACTACCTTATAGTCCAAAATAACATTAAATACCTAAACATGCTCCTCATGTGAAGTACGCAAGTCACTCTATAAAGTATTCTTTACGATCCTCTATTGCTAATGAGAAATGTAAAGATGAGGCAGAGTATAAAGCTGCAGGAATACAATACTAATGTTTGTGCATCTTACACGGAGGCGGCGGAGAAAAGAGGATCTTTATATTCTGCTATTGAACGTGTGTCAGCAGAACGGAGCTGTCCTGTTTATCGAATTAAACATAAAGGAGGCGATCAATAAACATTGCTCGAAATGTAATTGTTAAACCATAAAACAAATGGCAGAAAGTTTCCTTCATTTGCTTTACTATGTCCTAGACAAATATTACATTATTACCCTGCATCTGGAAAATTCATTGAGTCTGGATGTTATTTTAGTTTTTTGCTATTTTTATATTAATCTGTTTGTTTGTACTTTTTTTTAAAATAAGCCTCACCAAAGTTAAACACAATAGAATCCCGTTTTAAAATGGAAGCTTGCCTGGCGATCAGCCGATCACTGAGGAAGCTGCAGCTGGCCATACGGTTTCCCTACAGTGGCCACTACAGGAGAAAAGTAGTATTGCATGCGAGCCATTCAAATGATTGAGCGACCAGATTGTAGGCTCTGGCTGCGCGTGGTCTTCAGTGAGTTCCCATATGAAAAGGGATTATTCTCTTCAGGAGACAGCCTTGCTAATAATCAGACATGTTACCAGTTTATGCATGATGTAGCAGCGAAGAGAGAAGGGAGACAGCACGTATGCACTGCACGCACCGTCTCCTCATACAGCTGATATTGATGACCTATCAACGCTATTTACAACGCTGCAGAATAAAGCCATAAAACATGCCAGTCGGTTAATGAAGAGGTTACTTATGCATTGTTATACGGAAAATTAATTACGTTGCCTTGCAAAAGTATTCACCCCCATGTTGCAACCTGGAATTGAAATGGACTTTTGAGGGGTCTGTACCATTCGATTTATACAACTTGCTCCTTTTTCCTATGCCATGAACATCTGAGATGAGAATACCCCTTTAAGACATTTAATACGCATAAGGATTCACCCGCTGAAAGTCAGTACTTTGTGAAGCCACCTTTTGCTGTACAGATGCAAGTCTCTTGGGGTACATCTGTATTAGCTTGGCTTATCTAGACACTGAGATTTTCGTTCATCAGTTGTCATCCGTTTGAGCCATTTCCGCCTGAGATCTGTTTTTTAGACGGGGAAAAAAAGTCCTGCATGCAGTACTTTTGTTTCTGTCTAAAAAAACTGATCTCAGACGGAAATGGCTCAAACGGATGACAACTGATGCAACAGGATCTGTTTTTTTACTAGATCCTGTAAAAAAGCAGATCCCATGCAATCCTATGCATAAGGCCTCATGCACACGACCGTTGCCTGCCTCCGCGTCCGCTCCTCCTTGAAATTTCGCGTCCGTCAAAAAAAACAGATGACGGACCGTTTTTTTTGACGGATCCGATTTTTATGGCAGATCCATTGTAAAAATGCCTATCCTTGTCCGCGACCGTGAAAAAAATAGGACATGCACTATTTTTTTGACGGAATGAAAACACGGATCACGGAAGCGGAACGAAAACGGTTGACCATCCGCATTTTTTGACGGACCCATTGAAATGAATGGGGAAGCATCCTATCCGTGAAAAAAAACAGAACGGACGCGGAAACAAACAACGGTCGTGTGCATGGGGCCTAACTGATGTAACAGGATCAGTTTTTCTAACGGGGTCCTGGTTATTTTTCTCTCTCTTCAAGCTCATGCACACAGCCATATGTATTTTGCGGTCCACAAAAAAAGGATCCGCAAAAAATACGGATGACGTCCGTGTGCACTCTGTATTTTTCGGAACGGAACAGCTGGCCCCTAATGGAACAGTACTATCCTTGTCTGTTATGCGGACAATAATAGGACATGTTCTATTTTTTTGTGGAACGGAAATACGGACATACGGAAATGGAATGCACATGGAGTACCTTCCGTTTTTTTGGCGGACCCTTGAAATAAATGGTTCCACATACGGTCTACAAAAAAAAATGAACAGACATGGAAAGAAAATCGGTCGTGTGCATGAGCCCTTCTTCTGACGGATCAGAAGAACAGAAAGCTAAACGGTGATGTGAATGCACCCTTAGGCCTCATGCACACGACCGTAGGTGATTTGCGGTCCACAATTTGCGGACGGAACGCGGCCCATTGTAGAAATGCCTATTCTTGTCCGCAAAACGGACAAGAATAGGACATGCTATATTTTTTTGCGGGGCCACAGAACGGAGCAAAGGACGCGGACAGCACACGGAGTGCTGTCCACATCTTTTGCGGCCCCATTGAAGTAAATGGGTTCACGCCTGAGCCGCAAAATATGCGGCTGGGTCGCTGACCCAAAATACGTTTGTGTGCATGAGGCCTTAGATGGGTTGCATCAGTGTCCGGCAGTCTTTACAATATGCCACAGGTTATCCATTGGATTCAGGTCTGGGCTTTCATTAGACTAGTCCAGACATTTATATGTTTCTCCTTAAACCCCTCCAGTCTACGTTTAGCAGCATATTTAGAATCACTGTCCTACTGGAAGGTGGACCTTTGTACCAGTCTCAAGCAGGCTGAAACAGGTTTTCCTCAGGAAGTGCCTTATAACTACTGCCATCTACCTTTCTTGCAGTTCTGACCAGTTGTCAAGTTCCTGCCGATGAAAACCATTCCCACACCATGATGCTGCTACCACCATGCTTCACTGCAGGATTCATCTTCTTGGGGTGATGGGAAGGGCTGGGTTTGCTACTCACATAGTATTTCCCAAGATGAACAGAATGTTCAGTTTTAGTCTCATTCAATCTGAGAACCTTCTTCCATGTGTTTGGGGAGTTTGCCCCATGCATGGCGAACTCCAAACATATTTTTAAAGTGTACCTGAGTTTGCATAATGTCTGTGCTTCTTTGTACAATCATACCTGTAAAGAAACTGGTGTTTTTGGGCTGTTTCAGTCACATTATTAAGCTGCACAGCTAGATGCATTTCTTTCAGAAGCAGGGGTTGTCTCCCTTCTGCCAGTACTGTATGCAGTGACCTCACTTTCCTTACTTCTCACTATGTTTGTTTTCTTCTAGGGAGCTCAGAAAGCTGTTACGGAGGGATAAATCACCCTTACAGCTGTTTAGGCTACTTTCACACTAGCGTCCAAAATGCATTCTGTTCCGTTCTCATACTGGATTGCAAACCGAAGCATGCTGCAGTTTGCTTTCCGTCCTGGGATGCAAGACGGATCCATCCTGACTCACAATGCAAGTCAATGGGGTTTTCTCTGACACAATCTGACACAATAGAAAACAGATCTGTCCCCCATTGACTTTCAATGGAGTTCATGATGGATCAGTCTTGGGAATGTTAAAGATAATACAACCGAATCCGTTCATAATAGATGCTGATGGTTGTATTATCAGCAACAGAAGCGTTTTTGCTGAACCCTGATCCGGTTTTAATGATAGAGTCAAAGTAGCCTAATCATGCTCAGGATCTCAGCTAGCTCTGACGAGGCCCCACTTCCTCTCAGCTGTCTTCTGGGTCTATGTTACTAGGGATGGATCTTGCCTGCCCCCAGGTAAGTGGACTGCAATTTAGGTGGAAGTAAGACCCTTAGTGGCCATGACTTTACAGCTTTTTTCAGATGGATTTGCTAGTTACACCATTCTCTATTAAATGAAATAAAATTGTGTAAAAGTACAGTGACTCTTTAATCAATGGCTTTTTCTGTCCACTCTTCCATAAAGCCCCACTCTGTACTTTCATCTCCATCTTTGATCATGTGACACTTTGATTGCACACAGGGGGTCATTATTCAACTAATAGGAAGTTACTGTATTAGGTTGGACCTGACTATATTTAAAGGGTTGTCCCATCTTGGACACTGGGGGCATATCGCTAGGATATGCCCCCCCAATGTCTCTAGGTGCGGGTCTCACCTCTGAGACCCACATCTATCCTTAGAGCAAAGCCCGCAAAGTGACGAAGGGCTCAGCATGCATGCGTGGCCACCCTCCATTAATTTCCATGGGAGTGCCGAAAATAGCCAAGCAGAAGTCCCGTTGAAATTAATGGAAGGCACACAGTGCAAGCGTGGCCAGCACTCTATTCACTTTCTATGGGGCTGACATAAATAGCCAAACCAGCACTCGGCTATTTTCGGCACTCTCATAGAAATGAATGCTCGGTGCGTCCTCCGTCACTTTCCAGGCTCCGTTCTAAGGATAGGTACAGGTACCAGCGGTGGGACCCGCACCTATCAGACATTGGGGGCATATCCTAGCGATATGCCCCAATGTCCAAAATGGGAATATCCCTTACAAAATAGTCCAAATTGTTACAGTTAAATGATAAAAAAGAAGTTTAATAAATAGATAAATAAATAAATAAAGAAAACCTGGAAATTTGAGAGCACATATTTATTCATCTGCTTTGCTAAGGGTACTTTCACACTAGCGGCATAGCTATCCGGCAGGCTGTCCCGGCGGGTGAACAGCCTGCCGGATCCGCCATGCCGCAAGTACCCGTGCACTGCCGTGCTGCCTCTCTGTCCCCATGGACTATAATGGGGCGGGGACGGAGCTACGGCGCAGCACGGCAGTGCACGGCCGGAGATCGCCAGACTAAAAGTACTGCAGGTCCGACTTTTTAGTCTGGCAATCTCTGCCGTGCACTGCCGTGCTGCGCCGTAGCTCCGCCCCCTGCCCCATTATAGTCAATGGGGACAAAGCGGCAGCACACGGGTACTTGTGGCATGGTGGATCAGGAAGGCTGTTCACCGGCCGGAACAGCCTGCTGAATAGCGATGCCGCAAATGTGAAAGTACCCTTAGCAAAGCAGATGAATAAATATGTGCTCTCAAATTTCCAGGTTTTCTTTATTTATTTATTTATCTATTTATTAAACGTTGTATTTTTTATCATTTAACTGTAACAATTTGGACTATTTTGTCAGGTCTGTTACATAAAATCTAAATTAAAATAAATTTTATTTCCAGGTTGTAACACAAAAAAACAGGTAAAACACTGTGGGGATGGATACCCTTTCAAGGCACTGTAAACTACTTTGTGTGGATCACTCAATGCACACAACTAGCAGTCCTCAGGTGCGGGAGACCCTCGCAGGCTCTACTAGTGGGAAGATCCAAAGGAAGGGATGTCTATTAATTACATATACCCACAAAATCTATATACTGCAGGTACCTGTCCTGGTGATTCGACTCCCAATTCCTCAGTGAAGACGTGCTTGCTCTGCAGACGATCTGTAATTTACAAAGTAAGGTTACAATTGTCCGCCATATGACTTGCTACAAATTGAAACCAGCTTTCGGGAAATCTGTTCTCCTATCTGTAATTATTCAACAAAAGGAGGAACCATTTCAGAGAACCGGCGAAAGCAAGAGAAGAAAGGCCGAGAAATCATGTATCTTAAAGACTGAAACAAGAAAGACAAGGTGCAAAAGGGTATATCATTGATACTAGATTTGGGATCCACAGGCTTCATATTATACAGCAGGTAAGTGGATGTCACACAAATAAAATTTTACAGTTTTTAAACCAACGCCTGGATCTGAATACTAGTGTAATTACATGTAATTAAAAATAGATTATAGCTACTTAGTCGTTGAAGGAAATGTGTCTGTATAGCGCCACCTGCTGTTTGCTCTTTTTCTAATTTCTTTGTCCTGCTCAATGCGATGGAAGCACATGCTTGATTCTTTAACTGCCTCTAGTTGCAGCAAAGAGGACGTGCCCTCTTTAAAAGGACACTCCCCCAGTGTTGACAGATTGAAATAAATCTAGTAGAACAATTGGAGCAATGAATCGGGAAATCTCTGGATCCATGAGAGGTACAGGCTGGCTCTAGTTTTGTTAGAAAGAGATTGTCATGGACTATTTATTTTCATTTTTTTATATTAATCATGAGATAACCCTTTATTATCATTTTTTAACCTTTAGGGTACGACCACATTTGGGGTATGCACTGAACATTTACTGCAGCGGAACTGCATTCCGAAAATTTGCTAAATTCACAGTAGCAGCAAAGTGGATGTGATTTTTAAACAATTGACGCCATTGACATCTGCACCTGTCGGAATGCAGAGAGATCTGCCGGATCTAAAAGCGCTAGTGTGAAACTAGCCTTATGTGTCAGAGGTGTCCACAGCCAAATAAAAAGCGTCACAAATGTGATAAAATAAAAATTAAAAATCCTGTGCTGATCACTAGCCTAAGCGGTCACATGCCATCCTTACTGGCTCTGCGCGTTGATGATAGTAGTATCACACGTGGTCGCTGAGGTCCCTGAGCGACTGCAGTGCCCACTAGTGTTGGGCGTGAATTTTAATCGTGAATATCGAGAATTCGTGAAGATTTAGAATATAGTGCTATATATTCGTATTCGCGAATTCTCTAGATTTTTTTCCCTCTGAACCCATGATTCCTCCCTGCTTCTTGCTTGTGGCCCAATGAGAAGGCTGCAATGTCTTTGTCTGAGCTTAGCAACATCCCTAGCAACCAATAGGAAAGTTGCCCCTGACTATATAAGAACCTCCCCAGCAGCCATTTTCTGCAGTTTTTTTTTTTTTTTTTAGTTCTGAGAGAGAGACAGCAGTGTCATTGCTGTGCTTTGTGCTTTGCTGAGTCACATTACATTAGATAGTAAGTAAGTTAGTTAGTTAGTTAGCTTATATATATAATACAGATAGTTAGTGGGAGATTTTCTCCAGTCTCAGGAAATTTCTAGCAGCTTGAAAAATGTAGCTATAGTGACCACGCCTGTATTGAGCGCGCAATACGCACAAATTACATTGCCGATTCTCGCAATCAAGAAAATAATTTATGATGAATATTCGCCCAAATATTTACGAAATATTGCGAATTCAAATATTGCCCCTGCCGCTCATCACTAGTGTCCACATGCTGGCAGCTTGTTGTAACCACAGACTGTCAGGCAATGTCAGAGCCTCTGCCCTAGATCAGCGGAGATTGAAGGTTTTTTTATTTATTTCATCATCATTATTATAGGTACACCTTTGGAGGCAATTTTTGTTTATAATTGCATTTTACTCATTTTGGCCTTTATTTAAAATATTGAGCCATTCTGTCACAAAGGGTTAACTGTTTTTCTAGCTGTGTGACTGGTACTTTCACTTTGTGCCCTCATCTAATAAACCTTATCTCTAAATTACTGAGAGGTCATAAACACTTTTTTAAGCCACCTTCTTATCAGTAAGATAAGGACTGAGCTATAATGAGTATAATGTCAGAGAGCAGAGATAAGGAGTCAGTCTGCTCCCCAGATGACGGAAAAGAGAGAAAATCCACAGGCTGCCACTACAGTATCTCAGCTCTGTACAGAAAAAAGGGCTCCATATTTTCAATAAATACCAATTGAAAAAATCAATTTTAGCTCAAAATAAGTACAATGCAATACTTAAAAAAATTGCCCCCAAAGGTGTACATAGCCTTTAAGCCCTACCTTCACCCTAGTAAGGTGTTTTTGAGTTGTTATTCAGTCCTGTACCTACCCACTTAATGTAGAATAAGCTGGGTTGTTTTTCTGCCTCCTAAACTTCTTAATGCAAAAAACCTGAACAAAGCAACCTGTTACACAATGTCTCTGCCATACAATAACCTACAGTGAATTGTCTGTATTGAGCTTATCCTGTAATATTCATTGATTTTCCTTAATGTGTCTATTTAAATCAGTTAGGATGGAGGAAAACACATTGTCCCACTGAATGGAAAATGCATCCTGCTAATAAATGAAGAGAAAATCATTTCAAATGTCATAAAATTGCCATTTAAATCTCTCTGTATGATGTATCGCCATAATGTGATAGAATTAAAATGCAATTCGGTCAGCGGTTAACTAATTTGTCCAATGGAGAGCCCAATGTAATGGTTTATCTAGTACTTACAGGTTTTCTGAAATGGCTGTGACTTTGGAGTGGTCATGGCTTTTAAGACACGGACAGATCCCTGAAAAATAAGTATGGGTATAAGAATGAATAAATTATCATAGACTTTACGGAGATTATTTATTCACGATTTTATGATAGAGACATTAAGGCCCCATTCACATGTCTGTAGTGTGTTGCGGATCCACAACACACCTTGCCGCCAGCCCCATAGAGATGCCTATACTTGTCCGCAATTGCGGGCAAGAATAGGACATGCTCTATAATATTGCGGAGCCGCCGGCTGGAAGATCGGCGGCGCGCTCCGCAAATGCAGATGCAGAGAGCACAGTGTGTGCTCTCCGCATCCATCACGACCCCATTCAAAATGGGTGCGGACGAACATTGCGGACGTGTGAATGGGGCCTAAGGCCCCTTTCACACGGGCGTGATTTCCGCGCGGGTGCAACGCGTGAGGTGAACGCATTGCACCCGCACTGAATCTGGACCCATTCATTTCAATGGGGCTGTGTACATGAGCAGTGATTTTCCCGCATCACTTTTGCGTTGCGTGAAAATCGCAGCATGTTCTATATTCTGCGTTTTTCACATAACGCAGGCCCCAAAGTGAATGGGGCCGCGGGAAAATCGCAAGCATCCGCAAGGAAGTGCGGATGCCGTGCGATTTACCAGCATGGTTGCTAGGAGATGATCGGGATGCGTACCCGATCTTTATTATTTTCCCTTATAACATAGTTATAAAGGAGAATAATAGCATTCTCAATAGAGAATGCAAAGTAAAAAGGGCAATAGAGGGTTAAAAATAATAAAAAAAATTAACTCACTTCCTCCATTTGATCGCGTAGCTAACGGTCTTCATCATGGAAGCTGGTGATTGGACCATGTGACCCAGTGACGTCACTGAAGGTCCTTCACCGCCCCCACCCGTCGCTGAAGACAGAACAGGAGACCGGCAGCTACGCGATCAAATGGAGGAGGTGAGTAAATTTCTTTATTATTTTTAACCCTCTACTGTCCTTTTTACTATTATTCTTTTTTATAACTATGTTATAAGAAGTATAATATAATATTCAGAATACTCAACCCGAAACCAGACTTCAGTAATGAAGTCCGGCTTCGGGTCTGGGTACCAAACATGCTGATTTATCGCACGCGTGTGCAAAGCGCCCTGCGTTGCCCCTGCTTCTAGAGGCTCCGTGTTCCCACCTGCGGCCACACCCCTCTTCTTGTGATTGACAGGCCGGGCAGCGCAGCTTTCCTGCCTCCAGCACCGTCTGCCTTCCGAAATCCCACGCCTGCGCCGTTCGCTTGTGTATTTGGCGCAGGCACAGTGAGCTGAGGACAGCTTTTAAGAAAAGAAAATGGTGCAATTTTGACTAGCCACAAAAAGCTTAAAAATATTCCAGTTTTCACGCTGGCCACTGGAACAGAGACAATAGACTGACATTCCTCAGTTTTTCAGCTTTGCTGTGTAGACTGGGCCTGGGTGATCAGATTAATTTCATTATCATTAGGGCAGACAAGTGGCTGCTCTACTGTACTGCTCAAGCCCTAAATAAAGTAGGATAGTACCACTAAACACAAAGATAAGTATTGGTGTAAGAATTAATAAATCACCATAGAACTTACAGAGATTATTTAAATCAGGATTTTATGATAGAGACATTAAGAAAACAAAATGGTGCAATTTTGTCTAGCCACAAAAGTCTTGGAATATTCCCATTTTCACAATAGCCACTGGGACAGAAACAATAGACTGACATTTCTCAGTTTTCAGCTTTGCTATGTAGACTGGGCCTATGCGATCAGAGTAATTTCATTATCATTAAGTAATTGTTCTACTATACCGCTCGAGGTCTAAATAAAGCAGAAAATTAGCACTAAACACACAGATAAAATATTGGTATAAGAATTAATAAATTAGCATAGACTTTACAAAGATTATGTAAATTAGGATTTTATGATAGAGACATTAGGAAAAGCAATCTGTGCTATTTTGACAAGTCACATAAATCTTGGAATATTCCAGTTTTCACACTGGCCACTACAGCAGACACATTAGACTGAAATTCCTCAGTTTTCAGCTTTACTGTGTAGTCTTTATCTAGATGAGCAGAGTCATTTTATTATCAAAAGAGGGCAGACAAGTGGCTGCTCTACTGTACTGTTTGAGGCCTAAATAAAGCAGGACAGTAACACTAGACACACAGATAAAGTATTGGTATAAGAATTAATAAATCACCATAGATCTTGTAGGGATTATTTAAATCAGGATTTTATGATAGAGACACTGAGAATTTGTTTTTTAGCTATTTTGACAAGTCACATAAATCTTGGAATATTCCAGTTTTCACACTGCCAGAAACAATAGACTGACATAATAGGGCAGTGAAGTAACTGTTTTGTTGTACTGGTGGAGGCCTAGAAAAAGCAGGAAAGTAGCATTAGACACACAGATAACACTCTGCATGCCATTCCTTTATGATTTCTAGGCCAGAAATTCGTTTATTTTGAATAAAAACACTTTAAACCCAGTAGAACCATCCTGGTGACTCAGAACTCCACAGGAGCTACAAAGCTACAAGTCATAGAGTAAGACAATGTTTTATCACTCAGATTTAAGGTAGGAGCACCGTCCCACAAAACTATCGGGCCACATTACCACTCGGCATTTCTAACACTGGGTCCTGATTGGTTTTGCACGGGTATGTTTCATCTATTTCATTTAATGTTTGTGTGTGTTGTTAAAAGATATTGACAGTATCCACTATAACAGTGACATCTACAGTACCCCGCCCCTTAACAGTGACCTCCACAGCAGCCCACCCCCTTAACTTTGACCAGTACCCACAGCAGCCTGCACCTTTGACATTGAGTTTCACAGCACCCCAACACCTTAACAGTGACCTCTACAGCACCCGGCCCTTAACAGTGACTGCCACAGTACCCCACTCCCTTAACAGTGACCTCACAGTACCCCACTGCCCCTTTAATAGTGGCCTCCGCAGTCCCCTCCTCCCTTAACAGTGACCTCCACCGTGCCTGCCCTTTTAACAGTGACTTCCACAGCGGCCTGCCCCCTTAACATTAACATCCACAGCACCCTCCCCTTTTAACAGTGACCGTCACAACGGCCACCCCTTTATTAGTGATCTCCACAGTACCCTGTCTCGTTAACATTGATTTCCACAATAACTCGCCCCCTTAACAGTGACCCCCACAGCATCCTACCCCCTTAACAGTGACCTCCACAGCGGCCCACCCCTTTAACAGTGACCTCTACAGCAGCTGCCCCTTTATTAGTGACCTCCACAGTACCCAATCTCCTTAACAGGGATTTCCACAACATCTAGCTCCCTTAACAGTGACCTCCACTGTACCCTGCTCCCTTAAAAGTGATCTCACAGTACCCCGCTACCTTAACAGTGACCTCACAGTACCCCGCTGGGCCCTTTAATTGTGGCCTCCACAGTCCCCTCCTCCCATAACAGTGACCTCCACCGTGCCTGCCCTTTTAACAGTGACCTCCACAGTGGCCTGCCCTCTTAACATTAACATCCACAGTGCCCTCACCTTTTAACAGTGACCTCTACAGCGGCCGCCGCTTTATTAGTGACCTCCATAGTACCCAGTCTCGTTAACAGTGATTTCCACAACACCCCACCCCCTTAACAGTGACCTCCATAGCGGACAGTCACCTTAACCGTGACCTCCACTGTTCCCTGCTCCCTTAACAGAGACCTCCACAGCACACGTAACTTTAAAAGTGACCTCCACAGCAGCCCGCCCCTTTAGCAGTGACCTTCACAGCAGCTGCCCCTTTATTAGTGACCTCCACAGTACCCCCGTCTCCTTAACAGTGATTTCCACAACACCCCGCCCCTTAACAGTGGCCTCTACAGCAATCTGCCCTTAACATTGACCTCCATAGCGGACCGTCTCCTTAACAGTAACCTCCACAGCAGCCTGCCCCTAGGGTGGCCAGAGGTCCACTTTTAGGCCAGACAGTCTGGCTTTCAGACTTCATGACATCCAAGATTGATTTTTCTGCGACTGTTGCGTGGTTGGGTTGTTATGAAAACCTGGAGTAAAACTTTGTGTATGTGGAAACTAAGGGCCTACGAGCTTCTATTGGCTGATAAGGGACATGTGACCGTGTGTATGGCAGTCAGGATATGAAGAGAAAGACTTGCAGGCTTGTATTGGCTAATGCAGGTCATTTTTGGGAATATATCAGGAACGGTACGTCATAGAGAGCTGAGACCCGGTCTAAAACCTTCCCGGACAACTGATGTACCTGTGTTCCAAATTTGGTGAAGATCAGTCCAGTCGTTTGGTCGTGCATAAAGAACAGACAGACGTCGGGACAGACAGAAACTCATTGTGTGCTGGCATGTTACCTTCACAGTATTCTTTCCAAGATAGTAAGTGATATGTACCAAGTTCAGTAGAAATTGATCGATGAGTTTTTGAGTTACAGAGCAATATGTGTGTAGCAAAAACAGTTGGAGCATTTATACTCCATGCAGCTGCTGTGTAGGGGCGTATGACCCCCACAAGATTTCTTTCCAGGTTTCTTTCGATGGTTGCGTTTTTGAGTGATCGCGGAACATACATATATACGTCCTTCTTTATTTATATATATATAGAAGATATAAGTCCACCTGTTTTTTCGGAGACAAAGTACATGGAATATTTGCCTATAGGATGTTAATATGTGAGAAGAAATATTTTTGATAGAAGTGTTACTTTAATAATTTTTACAATGATTTGGAACATTCTAAACATTCATTCCGGTGGAATAATGGTTATTTTATGCAGGTGGAACAAAAACCTGAGCTTTTGTTATGAAAAGTAGATTTCTACATTAGCTGCCGGAATTAGAAGAATTATTACTATATCTGGATTGTTTGGGATGAGAATAGCGGTATTGTTCGGGAGCTCTTAAGTAGGTCGCACAGCTTGTTGGTTGTTCTGTGAGAACTTAATGATCATTTCATTGTTAAAGGGAACCTGTCATCAGCGTTATGCTGCCCATACTACCGGCAGTATAAAGTAGAGACAGGTGAGTTGATTTCAGCGGTCTGTCATTTATAAGTTAAAAGTAAGTGGTTGCTGAAAACCAACATCACAATCATTGCAGACTGGGTCTGGAAAAGAGTCCCGGCCACCTGAGAAGAGTCCTGGTTATTCATCATTCCTGCTCTCCTGCTGATGACTGACAGGCTTCTCCCTAGTTGTCTCCCTTTCTCTCTAGGAGAGAACTGCCAATCATCAGAAAATGGACGGGAGAGCAGGAGATTAGGAATAACCATGACTCTTCTCAAGTAGATTTGACTCTTTTCAAGGTCTGTGCTGCAATTGTAAAACACCAGAGTGATGTTACCACTTCTGCACCTTGCTGCTGTCTTTATTGGTCTAACCTCATGTCATCTTGTGTATTTATTCCAGGTCCTCCACAATGTGCATTCATAATCTTGTTATGTAACTGTTTACTACATGTAATATGCCTGGTTCACCAGTAGGTGGCAGCAAACACGGCAGAGCTGTACTTGGGTAGAATGGAGCTTTCCATTCCATTCTAAACCCCCCTCTGGAGAGAATTGGGCAAGTACTACTTCCTGCAGGAAGGGTGGGGACCAGTTCTAGTTACTCTAGCTTACCCCCTGATAGGGGACAGGTGTGCTGGACGTGCCTAAGCCAGCCAGGGCACCCTCAGCTCTGCTAACCATGAAGGCCAAAGCTTACAGCCTCAGGAGCCAGGAGGAAAGGTCCCCATTCTTAATCTAGAGACAGACCATAAAAAGAGAAGTGCAGCATACAAGATGAAGCAAAGTCATACAGTCAGCCTGTCAGTACAGCAGAGCCAAAGAAAAACAGATGTATCAGAGTCGAGTTTGCCTGCCAGTTTTAATGCTAATGCTAAAGCCTGCTGGGACCAAGAAAAAGTCTGTAAACTATTTTGGAGAACGTTTATGGAAAGTACAGCTGCTGTTCAACTACATACAAGATCTGGACTCAATCTTTCTTTCAAAGCCCTCAATTATTCCCCCTATTTATTGCTTCCGAGCCAAAGCCGTATCCAGGTAGGAGCACAGTCACACACATAGAGAGACATTTTAGGCCGCACTATAACAAAAAAAAAAGACCTGTTCATTTGTATTTGTCTGTATATTTCATTTCACTCTTGGTTAATCGGTTAAACAGTTTGTAGGAGACTGGTGAAAGCCCTGAGGCATTGCAAGCCTGCAAAAATCTTTCCTCAAGCTAGGTCATCAATATGAGATTGGTCGGAGTCCTACTCCTAATACCCCGCCGATCAGCTGTTTGAAGAGGCTGAGGCTGTCCGTGAGCATTCTGGCCTCTTCCTAGGCCACGTGACATCACGTTCATTGGTCACATGGCCTAGGTGCAGTTCAGTCCCATTCAAGTCAATGGGACTGAGCTGCGATACCAAGCACAGTCGCTATCAAATGGATGGTGCTGTGCTTGGTAAACTGCAAGGGGCTTGCGGTGCTCCTAGATGCTCCTGTGAGTGCTTCCTCAAACAACTGATCAGCAGGATTGCCGGGAGTAGTATCCCCACTGACCTCATATTGAGGAAGTATCCAGAAGATAGGCCAGAAGTATGGAAATCACGCAAAACCCCTCTAAGCAATCAGAGGATTGCAACTTGAAATCATAGTAACAAAAAATTATAGTAACAAAAGAAATAGATAGATATCGTTTTTTAAAAATATTAAAAAGTAAAAATAAATAAAAATTCAAATCAACGCTTTTCTAATTTTACATATTATGATAAATAAACACTGTAATTGGTATCACCTTGTCTGGCCAAAAGCACTGACCACCTTTGTGCCTATAATATGGCTTCCAACAGCTACAAGATTTTGTCCATTTATCCATAGGTGGGTTTGTGAGGTCAGAGAGTGATGTTGGAGGAGATGGTCTGGACCACAATGTCCATTCTAGTTCACCCCTAAGATGTTGGATGGGGTTGAGGTCAGGGCTCTGTGAGGACCAGTCAATTTCTTACACACCAAAGTCCCCTAACCATGCCTTTATGGACCCTGCTTTGTGCATCGGAGCCCAGTCATGCTGGAACAAAAAAGGGCCTTCCCCAAACTTTTCCCACAAAGTTACATTACCATTCACTGGAAATAAGGAGTCAAACCCCAAGAAATAGCCCCAGTGCATTATCCCTCCTCCAACACAGTTTACAATAGGAACGATACTGTTAATTTGTACGGGCACCTGCCAAACACAGATTCATCTATCAGACTGTCCGATAGTGGACCGTGATTCCTGAGTCCAGAGAACATGTTTCCCCGGCTCGAGTAGATTGTGATCTTAGGTTTGTGTGCAGCGGCCTGAGCAGCTAGGCGATAGTTACTCCCCACTCACTTCAGCATTTGGCAGCCTCGCTCTGTGGGTTTTCATGGTCTGATGCTTCATGGCTGAGCTGTTCTTACTCGTAGATGCTTCCAGCACTTACAGGTAACCAGGGCAGATCCCGCAGATCAGAAAGGTCACAGTGAGGGAAAGGCGGCGCTGACCTCTTCAGTACAATGTTTGCTTATGGAGGGTGCAGGTTTCATGACTTTGTGCTTGATTGTATGCATCTATTTGAGATGGGTGCGACTAATACACCTGAATAATTAGGTAGGGTGTCCTCACTGGTCATATAGTCTATATCTATCTATATCTCTATATATATATATAAAGAAGGACGTATATATGTGTGTGTGTAAGTATGTTCCATGATCACTTAAAAACGCAACCTTCGATTTCAACGAAACTTGGTATACACATCCCTTGCTACCTGGAAAGAAATCTTGTGGGGGTCATACGCCCCTACACAGCAGCTTCATGGAGTATAAATGCTCCAACTGTTTTTGCTACACACATATTGCTCTGTAACTCAAAAACTCATCGATCAATTTCTACTGAACTTGTTACATATCACTTACTATCTTGGAAAGAATACTGTGGAGGTAACATGCCAGCACACAATGAGTTTCTGTCTGTCCCGACGTCTGTCTGTTCTTTATGCACGACCAAACGACTGGACTGATCTTCACAAAATTTGGAACACAGGTACAGCAGGTGTCCGGGAAGGTTTTAGACCAGGTCTCAGCTCTCTAGGACGTACCATTCATGATATATTCCCAAAAAATGACCTGCATTAGCCAATACAAGCCTGCAAGTCTTTCTCTTCATATCCCGACTGCCATACACACGGTCACATGACCCTTATCAGCCAATAGAAGCTCGCAGGCTCTTAGTCTCCACATACACACAGTTTTACTCCAGGTTTCCATAACAACCCAGCCATTTTTCTTCACTACTGTAGGTCAGCTTTAGGCTAGGGTTACACGACGACATGTGTCACGCGACAATAACTCGCACGACACATAGGGCACAACTACACTGCTGCAATGATGTCGCACTAATTTCGCGCGACAATTTTTATAATGGTAGTCTATGGTGTTGCACTGCGACATATGACATGCTGCAACTGCGACAGTCACAGAAAAATCCAGTCGCAGCATGTCACATGTCGTAGTGCGACACCATAGCCTATTATTATAAAAATTGTTGAGACAAAATGTTGTGCGACACATGTCATCAGGTCCTTCTGCGAGTAGATTTATATAAATATATACATTTTTGAAGTCACTCCATGTATCCTATTTCCTGTCCTGGCTTTTTATCAGGTGGTCCCTGGGCACGGGGTAACTGCATGAGCTGCTGGGTCTTAGCACACACCTAGATCAACTCTGTAGTGAACAGCCTTGCAAAACATATGGAGGATGTAAATCCCCTATAACAAGAGTTAAAATGTCAGCTCCTGTTACAGGGGAAAATGTATGTTAAATACACATATGACTTTATGGGGGCATAAACAATAAGGCCCCTTTCACACGGGCGTGATTCCCGCGCGGTGCAATGCGTGAGGTGGATGCATTGCACCCGCACTAAATCCGGACCCATTCATTTCTATGGGGCTGTGCACATGAGCGGTGATTTCCCCGCATCACTTCTGCGTTGCGTGAAAATCGCAGCATGCTCCAGTCTCTGCATTTTTCACGCAGCGCAGGCCCCATAGAAGTGAATAGGGCTGCGGGAAAATCACAAGCATCCGCAAGCAAGTGCGGATGCAGTGCGATTTTCCCGCATGGTTGCTGAGCGACGAGACCCGATCTTCATTATTTTCCCTTATAACATGGTTATAAGGGAAAATAATAACATTCTTAAAAAAGAATGCTTTGTAGAATGACGATTAAGGGGTTAAAAATAAAAAACTTAACTTACCTTAGCCAACTAATCGATCAAGTGGCTAAGGTAAGTTAAGTTTTTTATTTTTAACCCCTAATCCTCATTCTACAAAGCATTCTTTATTAAGAATGCTATTATTTTCCCTCATAACCATGTTATAAGGGGAAATAATAAATTCTCCAGAATACTCTACCCGAAACCAGACTTCAGTGATGAAGTCCGGGTTCAGGTCTGGGTACCAAACATGGCGATTTTTCCCACGCGCATGCAAAACGCATTACAAAAGTTCGCACGCGCGCGGAAAAATCGCGCATATTCCCGCAACGCACCCGCATCCTATCCGGGCGTCAAACGTGACGCCCGTTTGAAAGATGCCTAAGTGTAAAATAAAAAAAATAAAGACAAAATAAAAAATAAAAAAACTAATAATAAAAAAAACTCCACCAGTAGCTCACACTGCAGCTTCTAGTCCCCCCTGGTGACTGTAACCTCTCCCTTATATCAAGACGGCCATAATGATAGTTGCACTTTGTGCTATAAAACAATTTGAAAATGTAAAAAAAGACTATCTTTACCTTTTTAACATTTTCCTGGGTATGAAAAAATAAAAAAAATAAAAAATACTAAAATAGCAATGACAAAAATAAAAACCTATGTAACGCTAAAAAATACCCCACAGAATTGTTTGCACAAAAAAGAACGGAAAAAAACAAATTATGTCAAAGACAAATGTACTAAAAAAGGACGGGGGTAAAATGGCCCGTCTTGAACTGGTTAAGTTAGCAGATTTACCTGCAGTATGTAAAGCTACACTAAGCTGTGCCAAGGGAACAAACTCAGCTCTGCAGCATCTGAAGTTAACAAGAGTTTCTTTGTTTGGAACGGTTACTGTGTTCTTTCAAAGACACAATTACTTTGTCTATAAAGACGGTTGTAACCATGAGCACTAATTAAGGTACTTGCAAATTTCTCGCAACTTGGCATTGCTGGGCATCGAACAGTCGTCTCTTGGGCACAGTAGCTTTCAGCGCTAGGACAAAACTTTTGGACTGCGCATCTGGCCCTGTTCCATCTATGATAATACTGATTTAGGGTGGAAGACAGAAAAGCACTGATACTTATGCTATCAGATCCCTCACTCAGCAAGTCCTATTACTCATGGTTCTAGTTATTGGGTGAATATAGAAAAATAATACATCCATACACGTGAAGCAGGGCTGAATGTGTTATTTAAAGAGTTTGTCTAGGGGGAACAAAAAAATAAAATAATAGCCATAACAATAATATTATATAGTGATGAGTGAGCATGCTCGGCCGAATATCTGTTTGGCTCAAGCATCGCTATGCTTGGCACATGGCGTTACTCGACAGAGTGCCGCATGTGCTCTAGCGCAAATCTCGAGTCTTCGCCACGCACGTTTCGTGGGTTTTAAACAGCCAATAAAGGTGCATTAAGTACTGCCCTCACTGTAATGCCAGTAGCCATGTTGGCTGCTGGCATTACAGTGATTAGATGGCTATATAGCACCTGATGACGCATGTTCAACTCAGACATAGACAGAGAGAGCAGAGCGTAGGAAGGGAAAGACAGAGTAGGGAGCAAATTTCACAGTTTTTATTCTGAGAAGGCTTTTCCAAGACCCAAAAGTCCTTTTAAGGACCACTGTGTGTGTGTGTTTTAGAGCAGCAATCTATTTACCTCCTGCAGTCTCTGGGACAGTGATTCGGAAGTGACAGGGAGAGAAATTTGCTGTTTTTACTGTAAAAAGCCCAAAGTACTTTTAAGGACTACTGTGTGTGTTTGACAGCAGCCAGATATTTTTATTTTATACCTATTAGTGACATATACTGTACATCATCCGCAGACTGTGTCTTTCCTAATCTGGGCCACATCTAGCGTCCATAGTGTGTGGCTTTGTGTAAAAAATACTGAACTACATCTACATCTGCAAACAGTGTCTGTATTACAAATTCCAATAATCTGGGCCTCATATAGTGTCCATAATCTGTGGGTTTCTGTGACATATACTGTACTGCATCCGAAAACTGGGTCTTTAGCGGACAGTAAAACAATCTGCGCCACATCTAGTGACAAAACCATTAATATGAAGAAGGCGAGCACTAAGTAATGGGGAAGTTGGCGTGATGAAACTGTGCTTGCTGCCAGTGCACAAAAAAAAAAAACATCCACCTTACCCAGCTTCATGTCTAGCTTAGCTGGGCGGCGCAGGACAACACTGTCCAAGTCGGAGCAGTGTGAACAGTTGGTCGGTTGGATTGCTGAAGACAATGCTTCCAGTTGGTTAAGCACCACCCTCACTTCCACCAGGTCCAGTCTCTGTAGCCAAGAATCTGGTAAACTGAATCCTCACTCTGATCCTCCTTCCTTCCACCATGGAGAGGCTTGCCAAACTCCAAATATCCGAGTGATCCCATACTTGGATATTCCAATGAGCTCTTTCCAGTACCACTATTAGATTTGCCCCTCTCGCCCAGCACGCTTGAAGAGGGACCTCATATTGTGCCCTAATTCTCAACCTCTTGAGCCTTCACAGTCTCAAGAAGATGACGGTGGTGAACGGCAATCATTCGTTTACGAGGTGGATGATGATGAGACATAGTTGCAAATAACTGAGGTTGTGGTTAGGTCAAGTCCGGAGGATGAGCAGAGTGAGGAAGTGGAAGAGGAGGTGATGGACGATGAGGTCACTGAGCCAACATGGGAAGGTGAAAAGCCGAGCGACAGCAGTACAGAGGGGGAGGGATCCGCAGCACCGCAACAGTCTGAAAGAGGCAGTGGGGTTGCAACGGGGAGAAGTCGGCCCACACCAAACAGGCCCGCAACCATTACACCGAGCACCCCCATGCGCAAATCTACCTTGCCAAGGGGTAGGTGTTCCGCTGTATGGCGCTTTTTTGAGGAAAGTGCAGACGACTAAAGAGTGGTAGTTTACAACCCGTGCCATACCAAAATGCGCCGGGGTGTGAACACTAGCAACCTTACCACCACCAGCATAATCCACCACATGGCATCCAAGCACCCTAACAAGTGGGCCGAACGCCTGGGTCCACAATTTGGGTCTGCGGGTCACACAACTGCCTCCTCTTCCCCTGTGTTACGCTCTGCTGGCAAATCCCCTGTCGAAGGCGCAGGCCCGGATGCCTCTCACCCTGCACCTGGATCTTCGCATGGACCGTCAGCAACAACATCCACTTCCCTGTCCCAGCGCAGCGTCCAAAAGATGATAACACAGGCATTTGAATGCAAGCGCACCCACAGGCCATAGCACTAAATGCGCAACTTTTGAAATTACTGGCCCTTGAAATGTTGCCATTTAGGCTTGTGGACACTGTGGCCTTCCGCAGCCTGATGTCGGCGGCCATCCCTCGGTATGCATTCCCCAGCCGCTACTATTTTTCACGCCTTACACCAGCATGTGTCCCAGAATATCACCCGTGCCCTGACCAACGCACGTACTGGGAAGGTCCACTTCACCATGGACATATGGACAAGTGTTGGTGGCCAGGGACGCTACATTTCCCTGACCGCACACTGGGTGAATGTTGTGGACGCCAGGAGTGAGACGTACCCTGAGACACACAGGTGCTAACCACGCCCAGGATTGCGGGCCCTACGTCCATCAGGGTCTCCACCAGCAGCAATGTTTCTGGCTACAACCCCCACTTCTCCTCCTCCGCCGCTTCCTCCTCCACTTCCACCTCCTGCAGCAGTCAGCCATTAGTCGCTAGCTGGAAGCAGTGTAGCACTGCTGTTGGTAAGCGTCAAGAGGCCGTGCTGAAGCTGATCAGTTTAGGGGACAAACAGCACACCACCGCATAGCTGTGGCAGGGTATAAGAGACCAGACCAAGCTGTGGCTCTCGCCACTCAACCAATAACCAGGCATGGTTGTGTTTGACAATGGCCGTAACTTGGTAGCGGCTTTGGAGCTCGGCAACCTGACACACATCCCATGCCTAGCACACGTCTTAAACTTAGTAGTTCAGCGGTTTTTTAAAACCTACCCCAATTTGCAAGAGCTACTAGTGAAGGCGCACCGCGTGTGTGCCCATTTCCGCAAGTCGTACACCGCTTCAGCCGGTCTGTCAACGCTGTAGCAGTGCTTGCGACTTCCAGCTCACCGACTGTTGTGCGACGTGAGCACACGCTGGGATTCTACGTTCTACATGTTGGCCAGGCTTAACAGCAGAGGGCAGTTGTGGAATACCAGCTGCAACATGGTCGTCGCCTTTCGAGTCAACTGCCACTATTCACAAGCGAAGAGTGGGCATTAATGTCAGACTGAGGTTTTAAAAAACTTTGATGAATCCACACAGATGGTTAGTGGCGCTAACGCTATTATCAGCATAACCATCCCACTGCTGTGTCTACTCAAACGTTCGCTGCTCACAATTAAGGAGGACTCTCTGAATGTGGCAGATGAGGAAATGGGGGAGGACATTACACAGGGTGAGGCCAGACCACCCATAGTTCGTCGTCTCAGCACGAATTGGACCATGAAGAGGAGGAGGAGGAGCTGGAGACAGTTGCCTCTGCTACAGAAGGTCCCATGGAACTTTAATTCCATCTGTTCAGTGTGAATGGGCAGAAGAGGAGAATGAGGAGATGGAGAGTCATCCTAATGTCGACATCGACGTCTTGCCTGTTGGTACTCTGGCACACATGGCTGACTTCACGTTAGTCTGCCTTTCCCGTGACCGTCACGTTATACACATTTTAAATAACACGGATTACTGGGTGTTCACCCTTCTCGACCCCCGCTACAAAAAGAACTTCAAATCTCTCATTCCGGTGGTGGAGAGGACGAGTAAATCGGTGGAATACCAGAAGATACTTGTTGAGAGATTGCTCCAAAATTTTCCATCTGACAACGCGGCCAGCAAAGTCTGTGTGGGGAACACACAGCAGTTCCAACAAAGGCAGGGCAACACTCTCCAAGGCACGGAACACTTTCATGACACCCCGCCAGCAACATCACAGTGAAGCGTGGCCTAGTGCTACAAGGAGGGAAACGTTTTGGAAGATGGTGAAGGACTACATAGCAGACCGTGTCAGCGTCCTAAATGAACAGCTCAGTGCCTTACAACTACTGGATGTCCAAGCTGGATACGTGGCACGAACTTGCGCACTATGCCTTGGAGGTGCTAGCCTAAACCTGCTGCAAGTGTTTTGTCTCAGCGTGTATTTAGTGCTGCTGGTGGCATTATAACAGATAAGCGTATCTGCTTGTCCACTGGCAATGCTGACAGGTTGACTCAGATAAAAATGAACAAGGCCTGGATTGCCCCTGATTTCTCTACTCCACCAGAGGAAAGTTGAGCTGATGATGAACATAAAGGCAATTTCAATCTATCATTTATAATGTTCTCAGTCTAGTGTAGTGTATTCCCATACACCTTTTCCACCACAAAAAAAGAGCATATATTTGAATCTTGTTTTCTCCTCCTCCTCATCCAGACTGTATATATTCCCTCCACTCTAATTTCTTTATAGGGTCAGCTCAACTGCAGGCCCTCGGCTAAAAATTTTTCATAGGGTCAGCTTAACACTCGCATATAATGTTTTAGAGCGTCATATGAATAGCATGCACTCGCATATAATGTTTTAGAGCGTCAGCTCACCTGCAGGCACTTGCATATAATGTTTTAGAGCGTCAGCTTAATAGCATGCACTCGCATATAATATTTTAGAGTGTCAGCTAAACAGCATGCACTCGCATATAAAAATGTTTAGAACGTCAGCTCACCTGCAGACACTCGCATATAATGTTTTAGAGCGTCAGGTCACCTGAAGGCACTCGCAAATAATGTTTTGGAACATGCACTTGCATATAATGTTTTAGAGCATCAGCTGAACAGCATGCCTTTGCATATAATGTTTTAAAGCATCATTTGAACAGCATGCACTCGCATATAATGTTTTAGAGCGTCAGCAGAAGAACATGCACTTGAAAATAATGTTTTAGAGCATCAGCTGTACAGCATACACTCACATATAATGTTTTAGAGCGTCATGTGAACAGCATGCACTCGCATATAATTTTTTAGAGCATCAGCTCACCTGTAGGCACTCGCATATAATTTTTTATAGCGGCAGCTCACCTGCAGGCTCTCGCATATAATGTTTTACAGCGTCAGCTGAACAATATGCACTCGCATATAATGTTTTAGAGCGTCATTTGAACAGCATGCATTCGCATATAATGTTTTAGAGCGTCAGCTCACCTGCAGGCACTCGCAAATAATGTTTTAGAGTGTCAGCTTACCAACATGCACTTGAAAATAATGTTTTAGAGTGTCAGCTGTATAGCATGCACTCGCATATAATGTTTTAGAGCTTCATTTGAACAGCATGCACTCGCATATAATGTTTTAGAGCATCAGCTGAGCAGCATGCACTTGCATTAAATTTTTTAGAGCGTCATCTCACCAGCAGGCACTCGCACATAATGTTTTAGAGCATCAGCTCACATGCAGGCACTCGCTTATAATGTTTAAGAGCATCAGCTCACCAACAGGCACTCGCATATAATGTTTTAGAGCGTCAGCTGAACAGCATGCACTCGCATATAATATTTTAGAGCATCAGCTGAACAGCAGGCCCTCGCCCCTAATGTTTTAGAGGGTCAGCTCAGCAGCAGGCCCTCGCCCCTAATGTTTAGAGGTTCAGCTCAGCAGGAGGCGCTCGCCCCTAATGTTTTAGAGGGTCACCAGCAGGCCCTTGCTCCAAATGTTTTTGAGGGTCACCAGCAGGCCCCAATCATAATTTTTCAAATGTGTGTATGATGCCCTCTTTTATGTGTAATAAAGGGTGTATTGCAGTGCCGATTCCTTGTAATTTTTATGCAAAATAAATGTGGAGCCCCAGTTATGGGTCTACAACACAATGAAAGCCAGATATCCCTCAAAGGAAGGAAAACCAAGCAAAGGGGTGTCTCCATTACAGAGATCACCAAATCCACCATATTAAGTGGCCCCTATGTCAAGATCCCGCTTTTTTACAAGCTTTAAGGATGTGACGGGGAAAACCTAAGCCAGGTATCCATCCACAGACAGCTGTTTCGGGGTGTTGCCCCTCATCAGTGTGGAGTAGGATTCTGGCTAACCGGGAGCAATGCCTCGGAGACTACTCAAACACAACAATAGCTGATCTCAGGGAGACCAGCTACAAAAAAACACCGCGGAGCCTCACTTAAGAGTCTCAACACAGCAATCCGAAGTGCAAAGCTCCCTGGGAAACAGGAATATGCAAAATAAATGTGGAGCCCCAGTTATGGGTCTACAACACAATGAAAGCCAGATATCCCTCAAAGGAAGGAAAACCAAGCAAAGGGGTGTCTCTATTACAGAGATCACCAAATCCACCATATTAAGTGGCCCCTATGTCAAGATCCCGCTTTTTTACAAGCTTTAAGGATGTGACGGGGAAAACCTAAGCCAGGTATCCATCCACAGACAGCTGTTTCGGGGTGTTGCCCCTTATCAGTGTGGAGTAGGATTCTGGCTAACCGGGAGCAATGCCTCGGAGACTACTCAAACACAACAATAGCTGATCTCAGGAGACCAGCTACAAAAACACCGCGGAGCCTCACTTAAGAGTCTCAACACAGCAATCCGAAGTGCAAAGCTCCCTGGGAAACAGGAATATGCAAAATAAATGTGGAGCCCCAGTTATGGGTCTACAACACAATGAAAGCCAGATATCCCTCAAAGGAAGGAAAACCAAGCAAAGGGGTGTCTCCATTACAGAGATCACCAAATCCACCATATTAAGTGGCCCCTATGTCAAGATCCCGCTTTTTACAAGCTTTAAGGATGTGACGGGGAAAACCTAAGCCAGGTATCCATCCACAGACAGCTGTTTCGGGCGTGTGGCCCCTCATCAGTGTGGAGTAGGATTCTGGCTAACCGGGAGCAATGCCTCGGAGACTACTCAAACACAACAATAGCTGATCTCAGGAGACCAGCTACAAAAACACCGCGGAGCCTCACTTAAGAGTCTCAACACAGCAATCCAAAGTGCAAAGCTCCCTGGGAAACAGGAATATGCAAAATAAATGTGGAGCCCCAGTTATGGGTCTACAACACAATGAAAGCCAGATATCCCTCAAAGGAAGGAAAACCAAGCAAAGGGGTGTCTCCATTACAGAGATCACCAAATCCACCATATTAAGTGGCCCCTATGTCAAGATCCCGCTTTTTTACAAGCTTTAAGGATGTGACGGGGAAAACCTAAGCCAGGTATCCATCCACAGACAGCTGTTTCGGGGTGTTGCCCCTCATCAGTGTGGAGTAGGATTCTGGCTAACCGGGAGCAATGCCTCGGAGACTACTCAAACACAACAATAGCTGATCTCAGGGAGACCAGCTACAAAAAAACACCGCGGAGCCTCACTTAAGAGTCTCAACACAGCAATCCGAAGTGCAAAGCTCCCTGGGAAACAGGAATATGCAAAATAAATGTGGAGCCCCAGTTATGGGTCTACAACACAATGAAAGCCAGATATCCCTCAAAGGAAGGAAAACCAAGCAAAGGGGTGTCTCCATTACAGAGATCACCAAATCCACCATATTAAGTGGCCCCTATGTCAAGATCCCGCTTTTTTACAAGCTTTAAGGATGTGACGGGGAAAAACCTAAGCCAGGTATCCATCCACAGACAGCTGTTTCGGGGTGTTGCCCCTCATCAGTGTGGAGTAGGATTCTGGCTAACCGGGAGTGTGACGAGACCAATCTCGCCACATTGCATTGGAGAAACCTGGTTGCTCGCCTGCTGCCTTTGGACTATGGCCCCCTGTTAAAAGACATCTTTTTTTACCTGCAGAAAAGCTTAATTCGTGCTTTTCTGCCTGGGGTTCGGTAGTTTTGGTTGAATGTGTTATACCCCAGATAGGAATCCCATGGAGCCCATTCGTATGAAACTGACTGTAAAGACTTTGGCTCCATGGCGATTAAACTGTATTCGTGTGGTCTGGCGCCATTCACTTAATAATGTGCGCTCAGACCTGAGCTATCTGGGGATATGTTAAATGTATAGTTTTAATGTAATGTGTCTTACCTGGTGTATTTTAACAGTAATGCTTGTTCTGTGTCCCCATGTGCATAATGGAGTCTTGTCTCTGAAATGTCTGTGTGTACTGTAAAGGGTGGGACATTGTATATTGAATAGTGATGTCTGTCCTATTGTCCCCACATGTGTATTGGCGATTTCCCTTTGTCCTGAGAGATAATTGAATGACTCCTCAATTGTCTCCAGGACAGAAGACATGTGTATTCGTCTGCCTGTGATGATTGCATTACCCATGTAGGGTGATGGTATCACAGGCAGAGGGAGGGATATGCTGGGGTGTCTGTATTGTCCCAATGTGTGTGATTGGCTGCTGTATCCCGTGTCGCAGTCTTCCTTCTGGTCCTCTAGGGAGTGTCCACCAGGTGGGAGACCTGGATAAATACCAGGCAGGTAGCCGTTAATAAATGTGAGAATTCCTGTTTACCATCAATACGGAGCCTCGTCTCGTTCTTGGGGGATTCACTGTATGCTGTTAGAGACTGATTGCCAGGAGTGTAAGCTGATTGTCTGCTTTTCCTGTTCGTCTGCTAGCAGCTATTTGGGAGGTTCCAGTACGGGAGTTGGAGTGCTATTTTGTATCCAGTTCGGGAGTTTGGTGTTCTGCAGTAGCTGTGCCTATATCTCTGTAAAGGGGCCGATCGCCTAAACGGTTTTTACCCCTTGTCTGCAGAAACGGTCCGTTACAATTGGTGGCGAGCAGCGGGATCGTTCCTACAGCCAGAAGGACAGCTACAGGAGACACCATTTCCTTGGATTTACAAGTGGGGGCAACGCATGTCCCAGTACAGCGACCCTAAAAGCACCAGAATGGAACCAGCAGTGTCATACGAGGAGGAGGACCTGGATGGCCGGGATGCATTAAGGAAAGGCATCTGGTACCAGGCCCTGGACAATGTACAATACCAGCGGGGTGAGAGTCTCCCCAGTGAAGAGCAGCGGTGGCAGAAGCAAGTGGCCCTGCGGATGCCCTTTCTGGGAGAGCAGCCCCTGGATGAATGGGTGAAGGAACTAGAGCACCGGGTATGGCAGGAGCTATGGCTGGAGAATGCCTACCAGGCGCTCTGGTGGTATATGGCACAGTATATACCCTGGACAGCCGAGCATGACAAGCCAGAGGGAGAGGAGTTTGATGGTTCTGGCTTGTTATGGGAGTCCTTTGCAGAGCCTGACTTCGGGAGTCCTGCGCAGAACAGACTTCAGGACATTTTCTACGAGAGGAGGCTAGGCATGACGGGGATGACCCCCATGAGGTAGAGCAAGACCTGGCTCACCTAGCAACCCTGGAGTGGGAACTGGAGCAGGACTACCGAGATCTCTTCCACTCCATTGGGAAGGCTCAGCAGGACAGCAAGGTGACAGATCCAGTTCCAGACCCATTCCGCTGGGAAGATATTATTGAAATTTACTGGGAGGAACCCCAGGCGGCAGGTGGAGATGGGACCGAGGTCTCTCCACCGGTATTGCAGGGAATTGGGAGCCTGAGCTCCATTCCCCAGCGGGAGATATTGCAGGGAATTGGGAGCCTGAGCTCCATTCCCCAGCGGGAGATATTGCAGGGAATTGGGAGCCTGAGCTCCATTCCCCAGCGGGAGATATTGCAGGGAATTGGGAGCCTGAGCTCCATTCCCCAGCGGGAGATATTGCAGGGAATTGGGAGCCTGAGCTCCATTCCCCAGCGGCAGGCTGAGCTACAGGGGGCAGAGGTAGTTGTTCCTGCCCCACAGCAGCAGCGTGATTTTCGGGAATTGGGAGCCCGGTCTCCATTCCCCAGCGGCAGTATTATTTGTTGGGAATTGGGAGCCCGGTCTCCAGTCCCCAGCGGCAGAGTAACCAGCAGGGAATAGAGAGCCCAGTCTCCTTTCTCCAGCAGCAGGACTCTGTATTGGGAGGAGAGACAGTCGGTCTCCCTCCACTGAGGAGGAAGGTATGTATGGGAGAGGAGCTTACTACCACCTCTCCCCAGCGGCGGATCATTAATGGGCAGGGAATAGAGAGCTCAGTCTCCTTTCCCCAGCAGCAGAGCTGTGTAACCGAAGGGGAGACAGTCGGTCTCCAGCAGCAGGACGGTATATCTAAAGGGAGACAGTCGGTCTCCCCTCCAACAACCAGGCTTCAACCAGGCTACCCTCCCAGTAGCGCTGGCAACAGGGCAGAGTGACGCGGGTCTCTGCCCATGCAGCACCCCACCAAGTCAGCGTACCCGTACCCAGCACAGCCGTGGTGAGGCACCTGGACATGGACAAGCTTCTCCTCTACCCAGTTGCAGTAACTATTTATTGTGGGTGGGCTGTGCTGTTGATTGTGTTTTGTGGGTGGGCTGCTGGACTAACAAGGGCACTGACCGGCAGGAGGTCAGATACCCTGTTAGTCTGTTTGGAAAGGGGAGAGATGTGACGAGACCAATCTCGCCACATTGCATTGGAGAAACCTGGTTGCTCGCCTGCTGCCTTTGGACTATGGCCCCCTGTTAAAAGACATCTTTTTACCTGCAGAAAAGCTTAATTCGTGCTTTTCTGCCTGGGGTTCGGTAGTTTTGGTTGAATGTGTTATACCCCAGATAGGAATCCCATGGAGCCCATTCGTATGAAACTGACTGTAAAGACTTTGGCTCCATGGCGATTAAACTGTATTCGTGTGGTCTGAGCGCCATTCACTTAATAATGTGCGCTCAGACCTGAGCTATCTGGGGATATGTTAAATGTATAGTTTTAATGTAATGTGTCTTACCTGGTGTATTTTAACAGTAATGCTTGTTCTGTGTCCCCATGTGCATAATGGAGTCTTGTCTCTGAAATGTCTGTGTGTATTGTAAAGGGTGGGACATTGTATATTGAATAGTGATGTCTGTCCTATTGTCCCCACATGTGTATTGGCGATTTCCCTTTGTCCTGAGAGATAATTGAATGACTCCTCAATTGTCTCCAGGACAGAAGACATTGTGTATTCGTCTGCCTGTGATGATTGCATTACCCATGTAGGGTGATGGTATCACAGGCAGAGGGGAGGGATATGCTGGGGTGTCTGTATTGTCCCAATGTGTGTGATTGGCTGCTGTATCCCGTGTCGCAGTCTTCCTTCTGGTCCTCTAGGGAGTGTCCACCAGGTGGGAGACCTGGATAAATACCAGGCAGGTAGCCGTTAATAAATGAGAGAATTCCTGTTTACCATCAATACGGAGCCTCGTCTCGTTCTTGGGGGGATTCACTGTATGCTGTTAGAGACTGATTGCCAGGAGTGTAAGCTGATTGTCTGCTTTTCCTGTTCGTCTGCTAGCAGCTATTTGGGAGGTTCCAGTACGGGAGTTGGAGTGCTATTTTGTATCCAGTTCGGGAGTTTGGTGTTCTGCAGTAGCTGTGCCTATATCTCTGTAAAGGGGGCCGATCGCCTAAACGGTTTTTACCCCTTGTCTGCAGAAACGGTCTGTTACAGGGAGCAATGCCTCGGAGACTACTTTTTGTAGCTGGTCTCCCTGAGATCAGCTATTGTTGTGTTTGAGTAGTCTCCGAGGCATTGCTCCCGGTTAGCCAGAATCCTACTCCACACTGATGAGGGGCAACACCCTGAAACAGCTGTCTGTGGATGGATACCTGGCTTAGGTTTTCCCCGTCACATCCTTAAAGCTTGTAAAAAAGCGGGATCTTGACATAGGGGCCACTTAATATGGTGGATTTGGTGATCTCTGTAATGGAGACACCCCTTTGCTTGGTTTTCCTTCCTTTGAGGGATATCTGGCTTTCATTGTGTTGTAGACCCATAACTGGGGCTCCACATTTATTTTGCATATTCCTGTTTCCCAGGGAGCTTTGCACTTCGGATTGCTGTGTTGAGACTCTTAAATGAGGCTCCGCGGTGTTTTTTTGTAGCTGGTCTCCCTGAGATCAGCTATTGTTGTTCTTGTAATTTTTGGCAGCCCTTTCACTTAGTGAAGAGGCTTTATGAGTGTAAGAGTCCCACTACCTGAACAATTGTATCACAATGTGAATGTGGCCCTCCTTTATGTGATATACAGGCTGTTTCGGAGTGCCTCTTGCTTGTAATTTTTTGCAGCACTTGCACTTTATATACAGTTGTATATACAGGAAAGAATGTTTCCTGTGAAAAAATTTTGGGAGGGTTTTGTGCGTATTTTTGTCAGTCTCTAAAAGTGGTGTACAACTCGGACAACATGGTTCCCAGCAGCGACCTGGGAGTCAAAGATGCATCCAGACATCGTCCCCATGCTGTTCCCGATCTATTTCGTTGGTGTTTCTGTCACTTTCTGACCTTTTCCAATGCCCTCCCCTCTTCAGAGCAGGGGGTGCCTGGTTGTCTCCCATTGACTTCCATTATACTCGGGTGCTTGGCCGAGCACACAAATATAGCAATGTGTTCGGGGGCGAACACCCGAATACTTTGGTGCGCGATCATCACTACTATTATACAAACACTGGCTGAGGCAGGTTGTGATTGGCTAAGCCAGCAGTTCCAGCTATTTCCTGTGTTTCGAACCATGCCCAGGTCATTCAGTCCAGCAGGTGCGGGAGCAGTGTCAGGACAGCAGCATCGGGGGATAGATAACATTATTAATGATTATTTTTGACCCACCCTGGCCCTTTTTACAAAAATATTGTTCCCCCAGACAACCCTTTTAAACTTATCGGTGGTGCGTTGTGATAACAGTCCCATGGAAATCCATATAAAAGCAGTGCAGTATCAGTCGCATCAAATGACAAAGTCGGCTCTCCCACGTTGTGCGCACAATGTAAACATTAGGACAGGAACTGATGCACTGAGCAGCGATATAGGTAGCAGGAAATAATCATGATGTCTGATTTACTTACACTTTTAATCACATAGATTTTTGACGACGTCTTGGAATCTTTTGTAATGACCATCCCTGGTCTAAAAAAAAAGAAAACAAATATAATTTGAGAAATGAAATCCAGTTGGTCAGCCTAAATGCAAGGCCTCATACATCTGCAAAAGAAAGATGAAAATGTTATAACCATTGGCATTTACGGAAGCTTGGCTACTGTTTACTCGCCCTGCCTAATAATACAGGTGGCATTTGTTCTGGATGGGAAGAGCAAGCCACTGCTAAACACCTGAAGGACAAAAGGATTGGACATGTGGAAATCCAATACAGATGTCAGGGAGAGTCAGGAGGCTGCCATACACATTAGATGGTGAGCAGGTCCCACTGAAATAGGTGGGTTCCATCAAAATACATAATAACATAGTTTGCAAGGCTGAAAAAAGCCATCTGTCCATCCAGTTCAGGCTGTTATCCTGCAAGTTGATCCAGAGGAAGGCAAAAAAGAAACTGTGAGGTAGAAGCCAATTTTTCTCACTGTAGGGGAAAAAATTCCTTCCCGACTCCAATCAGGCAATCAGAATAACTCCCTGGATCAATGACCCCTCTCTAGTAAATATAACCTGTAATATTTTTACCCTCCAGAAATACATCCAGGCCCCTCTTGAACTCTTTTAGTGAACTCACGATCACCGCCTCCTCAGACAGAGAGTTTCATAGTCTCACTGCTCTTACCATAAAGAATCCTCTTCTATGTCTGTATACAGACCTTCTTTCCTCTAATTATCTAATAGATAAGTCCATTGCATATCTAGCTGCCGTGTTGGACCTAACATAATTCTGTAAGTGCAATGTTCCTGCTTCTGTTGGTTCTCTCTTCTCTCCCCCTCATTTATCCCAGTGTTAGCGATAGCAGCAGGGAGGGAGAGGAGGTTGTAGAGGAGCATCCAAGGAAGGTAGGTCCACATGATTTATATAGGTAGGAAAGCAGTATGTGGGGGGAATCACATAGGGAGTTTTCAAGTGCAGAGAAAAATCAGAGCACCCCCTGAAACTCTACAGGGAATATCAGTCAGAGAATGAAGCTGTGCTGATACATGAGAGCTAGTGAGGTCAGCAGCATCTTGGAAACACAGACCTTTTATCTTGAATGTATTATTGGGAGGGTATGTCCACATAAAAAAAGATAAAAACAAGGAGGAGGTTATAAACTATTAAATGATCAGAGGGTATAAAAATAAATGAGGTATGAAAACTGCAGCCTGAAACGTGGTGTAGCAATTTTAATCAAGGTGAACACTAACATAGAGTATGTACAAATATTTATATAAATATATAAATCATAGTTTTTTATGTCACACGTGCCCACCGCATTTAAGTATACTAAAATAAGAAACGAAAGTGTGAATCAGCTCACCGAGTCCTCCTTGTAGTGATTTTTTTTTTCTCAGTGCATGGACAAACAGGGTTGGCTCCCATGTACAAAATAAGCAGTAAAGTAGAAGGTACCAAGAGCTGGTTACATAGTTGTAACACGTAGGTGACTTTGAATTTATAATTGATGTGTCTCAATAAAGTTATTGTGTTTTATTTCCAAATGCCTTCCACATTTGTAAATGACTTTAAATAATACTGTATGTGTGAATGTTTAATATAAAATGTGGTTAGACATTTCTGATAATCCAGCAGAAGTTCAGAAGACGCCAGGTTATAAGAATATCACTGGACAACAGTTTATAGCTGGCGTTTTTAAATATAGTGAATTGCAAACTTTTTTAACAACCTGAGAACTTGTTCTGTGCCAAAAAGAAAGGAGGTTGTTTCATTTTATAGCAGAAATAAAAGCCAAACATTCTTCAGAGTTTAAGAGACATTATTATGTTCTATCACCTGAAATCTTAAGCTTTAACTAACTACAGGAGAAAAATATCTTGTGGATATCATGTCCCACAACTTAATAAGGATAATTGATCACCTGCAGTGCTCAGCGCATCTAATAAAGCCGTAAATCAACAAAACCATTCATGCATTACATCAGACTAATACTATATTCTACACATCATCTACAATGTATTGTAATATTGTTTGTGGTGTAGTATAGAGGATATGTCGGCTCTCCTGTGTGGTGTAATATCGAGGATCTGTCAGCTCTCCTATGTGGTGTAGTATACAGGATCTATCAGCTCTCCTGTGTGGTGTAGTATAGAGGATATCTGTCAGCTCTCCTGTGTGGTGTAGTATAGAGGATCTCTCACCTCTCCTGTGTGGTGTAGTATACAGGATCTGTCGGCTCTTCTGTGTGGTGTAGTATAGAGGATCTGTCGGCTCTCCTGTGTGATGTAGTATAGAGGATCTGTCAGCTCTCCTGTGTGGAGTAGTATAGAGGATCTGTCAGCCTCCTGTGTGGTGTAGTATACAGGATCTGTCGGCTCTCCTGTGTGGTGTAGTATAGAGGATCTGTCGGCTCTCCTGTGTGGTGTATTATAGAGGATCTGTCAGCTCTCATTTGTGGTGTAGTAATAGAGGATCTGTCAGCTCTCCTGTGTGGTGTAGTACAGAGGATCTGTCAGTTCTCCTGTGTGGTGTAGTATAGAGGATCTGTCAGCTCTCCTGTGTGGTGTAGTATAGAGGATCTCTCACCTCTCCTGTGTGGTGTAGTATAGAGGATCTGTCAGCTCTCCTGTGTGGTGTAGTATACAGGATCTGTCAGCTCTCCTGTGTGGTGTAGTATACAGGATCTGTCAGCTTTTCTGTGTGGTGTAGTATAGAGGATCTGTTGGCTCTCCTGTGTGGTGTAGTATAGAGGATCTGTCAGCTCTCCTGTGTGGTGTAGTATACAGGATCTGTCAGCTCTCCTGTGTGGTGTAGTATAGAGGATCTGTCGGCTCTCCTGTGTGGTGTAGTATAGAGTATCTGTCGGCTATCCAGTGTGGTGTAGTATACAGGATCTGTCAGCTCTCCTGTGTGGTGTAGTAGAGAGTATCTGTCGGCTATCCAGTGTGTTGTAGTATAGAGGATCTGTCGGCTCTCCTGTGTGGTGTAGTATAGAAGATTTGTCGGCTCTCCTGTGTGGTGTAGTATAGAGGATCTGTCAGCTCTCATGTGTGGTGTAGTATACAGGATCTGTCAGCTCTCCTGTGTGGTGTAGTATAGAGGATCTGTCATCTCTCCTGTGTGGTGTAGTATAGAGGATCTGTCAGCTCTCCTGTGTGGTGTAGTATAGAGGATCTGTCAGCTCTCCTGTGTGGTGTAGTATAGAGGATCTGTCAGCTCTCCTGTGTGGTGTAGTATAGAGGATCTTTCAGCTCTCCTTTGTGGTGTAGAATAGAGGATCTGTTAGCTCTCCTGTGTGGTGTAGTATAGAGGATCTGTAAGCTCTTCTGTGTGGTGTAGTATAGAGGATCTGTCAGCTCCCCTGTGTGGTGTAGTATAGAGGATCTGTCAGCTCTCCTATGGGGTGTAGTATAGAGGATCTGTCGGCTCTCCTCTGTGGTGTAGTATAGAGGATCTGTCAGCTCTCTTGTGTGGTGTAGTATACAGGATCTGTCAGCTCTCCTCTGTGGTGTAGTATAGAGGATCTGTCAGCTCTCCTGTGTGGTGTAATATAGAGGATCTGTCAGCTCTCTTGTGTAGTATAGAGGATCTGTCAGCTCTCCTGTGTTGTGTAGTATAGAGGATCTGTCAGCTCTCCTGTGTGGTGTAGTATAGAGGATCTGTCAGCTCTCCTGTGTGGTGTAGTATAGAGGATCTGTCAGCTCTCCTGTGTGGTGTAGTATAGAGGATCTGTCAGCTCTCCTGTGTGGTGTAGTATACAGGATCTGTCGGCTCTCCTGTGTGGTGTAATATAGAGGATCTGTCAGCTCTCCTGTGTGGTGTAGTATAGAGGATCTGTCAGCTCTCCTGTGTGGTGTAGTATAGAGGATCTGTCAGCTCTCCTGTGTGGTGTAGTATAGAGGATCTGTCAGCTCTCCTGTGTGGTGTAGTATAGAGGATCTGTCAGCTCTCCTGTGTGGTGTAGTATAGAGGATCTGTCAGCTCTCCTGTGTGGTGTAGTATAGAGGATCTGTCAGCTCTCCTGTGTGGTGTAGTATAGAGGATCTGTCAGCTCTCCTGTGTGGTGTAGTATAGAGGATCTGTCAGCTCTCCTGTGTGGTGTAATATAGAGGATCTGTCGGCTCTCCTGTGTGGTGTAGTATAGAGGATCTGTCAGCTCTCCTGTGTGGTGTAGTATAGAGGATCTGTTAGCTCTCCTGTGTGGTGTGGTATAGCGGATCTGTCGGCTCTCCTGTGTGGTGTAGTATAGAGGATCTGTTAGCTCTCCTGTGTGGTGTAGTATAGAGGATCTGTCAGCTCCCCTGTGTGGTGTAGTATAGAGGATCTGTCAGCTCTCCTGTGTGGTGTAGTATAGAGGATCTGTTAGCTCTCCTCTGTGGTGTAGTATAGAGGATCTGTCAGCTCTCCTTTGTGGTGTAGTATAGAGGATCTGTCATCTCTCCTAACATTTTTATTTTAGTCATCCAGTCATTGTAATTATTTTATTGTTTTATTTGCCCTTTTCTATTCTTTTGGTTGACCTTGAGAATTCAGAAATTAAGGCCATTTTATAGCACTTTGAGTTCTAGAAATTTATGGCAGCACAAGTGGACAGTCGGTTTTTCATTCAGCTTTACCAGATTTAAAGACAACACTTTGGTTGATTTAATTTCTGATGCCTGCAGATTTTTGAATGCAGCTCTGGAGTATAATACATTCTTTAACTCAACATCAGTACAGGAAAAGTTTTGGAAAGCATTACAAATTGGCACAATTATTTTGAATAATTTTATATGTAAACGGTAATATTGTCGCCAGGGGTGGACATATGCTTTTAAGAGATTTACAGGATTTTAATGATGTTGATTAGTGTTGAGCTAATCAAAGCATCCGAAGTGGAATTCGATCGAAGTTTAGGAAAAATTTCATTTGCCACAAATCCGAATTACCTTACGCTTCTTGGTAACTAATGTTTTTTTTTTTTTTTTTCAAACATGGCTGACACACATGTTACAACTTGAAAGTAAGAAGCTCAGGAACGCAATATGACCCATAATTATGAGCATCCAGCCAATCAACAGTTAGCAATTCCCTGTGATGTCACAGTCCTATTAAAGCCTCATCCCGCACTTTATCCGCCATTTCACTGTGATCTGAGCTTAGGGAAAGACATAACAAGCGCTTATGTGCTTGGGACAGTGTTTTAGAAACCTATTTATAGAAGAATACTGAATAGGGAGAGTGCAAGGACAGTGTAGGGAGATCATAGGGAGTGTTGTTAAACACTGTATGAAGTATCTAACAGGATAAATCAGTGACGTTCACAATTGTCATTAATACTCAGCCTGGTAACGAACGTTAAAATAAAACAAAAAAATAACTTTATTGTGGATTCAATACTAAAATCTGGGGCAATACAGCACATCTAAAGCATCAAATACAGGCTAGGGTGCAATAGTTAATCAGAGGTATGTCTATAAATATTCCCCTCAATCCTATTGCTTCCCATAAGGTTTAAGGATACACTAACAGTGTGTCAGCCAGGTAGTTTTCCACACTGGTATACACCTCAGCTATGTACATATCAGCTGCTACAAGGAGCAGAGCAATCACGACCAGCCATGCTAGTAAACAACCCAGTCTATCTATACCAGTGAGGTTTTAGGCAGGAAGTCAGTACTCTGTATTGCGTTTTACAGCAGCACTCACTAAGTAATAGTGTTACTGACATTAGGTGCCGATATCTGCCCTATACACTATCACCCTGCCTGTGGAATCCTATCTACTAGATGATAATTCACCATGTCCAGTCAGCATGTGAACCTAATAGCTGCTCAACGCGTTTTTACTGAAGTAGTAATTCCCCTGTGTCATCAGGAGCAGATATTAATAATGGCTGCAAAAACAGAAAGTGCTATCTGCCGATGATGGTGTGCGGACAGCATGTATCCGGCAATGGAATGGCCGTGACACTGTAGGAAGACCATAGGGAGACTGCAGGGACAGAGCAGGTTGATTGTAATGTAATGTAATTGTCATGTTCATCTTGTTGAACTGCTGCCAGAATCCCAGTTAATCCATTAGTTTATACATAGAATTACTGTGCCTCAGTATTAAAGGGCGGTCAAATATATTGCCATGTTTATCTTGTTGAAGTGCTGCCACAATCCCTGTTAATCTGTTAGTTTATACATAGAATTACTGTGCCTCAGTATGAAAGGGCGGTATAATATATCGCTGTGTGCATCTTGTTGAACTGCTACCACATTCTAAGATGAGCAGTTTTCTTCAGCCGCCTCCTGAACATGTGTTTGGACTGCCACAACATGCAATATAAAAACATTTTTTTTTATTCACTACTTTATTGACAGTGCCTCCATTTCTTTATTTTGTTCCACTAAGGAGCCATTACACTCCATGGGCGTGCATAGGTTTTTGGCTTGACTGAAGGGCGCTGTATACTTTTCTTTTTGTTTAACAGAAGGGATTATCTATGAATCTTGGTGCCCTGCACAGTGATGTAGATGGCGATAAATTAAACCTGTAATAATGATGGCACAGTACCTACAGAACCGATTAACTATGACTGTGGGGCACTAGAATGTAAGGCACATGGCGATACCCTAACCCTGCACTCTCCCTGCAGTTTAACTTCCATGGCTTCACACTGAGATTGGGCTGAATTGGGATGAATATGATTAGGCAGAGTGGCCTGGATATACCTTATTTATCGCGACACATGACAAATTAATTTGTAACTAATCTAATTTCTTGTCGAAGTTTGGCGAATTGGTCGAATCAAATTTTTCAAAACTTTGCTCATTTCTAATGATGAACTATCATAGGATAAATAATCAATATATGATCAATAGGGGTCAGACTCTCAGGACCCCCACTATCAGACTGAAGGGGTCGCGGCACTACAGTCAAATTGACATGAATGGGAGAGAGCTGTACCCAGTGTATATGGTTTTACGATAGAATCTCAAATACGAATTACCTGTAGAAGGTGTGGACACAGATTCTGGGGTTATTGTAAGGTAGCTTATGAACTGGCCATCCACCGAGAAGATCAATGCTTTCTAGCAAACGTATGTAATCAGGTCCTTCTTGGGAGTCACTGCTCAAGAAAATGTTCAGGAAGTCCTAAAAAAAAAATGTATGGAACCTCAATATTTTTCATTATAGTCTTAGTAAGTGTATAGAATTCCATATCTAATAGACAAAGACATCAATGACCGCCAAGTCCAGGAGTATGTAGGCTCTTGACTGATATGAACATCCCTTGTCAACCCTACCATGATGTTAAAATGGCTAAAGTATGCTAATCCATATCACCATGGGCAGCACCATGCCAAGAGCTGATGCCATCTGGCATTGATTGCCTGGTGCAACGTCAATGCAAAAGAATCAAATTTAGATAGACAGGGCCATGTATGTCTTCGCTAACAAAGTTCCATATCACTGCTCATTTTTCCTCAGCAGTATTCACATGAATGGCCCACCATTTGATGTATAGTTGTGATGAGTCAGCCAGAGTAGGAGTGACTTTTCAGCAGCTCTCCCCTTCAGTTTATAGGTCCCCCTACCTATGAAGTGCAAATAACCTAATAGAGATTGGACAACTTCAAAATCTTAACCTGTAGATACCTTTGTACTTACCTTGACAGTACCGCTACCTTGGTCACTACCCTTCAGAAGCTCTTTCCTTTGGCTCATAGAACCCCCCATTTAAAAAGTTTGGGGTGGTGTTGGGAAGAGGGTATGCAAATTAGCTCATGATTAGTCTGTTTAAAAGGTCAAACATTGACTTATAGGATAGGGCCCTTACATCTGGTGGCATTAGAGGCGGAGCTTGCTAAGAGTACATTTGCATCCCTCTCTTCCCAGAACTCCAGAGGAGCATGTGTAAGAGGCAGCCCTGATCATCCAGCAGCATTTCCAGCACTAATATATATGCAGACTGTCATGTTTCCCTCCAGCCACCAGAGGCCACCGTGGCTGAGTAAGACAGTGAGAGGTGTTGTTTTCCAGAGGATAAGGAGCTAAAGAAGTTTCCCGGGCTGAGCAGTGAGCCTGGGCTGAAGGTGTCTGAGTATACAGAGAAGGACTCTGTCCACTGAGAGGGAGATCCACAGGGAAGATTAGAGTGATTTCTCCCTGCCTGCTGTGACACAGTATCTGGGACTTTAGAGTGTGTTTGTTCCCTGACTGAGCTGATGTTTCCTGGTACAGAAGGGAGACTGCTGCAGTGTGAGGCACTTACCAGAGGGGCTTGTGAGTGAACTCCAGGCCCTGCCTGATGATATGTCCTGAGCTGCTGACTATCTCTGACCAGAGTTACAGAGGCTACAAAGTGAGGCTTGCAGCATCACCCCTGCCAGAGCTGAGCCACGTGGATGCCTGACCTGCGACCTAACATAAAGGAGAAGACCACGCTGAGCCAAGCAAGCAAGCAAGCAACCAGATCAGGACCCAGACTGTATCTGCCTGCATATGCCGGACACAGAACTGTGAGTGCACTGATGCTAATCTGAGTTAGGACATAGTGGAAGAGGATTTAGTTAGTGCACAGTAGAAGTGCACCCCGGGTAGCGAGGACAGGTAGGAATATCTAGAAGAGAGTAGCCTGCCATTTTTGTACTTGTGTTTGCGATTCAGTTGTGTCTTTATGCAAATTGCCATTATCATTATTGTGAAGTCTCAAGCTGTTCATACTGTTAATCTGATTTTCCGGCAGTTAGAGCTCTCTTTTAATAAAGCCGGTTTCTGCTTCAGCCTCCTTGTCTGCTGCACTGTACTTGAATCCTGCTCTACGGTCTCTTCCTCTGCTGACCGTTACAAGTGGCGCTGCGAGCAGGGTACAGTCACAGAGATGCAGGCGGCCGAAGGCAATGTGCATGATGTTAATGTGAGTACCTCAGGCAATGGTGGAACCCTTGCAAGGGCCCTCCCTATTGGCACATTATTCAACTTGCTACCCAAATTTGATGGCCAGAACATGACACTGTCAGACTCGGTGACAAGGTTACAGAGTGCTGTTAGGATTTACAATGTCAGCCCAGAACTACAAGTAGAAATTGCTTTGGCCGCTCTCGAGGGTGAGGCCCGAAGAAATGTTCACCTACAACCAGAAGCCACGCGCAATACATTGCGAGAGATGGTGAGATTCCGTGAAAAAAATATATGGGGAAACAGCCAGTGCAGGGCACCTCCGGGCGAAGTTTTTTTACCGGATTCAACGGGAAGACGAAGGTGTCTCTCAGTATGCAACAGCCCTACAGGAAGTGTTGGCCGAGGTACGAAAAAAAAGAGGCAGACGGGGTTACTGGCATGGGACCCATAGACCGGATACTGCGGGAACAATTTATTCTGGGGCTCTACAGCAATCCCCTGAAACAGGCTCTGCAGGAACGAGTCAGAGTAGACCCTACCCTAACCTTTCGACAAATATTGGCAGAGGCCGTGACGCGAAACAAAGAAGACGGCTATGCTTCTGGAGTAATACGGACCCAGACCGTTACATCCCCCGGGGTTACAAGAAATGAAGAAGCCCTGGTCAGAGTGGTACAAGACTTGCAGAGCTCCCTGAGTGCCATGCACGAAAAGTTGACACACCTGGAGAAATGGATAGAGTCGTGCCATACCCCTGAGGCTGCCTATCCGGCCCGACAACAAACCTATCAGGCGACTCCGTGGGTTCCTACACCTGAATGCCCTTATGCTAACTTACCATACCATCAAGCCCCTCATTACCCTCCAGTGGGGCCATCCAGCCAAGCTCTAAGGGCACCTCCCGCCCGCAGGCAAAAAGTGGGCCGTCAAGGGGCACAGTGTTGGCGGTGTGGAGATCTAGGACATTTCGCCAGAGAGTGTCGGAATAACCCAGCTGGACGCCAAGTGCCACCGTTAAACTACCGACCCCTGCAGTAGTGGGGCGTACTGCCGGGGAAGTGGAGAGCCAAGTTACTCATCAAAGCTCCGAACACCTGGTCGCAGGGTGTCCCACTATACGAGCTGAATTTGAAGGTGTTCCGGTCGACTGTTTAGTGGATACTAGGTCTCAGGTGACAACTATGCCCGAGTCATTCTTCTACCGTTACTTTCAAGCGCTGGCCAAGCCAGAGCGAGAGACACTGGTCCGGGTTACATCGGCTAACCAACAACAGATTCCTGTCACAGGGGTCGTGTGGATGAATGTACGGCTATGTGGACAGGAAGTGGGACGGAAAGGTATCTTGTTGGTCCCCGAAACGTTCAAAGAAGATGTGCCGGTGATAATGGGCATGAATATCCTGCGAGAATTGGATCAGATCATGTTCACCAAACGGGGGCCGGGTTACTGGAAGCAAGCCGCCCCGCACAAACCTACCCAGAAGGCATTTCAACGGCTGATCCGTTTTTGTGGAACACAGAGAAGTGTACCAGCACACCAGGCGGTGGGAACGATCCGAGCGCCAGGAAAGGCTACCTTCACCCTCCCCCTGGTCGTGAGACCGTGCTGACGTTACCCGTGGGAACTTTCCGCAATCTTGAGTGGTCCAGAATGGACGAGTACCCATAAGAGCTGTGAATGTGGGATATCTAGAAGTTCCCTTGATGCCAGGAGTGGAACTGGCTCGTGTATACCTACATCAGGGAGAAATACTGAGTCAGAGAGAAGTGACTCTAGCTCCAGTAGGGGATGCTGTTTGGACCCTGGCAGTTACTGCCAGTTCAGAAGAGGCGCCGACCCCAGAATGGAATAGGGGAACCATCTTGGACCAAATGGAGATAGATGTTAAGGCTCTCAGTTCAGACCAACAGCGAGCAGTTGAAACCATGCTGTGGGAGAATCAGGCTGCAATTGCCCGCCACGCCGATGACTTTGGCTGCACGAATGCTATCACACATGAGATACCGACAGGGGACACTCCACCAATTCGGGAGAGATATCGGCAGATTCCGCCCAAGTTGTACCAGGAAGTGAAGACGCTATTGAAACAGATGATAGACTCCGGAGTGATGCGGGGAAGCCAGAGCCCTTGGGCAGCCCCAGTGGTGCTTGTCAAGAAGAAGGACGGCACTATTCGATTTTGTGTGGATTACCGGCGGTTGAACGCTTGCACTGTGCGACACTCATATCCTCTGCCACGCATCGAGGAGTCTCTGACGGCTCTAGGACGAGCCAAATACTTCTCCACCCTGGACCTAGCAAGTGGGTACTGGCAAGTACCAGTGGCTGAGCAGGACAAGGCAAAGACAGCATTCATACTCCCCATGGGGTTATTTGAATTCAACAGGATGCCATTCGGACTGACTAAT
This sequence comes from Bufotes viridis, assembly GCA_033119425.1. Taxonomy (NCBI): domain Eukaryota; kingdom Metazoa; phylum Chordata; class Amphibia; order Anura; family Bufonidae; genus Bufotes; species Bufotes viridis. The sequence goes on from CM065591.1 coordinate 485,617,573, forward strand.
GCCCCTGGAACCTTCCAGCGGCTGATGGAGAGATGCCTGGAAGACCTGAATTTTGAAGCCACTCTGATATGCCTAGACGATATCATCGTATACTCTGCTACTTTTCAGGAACACTTGAATCGGCTAGGGCAGGTACTCGAGCGACTGCGATCCCATGGCCTGAAGGTAAAGCCAAAGAAGTGTCATCTCTTCAAGAGGGAGATCGAGTACCTGGGCCATAGGGTGTCCCAAGACGGAGTGCTACCGTCCCAAGACAAAGTGGCTGCAATACGACAATGGCTAGTGCCCAGAACACTGCGTGAGTTGAAGGCCTTCCTGGGACTGACCGGGTACTACACGCGGTTCATCAAAGACTACGCAAAAATAGCGGGCCCTCTGAATGAGTTGTTGAGAGGAATGGCTGGGCAACCCAAGGGCCAAAGTATCTCCTGGGGACAGAAACAGGAAGAGGCCTTCCAGGCCCTGAAAGAAACCCTGACATCGGCCCCCATCTTTGCTTATGTTGATTTTGATAAACCATTCATCTTATCTACTGATGGCAGTCTCTATGGACTTGGGGCAGTCCTGTCGCAGGTACAAGATGGACACGAGAGAGTGATCGCTTATGCCAGTAGATCCTTGCGAGATACGGAGCGAAACCCCCATAACTACAGTTCCTTCCGGCTGGAACTCCTTGCCCTGGTGTGAGCTATGACTGAGAAATTTGCAGGATATCTGACAGGAGCTAAGATCTTCATACGGACGGATAACAAACACCTGGCCCATCTGGGTACTGCCAAGTTGGGAGCCCTGGAGCAACGCTGGATGGCTCGCCTTGCAAAGTATGACTTCTTAATTCGCTACCGCTCCGCTACAGAGAACACTAATGCTGATGGTCTCTCGAGGGTTACTTTTGAAACTCCAGTAGGGGATATTGATGAACAAAAGGAAGAAGATGAAACTCCTGACTTCCACAAGTTCGCTCCCCCCCAACAGTTGCGGCCCAGACAAGTGGGGAGGCCCGTAAGCTACCCAAGGCATTGGGGAGAACTAATGAAGAATGGGGCAGATTGCAAGATGAAGACATTGGACTGCAGCAAATGAAAAGCTGGGTAACCCAGTGCAGGAAACCCAACAAACAAGAAAGGACTGATCTGGATGCCGAGATGAAGTCCGTTCTACATCAATGGGACAGACTGGAAGTGCATGGAGCTGTTTTGTTCCGCAAGTGGCAACAGCCTGCCGACCTAGAGGCGAGGTGGCAGGTAGTGATACCCAGAAGAATGGCACGGGAGATAGCCAAAGAGGCTCATGAGTTTGGAGCTCACTTTGGGCCAGTCAAGACATACCAGTGGCTGCAGCGTTATGTGTATTGGAGGCCACAGTTGAAGAAGTTTGCCGACAGTGTCGAGTGTGCGAACTCACAAAGAGTACAGAACAGAGAGCACCCCTACAGTCCATCCAGACCAAAGAACCACTGGAAGTGTTGATGATAGACTATCTCCTTGTGGGACAATCGTCAAGAGGTCCACAGTATTGCCTGGTCATGATCAACCACTTCTCCAAGTTTGCAGTAGTCACCCCAACTCGGGACCAGACGGCCGAGTCCGCTGCACGAGCCATTTGTCAAGACTTCATTCGGGTCTATGGGTGTCCAAAGTGGATCCATTCAGATCAAGGGGCGTGCTTTCAAGGAAAAGTGATGGAGGAGCTACATCGACTGTATGGCATTGAAAAATCCAGGACAACTCCCTATAATCCCCAAGGAAACGGGGCCTGTGAGCGCTTTAACCGAACATTGCTGCAAATGCTGAGGACGCTAGAGGAAGACAAGAGGGCACACTGGCCTGACTACCTGCCAGAATTAGTCTGGGCTTACAATAATCGTGTCCACACCACCACCGGTTACACCCCATACATGTTACTGTTCGGTAGGGCTGGTCGAGAAATCGTTGAATTAAACCTAGAACAGCCAGAAGACCTAATAGAACGATCAACCACCTCATGGGTGAAAGAACACCGTCAGCGTCTCCAGACCATTCGCCGGTTGGCAGGTCAGCGGTTACAGGAGAGAGCTCATACAGACCGTCCTCCAGTTCAGGAGGTTCCATTGCAGCCTGGGGATCGGGTACTGGTACGAGAGAAACGTCCCAGAGGCAAGTTGAGTGAGCGTTGGGAAGTACAGCCATACAAAGTGATCAAGAGAGTGTACCCTAATGGTCCGGTCTACGAAGTGCAGGTTGAGAATGAGGAATTTGCTTCACGGACTCTACATAGGAATATGTTACGGCCATGCCGGTCCAAAGATCCCGCACCTGTTCAGAGGACACCTCCTCCTTCTCCTCCTCCTGCCCCATACTCAGAACTTGTTATCTCTGATGGAGATGATGGTGAAGACTGGTGGACTGCTCCCAACACTGAAGAAGCCTCCCAGGCTACAGGTGATGAAGTCACTGTCACAGAACCATTGCCAGCCCGTAATGGAGAGGGGCCCTCGGACACACTCGAACCTCCTATTGTGGTGGATGAATCCAGACTGGCAGTTCCTAGTGGAGAGAGTCAGGTCGTAACAGATAGCCAAGACCTCCGGAGATCCAGTAGGCTTACTGCAGGGGTTCCACCAAACAGGTACGCTGCTGATGAGTTCATTTGGTCTACCTGTATGTATTGTGGACAACGTTGTACTGCTGTATAAAAGTTGCACTAACCATTATTTCTATGGACTATATAGCAAGGCCGAGGACGGCCACCTTTAAGTGGGGAGGCATGTAAGAGGCAGCCCTGATCATCCAGCAGCATTTCCAGCACTAATATATATGCAGACTGTCATGTTTCCCTCCAGCCACCAGAGGCCACTGTGGCTGAGTAAGACAGTGAGAGGTGTTGTTTTCCAGAGGATAAGGAGTTAAAGAAGTTTCCCGGGCTGAGCAGTGAGCCTGGGCTGAAGGTGTCTGAGTACACAGAGAAGGACTCTGTCCACTAAGAGGGAGGTCCACAGGGAAGATTAGAGTGATTTCTCCTGCCTGCTGAAAGAAAGGAAATCTGCAGCACTCCACAAGTTCCTTATCAATCCAAAGATTTATTTGCAGGCAGCAAATACAGGCGACGTTTCGACCGGCAGGTCTTTATCAAGTCTTTATCGAAGCGTCGCCTGTATTTGCTGCCTGCAAATAAATCTTTGGATTGATAAGAACTTGTGGAGTGCTGCAGATTTCCTCTTCTACAGTTCTTTGGGACCTTGGTCTGAGTTCCTATCTGCCTGCACCAACCTAGGACCGAAGCTCCGGTACCTATCTGAGAGACGTTGCCTATAAAAGGGTATGTGGAGTGCTGCTTGAATTTTTGTTTCCATGCCTGCTGTGACACAGTGTCTGGGACTTTAGAGTGTGTTTGCTCCCTGACTGAGCTGATGTTTCCTGGTACAGAAGGGAGACTGCTGCAGTGTGAGGCACTTACCAGAGGGGCTTGTGAGTGAACTCCAGGCCCTGCCTGATGATATGTCCTGAGCTGCTGACTATCTCTGACCAGAGTTACAGAGACTACAAAGTGAGGCTTGCAGCATCACCCCTGCCAGAGCTGAGCCACGTGGATGCCTGACCTGCGACCTAACATAAAGGAGAAGACCACGCTGAGCCAAGCAAGCAAGCAAGCAACCAGATCAGGACCCTGACTGTATCTGCCTGCATATGCCGGACGCAGAACTGTGAGTGCACTGATGCTAATCTGAGTTAGGACATAGTGGAAGAGGATTTAGTTAGTGCACAGTAGAAGTGCACCCCGGGTAGCGGGGACAGGTAGGAATATCTAGAAGAGAGTAGCCTGCCATTTTTGTACTTGTGTTTGCGATTCAGTTGTGTCTTTATGCAAATTTCCATTATCATTATTGTAAAGTCTCAAGCTGTTCATACTGTTAATCTGATTTTCCGGCAGTTAGAGCTCTCTTTTAATAAAGCCGATTTCTGCTTCAGCCTCTCCTTGTCTGCTGCACTGTACTTGAATCCTGCTCTACGGTCTCTTCCTCTGCTGACCGTTACACATGTATAGCATATAATTCTCCTCACACCACTAAAGCACCCGCCTTGATATAGTATTCTCAGAATCCTGACTTAGGCCTCTCTGCTCTGCACTGATGAGGGGCAATCACCTTGAAACAGCTGTCTGCAGATGAGGTGTTAAATTCAAGGATTATCCAAGTCATGTCTCAAGGCCTGTTTAAAAGGTTGAACATTGACTTATAGGATAGGGGCCTTACATCTGGTGGCATTAGACCATTCGCCGGTTGGCAGGTCAGCGGTTACAGGAGAGAGCTCATACAGACCGTCCTCCAGTTCAGGAGGTTCCATTGCAGCCTGGGGATAGGGTACTGGTACGAGAGAAACGTCCCAGAGGCAAGTTGAGTGAGCGTTGGGAAGTACAGCCATACAAAGTGATCAAGAGAGTGTACCCTAATGGTCCGGTCTACGAAGTGCAGGTTGAGAATGAGGAATTTGCTTCACGGACTCTACATAGGAATATGTTACGGCCATGCCGGTCCAAAGATCCCGCACCTGTTCAGAGGACACCTCCTCCTTCTCCTCCTCCTGCCCCATACTCAGAACTTGTTATCTCTGATGGAGATGATGGTGAAGACTGGTGGACTGCTCCCAACACTGAAGAAGCCTCCCAGGCTACAGGTGATGAAGTCACTGTCACAGAACCATTGCCAGCCCGTAATGGAGAGGGGCCCTCGGACACACTCGAACCTCCTATTGTGGTGGATGAATCCAGACTGGCAGTTCCTAGTGGAGAGAGTCAGGTCGTAACAGATAGCCAAGACCTCCGGAGATCCAGTAGGCTTACTGCAGGGGTTCCACCAAACAGGTACGCTGCTGATGAGTTCATTTGGTCTACCTGTATGTATTGTGGACAATGTTGTACTGCTGTATAAAAGTTGCACTAACCAATATTTCTATGGACTATATAGCAAGGCCGAGGACGGCCACCTTTAAGTGGGGAGGCATGTAAGAGGCAGCCCTGATCATCCAGCAGCATTTCCAGCACTAATATATATGCAGACTGTCATGTTTCCCTCCCGCCACCAGAGGCCACTGTGGCTGAGTAAGACAGCGAGAGGTGTTGTTTTCAAGAGGATAAGGAGTTAAAGAAGTTTCCCGGGCTGAGCAGTGAGCCTGGGCTGAAGGTGTCTGAGTACACAGAGAAGGACTCTGTCCACTAAGAGGGAGGTCCACAGGGAAGATTAGAGTGATTTCTCCCTGCCTGCTGAAAGAAAGGAAATCTGCAGCACTCCACAAGTTCCTTATCAATCCAAAAGATTTATTTGCAGGCAGCAAATACAGGCGACGTTTCGACCGGCAGGTCTTTATCAAGTCTTTATCGAAACGTCGCCTGTATTTGCTGCCTGCAAATAAATCTTTTGGATTGATAAGGAACTTGTGGAGTGCTGCAGATTTCCTTTCTTACAGTTCTTTGGGACCTTGGTCTGAGTTCCTATCTGCCTGCACCAACCTAGGACCGAAGCTCCGGTACCTATCTGAGAGACGTTGCCTATAAAAGGGTATGTGGAGTGCTGCTTGAATTTTTGTTTCCATGCCTGCTGTGACACAGTATCTGGGACTTTAGAGTGTGTTTGCTCCCTGACTGAGCTGATGTTTCCTGGTACAGAAGGGAGACTGCTGCAGTGTGAGGCACTTACCAGAGGGGCTTGTGAGTGAACTCCAGGCCCTGCCTGATGATATGTCCTGAGCTGCTGACTATCTCTGACCAGAGTTACAGAGACTACAAAGTGAGGCTTGCAGCATCACCCCTGCCAGAGCTGAGCCACGTGGATGCCTGACCTGCGACCTAACATAAAGGAGAAGACCACGCTGAGCCAAGCAAGCAAGCAAGCAACCAGATCAGGACCCTGACTGTATCTGCCTGCATATGCCGGACACAGAACTGTGAGTGCACTGATGCTAATCTGAGTTAGGACATAGTGGAAGAGGATTTAGTTAGTGCACAGTAGAAGTGCACCCGGGTAGCGGGACAGGTAGGAATATCTAGAAGAGAGTAGCCTGCCATTTTTGTACTTGTGTTTGCGATTCAGTTGTGTCTTTATGCAAATTTCCATTATCATTATTGTAAAGTCTCAAGCTGTTCATACTGTTAATCTGATTTTCCGGCAGTTAGAGCTCTCTTTTAATAAAGCCGGTTTCTGCTTCAGCCTCCTTGTCTGCTGCACTGTACTTGAATCCTGCTCTACGGTCTCTTCCTCTGCTGACCGTTACACATGTATAGCATATAATTCTCCTCACACCACTAAAGCACCCGCCTTGATATAGTATTCTCAGAATCCTGACTTAGGCCTCTCTGCTCTGCACTGATGAGGGGCAATCACCTTGAAACAGCTGTCTGCAGATGAGGTGTTAAATTCAAGGATTATCCAAGTCATGTCTCAAGGCCTGTTTAAAAGGTTGAACATTGACTTATAGGATAGGGGCCTTACATCTGGTGGCATTAGAGGCGGAGCTTGCTAAGAGTACATTTGCATCGCTCTCTTCCCAGAACTCCAGAGGAGCATGTATAGCCTATAATTCTCTTCACACCACTAAAGCACTTGCCAGATACAGTATCCTCAAAATCCTGACTTAGGCCTCTCACCCAGGTAAGCCAGTACTCTCTGCTCTGCACTGATGAGGGGCAATTACCTTGAAACAGCTGTCTGCAGATGAGGTGCTGAATTCAATGATTATCCAAGTCATGTCTTAAGGCCTGTTTAAAAGGTTAAACATTGACTTATACTGTAGGATATCTACCTTATATCTGGTGGCATTAGAGGCTGAGCTTGCTAAGAGTTTATTTGCATCTCATGTTCCCAGAATTCCAGAAGAGCATTGCCTGGACTATAAGACTCCTCATGCTGCTAAGGAGGTATAGTATCTCCTAAATCATGACCTCCTGCTCTGCCCTAATGAGGGGCAATCACCCCAAAACAGCTGTCTGCAGATGAGTTGCTGGTTTAGTTATTAAAATGTCGACCATTGACTTATAGGATAGCTGCCTTACATCTGGTGGCATTAGAGGCAGAGCTTGTTAAGAGCTCACTTGCATCCCTTTCTTCCCAGAATTCCAGAGGAGCATGTATGGCCTATAAGACCGCTTAGATGCTCTTCATAAGTTATGAGTTATTCGCTGAAATCTGTATAGCGCCACCTGCTGTTTGCTCTTTTTCTAAATTCTTTGTCCAGCTGACTGAGATGAAAGCTCACTGCTTACATCCTTCAACTGCAGCAGAAAGGACACGCTTGAAATAAACCAAGCAAAGAAAAGAATGGGGATATCTTTGGATCCATTTGAGGTACATGGCTGGTTCCAAGTTTGTTAGACGGAGCTTGTCATGGGCTATATGATGAAGCAAATGCATAAGACATCCTATTTACAGGCATATTCCGGGATTTTATTGATTGCCTAACCTCTGAAGAAGACACAGCTGGTTACTGCAGCACTGCACCCATTGAAGTAAATACTGCAGTAACCAGCTCTACCACTATACAATGGAGGGCGATACGTAGTTCTACACTGATTTCAGATGAGAGGGCTACCGCCGAACAGCTGGTCAGCGGGGTGTGGGTTGTTGCATATTGGGAGCCTGTACCAAAGGTAGGCCATCAGTAACAAAATCCTGGACTACCCCTTTAAGGGCTTGACCCACTTCAGCAGCAGATTACAGAATGTGGATGCTCAGTATCTATGAAGGACAGGGATTCCTGGAACTGAAGGTTTTCAGAATATCTATTCCTTTTTTCCAGAAGAAAATAAAATGATGAGCTAAGTCAATTGTAAAACATTATGGTTATAATCAATCTCTCATATTCTACAACATTTGCAGAAATTACTCTTTCTTTCTGAATATATTTTATCATTAATCACTTGGCAAGACTGAAATTGGTACCATAATGAATAATCAGAACATCATATTAAAATTATGCCGTGAATTACTGCGCTCGTATATTGCTCAGTGTAAACTAAGGAGGATTTCATTACACACTGGGTGATTTATTTTTTGCGCATTGTGAAATTAGAAATACTAGGTGGGAAACCAAGTGCACACAATGCTGACAGGGAACCGTGACGTGAATTAACCGATTCTGTCTGAATTCTGATGCTCAAACGTTTCATTTAAATAACAACATGTTTGAAGGATTTTCTCTTTTTCTTCCCGCTATTATTTTATTTTTATGCATTTTTAGTTAGTTTTTTTAACTTCCTGTTTGAAGAAATATCCTGACGAATCAGAACAATACATTTTGAAACAAAAACAATGTATTTATTTTCAGTGAAAACTAGTTTTGCTACTAAGTGAGAAGAACGTGTGCAGGGCTCCCCTCTCCGGAGCAACTGCATCATTAGCAAGAAGAAAAGGGAGAACTGGACCAAGGGTTATGGTTAGAGTGTGGGGTGGGTAAAAAACACGGCTTCTCTCCTTGGTGGGTATTCCTGGCATCATAGTAGCAGGACTATTTTAGGCTACTTTCACACTGGCATTTTGGTTTCCGTTTGTGACATTCCATTCAGGGCTCTTACAAGCGGTCCAAAACGAATCAGTTTGCATTCTAATGCATTCTGAATGGAAAAGGATCCACTCAGAAATGAATGCATCAGTTTTCATCAGTTCAGTATCCATTCCGCTTTGGTGTCCTTCTGGCGAAACTGACCCAAACAATGTAAGTCAATGGGGACGGATCCGTTTTCACTGACACAATCTGGCACAATAGAAAACGGATCCGTCCTCCATTGACTTTCAATGGACTTCATGACAGATCCGTCTTGGCTATGTTAAAGATAATACAACCGGATCTGTTCTGAACGGATGCAGATGGTTGTATTATCTGAACAGATGCGTTTGTGCAGATCCATGACAGATCCACACCAAACGCGAGTGTGAAAGTAGCCTTAATCTTTGCAGTGATGCCCTGACTTTTATTTATAAATCTTTGGAGGAGTAAGTTATTACAAACGTTTTAATAATCCATTTTTCATACCAACTTGAAAATTGTATATACACAAAACAACTGAAAGGTGGCATGAAGCAGGATGTGCTCCACCCAAAAATGCATACACATACAGGGGAGCAGATCCTGCACTTGTGGCCCGTTGCTAACGGCGATCCCCAGCAAAAACTCATACGGTGGAGGATGCCCGCAGCGGACCACAAGTACCACAATAGCATCCTACACAAGACGGCAATAGTGTGGATGTAATAAATAATATAACAATATAGCAATAACAAATGACAAGACAGGTGCACACTGCGGTCTTACTAAGCCCTCAAACTCATGTTAAAATTGAGAGGTTAGTCAACATGTCCTGCAATGGAGGACCATGTCTAAGCCCGAGCACCACGCCAAGGTTTCTCAAGTAGCTCGGGTCCTAACACTCACCTACCTGTGCCATATGGGCAATACCAGGGGCCAGTGGGCGTAGTTAAAGGAAAGTATAGGCCGACTCACAGCAAACTCCTCAATTACCTCCAGCATGTAACCATGCCTGCAATGGGAGGAGGAAGAAGGCTGTGAGCCCCACCCAAGACTGGCTGATATGGCCCAGGCCTGACAGGTGCACCTGTCCATAAAAACGTACAAAAAGTGCCAAAGATCGTGCAACTATAAGGGCTTCTTCACATCACCGTTATGGCTTTCAGTTATAACATGGTTATAACGGAAAATAACAGAATCCATAAGACGGAAATCAAAACAGAAACCTTTAGAGGTATTCCATTTTTATCCATCATAATAGAAGTATATGGGCAAGTATAATGGATCCGTCTGGTTCCCTTTATGCTGGGCGGAAAACAAAGTTCTGTCGACAGGTTTCTGGCAGCCATTTTAAATAATTCCCGGAAAACCATTTTAAATACACAGAAACACTCATTTTAATGCAAATCAACACAGGCCACACTCCTTTTAGGTCTGTATTACAGTAGGTTTAGTAAGGACAGTGTATAAAAATATGGTATTAGCATAGCTATAAAACTTCTTACCTGTCTAGTTATAGCAAGCAAGGACACAACGTCATGGCATACCACTGTTGCGTTCCTCTTGGTGTTAGTCAAAATGGCCACGTCCTATTAAACAAAAGATTTCATCAAAAATAACATTGTCATCTTGGTATAAAAATATTGCAAAATATGCATTAATTTTACACAAATGATAACTTGAAACTCTGTGGCTCAAGTGCAAAATCTGCAGTCAGGATCCCCATCATGTTAAATTTTTAACACTGATGCCGCTTTAAAGAGGTTCTCCGGGAGTTATTTAAAATGGCTGCCAGCTACCTGTCCTAGAATGTGAGAAGGACTGGTTGCCCTAAATTGCAGAACTGCCTGATGGGAAGGGCATAGCCTTACTACACACTGCACTCTGGCACTTGCTTAAACTACATATTGGTGAGTTTTCTTGTCAGGCTGCTCAGCCATGATGGCATATAGTAGGCAGGATCACATCATTACCATCTATTGTAGTGTGGTATAGTGATGTTATGGAAGTGGAAGTAGATGTACCTACTGAACTGGCTTGCTGTAGGCTACTCCTAAGAGCACTATTCTGGCAGCCCCTTGTTTTTCACCCTTTAACCCCTATTCAGCTATCTAGACTCCTCCTGAAGTAGTCTCAGTTGAGAGGATGCTGACCAGGGGTCTAGAGTCATCCCTAAGATATGCACTGAGGGGTCAAGCAAAACCATAGTCCAGGACAAGTTGAGATCAAGGTAGGCAGAGTTTGTGCAATCCAAAATTAGTTTACAGATCAGGACAGGCATCTCAGGGTCAGTACGAGGAACAGGCAGAGGTTAGATCAGATAACAAAGGGTCAAATTCAGAGACAGGCTTATGTTGGTACACGGGCAGGCAAGAAGATAATGGTGCACCCTAGCAGAATACTAGACAACTAGAACTAATTGCTTTGGCAACTTCCCAGACGGAAAGGTCTCTTATATACCCTATGGTGGCCAGCCACTGACTGGAGAAGACTGAGGTGGATGGACACTGGTCCTTTAAGAGTCAGAGGAGGCATGCATTTCCTAGAGCTGGAGAGAGGCAGAGCAGGCAAGCAGCAGACTTCAACCTGCCTGGAGTGAATAAGAGAATGCCAACGGGCACAAGAGAAGGGAAAGTGAATGTTTCGGTGGCCCTGCCCACCAGGTGGAGAGAGTCAGCGGTGGGCACAAAACAATAATATAACAGTATAGTTGTAAAAAAAAAAAGACATGGATGTGAATCTGTCCGTTTGGTAATGGCTGTCCCTGGTACTAAAGTTCACATTCAAGTGAAAGAAATTGAACCTCAGTATCAGGCAAAGCCATTACCAAATGTATGGAGCTCTGCTTGCTAAACAATGAAGGGTCTGCAGTGCTTTTTGGATCACCACGGTCCCCTTAAATCAGCTGATTGGTGGGGTGCCGAGAGTGGGATCACTAACTATCTGATTTTGAGGACCTATCAGTCCTGGAAAACCCCTGTAAGCCCCACCTCTGATTTACCCAGGGTGTATCTGAAACCGTAATGAAACACCCATTATTTTTGAATATGTCCCACCTGTTTTACAAGACTGTCCTGTGAACCATGTCTACTGGAATGTCTGCAACACTACTAATCATTGGATTATCCTGCTGCAATTAAAAAAAAAAAATCAAAAAGGTGTATATAGATAATGTATGTCTACACATGAAGGTTGGGAGATGTGGAGGCCATGTGCATAAATGGCTTGTCTACCAGCTTCATCTGCCAGCATTGTGTTCGCAAAGTATGTGTCTGGAGTAAATTTCTCCTTATGGAGACTGCCAGCTGGTATGGGGGAGCCTTACGGGCACAATGCTCCCTGGGAAAAGATATGCAAATTAGAAGAAAACTACAGTAAGTGGTAGCTGAGCTGCAGCAACCTGGCATGGTCTCTACATGGCTCTTTTCTCTGTGTTAGTTTCGGGACCGGTGGATACTACCAACAGATGATTGGTGAGGGTGGTGGATGTCAGACTCCCACCAACCTAATATTGATGACCTATCTTAAGGATAGCCTTCTTCCTTCTAGAGGAGAGCTAATGTGGCATGGAATGGGTGCAGTAGGATATATAGTCTGTGACAGTTAATTTTTGGTCAGTTTGTCATAAACATAAAGTGGTAATTTTGGGAATTACTATTGGGTATGTGAGGCCATCATTCTTTTGCACCTAGGAAATGTCACACCATAGACAATGGACCGACATTTTGTAAATGGTTAAGGTAGTTTAATGATTTTTCTACCAAATGATTAACGACACAACACAGTTTCAATAGGCTCTAGAAAATTAAGAAGTTTGAACACATTTAGCCTTAGGATAAGGGAACATTAATTAGACTGTACAATATAATAAATGACAAACATTCTATTTCTAGCAAAAGAGACCATCAAATATGAAATCTAGCTGCTGTACAATGTGCGGAAGAGTGTGTTTGCATAATACTGGGCCTGGATTTGTGAAAGACCACATATACCAAAGTCTTAATGAATGTGCCATCCTGCAACCTTTTCAGAATTCCAATGAACAGATGGAGGACTGGCACCCACCTCAGTTAATGGATTCCCATATTCTCATTGACTGATATTATGGGGAATCACCTTCACTTCCCTTGATGTTATTAAACTGCAAGAATCTCATGGGAAATCCTCAGTTGTTCCAAGGCTGTGGTCGCATATATGGGATATATAAATGAGAGGTGTCCCGATAGAAAAAGGTAAAACGAGTCTTCTATCGTGGTACTTGCTTTTCGACACCAGGACACAAGGTTTTGGTTTTTATTTCCCCCTCTATGCCTTTTCTATTTGACTTGGGTCAGTTCCCCACATCCACATTCCTATCAAAACTCTTCAATAGGTTCTTGGCACCAATTAGTAAAAGGGATGAGACAAATTGGGTTCAGTGGTCTGCCTCTATGGTATTTACACACAATGATAGATAGATTAGATAGATAGATAGATAGATAGATAGATAGATAGATAGATAGATATCTAAATAAAATCCAGTGTGAACAATTGCCTTCAGAAGTCACCTAGTTAGTAAAGAGTCCACCTGTGTGTAATTTATTCTCAGTATAAGTACAGCTGTTCTGTGAAGGCCTCAGTGGTTTGATAGTGAATGTTAGTGATCAAACAAGGAAAACCAAGGAACACAACAGACAGGTCAGGGATAAAGGTGTGGAAAAGTGTAAAGCAGGGTTAGGTTATAAACAAAATATCCCAAGCTCTGAACATCTCACGGAGCACTGTTCAATCCATCATCCGAAAATGGAAGGAATATGGCACAACTGCAAACCTACAAATATATGTCCAGCTACCTAAACTGACAGCCCAGGCAAGGAGAGATGCAGCCAAGATGCCCATGGTCACTCTGGAGGAGATGCAGAGATCCACAGGACAACAAAATCTGGCCTTTATGGAAGGTCGGCAAGAAGAAAGCAAGCCACAAGTAGTCCTAACGTGCTCTGGTCGATGAGACCAAAGTTGAAACTGTTTGCCTAAATGCAAAATGCTATGTGTGGTGGAAAACTAACACTGTATATCACCCTGAACACACCATCCCCACCGTGATACATGTTAGTGGCAGCATCATACCTTGCTCCTCCCCGACTGTCCTCTGACCCATCTGCTCTTATAGATGCTGTTATATCCTCCGACCCTAAAACCCCTAGCTACTTTATTCTTTTCTACTTGTTTATTATGTTTATGTACTTAATAGCATTATGTTGACAACCTAACGGTTAACATTTTGGTACACTATGTTAAGTTGCCAGGGTAATGTACTTGGGCCAGCCCTAGTCAGTTAATGTGTATGTGTGAGTCTAGCTGAGCTACAATGAAGACCTACATGTGTTATCTCCTAAGAGAAAGTTCAGAGAAACTTAATCTCTTGAGATTTCAACTGCCAAGAATGCAACTTCTCTATAAAAGCCCTTAGAGAGATACCCCTGAGAGAGGGAGATTAGAAATTAATGTCTAGAACGCACAAAGGAAATAAGATAGATTCAAACAGAAAGGTATTGTGCACGTTTATGGCAGAAAGACTTTGTTGCACATGGATTGGCCACCTGTATCTGGTATCTGCACCCCTTAGTCTGGAAATTGGAGAGGCATTGAACAAGAACCTCATTGCATGCCTGTAGTTCTGCTGAGAGACTGCAAAGTGCCTTTTAAGAGAGAAAGCGAGGGGATACTACAACCTCCATCATTGTGGCTGCTCAAACGCTGCTATTGAGAAAGGACTGCACTGTGATTTCCTTTGGAACTGTGCTTTGTTACTGTCACATGTACTACTACTCCTATTTGCACTTTAGTAACCACTTATTTATTGACACCAACGGGCCTGGTTATTGAATCCACTTATCCGGCCTCTTCACCTGCTCTCCTGCCTTGCACCCAGACAAACACCTAACCCCAAATACCACCAGGCAGAAGCCCCAACACCAGGGAGTGCTCCAAGGGAAGAAAGGGTACACCCTCCAGTCACTACACAGCCCCAGGGAGCAGCAGAGGGAGATATTGCCACTGTGAACTGTGAGTACTACCAGCATAGACACTCCCATCCTCCTCCATGCACGCCTCCTGCGGGCTAGATGCACTATCACACTTAAGAACTGCTTTATCTGTAAGATGGATGGATAGTGAGATACACAGGAAAACTTGAGATTTCTTCTGTGATATCTTACTTTAATGTTTTTTCTTTGAGTTATTAGGAGCGGCACAATGGGACACCCGACACCATGAGGTCAGTCTACGAGGCCAGTTAGCTAAACCAGTCGTTCTCCAGAAAATCTGATAGAACTACTGTTTTAGCAAATAGACAAAAACAGTCAAGTCGTTAGCATATCTTCTAAAAAAAGGATGGAAATTTCCCAGAGAGAAGTTACATGCAAGCTTTTACAGAATAGACGACACAAAGCTGTTAACATCTCCTAGGTTCTCTACTATTACACTGTAATAAGTGTAGATAAATCCTCAGCTCCAGTTAATTAAGAAGCCCACAGGTATAGGAGTCAGGTGTCACTAATTAGCAAGCATCCTCTCTACAACCATGGCTGGTGCATTCTCTTCTCCTCATGACTGAGCTCCAGGAAATTGCTCGTTGCTGCGGTCCTCTGAGGTCTTAGATGCCAACTGGGATTCCAGCCTACGGAACTTCCTACTCCCTGAAAGTTTCTTTTAGAGATTTGCATTAATTGACTTTCAAATCTAATTGTAAGCCCCCATAGCTCCAATTCTATGTAGTTCTTGGAATGATTCGCTCTGCCAGACATGAAAAGTTCCACATTTGTCTGTGTTTATGACTCAAGATGCGCAGCTGCTTGAAAGTCTATCTGTTGAGACTTGAGAAGGTCATTCTCATTACTGCAGTTATTCTCATGACTACATGTCATGCCATGGGGAGTGAAGCGCTAAAATATCAATTGGAAAATGAATGCATTCACTTCTGGGTAATTCAGTATGCACAGCCAATCAGTGTATGAGAAAGAAGATTCATGAGAATATCTGGCGTGTGAATAGCCTGATTTTACAAAGCTCGTTGACAAGTCATATAGTGTTATAGAGAATGAGGAGGCCCATTTCCCTATTTTTGGCTGGAGGTGGTCAGTCATGCACAGTCTATTCTCAGTCATGGTCATGTACTTTTTTGCTGCTAAAATTGTCAAGAATTGCAACAAAAACCACAAGCTGACCTTTCTGGGTGAAGAATTGCTAAAAAAAAATGAATAGGACGAATGGACACTGAGAGTTCAATTTTGTTTTATGCAGAGTGGGTGCACACGTGAATTTAATACCCTGATTCCTCTCTACCTCCAACCCACCCACACACAAGATGGTGGGTGAAGTAACGAGGAACCCCACACTTATGAATGCTGATGTTGAAGGCATACATTGTATTTGATGTGCAAGGTACCTTTAAGGCTATAGCGGTAGATTTACCGTTTGCTTGAGGTCAAGGGTTACACATTGGACAATGTAGCATTGTGCCGCACAGTGGGGATAGATCAAAATTGCAGGAGCTCAGTGTCTTATGTCTGCTGAGACTTCACCACCTGTAATTGACAACCCTTCCCTAAAATCATTTCTGCCCTAATCTCCCAAAATGTGACATGTAATTTTGAGCCGGAACCTGTCCACTCCACTCCATACATGCTTGATATTTCTCCACAGTAATCTCTGATCCACAGACATCCACACAACTCTGCCTTAATGTCCAGATACCTCCCTACACATAATCTCTGACCCACAACCTGTGTCCTTCATACATCTCTGCCCTAATCTCCTGATATCTCCCTACACGTGCTGTAATCTCCAATCCACCTCCTGTCTTCTCCATACACCTATGTCCTAATCTCTTGATACCTCCCCATCTGTAATCTTTAGTCCATAACTTGTCACCTTTATACATCTCTGACCTTATCTCCTGATACTTCCCAACATGTAATCTGTAGTCCA
Organism: Bufotes viridis; assembly: GCA_033119425.1. Lineage (NCBI taxonomy): Eukaryota > Metazoa > Chordata > Amphibia > Anura > Bufonidae > Bufotes > Bufotes viridis. Next base: position 485,634,036 of record CM065591.1, read on the forward strand.
CAACCTGTCCCTCCATAATCTCTGCCCTACTCTCCCCATGCACCCCTAAATCTAATCTCTGGTCTACAACTTGTCCCCTTGGTGGCCTGTGCACACTGCTGTTCCTCTACTGTTGTCCCTTCTGTTACGTTGACGGCCTGTGTACACCACTGCCCTGCTACTTCAGACAGGCACAGGAGCCTCTCCACTCACCCTATGTCTGTTGAAAGTCCAGCGCTCCGAAAGTGAGCATTGGGGCCGGCGTCCTGTGTGTCTATTGGGGATATTCTTCATTGAACCTCACCTCATTCTGCAGTATTGCAGGGGTTAAACCCTTCTGTGGTTCTGTGTGCAGCTACTAGGCTGTTTTTAAAGTGGTTTTCAGCTCTGCTATATATTTTGTGCTGTTAGTCTAATTATTTGCCTTAGCAATTGGTTCACTAGTCTGCTAGTTGCTGCAAAGGTGTACCGTATCTGACTGCCTCTGTACAGATTTCTGCCTTATTCCTGACTCTCCTCCTCTGCTGCTTGACCTGTGCCTGTTTACCATACTGACACTTTGCTGCCCTGAACTCGGACTTGTTTCACAGATTAGCACAAACTCAGCATGCCCTGAGCTCGGCCTGTTGCTGACTACAAATTAGCCTGACCCCTTGGTGCCTTGCACCAGTGTCTCCGATCCCTGTGGGTCACATGTCAACCACAGGATATGTCATCAATTATTTGATTGGAAGGGGTCCGACTCCTGGCACCCCAACTGATCAGCTGCTTTAAGAAGAAGCCATGGCGCTCACTGGAGCCAGCAGCTTACCCTAGGCTAGTGATGTCCTATTCATCGGTCATGTGGCCTAGGAGCAGCTAAGTCCCATTCAAGTGAAAAGGGCTGAGTTGCAATACCAAGTACAGCTGCTATCCAATGGACGGTACTGTGCTTGGTAAGGTGGCCATGCTGGCAACGCTCAACGGAACTATGGTGATCACAGTGGCCTCTTCGGCCTGTCGGACCCCCACCACTCAGATACTGATAAACTATTCTGAGAATAGGTCATCAGTATAAAACACTTGGACAACCCCTTTAAAGAAATAGAGCACTGCACTGCACCTTATCAAGTATATTAGGAATATGCTCCTTTCTATGTAGGCTATCAGCTTTTTCATAGTAACAGTAGGGGACTGCTAAATTGAGATAACACTTTTTAAAGAAAGTTAGCTTGCTAGAGCTTCGATTCAAGCAGAGCTATGGCAATGAGCCCTGCTTTGTGATTTCTGTGCGAGAGTTTTCATTAAAGCTTGATTGATTGATTTTAAATCAGCATCAAGCCCCTGGATGTTTCCCCGGTGCACAGAACATAAATTGGAATGTATTACTCATTATAATTTACAAACATCCACTTATCTGCAGAGCGGCTTATTCTAACTCTGTCATGCGAACGGCATAATAAACCAACCAGCACCTACCCCAAAGTACTTCCCTTTCTTCAAAAAGGCCACCGTCTTGGAAAAATGTTCCCCCGTCTTCTTACTGAGTGACACTTTGGTGACTACAGCCGTGCCCGAGAGAATCAGGTAGAAGTTTTGAGCAACGTGCCCTTGCCTTATGATGACTCTTCCGGGCCCAAAACTATAAAACAAATTAGTGCAATTGGTTACAATGCAAAGCACATCCTGGCAGAGAAGTCAGAGCTGTGTAATAGCGGTGTGTTTCATAAATATTCAAATCAGCAAGGCGCGTTAAAGTATCACGCTCCATTTTAACAACTGTCTGGCACTTGTTCAATAACTAAGAATTAGCAGGAAATAAAAACTTTTCCCTCTTCGTCGTAACTTTCAGAGATAGGTGGTTTTGCCAATAGTGTCTTCAAATGCTTATAAGGTACTTTTGAGATTTCAGACGGTCGGAAAATAGCCTTTTAGATACTTGTTCAAAGTCCCCAGGTTGCACTAAAAATTGCATGCTTATCTATAGCCGCTTTCTCCGTGGCTGCACCTCCCATTAAAATGAATGGAAACCTAAAGAGAACAGTTTACGTTCCTAACTTATGGGCTGAGATGTGGTTGTTCCTATCCCTGGGGCACCTTCCTCTTATGTACCAAACCTAGTCATAGATAGGCTTTGCTTCACCTGGGATAAAATTTAGATTGTTGCCCTAGTTCTGTATCTAAAATACCATGACCAAGACAGAGTGGCTTGTTAACATTCCCCCCAGCACCCACAATACATTGAATGACAGCCTTCCCCCTAGTTACATTCCTTTATAACAATACTGTAGGAATGATATATGATTTACAGACTTGGACTGGGTTGGAAAAATAAGGAAAGAGCATGGAAGTGTTTGTCTACACATAAATACACATATGTGACCAGGGGACTAGAAGATTCAGTGCCTTGGTCCCAAAATGCTTGACTATGGTTCCAGGTTTAATTCTCCAGGTTCCAAAATCAAAAAAATTAAATACATGTGACATATGAGAACATCTATGTTTTTTTACTTTGGTTGGAACACCTTAACTCTTACATGAAATGAAAGCCATCAGTTTGTAGGCACCAAAAGACAGTCTGAGGTGGCTTTTAGACCACCCCCACACACACACACACACACACACCGTCACCAGGGCCCAGGTATCGTTGTTAACTACAAAGAAGTAACAGGAAACAATCTGATTATAGTTTTCAAATTTAGGCGAATTGAGTAATGGTTTCAATTAAATCCACTAAATCACAATTTTAGTGCCTTAGTGTCAGATTGAAAAGAAGTCAGTTAAAGAAGAACTAAAGGAATTTTTTCTTTGATTATATAGTGCAGTATAGGCCATTTTTAAAGAATAAGATAGAGGTCCTTAAATATATTGTGTATACCTTTTTTATTACATATATTATTTATAGGTTAGCAGCCATCTTGATTCCTTCTTTTCCTACATTTCCCATCATGCCTGGCTGTGCAGAGTCTCACCACACTGAACTGTGTAAGAGAAGCCTGAAGACCTTCTGTCCTCTCACACTGCAGGGTCTCCATGTGATGTAGCTTCACTGTCTTCCCTCTCTCTTGTCATCTCTCTCTCCCCTGTAAGCTGTTACATGCAGGAGGCAGGAGGATCAGTGTGAAGCTACATCCCATAGAAGTACACTGGAGAGTCAGCACACACAGATAGTACAGGCAGGGAGTGTGAGTCAGGAGGTTTGTATAACTTCAGCTAATCACTCTATACATTCGCCTACTATATATCTGCACTCCTGGTACTTTGGGTAGAGGAGACATTATATCTTCAACAGAATATAGATATACAGATATACAGAGGAAGATGGATGGTGAAGAGGGGCCTGATAGCAGCAAGAGAGATTTGATTGGTGATGATTTCATCCTATAGTTCACAGTAAGTCGGCCACACAGGAGAGACACATTAGAGCACATGACCAGGTTATGAATAGGTTCAAAATGTATGGATGCAACTGAGTTAGAGTGTAACAAATTACACTGCTAGAATACTGGTGGCGAGTTGGTAATATATGTACTTCTTTAAGTGTGGGTGGAGACCAGAGGAAGCCCATGTAAGCTCAAGAGAGCATGCAGATGTTACACCTGAAAAATCTGAAATCCAGAACCCCAGGACTTTTTGGATTGACAATAGAAAAGAACAGCCAAAAATAAAAGAGAACAGGCAAAGATCTATCTTGTACTGTACAAATCACCGCCACGTTAAGTATATGCCAGCAGATGAACATAATTCTTTGTGACAAGTCAGCCTTGAAGAACTGTCCATTGTAAAACCGTCCATTCATAGACTGACTGTGATTCATTGAGCATCAGCGTTAATGTTTTTAAGCATAAAGTTTCCGGCTTTGTTCAGACATTAGATCATCCTGAAGAAGTCCTCGATCTCAAAGGCTGGAGATGAAACTAGGTCAGTGTGTTTTCATGCACTTTACAGTCGCTCTATTTGATCATGAGGAAAAGCTGATATAAGCGTCTGTCAGACATTATCAGTCTTCACAACCCTGTGAACTCCGTATCGAGTTCCCTCTGATAATAAGACAAAATGGCATGTGCTTAATTATCGCAAGTACAATCTAGTTCTCTTCCGCCACTGTATATTCAGCATTAGTAAATGAAATTTTATTACAGTATGTGGTAGAAGAGTTAATTATCATATTCCACAGACCATAGGACACACAGGACATCCAGGCTTAGACATCATAAAATTAGAAAAATAAATGCAATATTAATTGCAGCGTCTCTGGTGGTGATGGGTAATGGAGTGGTAATGTCATTGGTGCTGCTGTTCTAGAGTAGAGCCCCTTACTTGGTGGTCTAGGGAAGAAGGGCATTCATATTTTATGACATGGTGGTCTATAATAGAAGAAGGGATTAACTGGTAGTCTAGGGTTAGAATGGATAATATTTTATTCCCTGGTGGTCTAGGGTAGAAAGTGATAATATTTGATTCCCTACTGGTATATGTTAGAAAGGGATAATATATTATCCCCTGGTGGTCAAGGGTAGAAAAGGATATTATTTTATTTCCTGGTGGTGTAGGGTAGAAAGGAGTATGTTATTCCCTGCTGGTCTAGGATAGAAAGGGATGTTTTATTCCCTGGTGGTCTAGAGTAGAAAGGAATATTTTATTCCCTGGTGGTCTAGAGTAGAAAGGAATATTTTATTCCCTGGTGGTCTAGGGTAGAAAGGGATATTTTACTCCCTGGTGATCTAGGGTAGAAAGGGATATTTTACTCCCTGGTGGTCAAGGGTAGAAAGGGATAGTATTTTATTCCCTGGTGGTTTAGGGTAGAAAGGAATATTTTATTCTCTGGTGGTCTAGGGTAGAAAGGGATGTTTTATTCCCTGGTGGTCTACAGTAGAAACTGATTTTTTTTTCCTGGTGGCCCAGGGTAGAAAGGGATAGTATTTTATTCGCTGGTGGTATAGGGTAGAAAAAGATAGTATTTTATTCCCTGGTGGTCTAGGGTAGAAAGGGATATTTTATGCCCTGGTGGTCTAGGTTATAAAGGGATAATATTTTATTCCCTGGTGATCTAGGGTGGAAAGTGATAATATATTATTCCCTTCTAGTACATGGTAGAAAGGGATAATATTTTATTCTCTGGTGGCTAGTGTAAAAAATAAAAAGAGATAAAATATTATACCCTGGTGGTCAAGGACAGAAAGGGGTAATATTTTATTCCTGGTGGTCAAGGATAGAAAGGGATAATATTTTATTCCTGATGGTCTTGAGTAGAAAGGGATATTTTATTCCCTGGTGGTCAAGGCTAGAAAGGGATAGTATTTTATTCCCTAGTGGTCTAGGGTAGAAAAGGATATTTTATTCCCTGGTCAAAGGTAGAAAGGGATAGTATTTTATTCCCTGGTGGTCTAGGGTAGAAAGAAATATTTTATTCTCTGGTGGTCTAGGGTATAAAGGAAAGTTTTATTCCCTGGTGGTCTACGGCAGAAAAGGAATTTTTTTTCTGGTCGTCAAGGGTAGAAAGGGGTAGTATTTTATTCCCTGGTGGTATAGGGTAGGAAGGGATAGTATTTTATTCCCTGGTGGTCTAGGGTAGAAAGGGACATTTTATGCCCTTGTGGTCTGGGGTAGAAAGGGATAATACATTATTCCCTACTGGTATATAGTAGAAAGGTATAATATTTTATTCTCTGATGGGCTAGGGTAGAAAATAAAAAAAGACAATGTATTATACCCTGGTCGTCAAGGATAGAAATGGACAATATTTTATTTCCTGGTAGTCTTGGGTAGAAAGGGATATTTTATTCCCTGGTGGTCAAGGGTAGAAAGGGATAGTATTTTATTCCCTAGTAGCTTAGGGTAGAAAGGAATTTTTCATTCCCTGTTAGTCAATGTTAGAAAGGGATAGTATTTTATTCCCTAGTGGTCTAGGGTAGAAAGAGATATTTTATTCCCTGGTGGTCAAAGGTAGAAAGTGATAATATTTTATTCCCTGATAGTCTAAGGTAAAAAGGGATAGTATTTTATTACCCTGGTGGTCTAGGTTTGAAAGGTATAGTATTTTATTCCCTGGTGGTCTAGGGCAGAAAGGAGTATTTTATTCCCTGGTGGTCGAGGGTGGAAAGAGATATTTTATTCCATGGTGAACAAGGGTAGAAAAGGATAGTATTTTATTCCCTGGTGGTCTAAGGTAGAAAGGGATACAATTTTATTCCCTGGTGATCTAGGTTTGAAAGGTATAGTATTTTATTCTCTTATGGTCTACAGTGTATTAGAGGGTTAATTTTACATATTTTTACTGCTTCGGCGTGGGACACCCATGACCCCTCCGATTGTTGCTTTCTTCTTACATTCGTTCAATAATCCTGGGAGGACAAGTGCAAACCATCTTTATGCAGTATGCATAGCTGCATGCCTGTTTGAGTCTACAGTGTGCTGAACAGTATAGTCATTGCAAGCAGCTGCAGACAATACACGTAATAACAGTGCAGATATACTGTATATATCCCAACTTACCCCGTGTTTAGTTCCCTGGCAAACCAGGGTAAAATGAAGCTTTACAAGAATCGCCTCACAGGTTTTTGCAATGAGTCCTGTGGAGTCCTTTGTGTGATTTGCGCATCATGCTCAACTTCCTCTTCTTGCCCTGCACTATAATTATACAAATCAATGCCAGACAGAGAGGGAGGACTCTGCCTGATCATGAAAGGGGTTGTTCCATGAAATATATTCTACAGTTTTCAAACTAACACCTGGATCTAAATACTTTTCTAATTGCTTGTTATTAAAAATTTTGCATTGACACTGAGTTATTCAATAAAATGTATCTGTATAGCGCCACCTGCTGTTTGTATCTTTTCCTTATTTCTTTGTCCTGCCCACTGAGAAGGACTAAACATGCTCAGTTTCATCCTTCAACTGCCTCCTGAGCTGTAATAGGGTGAAAGCTGCAGCAGAATTGACACTCCCCCTAGCTGCAGCACAAAAGACACGCCCTCCTGGATATAAATCTAGCAGAGCAATGAATGGGGAGATCTCTGGATCCATGTGAGGTACAGGGCTGGTTCTAGCTTTAGTAGAAAGAGATTTTCATGTACTATATGATCTCTGACTACATTAGTCGTGGAGTAACCCCTCTAAGGAAGTGATCAGAGGGATTTTTACTGTAAACCATATGACAGTTGTTTTTTATTTCATCTTCTTGCGGAATGTTGTGACTTACTTTTTTCCTCAGGGTTCAACAACTTCATCAAGATGGATGCCCTGGTGGGCACAACGTTCTTAGATTTTTAGGGATTTTACATATTGAAGCAAAAAGAGTTTAAACCAAGCATAGTGCCATTGTAACACATGGCTCAGGCAAGAGATTATGAAGCCCGGTGAGAGCAGGATTCAGATGCCTTGCCCTGTCAATCACTAAAGGTAAAGAGAGGCTTTCTGTCTACAAGGTGGTGGAACAAAGGGTGCACCAAGGAAGTAGAGACCACCCTTGGTGCACTGAACAGCTCATTAGCATATTGGAACAAAGTGCTTTTTTTTCTGCCCAATGTAGCAACGTTTCTGCAAGCCCTATCAGGAACTAGGCTTGGATTAATAAGCAAAAACCAGCTGAAAGAATCCCTTTAAGAAACAGGTCAGGATTGAATGACAAGAAGACACATTCTCAGATATAGCTGGCTCTCTGATTTGGCGCCATTCATCAGACTATGTCCCTTAATGTTATCAGTGGGTTCAGATACAGTAGTTCTATGTAGATCAGACAGATGGAGGCAGCAGTCAGATATCTAACATCTACTTTCGTGCAAGGTGAGGTGAGCTCAACAGCCTGCTCTATGTACCAACTTCTGCCTGACTTCTGGAACTAACCCTTTGCTGCCTGACCTGACCCTTGTCTGATCTGTGTCTTGACCCTCCCTGACCTCAGACTGTTTATCGGATTGCATTTATTTTTCCTGCCCTGACCCTGGCCTGTCTCTGACTACGGTTTTGTCTGATCCCTTGGTGTCTCTTCAGCCGTCACTTGAACAGAGACTTCCCCAGGTGGTAGCAGTCTGGTAGTTCCCCTACAATAGTGTCCGTATCCCTGTACAGAGGTTAAAGGGTGAAGACTTTGGGAGACACTTAGGTAACACCCTTAGGAGTAGCTCCAAGCAAAATCAGTTTAAGTGACACTGTGGATCCTCATCTGCTCCATTATAGGTGCCTATGTGCTTAAGTTAGAACATGTGTCAGTTAATTAAGGATTTATATGAATATATTTATTTTTCTAAAGCTGTGTACCCCAATCAGGCTCAAGAACCAAATGTGGCTCTCAGGTCACATTTTACTGTATCTGACTCGAAACCTTTTGGCAGCTACTGTCTGCACCACTGGTATCATGGATATAGTCCCAAGATACTCAGGTTCGGGAAAACACAGGGGTGGTTATTGCTGCCTAGCTCCACAATGCCGGATTTCTTTGGGCAGAAGAACTAACGTATGACGTGCTGCCCCCATCAAAGTAGATATACTTTGTTTGATTTACCACACATCAGTATACTTTCAATAAGGGCAAGTGGTATCCCTAACTGTACTATGAGGCCATGTGGAAACATGTGATGTTAGGTAAAGTTCAGATTTAATAACATCATATTATTGTTACACCAGACATGTTTGCCAATGGACCAAGTTTAATGTGAATGTTGGACATAGAGGTAAACGATAAAATTCTGGTTCCCTTCAGCCACCACTAGAGGGAGCTCAGGAGCTTACTGCTTTATTGTTGAATTAAATGCATAAACAGTATGAAGTAAACGTATTAGCTCCCCCTAGTGGCGGCTGCAGGGATATTGAATTTTATAATGTTTGTCTATACAGGGAATTCGTAACTCAGGTTTAAAAAAAACAAGGCTCTTACCATTATGCGAATATATATGGAAATTAATCAGTATAGATTTTTGGACCTATTTAGATTAGTACAAGAACATTTTGTCCTGGAATGGACATTCACTTTAAGGAGTTGAGTAAAAATATATAAAATAGTTTTAAAAGTTAGAGCATATACTCATCTAGAGGTGAAAAAAAATCAATAAAGAGGATGTTCATGGAAGTTTTGAAAAATCCCCATGTTTAGAAGTTGAATAGTATTTCTAGGTATTTGTTCTGCCTCCTCCTGGGGACTACAAAGTCCTGACAATTGTGGTGGCCGTATCTACTACTGTGCTTGCCTTAACATTCGCAAATTTTCCTGTTGCTTAGAAGTACAGAGCAGTGTGTGGTCAGGTCAATTCAAAGGGCAATGTAGAGAAAGACGACTACAAGAGCTTGAGAGTTTGATATTAATTCTTTGTAATGAACAGTATGGAGGGAAAATGGGCAAAAGTCCACCGGAAAGGGCAGCGCAGAGTGATGACTTCTATTTCTGTACTTTGAGTATAACCATAAAAAATTGCAAAAAAAAACACATTTGTTTGAAGCTTAAATTATCGAATGATGATATTTCCTGCTGAGACTGTTGTTAGAAGTGAGAGTACATAGCCGAATTCATGAATGTTAGGGGGTGTGGTAGAGGTAGGACACCATCACCTGCCTCGTTCTACCATGCACATTCAGGCAATATCCTTCCCCTCTTTACTGGCCTTAAAGGGCCTGCATCATGTTGTACGTTGTCTTTCCTCTTCTTTTCTTGCACACATGTTTTTCCTCTACTTCATCCATAATGATCACTAACATTCCCTGATATCTGAGGCTGCTTTTACAATGGAGCTGGGTCTCCTCGAAGGATGGGCTAATCCTAAACTCTAGTAGTTATATAGGTGCCCCATGACGAATTTTCTCTTCCAAGGACAATAGCAGGATTTCTCAAGGTTTCCCTGCCTAACTATGGTGACGTCTGGACCTCACTGGAGGTTGATCCCTGTCGAAAGAGGGACAAGTAGAGTGTCACCAGTTCTGGCCACAGAATATCTAGTACCAGCCAAAGAACTCCCAGTAACAGCTACCATACTTCCAGACACAGCAACCATGCTGTTAATCACCTTTCCTGGATCCAGTACCTCTTCCTGCTGTTCTCAGTCTTTTCTGGTCGGGTTGCCATAATCCAGGCAGGTTCTTTAAACCAGACTCGGCAGGAACTGATTATTCAGGTTTATTACCGGCCATGAAGCTCTGCTATTCTGATTTTCAGTTCAGTTCTGCTGCATCCATATTCAGTATTCAGCTCAGCTCTGCTGTGTCAATCTTCAGTTGAATTCTGGTATATTAGTATCCAGTTCAGCACTGCTGCATCAGTTTTGAGTTCAGCTCTGCTACTGTATATCCACCTTCAGTTTAATTCTGCTGCACCTGCCTTCAGTTTAAAAGTGTTTTCCAGGATTTTATAACTGATGACCTTTGCTTGGCATCGCAGCAGAGTCACATTAACCTGAATGGGGCTGAGCCGAGCCTAGGCCACGTGAAAGATGAAAGTGTAGTCACTGGCCTAGGTAAAGCTGTAAATATCCAGGAGAGAGAGCACTGGGTCGCACATCCACAATACTCCTGGGTCCCGCCAACTACCAGGGCAGTGCCGCTTTGTCAACGCATTGTTCTGCGCCCCTTAGTCAGAGTAGGTCCCACTCAAAGAGGCAACCTTGGCGTGGTGAGTGGGCTTCTGCCTTTTGATCAAAATGTACACCAATGCCTCTGGTACAGCATGCAGTATAGGGGGCTGTACACATTAATAGAATGCTGAGAAACAATAGATCAAAGCATAGCATTGTGGATGTGCGACCCAGCGCTCTCTCCTGGATATTTGCTAGGTAAAGCTGTGACAAGGCCATGAATCTACTGTTAGCACCACTGACCTTCGCAAACAGCTGATCGGTGGAGGTCCCGGGTGTTATAATGTCTCGAAAAACCTCTTTAGCTCTGTTAACCCGGCTCTTCAGCTTAGTTACTCTGGCCCTCTGCTGTACCAGTACTGCCTATCTGCCAAACCAGATTAATGTAAGATCTGGTTGACTGGATAAGCAGCTTAGTGGATCCACCTTACCAGATGAAAACAATTCAAATGCTCACCTATCAGCCCAACACTTGATCGTCTCCATGATCCTTACTGTTTTTTCAAAAGAAGGAAATGACCTCAACTGGTAACTTCCTGTTCCTGCATAGACCAAAATGTCCTCCTGGATGACATGAGCTAGTATAAATCACTTTTTCTGGGACAGTTAGTCTACTCTTCTGATTTCTGGGGTGCTTGGAATGTTTACCAAGAACTGGGGGCGTCTCACCCATGAGGTCTACCTATCAGTTTGGGAAGATCTACCCTTGTCATCTAATGGGAGAGATCTTTAAGATGATGAGGAGTGGTCCTCTAATCAATACATGTTTACACTAGGTGGCAGTGGCATCCCTACCATATTTGCAAACTCCGCAACTAAATTGCTTCTCCTGTTCCAAACATAGACAACATTTTCCAGCAGCCACCACTAGGGGTAAGCTCGGGGCAAACAGATGTACAGCTTCCATTGAAGTCTATGGTAAGTGTAAGGATTCCTATGCACTGAGCTCCCCCTAGAGGTGGCTGCAGGCAGACAGTTTTATAATATACTGTGTGAAGGGAAGCAGGGGGTTTATCAGTGTATTTAGGACAGTTCTCTGGAGTAAATACATAAATATGATGTTTCAGAATGAGCCCATATTCATATGAAACTTGTTCCACTTTTTTCTATTTTTAGATAAAATTGTCTTCCACTTAATTTTAAAAAAATGCTTTCGTTAGAAAGCTGGAGAGTCACGATTTGTGCTCTGTGTTGCCAAAGAGTGTGTGACACACATGTACTGGGTAACTGGGATGGGCGAGGAGCCCATGCTAAATTTTGCTATGGGATCCTATGAGATCTGTGACCCTATGAGATGAAGACAATTTACAGTAACAGTCCACAGATTCAAAAATGCTGCAAATATGTAAAAAAATTTGCGAAATTGCAGCAAAAAAAAAGAAATTTAGGCCAACATGTGTGAATATCTGCTGCAGATATTCTTAAATGTGTCATCTGAAGTTTAATTAACCATTACTACAGAGATAAATGTGCCACTCCTGATAATTGACATTCATTTTAGGTAGTTTTAAGAAAGAATCTTTCATTAGATGTATACTTAAAGAAGATGCCTCCGAGGTTTCAGAAGCCTGATTTACTTTAATTTCATCTTTGAAGAATTCTCCTTATAGTCCATTAAAAGTTAAATAATGGGAATATAAAAAAAAAAGTAACGAATTGATAAAGTTCAATCCATTAAACTCAGGATAAAAGGACATTTAGTGCTCAGTTTCTTAATATTTAGTATCAGTGTCTCAATATTGTGTTAATTAGAGAAAATAAAGCAGATATGCAGATGGAGCAGAATTATTTGCCAAAGCCAAGCGGTTGGGGTTGCTCACATCTTCCCCATAGACTTAAATCACAAATGTGCAATGTGATTAGAAGTGACCGACACCTCATGCCTTAAGATAGGGTTAGTTTCTAGCATAGCGTCATTGTCTGCTGGAGTCAGTAGGTGGTCCGAAATCCATTTTCTGTGAAGAGCATAGATAAAGGAGGCGCAGAGATATCAGTCACATCTAAGGTGCCCCATCTATCTAAAAAAACATAGGAAAAGAAAAACTTTGGAACTGGGCTTGATGAGCCAACATTTGGAATATCTGTCTGTAACAGAAAGCAGGTTGTTCAACGAAGGACTGGAGAGCAGCACAATAAGAGTGTCTGGAGGCAAGAGTGAGGCGTGGTGGAGGTTCCTCCAAGTTTGGGGCTGCATTTCAAAAGCAGTTGGAGCATTTGGTCAGGATTAATGGTGTCCTTGATGCTAAGAAATAAAGGCAGACACTTATCCATCATGTAAAACTATCATGGAAGTGTCTGATTGGCTCCAAATTTATTCTGCAGCAGGACAACCACCCCACTCATATAGCTAATGTCATTAAGGACTATCGTCAGCGTAAAGAAGAACAAGAAGTCCTGGAGGTGATGGTGATGATATGGCCCCCACAGAGCCCTGATCCCAACATCATTAAGTCTATCTGGGATTTCATGAAGAAACAGTAGGATTTGAGCAAGCCTACATCCACAGATGATCTGTGCTTACTTCTCCAAGATGTTTGGAAGAACCTTCCTGCTGAGTTCCTTCAAAAACTATGAGCAAGTGTACCTAGAAGAACTGATACTGCTTTGAAGGCAAATGGTGGTCACATCGAATATTAATTGGATTAAGATTTCTCATTTCATCATTCACTTTGCATATTGTTAGTAAATATAAAATATTCTGTTCACGCTTCTATTTTTGAAAGCATTCTTACTTGGCAGTATTTCTTTTCACCTGCCAAAAACGTATTAACAGTACTGCGTTTTTCAGGGTTTTTTTTACGGTAATATGAGAAAAAAATAGGAACAAAGAAAAGGACAAGAGGAAGTGCTACATTTAGATTTTTTTTGTGCATTTTCTGTGTTTACAGTTTGTTTTAAGATGGTGCGATCACTCTGTTAACTCTGTCCTAGTCTACACAGCAAAGCTGAAAAATAAGTCCCTGAAAAAGGGAAATCTCAGCTTACCGTGTTAACTCGTGTGGCCAACGTGAAAACTGTCATATTTCAGGATATTTTTATATAGCCACATAAAAACAAACAACGCAAAAAAAAGTTTATAATAAAAATCTAATTTCTATAAAATGCCATTTTCTGATGATACATTTACCATCGGAACTAACTTCAAGTGTTAACTACATTCCGCAGCTTCCAGCCTCATCTTCAATCATGGGAAAGTCTTGGCTCATTTCTGCATTTTACATCTTGAAGTGTTTAAAAATTGCCATATTGAAAGTTTTATATGAATATTTCTTCTTTATAACACTCTGGAGCTGAACAATCCAATCTTCCAGTAATGCCGTCACTTTGAGACGAAAGATATAAAATGAGCAAATGGAATATAAAACAAAGTTTAGAAGATTGATAATAAGAGAATTGAAATAAAAATTACATGCAAAATTATTCACTAACCTCAATCCTCGGGAATTTTATACACGCTACATGGGCTGCTGTACGGAGCAGATACCTGTGCACACTCATAATTGGGCTGCTTGTGCAGGGCAATTATTGTTTTATGTAAATGTTCAACATTTATGAAAAGGAATAATAAAAATGCAAGAAAGTTTGATCTGGGCGATCAGTGTTGAACGCAGCATCTGAGGGGTTCAATGACCGGAGCGGGGGGGGGGGGCAGTGCGATCACCGTTCCCTCTACATACAAAGGAATGCGATTTGTGCCAAATTAATTCATAATATTTATAAATCGAATTTCTTTGTGAACTTTGGTGATGTAGCCGAAATGAATTTTTGATAACTTTGCTCATTTCAGACTAGAGTGAGGGGCACAAAAGTGCGCTTCTCTACTGAGGGGGATCTTAATCTGCCATAACTACTGTGAGGGGGGCACTTAATCTGGCATAACCACTGTGAGGGGCACATATGTGGGCATATCTAATGTGAGGGGCACATAATCTGGCATAACCACTGTAGGGGGGAACATATCTGGCATAACTACTGTGAGGGGGGCACATATAAAGGCATAACTATGAGGGGGCACATATGAAGGCATAACTACTGTGAGGGGGCACATAATCTGCCATAACAACTGTGAGGGGGCACATATGTGGGCATATCTAATATGAGGGGCACATAATCTGGCATAACCACTCTAGGGAGGCACATATCTGGTTATAACTACTGTGAGGGGCACATAATCTGGCATAACTACTGTGAGGGGGCACATATCTGGCCAAAACCACTCTTAGGGGGGCACATATCTGGACATATCCACTGTGAGGGGGCACATATCTGGGCAAAATCACTTTGAGGGGACACATATCTGGGCATATCCACTGTGAGGGGCACATATCTGGGCATAACATAACCACTGTGAGGGGGCACATATCTGGGCATATCCACTGTGAGTGGCACATATCTGGGCATAACTACTGTAAAGGGGCACATATCTGGGCATAACCATTGTTAGGGGGCACATATCTGGGCATATTCACTGTGAGGGGCACATATCTGGGCATAACTACTGTGAGGGGGCACATATCTGCCATCAATTCCGTAAGGGGGCACATATCTGGCATATCTACTGTGGTAGGAGGGGGCACATATTTGGCATAACTACTGTGTGGGGCACAAATCTGGGCATAACTACTGTGAGGGGTAATCCACTGCGTGAATGAGAGCCAAGCCCCACTCCGGACAGCAGAGACACGGAGTATTAACATGACTAATAACGCTTCGTGCCTCTACAAAATCCCGGTGACAACTTTATCTCACAGTGATTTTGTAGTAAAAAGGTCACAGAGAGGCACGGAGCGTTATCAATCGTGTTAATGCTCCGTGTCTCTGCTGTCCGGAGCGGGGCTTGGCTCTCATTCACGCAGCGGATTACCTACACGGGAAAGAGCCCTTAGCAAGAAAATCTGCCGCTTCTTTGTAAAAATGGGGGGGGGGGGATCCGAAGTTTGGACTGGGGCCCATAACACTAGTGCTGCCACTGCCTGGAGATGTGAGATAGATTAGATAGATAGATAGATAGATAGATAGATATGGACTGGAATTGCTGGGATCTGTAGTCCCAAGACAGCTGGAAAGCCATACTGCCCGGATCAGCGCAGTAAAACAGAATTCTCTTATATCCGCCAGTTAATAGCGCTCTCCTGCTGCTCTTTCATACCCGTTGCCTTTGGGAACTGACTTTATTACAACACCTCATTTTCAGCCATAATGTACACATTTGTCAGGGGTGTTAACAGCCACTAGGGGGCGTTCATCATCAGCCTCACATCTGTAATAAACAAGTCTGTCATCCGGTGCACACTTATTTAGCCGTCAGGCCCCACTCTAGGTGTGGAATGTAGCAGCTGCGAGAGGACTTTATGTTACAGATCCCTGATCAGAGCTGGTCCCAGAATAAAATAAGCCCCCACTTAGTTTACAGAACCCCCCACAACCCCCGTACCGATTATATTATCCTATTCCCTGCCCTACTACCGACTAGTCTATTGTTTCTGAAAAATCTCCCTATAATTTCTATCATCACTCGTCACCGGCTCAGATTTAATTTCCTCGCCCTCTCCTCTTACGGTAGTTAAAGCTGTTGTATTTCCTCCGTCCCTTGGCTTTAGAACGGTTGCGACTCTGGATCGTAATGAAATCTCGGTGAAAGGTCTCCCATGGCACACATCTGTATTTGGCCATAAAGGCTGCGCGTTTCATGACGGCTCCTACCTCTATCAATATTAAAGTGGGTTGGAGTTACATGGTACCAGGGGCTGCCAGACGTAACAGGGCGATACAAAGAGAAACAAGAACACCCAAAACGCAATTCGATGTGTTCCATGTAAGTTGCTGTTTCTATGGACTCTTCTTCCTCTCCTAGGTCAATAAGCCATGGAAAGTGCTTAAGTAGCAATTGCTTATTATAGTGTTAATATCTGATATGCTCAGGCTCCTTTGACTAGTAAAGAGTGAGATTTCAATCCATCGAACAAATGATAGATATGCAATTCTTGAAACGCGTCATGCTAATATAATCTGTTAGTGTAGATCTACATATCATACTATCAATGGGATAAGCCATAACTGTCTAAAAGGTGCGGGTCCCACCTCTGTGAATTGAGAGAGATACGCATAAGCCTCCACCGCTCCATACACTGCAACCGCAAACGGGACCTGCATCTATCAGACATATATGGCGTATCCTGTCCATATGCCAATAAAGGTCCAGATGAGCATACATATTTAAATGTAATTTTAACCAGGTAACATTACTTACGAGTGGAGTCACCCTATAACCCCTTTCCAACAACTTTTAACCAGGAGCAGATTGGCCATAGACCTTACAGGGAAATTTCCCTGAAATCGCTGCAGTCTATGGGGGAGGTAATGAGGTGATCACATGTTGAAGTCCCCTAACGTTCCCTGTGGCAGCACTGCGAGAGGACTAATACCTGCTACAAGGTCCTCTCCCTCTTCCTCTCCCTCTCTCTTTCTCTATCTCTTACCCCAGGTTGCTATAGACTTTGTTAAGGAACACCTGTGGCTCCACATCTCTTGCCCCAGGTTGCTATGGACTTTGTTACTGACACCTGTGGCTCCACATCTCTTGCCCCAGGTTGCTATAGACTTTGTTACTGAAACCTGTGTCTACACATCTCTTGCCCCAGGTTGCTATGGACTTTGTTACTGACACCTGTGGCTCCACATCTCTTGCCCCAGGTTGCTATAGACTTTGCTAGTCTTTTTGCTCCTTGGATTGCTGACGCCCGTGGCTCCACATCTCTGACACCAGGTTGCTATAGACTTTGCTAGTCTTTTTGCTCCTTGGATTGCTGACACCTGTGGCTCCACATCTCTTACCCAGTATGCTCTAGACCAGGGATCAGCCAAGAAAGTGTACATGCTGGGAGTTGTAGTTTCACAGCAGCTGGAGTGCCGAAGGTTGCTGATCCCTGCTTTAGACTTTGCTACTCTTTGCTCCTTGGATTGTGGAAACCTGTGGTCCCACATCTATGAACCCAGGTTTCTATAGAGTTTGCTCCTTGGATTGCTGACACCTGTGGTTCCACACCTCTGTACCCCCGGATGCTCTAGACTTTGCTACTCTCTTTGCTCCTTGGACTGCTGACACCTGTGGTTCCACACTTCTCATCCTAGATTGCTCCAGACTTTGCTACTCTCTTTGCTCCTTGGATTGCTGACCCCTGTGGTTCCACACTTCTCATCCTAGGTTGCTCCAGACTTTGCTACTCTCTTTGCTCCTTGGACTGCTGACCCCTGTGGTTCCACACCTCTCATCCTAAGTTGCTCTAGACTTTGCTACTCTCTTTGCTCCTTGGATTGCTGACCCCTGTGGTTCCACACTTCTCATCCTAGGTTGCTCTAGACTTTGCTACTCTTTTTGTTCCTTGGATTGCTGACCCCTGTGGTTCCGTGGCTCAGACCCCAGGTTGCTATAGACTTTGCTACTCTCTTTGCTCCTTGGATTGCTGAAAAGTACCTGTGGGTCCAGTTACTACTACCTTTGCTACAGCCACACCACCAATACAAGGCTACTCCAAGTAATCGTGACCAGGGGATTTAATGCTGGAAAGTCCATCCACCCTCATGTGGGGGGGGGGGGGCACAGGGTGAAGAACAAGTGGTCCCATAGACCCTATGCTCCATTTTAGCCTGCTGACATTGTTTTTTGTCTAGACGATATACGCCTTGGGATGAAACATGATTGCTGGAGTACCCATCTAAGGCCCTATTCACATGTCCGCAATGTAGTCCGCATGTATTCCGCAATTTTGCGGAATACATGCGGACCCATTGACTGTGAATGGGGCCGGGAACGATGCGGAGAGCACACACTGTGCTCTCCGCATCCGAGCCTACGGAGCGCGCGCCCGATCTTCGGTCAGCGGCTCCGCAAAAAAAATAGAGCATGTCCTATTCTTGTCCGCAATTGCGGACAAGAAGAGGCATTTTCTATGGAGTTCGGGCAATGTGCGGTCCGCAAAAATGCGGAATGCACATTGCCGGTGTGTCCGTGTTTTGCGGATCCGCGGCTCCGTGGATCCGCAAAACACTTGCGGACGTGTGAATGTAGCCTAAGGCCTCATGCACACGACCGTTTTTTTATGCTGTCCGCAAAAAGGGGTTCCGTTGTTCAGTGATCCGTGTTCGTTTTTGCCTTCCGTTGTGTTTCCGTGTGTCTTCCGTTTTTTTTAGCGGACATGACCCAAAAGATTTTCCAAAAGACAGGCTGACAATTTTTTCCAAGTGCCTGCCAAGGGATCCGCAAAAAAAACGGACACGGAACGCGGATGACAAACGGATGGCCATCCGCATTTTTTCACGGACCCATTGACTAGAATGGGTCCGTGAACCGTTTTTCACGGACAACAATAGGACAGGTTATATTTTTTTGACGGACTGGAATCACGGACCACGGACGCGGAGGACAAACGGTGCATTTGCCGAGGTTTCCACGGACCCATTGAAAACCAATGGGTCCGCAGAAAATCACGAAAAACGGAGCAACGGACACGGAATCAAACAACGGTCGTGTGCATGAGGCCTAATAAAAAGAGACTTGTGACCCTTTGAATTTTGGAGGGTTGTGAAACCTGTGCAGCCACACAAGATTCATCACCAGTCTCTGCTGAAGGGGGCACAGATCCATGGAGCCACCCAAAGCATGAAAGGACATTTACGTTAATTTACAACTATATAGATCATATTATGTCACGTGGATTATTATCTATTTCAAAAGGAGTGTAACCTACACCTCTGTTAGTGTAAAGCCATTTGCTTCATGAATAGAATGCTAGAACTGCAGTAAAGACTGACACACCGATAGAACAAACAAAAAAAGATAAAAAAAATGGTGGAAAGTAACTCTACATTGGAAAACCCAGGGAGCCCTGTGCAGAATATTACGGAAGGACTCAAGAAATTTACTTACCATTCATACCAGCCGACCTTGGCTATTTTCTCTTGTATATGGACAGGATATCCAGCGAATGAGCTGACTGTCATCCTCAGGGATAGCATGGCCTGGAAGTGAAGGCATTGTCTCATGCATATGGAGAGATTTTATAGCTTTGTCACAATTCATTGACTTAAGAATTAATTCTGATATTAAAAAGCCTCAGAAGTTCAGCGGCAGCAGCCTCGGTGCACACAGCGCCTGCCGCCGAAGATAATGCTTGTGATTAGTGAAATATGTTACCGAAATATCCTCCGGATGTTCGTTAAGGATGAAAATCTCGCTCTGTGCTGCAAAATTTCAAGTTGTGTGTTGAATTGGTCATTTAAAGGGGTTGTCAGCCACAAAGTGGTTCTCTATCTCTTTGGAGGACCAAGCATCACCATGCATTACAAGAATACTCCATCGATTTCAATCTGCACCATGTAATACTTCATTTCACCTGTGGGGGTGCTGCAGGGGAACTGAAGACTTACCTATAGGTTCCCCAGCAAATTGTAGCTGATTGCAATGAGTCCAAGGTGAGCACAGAGTGCCCTGCTGCTAGTTGTCAGGGGACCCACAGGTTGAGCTGTGGCTATGTTGTGGGGGTACTGCGGCTCTCACTGTTGTGGAGGGTCTCTGGCTGGTTCTTTAATTAGGGAGCTCCGGCTGGCAATGTTAAAGGAGAATGGTGGCTGTCACTGATAAGTTAGTTCTGTAGCTGTCACTTTTAGGGCTCGTTCACACGACCGTATGGTTTTGCAGCCCATTTTTAAAGGATCTGTTTTTCCGTTTTTGGTTTCAGTAGTGTTTCCGTTACGTTTCCGTATGTTTTCTGTTTGCGATCTTTTTTTTGCGGATCGGAAATGTAAGCATATAATAATGTTTTAACAGTAAGTACATTGGAAAATTGGGCTGGCCATAAAATTTTCAATAGATGCTTCTGCAAAAACGGAATGGATATGAAAGACATACGGACATGTGTTCTGTATTCATTCTGTTTTTTTTACAGACCCATTGACTTGAATGGAGCCGCGGAACGTTATTTGCGGCAATAATTGGACATGACTCAAAATGTAGCGGAACGGAAAAAACGGAAATGGAATGCATACGGAGTACATTCCGTTTTTTTTTGCGGACCCATTGAAATGAATGGTTCCGTATACAGACGGTATACTGAACGCAAAAAACTGCCCGTATAGGGAACGCAAAAACTTTAATATGAATGAGCCCTTATGGAGGCTGCACTGTAGTGGACTCTGTTATGGAGGCTGTGCTGTAGTGGACTCTGTTATGGAGGCTGCGCTGTAGTGGACTCTGTTATGGAGGCTGTGCTGTAGTGGACTCTGTTATGGAGGCTGTGCTGTAGTGGACTCTGTTATGGAGGCTGCGCTGTAGTGGACTCTGTTATGGAGGCTGCGCTGTAGTGGACTCTGTTATGGAGGCTGTGCTGTAGCACTTTCACAGTAGCTCTCTGGCTGTCACCATTATAGCGGATTTCATTAGCATGGAAGTTATGTGACAGTCACTGGATGGTTTCATGGCTGTCACTAGTATGGGGGGGACTGCGGCTTATGGGGCAATGCTGCTGTCATTATTTTGGAAACACACTGGCTGTTACTGATATTGGG
Organism: Bufotes viridis; assembly: GCA_033119425.1. Lineage (NCBI taxonomy): Eukaryota > Metazoa > Chordata > Amphibia > Anura > Bufonidae > Bufotes > Bufotes viridis. The sequence goes on from CM065591.1 coordinate 485,655,116, forward strand.
GTAATTTCACTGTCACTAATATGGGCCTGAGGTGGGCATGATTATGGAGGAACTGTGGCTGAAACTGTAATGGGGCACTGCAGTTGTCACTATTATGAGAGACATGTAGCTGCTATTGTTTTGTTATACTGGCTTTGTGACTGTCACTGATATGGCGGCACTGTGGATGTCACAATTATGGGGGCATTGAGGCTGCCACTGTTATGGACGTACTATGGATGTCACTGTGATGAGGGGGGCTTTGTAGCTGACGTTATAAATTCTATACTGTGGATGTCACTGTTGGTGGGGGCACTGTGGATGTCACTGTTATGGGGGCACTGTGGATGACACTGTTATGGGGGCACTGTGGATGACACTGTTATGGGGGCACTGTGGATGTAACTGTTATGGGGGCACTGTGGATGACACTGTTATGGGGGCACTGTGAAGGTCACTGTTCTGGGGGCACTGTGGATGTCACTGTTGGTGGGGGCACTGTGGATGTAACTGTTATGGGGGCACTGTGGATGTCACTGTTATGGGGGCGCTGTGGATGTCACTGTTGGTGGGGGCACTGTGGATGTAACTGTTATGGGGGCACTGTGGATGTCACTGTTATGGGGGCGCTGTGAATGTCACTGTTATGGGGGCACTGTGGATGTCACTGTTCTGGGGGCACTGTGGATGTCACTGTTATGGGCGCAATGTGGATGTTACTGTTATGGGGGCGCTGTGGATGTTACTGTTATGGGGCACTGTGGTTGTCACTGATATGGGGGCACTGCGGATGTCAATGTTATGGGGGCACTGTGGTTGTCACTGATATGGGGGCACTGTGGATGTCACTGTTATGGAGGCACTGTGTATGTCACTGTTATGGAGGCACTGTGGATGTCACTGTTATGGGCGCAATGTGGATGTCATTGTTATGGGGGCACTGTGGTTGTCACTGATATGGGGGCACTGTGGATGTCACTGTTATGGGGGCACTGTGGATGTCACTGTTATGGGGGCGCTGTGGATGTCACTGTTGGTGGGGGCACTGTGGATGTCACTTTTATGGGGCACTGTGGATGTCACTGTTATGGGGGCACTGTGGATGTCACTGTTATGGGAGATCTGTGGATGTCACTGATATGGGGGCACTGTAGATGTCACTGTTATGGGGGCACTGTAGATGTCACTGTTATGGGGGCACTGTGGATGTCACTGTTGGTGGGTACACTGTGGATGTCACTGTTATAGGGGGTCTGTGGATGTCACTGTTATGGGGGCACTGTAGATGTCACTGTTATGGGGGCACTGTAGATGTCACTGTTATGGGGGCACTGTGGATATTATTGTTATGGGGGCACTGTGGATGTTATTGTTATGGGGGCACTGAGACATTACATGTAAGTTTGCCAACTGCTCATGTTATAAATCCTAACATCAATGGCCTTTCCAAAAAACAGCGTACTTGCTCATTTTTAAAATTTTCCTTACGACCAGTTTTTTTCCCCCAGGTCTCTTGGGGTGTCAGCCTTGGTAATGAGCTCGTTGGTTCAGGACTATAACCCACATCATGCACATACCAGCTTGGCTTCTTCTGCCGTCCTTTTCTCTGGCGGGCTCGTCAGGATCTGTTTAGCTTCCGAACTAAGAACCATCTTGGCAGGGCAGACAGGAGAGGGCAGCCATGATGGACAAAGCGAACACACAATAACTTATTAGGAGATATGCAGATATTCGATATAGCTATGAATTATTCTCCAGTCACAGCCAGAGCTGCATGTACCAACTGGTTCTGACTGCAGATCTGGATGTGTGCAGAGTAAACCCAATTCTAGGGACTAAAGAAGTGGGAAGAAATCTGCGTAAGAATATTTTTCACTACTATACCTCCATTTTGGCCTTGAAAAGGGAACGGTCAAACAGAAGGTTTTCAGTCTCGGTGTCAAAGCCGACGTACTCGCTGAAGGAAATGGGCTCCGTCCTGGAGGCTGCGTAATCCCTGGTCACAGAGGGAGACAAATCACCCATGGGTGTATAGTACATAGCGGGGAAGATCAGAAGGGTTTCAGGGGAGCAGAGGGTCCTGCTGCAAGTCCCTCCGTTCCAGCACCACCGATCCGGCTCTCATTGGACTAGAATCAATGACATTACGTCCATCGTTCAAGTGAATACTCAGCCAGTCACTGACCTCGGTGGTCATGAACGGCACATGGACCCTGAGGCCAGCGATTGGCTCGTGGCCACGTCAGCAATGGACGTCACCTCATCACTTTTGGTCCGATGGGAATCGGGTCACCAGCACACGACGTCTAGCAGGGAAGTAAAGCTTTAAAATCAGATTTATAAGCCCCTCTGCTCCCTTGAAGGTTTTGAAAACTCTAAGACAACCCCTTTAAGGGCAAGTCCATATGTATTAAAGTTTTCCGATAGTTATTTACTGATGACCTATCCTCTGGATAGGTCATCGGTATCTGATCAGTGGGGGTTCGATCAGCTATTTGAGAAGGCCCTGATCCTTCTCGCAGCTTTGCGTAGGCCACTGATGTCACCTTCATCGGTCACATGGCCTTGGTGCGGCTCAGCCCCAAGCTGCGATACCATGCACGGCCACTATACAATGGACGGCGCTGTGCTCGGTGAGCTGAGAGAAGGCTGCGGCACTACTGCGAGCCCCGATGCCTTCTCAAATAGCTGATTACCGGGGTCCGGGATACTAGTGTGTAAAAATAGGGGTCTAAGAGTAATTTCTGCCTCTGTGGAGTCACATAGGGGTACATTTATTAAAACAGGCGTTAATAAGCCCCTGGCCTGGTGGAGGATCACCGAGGTTATTAAGAGGTGCCAGCTTCTACATAACTTCGGCATATCCAGTGCTGGTCTAAATGTAAATGTGTCAAAACAGGGATAGAAAATGATGAATGAGACGGGCCTACCTGCCTGTGCCCTTTGCCTCCCACACCGCCCCACAATTTTAGAGCGGGGCAAAGTCGTAGATAGTGGTCCAACTAACCGATGCGCCGCCATCTGCGCCTGAAAGCTGCCTAACTATAATGGGGTCCGGCAGAGATCTGACCACGATCTGGCAAAAATGCAGAGAATCGGCGGGGCAGAAACTGCTGCATGGTGTGGTTTGTGTCCGGCCAAGTCCTTGCATTCTCTGCCTGATCAAGTGCTGCAGGTGTGAAAGTAGCCTTAGGGCTCATGAACATGACCATATTTTCTTTCTGCTTCCGTTCCGTTTTTTTGTGCGGCCCGTATGCGGAACCATGCACTTCAATGGGGCTGTAGAAAATACAAAATTTACTCCGTGTGTATTCCGCTTCCGTTGGTCCGCATGGCCGTACTTCAAAAAAGTAGTGCATGTCCTATTATTGTCCGCAAATCACGGTCCGAGGCCCCATTCAAGTCAATGGGTACGCAAAAAATAGGGAACGCACACGGAACACATCCGTATGTTGCGGGTCCATACTGTAGAAATGCTATGCCCAGCCCATATTGCTCATGTGTTTGGTAATTAATAAATTATTGTTTCCGTTTCCGATCTGCAAAAAAGCTCATCAAATGCGGAAACCATACGGATATGTTTTGTGGAATAACGGACGAGGACTTAAATCAGAGAGAAAAAAAAACTCAGATGCGGAACAACGGATCCGTGAAAAACGGACCGCAAAACAACAACGGTCGTGTGCATGAGCCCTTACACTGTAGGTTTTGTATTGCTGTATGTAATGTTAGGTGGGAATTGGTTAGGTTGAGAATTTGGCTTGAGAGGTGTGGGGGCCCAGGCACATTCTTTGCACACGGGCTTTCTGTTGTCTGTGTCCGCCCCTGGTGCCCCTTCACAGTAGTTAGGCCAAAATATGTGCCCCTTCACAGTAGTTAGGCCAAGATATGTGCCCCCTCACAGTAGTTATACCCAGATATGTGCCCCCTCACAGTAGTTATACCCAGATATGTGCCCCCTCACAGTAGTTATACCCAGATATGTGCTCCCTCACAGTAGTTATACCCAGATATGTGCCCCCTCACAGTAGTTATACCCAGATATGTGCTCCCTCACAGTAGTTATGTCCAGATTTGTGCCTCTCACAGTAGTTATACCCAGATATGTACCCCCTCACAATAGTTATACCCAGATATGTGCCCCCTTCACAGTAGCTATGCCCAGATATGTGCCCCCTCACAGTAGTTATGTCCAGATATGTGCCCCCTTTACAGTAGTTATGCCCAGATATGTGCCCCCTCACAGGAGTTATGCCCAGGTATGTGCCCTCTCACACTAGTTATGTCCAGATACTGTAGGTGCCCCCTCACACTAGTTATACCCAGATATGTGCCCCCTCACAGTAGTTATACCCAGATAGTTGCCCCCTTACAGTAGTTATACCCAGAAAAAAAACTGTAAATATTCACCTAGTTCCTCCGATTTTCCTCAGCTGCCGGTGCTCCGCAGCAGGATACTGTCACACATTGCGTTGCTGTTTAGGGGGAGCACAGAGGCTGATTCCACTGCTCCTCCCACACAGACCAGCAGTGCGTGCTACTGCTGGGGAGCACGGACAGCTAAATGGTGAAGCGGAGAGCGGACGGCTACCTGCTTCACCATTACAATTGCAGTGTCCCACTCAGGGATGGTTGTGAGCACTTCAAACTTTTGTATATACCTATCTAATGTATTTCTGAGTAAGCTGTAATTCCTATTAGCAGGCTGTTAGAGTGTCATTGCATCCATTCGCCCCTAGGTGGTGCTGGCACCACTTATATATGTAGCCTAGCCTTTTCTAATAAAGTTGGGTAATTTAAAGTTGGTGGTTGTTGAGAGGAGAACAGAGAAGAAGGTAGGAAGTTAATGGAGGAGCAGAACAGGCCTAGTCCACAATGTATCTAAAATATAAGAGTGAATCTGGATCGCACATCCTAATACTATGTTTTGATCTAATAACTGCTTCTCAGCATAATTAACATCGCTTCTCAGCGCAATTAATGGTATACCATTAATTAATGTTGCAAGCTATTCATGAGGCATTAGTATACATTTTGATCAAAAAGCATAGGCCCACTCACCACGACAGGGTTGCCTCCTCGAGTGGGAACCGACTCTAAATTTGGAGCAGCGCTGCGTGGCAAGCACCGAACCAGCAGGCAGCGGGACCCAGCAGCCAAACAGCGCCCCCGATGCCTGACAAAGCCACCCTGGCACTTGGCCCCACCAACCCACCAACACAGCACCAAAGCAACAATGGCCGCCACGCAGCACCGCACCTCTGCCTTCTCCATCACTGCACGCCGGCCCAGGGAGCTACAAAAATCGTGAGTACGACTACTACCCCCATCAGCCCACCGTGTGCTCAGAGATTGCCCCTGTGGTCCAGTTCACTGCACAATCAGCTGGGAGCAGGACATACAGTACCTCAGCCGTTGTAGGACCGCGGGACAGCCACGGAAATGTGGGACTGTCTCGCCCCCAGATCAAGGACGATTGAGAGGTATGGTAATGCAATTCAGATTTGCAGCATACAGCATTGGTCCCAATACATAAAACCACCGAATGGACTTCATTTTTCTAGAGACGTTCCTTTTCCATAAAACCACAGACCTATTATAAGATGAGGCTGAAGCGGAGACAAGCTGCATCGTGTTTCCAGGAACAGATTTGGTTGCTGACTCCGTTCCCCTTCTGGGCCTTTCAGGAAGGTTCGACACATCCTTACTACAGTGTTGTGGCTGCTTTTAAAATAGATGTGTTAAGACGTAGCGCTGATAGTGACTTTGCGACTGTGCAGAGCCGGAGTGTCAAATCTCGCAGCCTCAGACAACAAATTATCGGCTCCGCTCTGTTGTGTCTTACAATATACGTTATCATCATCTTCGAGACATTTCAAGAAAGTCAACGTGAAGCACATATGTGAGCAGATCCCCCGGGGCTCAGCACAGAATGTATAAATCTTTCAATTTCCTTCACTTTGCTCCGTGTCTATAATGTAAAGTCAAACCTTTCTCGTAAACCTTGTAAAAGCTTTCTTCACTAGGATCGTTGCTCCTTTGTTTAACCTTAAAAGACGCTATAACCTCCGCTTTCAGGGTTCAACAGACATTTTATGGGGGGGAAGCGATGGGGAACCATTTCCATAAATCCATCTGTTTTTCTCATGAAGATTTTAATTTGGAGGAGAAGGTGTAAAAATTAATTTCCAATGGAAATGGAAATACCTCCAGACTGTTTGTGTGATATTGGGAATTTACCTCTTGTTTTACTTTCTGAAAATGAGAATTTAAGGGACTCTCCAGTAGAGACCTTAAAAATGCTATGTAACTTAGTATCTATAGGTGATGACTATCTGCTGTTTTCTTTCCGCAGTTCATGCTGTCTGGCTGCTTTTTAGCTCAGCTCCATTAGGGCAGAGCTGTGACCTGTAACTACGGTTTAGCTACAGTACCTATGGAGAGACTAAGGTGGTCCGAGACACACCCACTGCATGATAATTGGTTCAGTCTGCTGCTGTCACGCTTCAGTGTAGGAGGGAAACCCACAACGAACGTAGGAGGGAACAGGGTGAGGGGAAAAGGCCTGGAAACTAGGGAAAGGAGCAGGTCACCTCCTAGAGAAACTTAATCAAAGTCCTGACTGAATGCAAGTATGAACTGACCCCAGAGGTAGGTGAGTTCATACACAGGAACCTAAAGTCCTAACTCACCCTGTAGGACCCTGGTACTAATGTCAGGACAAGAGACAACCTGTTCCCCCAAACGGTAGGACGAACAGGAGTCTCCCTCAGGCCTAAACACAAATGACAGGGAAAAGAGCAACACAAGAAAACCCAAACAATAAACAAAAGGGGAAGAAGACACTTAACTTCAAATAGCTATGGAAGCACAGGAACTCCGCCAAGATCCAAACACCAGCAATCTGTGGCAATGTGTGGCTATTACCAGAAACAACACAGACATGAATTGATCCACAAGAAAGCTGTCAGATCAAACCACGTGTTGCCAGTCTCACTGATCTCCTGGCACCTGTCACAGGAATGCAGGTACCACAATATAGTTGACCTCTTCCCCAGTGACCCTTGAACACCAATTATTCTATTATAACAGAAGAGCCCTTCAACAAGTTAAAGTGCAGAGCCGACACTTAAGGCTTAACCATTTGAGTCCTGTATAGCAGAGTTGAGCTCTGAAGCCTGCAGAATTTTGAGTCCAGTTCTGGAGTATAGAGTAGTACAGGATGTAACTCAGGATTAGTACAGGATAAGTAATGTAATATATGTACACAGTCACTGCACCAGCAGAATAGTGAGTGCAGCTCTGGAGTATAATACAGGATGTAACTCAGGATCAGTACAGGATAAGTAATGTATGTACACAGTGACTCCACCAGCAGAATAGTGAGTGCCGCTCTGGAGTATAATACAGGATGTAACTCAGGATTAGTACAGGATAAGTAATGTAATATATGTACACAGTCACTGCACCAGCAGAATAGTGAGTGCAGCTCTGGAGTATAATACAGGATGTAACTCAGGATCAGTGCAGGATAAGTAATGTAATGTATGTGTACACAGTGACTCCACCAGCAGAATAGTGAGTGCAGCTCTGGAGTATAATACAGGATGTAACTCAGGATCAGTACAGGATAAGTAATGTAATTTATGTACACAGTGACTCCACCAGCAGAATAGTGAGTGCAGCTCTGGAGTATAATACAGGATGTAACTCAGGATCAGTACAGGATAAGTAATGTAATGTATGTACACAGTGACTCCACCAGCAGAATAGTTAGTGCAGCTCTGGAGTATAATACAGGATGTAACTCAGGATCAGTACAGGATAAGTAATGTAATGTATGTACACAGTGACTCCACCAGCAGAATAGTTAGTGCAGCTCTGGAGTATAATACAGGATGTAACTCAGGATCAGTACAGGATAAGTAATGTATGTACACAGTGACTGCACCAGCAGAATAGTGAGTGCAGCTCTAGAGTATAATACTGGATGTAACTCAGGATCAGTACAGAATAAGTAATGTATGTACACAGTGACTGCACCAGCAGAATAGTGAGTGCAGCTCTACAGTATAATACAGGATAGAACTCAGGATCAGTACAGAATACGTAATGTAATGAAAGCTGTGTTGAGCAAACTTGCGGTTTGCAAGTTAGTGGCATTCAGGTTATCTAAGAATTCTGTAATGGATTCCGTTACCATGGATCATAACGGACTTCTATCACGGCATGCACCACAGAAGCCTACAGTTGTGTTAAAAATTATTCCACCCCCAATGCTGTAAAGGGTTTTAGGGAATTTAGTGTACATTTGTAATTGTGTTCAGAGTGAAATCTTACAAGGACTTTTTAAAGAACCAAATGCAACTAAAATGACATCAATTGTTTTTGTAATACAGGATTAAATGATTTTTTTGTGATTTCTTCATTGACACAATTATTCAACCCCTTAAAGACGACCACTCTTAAGAACAGAGGTTCATTCAAGTGTTTTCGATCAGGTATTGAAAACCCCTGTGGATGTCAAGGAGCAGCAATCAAGCAGAATAAGCACCAATTAGGCAGATGTAAAATGACTGTGATCCTCAGCTCCTTCTAGACATTTACTGGTGTGTTTACAGACATGGTGAAGTCAAGAGAATGGTCCAGGAAGACACGAGAAGAGGGGATTTCTCTTCACAGGAAGGGCAATGGCTATAAGAAGATTGCAAAGATGTTAAACATACCAAGAGACACCATAGGAAGCATCATTCGAAAACTCAAGGCAAAGGGCACTGTGGAAACGCTACCTGGTCGTGGCAGAAAGAAGATGCTGACTTTGACTGCTGTGCGCTACCTGAAGCGCAAAGTGGAGAAAAGTCCCCGTGTGACTGCTGAGGAACTGAAAGAAGATTTGTCAGATGCGGGTACTGAAGTTTCAGCTCAGACAATAAGGCGCACACTGCGTAATGAAGGCCTCCATGCCAGAACTCCCAGGCGCTCCCCCTTGCTGTCTCCAAAGAATAAGAAGAGTCGACTGCAGTATGCCAAAAGTCATGTGGACAAACCACAAAAGTTTTGGGATAGTGTTCTGTGGACTGATGAAACAAAATTAGAACTGTTTGGGCCCATGGATCAGCGCTATGTTTGGAGGAGGAAGAACAAGGCCTATGAAGAAAAGAACACCTTGCCTACTGTGAAGCATGGCGGGGGGTCAATCATGCTTTGGGGCTGTTTTGCTTCTACAGGTACAGGGAAGCTTCAGCGTGTGCAAGGTACCATGAATTCTCTTCAGTACCAGGAGATATTGGATGAAAATGTGATGCAGTCCGTCACAAACCTGAGGCTTGGGAGGCTTGGTCCTTTCAACAGGACAATGATCCCAAGCATACCTCCAAGTCCACTAGAGCATGGCTGCAGATTAAAGGCTGGAACATTTTGAAGTGGCCATCGCAGTCACCAGACTTAAATCCGACTGAGAACCTCTGGTGGGACTTAAAGAAAGCAGTTGCAGCGCGCAAGCCTAAGAATGTGACTGAACTGGAGGCTTTTGCCCATGAAGAATGGGAGAAGATACCCGTAGATCGCTGCAAGACACTTGTGTCAAGCTATGCTTCACGTTTAAAAGCTGTTATAACTGGAAAAGGATGTTGTACTAAGTACTAAGATTGAATGTCACTTGGGGGTTGAATAAAACTGATAATAATGTGAGCGCAGAAAAGACATTTGTGGTTATTTCAGTATAAATGTTATGTTATATTTGTCTGACTTACAAGGGCCTCTTTGATTTAATTGTAAACAAGACGACTGAAATGATCAAAATCAATGTCAAACTGGCCAAAACACTCAATTTCAGTGGGGGTTGAATAATTTTGAACACAATTGTATAAGAGGCATTCTGTCATAATAGAAGTCTATGCTGGCCATAGACTTCTATTTTGATGGAATGCAATACGGAATTCTTAGATAACCCAAACGCCAAGCTTGCAAATCGCAAGTTCGCTCAACACTAAATGTAAGGACACAGTGACTCCAACAGCAGAATAGTGAGTACAGCTCTGGAGTATAATATAGGATTTAACTCAGGATCAGTACAGGATAAGTAATGTGATTTATGTACACAGTGACTCCTCCAGTAGAATAATGAGTGCAGCTCTGGAGTATAATACTGGATAAGTAATGCAATAAAATTACAAAATTTGGCTTTTTATATGGATAAATTGCATGTGTAAACTGTAAAAATGCGATTTTGGGAGTGCATGTTACAGAAACACTGTAATTAGTTGTGAGAGCGGTGGGAGTGCTGAACACTCCAAGCAATACAAAAATATTCATTTTTTCCCCAAAGTGTCTCTTAAACCATATAACGTCTTCAGGAATCATGCTAAACTCTGGAGACGCCAATTCAGCTGAATAAATGGAGCTCCCTCTGTTACAGAATGTTTAATTCCACTCATTTACAGCAATTATTTTACTGCTACCTGTAATTATTATTTCAGCCGTTAAACCTTCGGAGTTGATGAAATTCTTACCTATAAATTTTTATGAGGTTGCGAATCACTTGCACAACAAGGACGGCCGTGCGGAACTTGTGGATGTACTGTAAGAGAGAATGAGAAGAGACAGAGCGCTGATTACTGCACCGAATCCACATCACTACATCTCACATGGTGGCAAATGGACCACAGCAGCTTCGGCTCTGGTTCCCGGATACAGGGCACGCTGCAATGCGCTGGACTATCAGATTTTCTGGATGAGTGGAGGTGAATACAGTGTGCCTGCAATAAGAAAGCCGTATTTCTTGAAAATTAGGGGGAGAGCTATGGAAGGAAGAGATGAATGAATCCCTTTAGGCCAAACGTTTGGCAGAAGAAAGTATAAAACCCCCTTTAAATGAGGTCCACCCGGAGCAATCACACAGAAATATGAGTCATCTATTTCCTATTTATACACCTAGGGTCACACCTGACTATGGCAGCAGTCCTTAAAGTAAATGGCCGTGTATTTTATTTCTCCCAAAATGGTGAAAAGTTCTGGGCTGATCATTTTTTTATGTTTTTTAATAGGATTCAGAGCTCCAGATCCTGTGACATCACATCCATCAGTGACATTGCCTATTCAAGTGATTGCGACTGAGCTGCAATACCAAACATGGCCACTATGCAATGTACGGTGCTGTACTTGGTATGGGTAAAGAGGTAGCCCTCCTCATCTAAGGGCTGTGGCCCCTTCAAGCAGTTGACCAGCAGGGGTGCTGGGAGTCAGACTCCCACCGATCACGTGTCGATGACCTGTCCTGATGATAGGTCAGCAATAGTGTTGAGCGCGAATATTCGAATCGCAAATTGCGAATATAGCCACTTCAGGAATTCGCGAATATTTAGAATATAGTGCTATATATTCGTATTCGCGAATAGTGTTAATCGCAAATATTCTGATTGCGAATTTATCGTGAAAATCGGCACTTAGCAACATCCCTAGCAACCAATGGGAAAGTTGCCTACCCCTTTGTGTTGATCGCGAATATTCTAATCGCTAATTTTTATTACGAATATATTACATTGCCGATTTTCGCAATCAAGTAAATAATGACTGAAGATCACGAATTCTTGAATTTGCAAATTTATGGAGAATATTCAGCCAAAAATTTGCAAAATATCGCGAATTCGAATATTGCCTATGCCGCTCATCACTAGTCAGCAATGCAATATTTAATTTCTAGGGGTGGCTGCAGGGAATCAATAAACTATCTAAGCAGGATACTTGTAGCTGTGTATGGGAATAAGGGAGCTATGATTGCTATATAGATACAGAAAAAGGGGTTTTCCTGGGCATAAGCATTGATGACCATTCCTCAGGATAGGTCATCAATACCTGATCGATGGGGGTCCAACTCCTGGCACTTCCATCAATCAGCAATTTGAAGAGATTGTAGTCCTACAGTGAGAACTGTTGGCGAAACGCGTTGGGTGAGTGAGGGACACTGGTATGGTAGATAGTGTTGGACAATTGTTAGGACTCATTTGTACTTGGGCCTATTTCTGTGGTAGTAGGCAAATTTTAGTATAATATTATTTGGTGTCAGCCTTCTTTAATGTGGTATATAATTGTTGCTAGCCTTTTTCCAGTGGTCCCTCACTTATTTGTTTGTAATATGGTGATTAAATAAAGAACACATTGTTTTATGGCAATTTTGGAATATGAATGATTTTTGTTGTAGGATTTCTGTTAGTATAATAGTAGATTAGTAGTACGGGGATGAGAGAATTAACACTTTATTGTTTCATTGATAGGTCTAGACAACGATGCCCACAACATTGATCGGTGTAATGTGTGATCCTCTAATTGAGTCACTATACAGGAGTTCTCTATGGCCTCATTGTTGGTCTGACTGAGAGAGTTAAGCGAGATTGTCTGTCGTGCTAAAAGTCCAAACAAAGAGACCGTTAAAGAGCCAGGACAGGAGGTAGAATACATGGAGTGTGTCATGTTCATCTACCGAGAATACTGAACCAGACAATACAAGGGAAAAGCCAAAACAAATACTTTATTAAATAAGACAGAACTTTATCAGAATAAACCTGGACAAACAGGTCAGTAACAGTGGTAGATGAAACACCACTAGACCAAGTGCAACGGTTAGACTTGGGGCCAAACCCTAAGGGCGTTGTCTAAGTGAACCCTGTTCTTCACAGTACCCCTGGTGGTGGGGATAGTCTTTCCTGAGTGGAGGGTTCACCAGGTCGATACCTCTTGGGATGGTCCCGGTGCACTAAGCCGACATCTGCAAGGCAATAGCCACTGGCGAGAGCACCAGTGGTCCTCGGTATATACAAAACAGAAACCCAGACAAAACCAGTAACACTCACTGTTCAGACACAATACATACTGGAACACAGACAAGATAACAGACATAGAACAGGCAAATGCCTGGACCCCATGCATAACAGATGCATTTGTAGATGAATGTGTAGAGAGACACTACCACTCCTACATTCCTATTGATAGCCTGTTTGCGGCTGGTGGTATAGTTGGTGGTGCAAACCAATACAATGGCGGCAAAGTGTCATTTTGTTACGTTCATGGGTGCCTAGTTGTACAACAGGTGAAAGTGTATCTGACAGATCTTCAGTCAGAATGGAACTTGCCATTCAATTCTCTCCACTTTTGGGCAGAAGTGGGCTAGTCCTGCTTCCCACCAAGGGAAAGGTTGCAGGAAGCTGTAGTGGAGTTGAGAGTTGGAGCTAGAGAGTGAAGCAGCATGGTGCAATGAGGGAACGTTTCCCCTCACTGCTGCAGCAGCTTTGGGAAAGTAGCTCAGAGAGCAGCACACTCTTTATATAAAAGGACTTAGTACCTCTGAGAGGGAAGACAGAGCCAAAGACACCCTACTCAGCAAAGCAGGTCACAGGATACCTCACTCTCATCAGAAACAGTAACTGAAGCTGGTAGAAACCGGACTGAAGCCAGAGATTAGCACAGCAGATAGAGAGAAAGCACATTATTCAAGTTAACCTGCCAGTTTACCCTTAGTCTGCTGAGCCAAGAGAAATATCAAGTATTGTTTTGATGACCAAGTCTGGACTCTACTTACTCCACCAACTACAACTTCTTTGTTGGTATGAAGCCTAACACGGGGAGCGACAGTATCCAGGTAGGAGCACCGTGACACAAAACTATTAGGGCCACAACATACCACTCAGCTTTCTAAACATTGGGTATTAATCGAGCCTGGGGGGCAGCTACACGTGGCGGTCACAGACAGAGCTGCACAGACATGACACTGGAACCGAAGAATGGGGAGCAAGGCGTTCCCCAACATACAAGGCTAGATAACATTGGAAACCAAACATACAGACAAGAACTAAGGTGACATTGAGACATAGTGACATCAATGAATCACCAGGCGACTACACAGATCGGGGCAGATGGCAAACACCCAGGTCAGAAGCATACATCCTGCACACAGCCAAGCTGGAGACAGATTGTCAGACATGCAGCACGCAGGTCTAAATATCCAGGTCAGTTAAAGGGAGCCTGTCACCTACTCTGAGCATTTAACTAAGTACTATTCTTATCAGTTTAATCTTAGTGTTGAGCGCGAATATTCAAATAGCGAATTTTTATCGCGAATATCGGCACTTCGCTAATTCGCGAATATTTTGAATATAGCGCTATAAATTCTCTATTTTGAATATTCGTTTTTTTTTTGTTTTTTTTGTTATATTTTTTTCTTTCCCACTTCCCAAAAGTAGTTCTTACCTGTCCTGAAGATTCCTGGCTTTCTGGCTGCTCCAGTCAGTGCCCGTTGCCGCTTCTGCCGACTTCCGTGCTCATATTCGCTAATTCTACCAAGCCAACCATAGTAAACCAGGTCTAAGTAGAAATCGCAATGCGATTAATTCAAGTTATATTAATCGCATTGCGATTTCAACGTAATTCTCAAATCCAACAGTACATTTTAGTATGGAGACGTTCCCATGGTGATGGGGACGCTCCATGAGTATGGTTGGCTTGGTAGAATTAGCGAATATGACAAATGTATTCATCATATTCCTCAAAACGAAGATAATGAAGTATTCTCCATCTTCGTTTTAGCTACCTATTCGTCAACTTCGCTAATTCTAGCAATCAAATAGGAAGGTTGACTATAGAGACAGCTGTGTTTAATTCGCTATGCGATTAAATTATTATTATATATTTTTTTAATAAATAGAATAATTATAATAATTATCAAGTAATATAATCATTCTATTAAAAAAAGCTAAATAATATAATTGCATAGCGAATTAAACACAGCTGTCTCTATAGTCAACCCTCCTATTTGATTGCTAGAATTAGCGAAGTTGACGAATAGGTAGCTAAAACGAAGATGGAGAATACTTCGTTATCTTCGTTTTGAGGAATATGACGAATACATTCGTCATATTCGTCATATTCGCTATAATTCTAGATATGAAACCAATGGGAAAGTAGCCTAAGTTAAAATCGCAATACGCGATTATTTAAAATCGCATATTAATCGCGATAACTAGAATAATGATGAATATTCGATTTCGACGAATATGAAACGAATATTCTTTCGAAAATCTGAATTTAATCGAATATGGCACCTGCCACTCATCACTATAATTAATCTCTATTTTGTCCCTTATCAGGGCCAGGGCCAGTGTAGTGAATAGATTTTTGGAACCGGGAGATGGAAAAAGACCCATGCTCGGTCCGCTTTGTTTGAATTTTAGGTCACAGCGCATGCGCCATGCAATGTACTGTGACACCCTATATGAGTGGTGGGCAGTGGGCACAGTACAGTCAGTGGGTCTGACACACACTGGCAGGCAACTGCAATTATATTAAAGGGTAAAAATTAAATGACTTTTTTATCTGCAAGGTACTGTGCCACCCGATATGAGTGGTGTGCACACAGTACAGTCTGTGGGCCTGCGGCCTCTCACACACGGGCAGGCAACTGCAATATATATATATATATAAAAATATAAATAAAAGCAGACTGATGTACCAGCCCTAAAAAGAGCTTTTTGGGGTGCTGTCAGGACGCTGTCCATACAGCAGATGGCCCCTTTCACATAAGCGACTTTTCCACGCGGGCACAATGCGTGACATGAACGCATAGCATCTGCACTTAATCCTGACCCATTCATTTCAATGGGTCTGTGTACATGAGCATTTTTTTTCACACATCACTTGTGCGTTGCGTAAAAATCGCAGCGTGTTCTATATTCTGCGTTTAGCCCCATAGAAGTGAATGGGGCTGCGTGAAAAACGCATTGCATCCGCAAGCAAGTGCGGGTGCATTGCGTTTTTCACTGATGGTTGCTAGGAGATGTTGTTTGTAAATCTTCAGTTTTTCATCACGCGCGTGAAAAACGCATCAAAACGCATTGCACCCGCGCGGAAAAAACTGAACGCAATCGCAGGCAAAACTGAATGGCTTTGCCTGTGAAATTGCACAGTTTTCACTGAACGCATCTGCAACGCATCCGGACCTAAGGCCCCATTCACTCATCCGCAATTTTTGTCCGCATCCATCCCGCAATTCTGCGGAATGGATGCGGACCCATTTCGGCCCCGAACTTCCGGATTTTGGCCCCGAAACATCCGGCCGCGGCTCTGCAAAAGATAAAGCATGTCCTATTCTTGTCCGCAGCCAAGAAAAGGCATCTCTATGGGGAGTGCCGGCATGTTGTGTTGCGGATCCGCAATTTGCGGATCCGCAACACACTATGGACGTGTTAATGGGGCCTAATCCGGACACGCTCATGTGAAAGAGGCCAATGAGTCTTTGAGGACTGGAGTGGACACAGAACACTGGCCTAGCTAACGCTTTCCCTATTAATTCAGCAGCAGCAGCACTCTCCCTGCTCTAACTAACACTGCAGCTTCAGAATGTATCTAAGAAGGATGCTGTCCTTGCTTTTTGATAGGAGGTGGGAGGGTTTGGGAGGGAGGGTATGCTGATTGGCTGGAATGTGTCTGCTGACTGTGAGGTACAGGGTCAAAGTTTCCTCTAATGATGATGTATAGGGGGCGAATCGAACGTCGCATATGTTCGCCGGGAACTGTTCGCCGGCAAATAGTTCGGAACATCTCTAGCAGCCAACTTCACTGAACTTCACTGTGACATTGAGCAGATTCAAAAAATATCCAGAAAACCACGCACCCTTTTTTTGTAAAGAAAAATGACACTGAATATTCACATATAGGGTGCTAATATCTGATTCAAAAATAAATACTTGATGGTAGCGTCCCTTTAAACTCATTCAATGCACTAAATGTACATATGTGAAATCACCAACGATTTTAACCTTTACAAAAACCTCTCCACGTTGTACGCCTGGTCTGACATGTAACGTTTCGGAGTGCAAAATGGCGGCCTGATGCCAAAAAACTGTGCCAATTTTATAATGGTTCCTTTCTTTTTTTTAGCTCAGTATCTATAGGAAAAATCTATAGCTGCATTCAGTGTGAAACTCGAACGTTTTTCCTCGGCACGTTCCACCCTCTGCCAAATGACACTTTTATAAATCTCGGGAACTACGTATGAAATTTCTTTGCGCATTACAATATTCACCGGGTGACCTGTTCTCTTTATTTGAATTGGCTCTTCTTCTGATGTAATAAAGTTTATTTTTCTCCCGGCCTCACGTTCTCTATCATTCGGTGTCATTCCATGCTGCTCCCTTCAAAGGATTTTCTGCAAACGACTGATTTCGTGTATTTTACCCTTGTCACCATTGTCCTTGTCAGTTGGTTACATGCTGAGCTCTGCTACATTATGTCATACTATATAAAAACATAATGTGTCCCATGTATGAAAGGGGGTTCGGACCTTGAAAAATTTTGAGGTGCGCTGTACTCTGAGACCGTTTGCAAGCCAATGTTAAAAAGACATCAAGTATGCATTTGCTACATATCACACAAAAAGATTCTTATTAGCTGGGGAATGAACAGAACACTTACCTGGTGACCTCCTTTTCACCTGCAGATCCTTCGATTCCTTGACTTATCTTCTGGCATCCAAGATGGCGGCACCGTTTCTCAGACTACCTGAGGAACACTGTGAGGCAAGACACTTCCTGCTGCCCTCTGATTGGCCAGCACCGCTTACAGTGCTGACCAATCCAAGTGAAGGACTGGACAAGCAGGAAGTGTCTTGAACAGTATTCATCAGGTTGTCTGAGGAGCGGTGCAGCCATCTTGGATCTGCAGCTGAAAAGATGAAAAGGAGGTCAACAGGTAAGGGTTCTGTTCATTCCCCAGTTGATGTGAATTATTTTTTGGAACACAAGAGTCCCTTTAAGAAAGACTATGCTGCTTAATTTTTTTATTTTTGATGCATTGAAGCAATGGAAAGAATTGGTGCAAAAGTATACATACCCTTTTAGGACCTTCATTCAACACAGACGGAAGGAATAAAATGCACATTTTCAGATGGGAACTAAAGGACAATATTGCTGCACTGTATTTCACTGAAGTTATTTTTGTGCAAGAAAACTTTACCCTCGATCAGGGTGAATTATGGGCCGTGATAGATTCATGCAAAACTCTGCTTTTCTGCTCCAATCATTTTGCTCTGTTCATATTTCTCTTCACAACGTCTGAGGGAAACACGGCGGCTACTGAGAGTTATATCTCCTTTGGAAATGCTTGTCTGTTGACTGTCTGCTTGTTTTATGCCACACGCCGATACTTGTGAAGTGTAATTCAAATAAAAGGAGAAACTGAACTGTGGATGATGAGGAAATCACCGCTGTGGGAAGAGAGCGTCTCCATTACAATAAACCGGCAGAGATGGACAGTGTGGCCTTACCAGCTGTGATCTGCTTGTGTGAAGGGTATATAGTCCAGATAAAGGCTGAAGAATAGCCCTGCTCAAAACCAAGGCGGTAGCTATAGGAGGTGCACCTGGCTTCTGGTGCCTATGAGGGCCAATGGCCAACTCCAGTGAAACTGGTACTGGAGGAACCTGTGGGTATCTAGGTAAATATGCCTAATGTTTGCCATGATGAGTTTAGGTCAGACCGTGGGGCCTCTGTGAGTCATCCAAGGATCTATACTCACATGGAGCTGGCCCTGGACAATGCTACAGAGTTCAAGAGGTTCTAGTTACACTTCTGCTTAAAGTGGAACGGTACTTTGAGAAAACTTTTGATATTCCATAGCAACATCTCAAAGGTTTTGATCAGTGGGGTCCGAGTGTTGAGACCCCTGCCAATCATTAGCATGATTGCTGCAGGAGACGGGAGCAAGACAAACTCAATAGAAAGTCTATGGGCCCATCTTGATTGTCTCCTGAAGTGAAGAGAGAGCATAAAATGTGAGCTTTTCTCTTTCCTTCATCTAGCGATCGGTGCAGATCTTAGAAGTCTAGGCAAGGCGGAGGTCTTAGCCACAGTTTTTCCAAAGTACATCAACATTTTAAAACAGAGTATTTTATTTATGGGTGGAATTATCTACAGCAACTGAATCTCCGCAAGAAGAACCAACTTTCTCCAATAGCTACTCCAAAGGAATCTCATCCAACCAACCAGTTCCCAGACGTGAAATAGTAGGAAGCATGAAATCTGACACAGTGCTGTCTAAAGATGGAGGTCTCCAGTTTGGCTGATGTCCCAAGTTCATGTTTCAAGGCTCCTTAATGGGTCAGACATTGACTTACAGGGTATCTGCCTAGGGGTGGCAGTAGAGGGAACATTTCCATCCTTCTTGAGGAGATGTAATTTGCATACACTTTTCTAGGAAGCATTGCCAGTATACTTCCTACCATTTTTTTTTGCATCAGTGAACCAAAAGTCAAAGCTTTCTGTATACAGTTCCTATGCAAACCTATGTGTCTCCATGGTTACAGACTACAAAGAAACCCTGTGTGCAGTCAGATCCCTGCCTGCTGCTCCTTTCCATGTATTGCTGCCCATTCCTGATAATTACAGAAGAAGGGGCAGAGGGACTGTAGTATCACACACTGTCACTACACGATCTGACTACACAGGGTTTGTTTGTAGTCTGTAACCATGGAGACACACGAGTCTGCTTTAATGGATTTTTTAGACTATTTGCAAATTTGCTTCCTCTTTAACCTGAATGCACTGGAGCAATAAAATTATTGAAAAGTTGGACAAAACCTTTGAAGGGGTTATAAGAAACTGTGGTGAAATGCTATATTAGGAATAAACCCTTATATTTCATCCACTGAAAATAGTTAATGATGGAGTATTTGTTCAAGCAGTCTACAGCCACAGATATTGGCGGAAGAAGTCTTGAAGCCTTCAGCGAACACCTTCACCTCAATATTCCTTTCACCGTCCTAGATCACCATGGATGCTACCATGATAGCAAGTATGCTATCAATAATGTTAACCTCTTCAGTGCCATAGCCCACCATGAATGGTATCATTAACCCTTTTACTGCTCTAACCAACCAGGAAAGTTACCATTAACCCATCCACTGCCCTAGACTACCACGAAATTACCATTAACCTATCCAAAGCCCTAGCCCACCAGAAAAGTTCCCATTAACCCATCTACTGCCCTAGCCCACCACAGATGTTACCCATCATTGCAGAAGAAATGTACATATCTGCTGCAGGCTTTGCCAAGGATCTGCTTAAAATTCCACAACGAATCCACATATGGATTTTTTCATGGATTTTGTTGCAGATTTTACCACTATTAGGACCCGTTCCCACGGCAGAATTTTGACATGGACATTAAGCCAAAATTCTGGTGGCCACGGCGTTGTCTGCCTTAGATTTACAGAGATTTAAATCCGCAACCGCACCAAGAAGCGTGATGTCCCTTCTTGATATGGTGTCCAGGTGGTCGCCGCTTGAAGCCTCGTCGGGTGTCCGCTTGCGGTTTAGCACCAGTCAATGGAGTTAAGCCTTGAACAGGCCTGTGGCACTCAAAATGAACAACTTCGGCAGAAATCGCACCGGCTTTTGCCATGGAGTTCGTGGTGGCTTTTGATTGTTTTTTAGATGAATATTCCTGACTCCGGGCTAACATACTTTACCTTCTCTAATACATTGTAGGCCAAAATACACAAACTAAAACAAGGATATAGAGATGCGGTGAGATTTATGTGATTTTTTTTTGTGATTGTTAGATTGAGAATCAAAGGGTTAATTAACATTAGAACATATGTTTTTAGGGCCTCTTTCACACTTGAGTTGTTAAGATCCGGCGTGCACTTCTGTCGCCGGAAGTGCCCGCCGGATCCGTAACAACGCAAGTGAACTGAAAGCATTTGAAGACTGATCAGGATCCTGATCAGTCTTCGAAATGCTTTCAGGTTACTATGGCAGCCAGGACGCTATTAAAGTCCTGGTTGCCATAGTAGTAGTGGGTACCGGGGGAGCAGTATACTTACCGCACGTGCGGCTCCCGGGGCGCTCCAGAATGACGTCAGAGCGCCTCATGCACATGTATCATGTGATCCATGCGATCACGTGATCCATGCGCGTGGGGCGCCCTGACGTCACTCTGGAACGCCCCGGGAGCCGCACGGGCGGTAAGTATACTGCTCCCCCGCTCCCCACTACACTTTAGCGTCCTGGCTGCCATGGTAACCATTCATAAAAAGCTAAACGTCGGATCCGGCGATGCGCCGAAACGACGTTTAGCTTAAGGCCGGATCCGGATTAATGCCTTTCAATGGGCATTAATTCCGGACCCGTCTTTGCGGCAAGTGTTCAGGATTTTTGGTCGGTGCAAAAAGCGCAGCATGCTGCGCTATTTTCTTCAGCCAAAAAACGTTCCGGTCCTGAACTGAAGACATCCTGATGCATCCTGAACGGATTTCTCTCCATTCAGAATGCATTGGGATAAAACTGATTAGGATTTTTCCGGCATAGAGCCCCGACGACGGATCTCTATGCCGGAAAAGAAATACGCAAGTGTGAAAGAGCCCTAACCTGTGTGAAAGAGCTGTGACGTGGCCATGCAGATACAATGTAACCATGACTGAGGACGATTGGATTCATCCGAAATGCATTGGTTAATACTAGTGCGAATCGAAGTTAACAAAGTGGAATTCGATCCAAATTTCAGGAAAAATTTGATATGCCATGAATCCGAATTTCCTGGTGCTTCATGGTAATGAATGGTGGTAAAAAAAGAAAGAAAAACATATTTACCTCATCTCTTTGAGCGCAAAGAGGCCATCGCGACCATCTCGATTAAAGAAAACGCGCTAGTTCTTGCGTGCTGACGTGTGACGTCATCATGTGAGCTCTCGAGAATTGGCGCGACAGCCTCTCCGCGATAGATGAGGTGAGTGTATATATTTGATGATTAACCCCTCGGATAGGCTGAATGTGACTCTCAAATGCCACGATCAGAGTTGAACCTGGCATCTGAGGGGTTAAATGACGGCGGCGTGATCGCCATTCCCCCTCATTATGCCCGCTCCATACAATGGAATGCGATTCATTGCAGAGTAACTCGCAACAAACCGAACTTCTTGATGAAATTCGGCCATTTGAATTTTGGAAAACTTCGCTCATCGCTAGTTAATACGCTTTTATGCTCTGTATATTTTTAATGTATTAAATAAAGGCTTGGATGTTAACGAGCGACTGTCGACGTTCACTGATACATTGTAGCAAACGGTCAAGACAGGAGAAAGATAGGTGCTGCTGAAGATCCTCTAGAATGTGTGGCAGGTACTAGGACTGTGCAGTTGCTCAGACTCTGGATGAGCCTATTCCCTGAAAGCATGCAGAGATCTTAAACAGTGATGTCTTGAAACACACAGTATATAAGAAAGTTGCATAAAGTTTCCTTGTATGAGTTAAATATTTTCCACAACATGCACATATTCAATTTCTCTACCTGCTATAATACAGTTTCTTAAAGGGATACACACCTAATTGCTGATTGGTCGTTGTCGAAATCAAGCTCTTATATTACATTGTAAATTTCTGTCATCAGCTGACCCCCGGCTAAACAGACGTCCCCCACCCCCGCTATAAAGTCACGGTATATGGGATTTATACAGAGTTTCCACCACATGGCTGGTAATGCTAGTTGGGCACAAGGTAAAATGTATGACAGATGACAGCTCTGGCGTAATGTGGACCAGATGTGCCGGAGTGAAGCCTCCAGCCACGAGACCCGGGGTCGTCCGGCAGCTAAGAGATGATTAAATAACACTGTGTTCATGTGATGGGAGGTTTATGGGGTTTGACGTGACGCAGAACTAGTGGGTTATCGCTAGAAATGACTAATTGACTTTGATCTGAATTTCAGGAAAATGCCAATTCTCCGCAAAGCCGAATTTCCTTGCACTTCATGGTAATGAATCTATTTTCCGGAAATGGGGGTTAAAAAAAAAAACATCCTAACCTCATCCATTTGCTCACGGATCTTGATTGAAGAAACTGCGCAAAATCTTGCATGTGATGAAGTCCCCGCTCCCGGCCAGTGTAATGATGTCATCATGTCACAGCGCTAGATTCCACGCGGTTTCTTCAACGGCCTGTCCGACAGCGAATGGATAAGGTGGGTAGGTACAGTATTATTTTTTTTATTAACCCCGGAAAGGCCTTAATTAATTAATGTCAGATGCAGCACCTGGATCTGAATACTTTTGTAATTGCATGTAATAAAAAATGTATTACAGCCACTGAGATATTCAATAAAATGGATCTGTAGAGCGCCACCTGCTGTTGTTTTTTTGTTTCGCTATTTTTTGTCAGTGCAGTGTCGTACTAAACACCAGCTCCATCCATTTACCCCTAGCCATATACATCGCTGCCACTCTGACATTACTAATACTGGCTTTGGGGTACGGGGTGTGGCGTAAATTTGGCACAGCGTGCTTAAATTTTTACACTTTTTTTTTACCTAAAATAACAACAAATAGGTAGTGTAACCCTAGACTAGACAGTGTGCCACATTTATCATCCAGCATCAGCCACTGCGATAATTTGACATAGTTTAAAGTCGTACTCCCACAAAAAATGTTATTCTCCCATCTGTTTGAAAGGTGCATGATGTAAACTGTAGTAAGGGTAATATTCTTACCAGTGTCTGTATTTGTGAGTTATAACCTCCCTTCTGATCCTCAGCTATATCATGTGACCAACTCTCTGAACTCCAACTGACACAGGGCAGGAAGTCAGTTACTTCTCCATTCCTATGAGACTGACATTGAGGCCCCCATAGGAATACATAGAGAAACAGACTTCCTGTCCAAACATAAGATGCTGTGTTATTTGGAAAGTGCTGGTCACATGACACAGCTGAGCATCAGAAGGGAGGTTATAACACACAAATACAGTCACTGGTAAGAAGATTATCTTCACTACAGATTACATCATGTACCTTTCTAAAAGGTCAGAAAACAAAAATTTTGGTTGGAGCGCTTCTTTAAGTTTCACTTTTACTATGTGGGCCATAGTAAATGTGCATCCATAAGTTACCTCTGGGTTCCATTCTGAGTTTTGCTGTGAAGCACTATGGGGGACATTTCTCAAAACTGGTGTAAAGTAGAACTGGCTTAGTTGGCCATAGCAACCAATCAGATTTCAGCTTTCATTTTTCAGAGCTCCTTTGGAAAATGAAAGGTGGAATCTGATTGGTTGCTATAGCCAGTTTCCCTTTACACCAGTTTTGATAAATCTCTCTTGTTTTGTGTGTACTCCCCTGAGCTGCTACATATAAAACCAGGGCTTTTTTTCTGGCGGAACGCACCGGAACGGCGTTCCGCCACCTATTTCCGTCCAGCTTCCTCCAGACTTTCTGCGCATGCGCATGACGTCACACGTGATCAGGGGCGGACAGACCATTCGAGCGCTCGGGCATGGACTGTGGCCAGTAGGGGGCCCGCCGCTTCTCCCGCAGTGTGACTGTGACTGCAATTTACAAGCTACGCTGCACACTGACCGACGCCGACGGTAATGGTACACGGCGGCGGCTGCCTCCCTCGCGGCTAGCAGGGTCCGACGCGGCCAGGGCAGGTTGAAAGCAGCTGAACTTACAGTGTGTCAGAGTGACTGAGGACAGCGCAGGCGTTGCGCAGGAGGAGGAAGGCCGGCCCTAAGTCAGCAGCAGTGTAGCTTGGCTTGACGTCACTCACGTTACTTTTATAACCCCCCCAAATTTTATTGCATCCCTGTTCTCTAAAGGTGTGGTTTTAGGGGGCGGTCGTAGGGGTGGGTAGGGGCGTGGCCAGGGTAGGGGGGGTGAGTTCCACCACCTTTTCTCTGAGAAAAAAAGCCCTGTATAAAACCATCTATTTCATACCTTATGTTCTAGGACAGGTGCTGTATTTTTAAAAACTTCAGGATCCCTGGGCTGTAATAAATATTGTATCGCTCTTAAGGCCGTGTCTGTCTCATCATCGTCTTCATCTTCATTGTTTCTTTTATCATCGGTATCAGCATCAAGTTCATTAAGCAGGGGGCTGCGGGATAGAAAACATATTAATTTGCGCCAAAGCAGTATGCGGGAAATTGCAAAACCATAATAATGGCCTTAAAGGGAATATGTCATCAGAAAATGATCTACTCTTTAAATCACACTTTTATGTAAAATATATATATATATTATTTAAGAAAAATCTTTTTGGAGATTTTTTATTTCATTTTCCATGTCACTACCTATATATTTTTTTTAAATACCTAAAATCTTGAAGTTTTTACACTGGCCACCAGGCCCAATAATAGGTCAATAAATTGCAAAAATTGTCAGCACCTGACTTCCAGTTCGTCGGCACAGGAAAGGAATAACTCGAATAGAAATATAGCAAAAATTCCCAGCG
Organism: Bufotes viridis; assembly: GCA_033119425.1. NCBI lineage: Eukaryota > Metazoa > Chordata > Amphibia > Anura > Bufonidae > Bufotes > Bufotes viridis. Next base: position 485,680,359 of record CM065591.1, read on the forward strand.
GACGCTCTTTGTCTTGTTGGTCCCTGGAATGCAGGTGAGTGGGATTGGCGCTGTGAGCTGGATATCTGCACCTTTCAGACCCTGTTCACACACCTTAGGTAGTCTAGTGGTAGGAACCCATGCGTTGCTGAGAGACCTTGATGTGGTACATGAGGGGCTCCGATATTCTCCTGACTGGGAGATATTGGCGAATGGCTCAGCTTTTAACATCAGCTTGAGGGATTAGCCGGCATTGTCAGGTGCTTATCTTTGTGGTGCACTTTTTTTCAGTGATTTATGTGCTTTATATATTTTCATCCGCACATTGTTTCATTTTGTGTAGGATGTTTGTGTTGTGCATGTGGTTTGCGCCGGCATCCTCCATTGTATGCAATTTTTGCTGGGGATTGCCGCTCGCTGCAAACCACATGCGGAGGAACTGCCCCCCCAGTTAGAAACACGCCACAGTGTTTGGGGTTTGAGCAGTTCCACCCATTTAGGCCACGTTTATTTCTGTGATTTTAACTCTTAAGTAAGCCATCGTATTATCATCACAAGCAGGATTACAATGACAGATATCACCTTTACATACATAACACAGTATCCACCATTCACAATAGGTGTTATCACAGCTTATCTGCTCTGCACAGGTCACAGAGCATGCCCAGAAAACTCTCGTATGGAAGTCACTAAGGTCCTCTCCTGACCATTGTGTCTATGGACCATGTGGCTGTTCTCAAACAACAGTATATAATGGACATATAATCGTAAATACCTGTAGAGGGGTAAGGGATCCCCCAGGTGTGCGTAGTGGGCTTGTTGCATCAATTGGCGTCACAAACAGGATTCTGACCTCACAATACTGTGTGCCATATTACTCAGGATTTAAAAAAACTGCATTGAAAGTGACTTTGATTGCCTTATTGTGGAACGACCGACGCAAAACGCTGCGCTGCGCAAATCTAAATTAACGCCCCTTGCTGAAGCACGAAAACTTAGCCCAGCCTACAGGGAGCAAGACTATTGGGTGACGAGAGAGAAGGGAAGCTCCTCCCCTGAAGCCCCTTCTTCATGTCCTGCGTGGGCCAGAGAGCCAGACGATGACATGGCAGCACCTCACCCGAGCGGGAAGAATAAGCTCCTTGAAGAGCCCCTCCAACTTCTCCAGTACTTGATGATAAACTGGCACCTAAGCCGCAGCACAAGCTATACCAGAGGAAGGAGCCGCAGGCTATTCCCATGTAGGCTGGTACAGCGGAGGCGGCCGGAGCTCCCCCTCCGCTGATCAGGAGGAACGGAATACATGGATCCTCGGCCTTTAATACGCCCACGCTTGGTAAGAGTGGTACATCCGATACGTCTCACAGACACCATGCAGCTTGTCCCGTGGGGCTCCCCTGGCGGGCTGACCCAGCTGAAAACCCTGGTGCCAGAAGATGTTGCTGGAGGACAAAGTGTGCAGCAGGGTATCACGGATCGCGATGCCCCGGTGGGAGCTGGAAGCTTACCGATGGCTCGATCAAGGATGGAAGAAAACGATGACCTCATCTGGGAGGCCTGGAAGGAACACGTTTCGCGACAGGGTGCTTATTGGCCTCAGACGCATTACTGGCATGGTAACTTCCAGTCATGTGGGTCTATTAGCATCGCGTCTCTAAGATAACAGGCTCAATCAAACCGATTGACTAGCAGAGTGTGGAGGTGGCAGCAGCATCATCAGGGGGCCACAGAGTGGCAAGGTGACATAGTGTGGAAGTGGGTGGCAATACCAGTACCAGCTGAAGATGGTGGGTGAAAGAAGTAGCACTTGGCATTAGATGTGTGGAATCAGGCGGGTGGCAGCATCAGAATAGTAGCTGAGGCAGGTAGCCAGAAGAATCCGGTCTCTTTTCTCAAAGTGTTGGTGTGGCACATGGATGATCTAGTCTGATGCACCAGGCATTGGTGGGTGGAAATCCTGGCTGATCTACGCCTGATTCATCTTGACAAAGGTCAGTCTCTCCACATTTTGGGTGGACAGGCGAGTTCTTCTTGGGGTAACTATGGCCCCCGCCGCACTAAACACCCGCTCCGATGCCACACTACTGGCCAGGCAGGACAGCTTTTCAAGGGCAAGCTCTGCCAGTTGCTAATACACTAATACACACCAAAAAGGGCTGTAATTTTCTCACTTCAATACAGAACGGCAAATAAGCCCTTTTTCATCACTAATACACGCCAAAAGGGGCTTTAGAATATATAACTGCACCGCTGAACGGCAAATATATTTTTCTTTTACCACTAATACACGACAAAAAGGCTGTAATTTTTTTTTACTTTACCACACAACAGCTAATACGCCCTTTTTTTCCACTAATACAAGCCAAAAAAGCTTTCCGTCCTAGAGATCCGTCCTCGGATCAGGATTATCCCCATGCATCCTGAATGGAGAGAAATCCGTTCAGGATGCATCAGGATGTCTTCCGTTCAGTATGTGAACGTTTTTTGGACGTTGACAAAAGCGCAGCATGCTGCTGATTTGTCTCCGTCCAAAAATCTGGAAGACATGCCGCAACGCCGGATCCGGAATTAATGCCCATTGAAGTGCATTAATCCGGATCCGGCCTTAAGCTAAACGTCGTTTCGGCGCATCGCCGGATCCGACGTTTAGCTTTTTGTCAATGGTTACTATGGCAGCCAGGACGCACGGAATGTAAGTATGCCGATCCCCACTGCTACTATGGCAACTAGGACGCTAGTAGCGTCCTGGCTGCCATAGTAACACTGAAAGCATTTTGAAGACTGATCAGTCTTCAAATGCTTTCAGTTCACTTGCGTTGTGCCGGATCCGGCGTGCATTCCAGCGACGGAAGTGCACGCCGGATCTTCACAACGCCAGTGTGAAAGAGGCCTAAGACAGAAATATTTCCTTGTAATAAACCCAGTTAATGGCTGTATCACACAGCACTTGCACCCAAACAAGAACGGTTTGCTGGAATTACAGAGCTGTATAATAGTAATTTGGATCCGCAGTCAGTGCAGCAAGGTGTAATAGGATTGTTCCTATTACTCAGGCTGTAACTTCCCCTACTGAACACTGTTCTACATAAATGTTGCAGACTGATTCCTTTCCTTACACCTTGAATAATCTTTCCCTGCACTTGTAAATAGTTTTTTGTAGCACAATGAAGTCTTTCCTAGCACTGTCCCTAGCACCTGCTGACGTCTCTCCCTGCACTAAGTACTCTGGAAAATGGCAGAATCCAAGATGGCTGAGGCTATTTATAGGGCTGTGACATCACAGTGCTGGCTGGCTGCTGATTGGCTGCATGCATGGCATTATGGTTGATCCCGCCTTCCCAGAGTTCCTTGCTCCATGTCCTCACACATGCAGAAACCATTTTAGGAAAAAATGCAATTCGGTGCAAATCAAATTTTTCCTGAAATTCAAATTAAATTCCACTTCGTCAACTTCGATTCATTCATCTTTAGTCCTGGGTGTTGGACATCCACCGATCAGATACGGATGACCTATCCCGAGGATAGTTCTTCAGTATAAAATTCTTGGAAAACCTCTTCAAGGGTACTTTCACACTTGTGGCAGTGTGATCCGGCAAGCAGTTCCGTCGTCGGAACTGTCTGCTGGATCAGTCGATCTGGATGTAAACTTAATGAATTGCAAGAACGGATCCGTCTCTCCACTTGTCATGCGGATAGACGGATCAGTCTTGTATTTTTTTTTTCGGTTTTAAAGGTCTGCGCATGCTTCAGGTATTTCTAATGCCGTATCCGGCACTAATACATTTCAATGTAAATGAATGCCGGCATTCTGGCAACAGATCCGGCATTTTGGACAGAGATAATACCGCAGCATGCTGCTGTATTATCTCCGTCCAAAACGCCGTTCACTGACTGAACTGAAGACATCCTGATGCATCCTGAACAGATTTCTCTCCATTCAGAATGCATTAGGATATAACTGATCAGTTCTTTTCCGGTATTGAGCCCCTTTGAATGAACTCAATGCCGGAAAAGAAAAACGCTAGTGTGAAAGTACCCTAGATACAATTCACCAGTAAATGATCATAATTAGGGATAAGCAAATCGACTTTGGATGAAACATTCAAAGTCGATTTGCATAAAACTTTGTTCTAATACTGTACAGAGCAGGAGCTCCGTACAGTATTAGAATGTATTGGCTCCGATGAGCCGAAGTTTTTCTCGTGAGACTTCACGCAATAACTTCATAAATTAGTTTGTACTGTAAAAAAACATTTCCCGAACTCGGGTTCAGTTCCAAATCGTGCCTTGGAACCAAACCAGAGTTCGGGAAATGTTTTTTAAAGTACAAATTAATTTATGAAGTTATTGTGCGAAGTCTCTCAAGACGTCGCAAAGCATCATCAGAGCAAATACATTATAATACTGTACGGAGCTCCTGCTCTGTACAGCATGAGAACAAAGTTTGATGAGAGTCGACTTATAATGAGTCGATTCGCTCATCCCTAATCATAATCATTTCCGAGAGATACCCGTTTCAGAAAAAGCTGAGTGACAACCAGTATAGTGGAATTACAGCTCCCACAGGGGTTGTCACCCAGTTTCCAAAGGTTCCAAAAGGGTAAATCTAAAAATCCCTGCAGTGAAATGAATATTATCTTTAAGGGGACGCTGTCAAAATCCACTGTATATACCGCGGCAGAAAACTTCAATGGTTTCTGCACAGGATGTTCACTTAAGGCCTCATGCACACGACCGTAGGTGTTTTGCGGTCCGCAATCCGCAAAACATGGAAGCTGTTCCGCGTTCCATAACTTGCGGGACGGAACTCGGCCCATTGTAGAAATGCCTATTCTTGTCCGCAAAACGGACAAGAATAGGACATGCTATATTTTTTTTGCGGGGGCACGGAACGGAGCAACGGATGTGGACATCACACGGAGTGCTGTCCGCATCTTTTGCAGCCCCGTTGAAGTGAATAGGTCCGCGCCCAAGCCACAAAATATGCGGCTCGGACGTGGACCCAAAATACGTTTGTGTGCATGAGCCCTTAGAGGCCGTGGACCTGCTCACCACATAGCTCCATTGAATTGTCCGCACACATGGTTTCAGAAAGGACATGTCTCTTCTTGGCGCAGTCAGGGCTTTAAGGCCTCTTTCACACGAGCAATACGGATTGTCAGGAGGCGTTCAGGGAAACTCGCACCATATCGCAAGCAAGTTCAGTCAGTTTTGTTTTCGATTGCGTTCAGTGTTTCAGTTTTTTCTGCGCGGGTGCAATCAGTTTTGATGCATTTTTCACGCGCGTGAAAAAAAAAATGCAGATTTACAAAAAACATCTTCTAGCAACCATCAGCGAAAAATGGATTACATCCGGATGCAATGCGTTTTTCACTGAATCTCCATTCACGTCTATGGGGCCAGGGCTGCGTGAAAAACGCAGAATATAGAACATGCTGCGTTTTTCACGCAACGCAGAACTGATTGCGTGGAAAAAAACGCTCATGTACACAGACCCATTGAAATGAATAGGTCAGGATTTAGTGCCGGTGCTATACGATCTCTTAATGTATCGCACCGCAGGGAAAACTCGCTCGTGTGAAAGGGGCCTAAATCTCTGCCCCACAATCTCCAGCACTGGGGGGCAGACACCGCGCGGGTGTGCCAAAATTCCGCCAGCAAAAACAGCCACGTGAACGACCCCTATGAAATGTAACAGACGTTATATTCATTGTGACTCATTTTTCCTGAAATGGTTAAGATCATTTGCAACAATGTCACGGAAGATGACATTTTTTGTTTTTTTGTTTTCTACTTACCCGTGTTTTGTATGTGCTGTTTTGTGGTGTGTTGCTCTTTAAATGACAGTGCAGGTAATTTGTGTCCTTGTGGTTTCTTAATTCCACATTCAGGGTAGTAAAACCTGCTCCATGAGCCCTTGAGCTGGATGCAGAGTCAGACTCAGATTAGTGTTACAGCAATGACATAAACACTGAACCTCCAGGAATATATAAATATAAAAAGGACACAAAATTATTTGCATTTATATCAAAATCCAATATCCCAGTGTGATGGCGAGGCTGTATATCAGTCTGATCAGAGCTCCACAAAGCATCATACAAAGCTGTGAAATACTAGGATGGAAAAGCATGATAATAATAATAATAACAATAATAGTTATCACTTATTAAATACTGTTGTTAATAGTGACTATATTGGGGAAATGTGCTTCCTACTGCAAATTATAAGAACATTTCTAGTCACCATCATTGACTGACTGAAATGCCCTAATTTCTTTCATAAAGAAGGTCTGCAGTATTTAAAGTGTGTAGTATGATAATTCTGTAGAAGCTGAGTTATTTATTATGATGTTCTGCAACAGCTGAGGTGTGTATTGTGAGGTTCTGCAGCAGCTGAGGTGTGTATTATGATGTTCTGCAGCAGCTGAGGTGTGCATTATGAGGTTCTGCAGCTCAGGTGTGTATTATGAGGTTCTGCAGCAGCTGAGGAGTGTATTTTGAGGTTCTGCAGCAGCTGAGGTGTGTATTATGATGTTCTGCAGCAGCTGAGGTGTGCATTATAAGGTTCTGCAGCAGATGAGGTGTGCATTATAAGTTTCTGCAGCAGCTGAGGTATCTATTATGAAGTTCTGCAGCAGTTGAGGTGTGTATTATGATGTTCTGCAGCAGCTGAGGTGTGTATTATGATGTCCTGCAGCAGCTGAGGTGTGTATTATGAGGTTCTGCAGCAGCTGAGGTGTGTATTATGAGGTCTCTGCAGCAGCTGAGGTGTGTATTATGAGGTCTCTGCAGCAGCTGAGGTGTGTATTATGAGGTTCTGCAGCAGCTGAGGTGTGTATTATGAGGTCCTGCAGCAGCTGAGGTGTGTATTATGAGGTTCTGCAGCAGCTGAGGTGTGTATTATGAGGTTCTGCAGCAGCTGAGGTGTGTATTATGAGGTTCTGCAGCAGCTGAGGTGTGTATTATGATGTTCTGCAGCAGCTGAGGTGTGTATTATGATGTTCTGCAGCAGCTGAGGTGTGCATTATAAGGTTCTGCAGCAGATGAGGTGTGCATTATAAGTTTCTGCAGCAGCTGAGGTATCTATTATGAAGTTCTGCAGCAGTTGAGGTGTGTATTATGATGTTCTGCAGCAGCTGAGGTGTGTATTATGATTTTCTGCAGCAGATAAGGTGTGTATTATAATGTTCTGCAATTATGATTTTCTGCAGCAGATAAGGTGTGTATTATGATGTTCTGCAGCAGCTGAGGTATCTATTATGAAGTTCTGCAGCAGTTGAGGTGTGTATTATGATATTCTTCAGCAGCTGAGGTGTGTATTAGGAGGTTCTGCAGCAGCGGAGGTGTGTATTAGGAGGTTCTGCAGCAGCGGAGGTGTGTATTAGGAGGTTCTGCAGCAGCTGAGGTGTGTATTATGATATTCTGCAGCAGCTGAGGTGTGTATTGTGAGATTCTGCAACATCTGAGGCATGTATTATGAGGTTCTGCAGCTGCTGAGGAGTGTATTATGAGGTTCTGCAGGAGCTACGGTGTGTATTAGGAGGTTCTGCAGCAGCTGAGGTGTGTATTAGGAGGTTCTGCAGCAGCTGAGGTGTGTATTATGATGTCCTGCAGAAGGGCTTGAATGCTGAGATGGAGGTCTTTGGGTTTCTGTGAGGGTTGACGGAATTGTTCGGTGGTGATGGGACATCGGAGTCTGGTCGTCTATCGACACTGCGATCTCCCCTCCCTGACGGACATTTCTCCCTGTACACGCTCTCTTCCTCTGCAGACCGGGCGCCCTGATCCTGATAAACAATACATATCTTGGATACTAACCTGCAGGTAAAATGCTGGGAGAATTATGATGTGTCTCCCAAGCGTTTTAGAGACAATAGTACGTGTCAGTCCACGCATTGTATAATCTGGGATATAAGATATATTCACATGAATGACGCTGGTTTCACTCTCATGCGTTTTCGGTGCGTTTTTGCTAGATTCGCATGTGACCTTAAGTTTTCCTCCAATTTCTAATTGTAGTTGATATACTATTTGATATGTTCTTTTGTATACATTTTTATTTGGTTTTATCTGTGGAGGCATGGAAGTGATTGTTTTTTTACAATATCTCTTTTGAATAAGATGATTCCATATAGAATTCTGAGAAAGCTTGAGAAAAGGAATATGACCCTGATCCATCCCAGATTTTTAGTAATACATGATGGTGTGAAGCACCATGGGAGTAGTTGTCCCATATATAGGAGTGAGGATGCGCTCACTCAGTTGGCCACTGAGGAAGAGGTACAGCACCTCGAAACACTTCTGGCGGAAGGAGTGAGCGTTCCAGTGACTAATTCAGCAGAGACTATACCTTCAATAAAGAAAGAAAAGAAAAACGCCATTGCTTGGATCCGGTGATAGGAGTCACCCATCTGTGACGTCATCTTAGCTGCACCCGGTCCCCAAGGCAACCAGGTCACGTGGGACGCCACGCTAAGATCCAGCATACCACGTGGGACGCCGCTGGTGTGCGGACGCCTGGAATCAGCGCTGCAAGGCGGAAGTGAAGACAGTTAAGACCCAGTTCCTGGGGAGCACCCACTTTGTTATTCACGGACTTTAACAGATACCGTTCTAGAGGTGACTTTTTGAAGTGGTGCGGAGCCACCTATTGCGCATATTATCGTATGTGCGATTATACCGCACATGCAAAAAGTGTCATAGGTGCGAACATTGCCGTATATCTGAAGTGGATCTCTATTGCGCAAATTATTGTATATGCTAATATACCGCACATGCAAACAGTGTCTTAGGTATAAACATTGCCATACATTTGAATTAGACTTCCATCTGCGATTTTCATACAGCGCTATACAACCATCACTAGTGTGACATATTGCACATGTGTTGAACAGTGGACGATTAACAGCTGATCTAGGTGTTATTGGTGTCATCTCCGTCTCCTATTCGGCACATTTATTAGTGCCAATACAGGTCATATAGGTGCCCATCCACCAGTACAAATTGCACCTGTATACCACCGATATAGGTGCTATAGGAATCACTCGTGGATAAGCACCTAAGTGGTGCAGTGACAGATGGGACTCACATTACTGTGCATGTAGTTTATGCATGGCATCTGTGTTTCTTTTTTAGGTAGTTTTAGGCATTATGTTTTAGTAAATTTTATTATATGGCTTATTCAAGTGCGCCCATCTGAGTGTGCCCCTTTTCTTTTGCCATTTAGCAGCAGAGGTGTGTATTATGATGTTCTGCAGCAGCTGAGGTGTGTATTATGATGTTCTGCAGCAGCTGAGGTGTGTATTATGATGTTCTTCAGCAGCTGAGGTGTGCATTATGAGGTTCTACAGCACCTGATGTATGTATTATGATGTTCTGCAGCAGTGAAGGTGTGTATTATGAGGTTCTCCAGCAGCTGAGGAGTGTATTATGAGGTTCTGCAGCAGCTGAGGTGTGTATTATGATATTCTCCAGCAGCTGAGGAGTGTATTATGAGGTTCTGCAGCAGCTGAGGTGTGCATTATAAGGTTTTGCAGCAGCAGAGGTGTGTATTATGAGGTTCTACAGCACCTGATGTATGTATTATGATGTTCTGCAGCAGTGAAGGTGTGTATTATGAGGTTCTCCAGCAGCTGAGGAGTGTATTATGAGGTTCTGCAGCAGCTGAGGTGTGTATTATGATATTCTCCAGCAGCTGAGGAGTGTATTATGAGGTTCTGCAGCAGCTGAGGTGTGCATTATAAGGTTTTGCAGCAGCTGAGGTGTGTATTATGATGTTCTGCAGCAGCTGAGGTGTGTATTATGATGTTCTGCAGCAGCTGAGGTGTGTATTAGGAGGTTCTGCAGCAGCAGAGGTGTGTATTATGATGTTCTGCAGCAGCTGAGATGTGTATTATGAGGTTCTGCAGCAGCTGAGGTGTGTATTATGATGTCCTGCAGCAGCTGAGGTGTGTATTAGGAGGTTCTGCAGCAGTGAAGGTGTGTATTATGATGTCCTGCAGCAGCTGAGATGTGTATTATGAGGTTCTGCAGCAGCTGAGGTGTGTAATATGATGTTCTCCAGCAGCTGAGATGTGTATTATGATGTCCTGCAGCAGCTGATGTGTGTATTAGGAGGTTCTGCAGCAGTGAAGGTGTGTATTATGATGTCCTGCAGCAGCTGAGATGTGTATTATGATGTTCTGCAGCAGCTGAGGTGTGAATTATGAGGTTCTGCAGCAGTGAAGGTATGTATTATGATGTTCTGCAGCAGCTGAGATGTGTATTATGATGTCCTACAGCAGCTGAGGTGTGTATTATGATGTTCTGCAGCAGCTGAGATGTGTATTATGATGTCCTACAGCAGCTGAGGTGTGTATTATGATGTCCTGCAGCAGCTGAGGTGTGTACTAGGAGGTTCTGCAGCAGCTGAGGTGTGTACTAGGAGGTTCTGCAGCAGCTGAGGTGTGTATTATGATGTGTATTCTGACCTCAGCACGTGATGTTCACATTTTTTTTTAGATACTGTATGTCAAAGGAAAAAACACTCATTGGTTTAGATTATAAAAATATCAATGAATATATTAGGAATAATATTGAGATTTGGAAGATCGAAAATCTTGACTCCGCAGGAGAAAGGTTCCTGTCGCGGTTATTTCTCCCAGCCTCCGGGTATATGAAGGTTGGCTATAGGTATAGGCCATAAAGCATAGACGGTGAAGGGGGGTCACTATGGGTATGACTCTCCAGTCCTCATAGATCCTTTTATCAATGAGCACATATACAGTATACCCGCCATGGGGGGGGGGGGTCATATTTGGATTAATATCACAACATTTGCTTCCGGCTTCCACTGAGCTATCATATATTGTATCAGCATTTTCCAGTTGATTTGAAAGCGAAGCAGAAATATTTCTATTTTTATTTTTCTTTTTTTTTCATATATCCAGACTAGAGCAATAAAACCACCTAAAAAAATCAAGTCACTCGCAGCTGTCTGTTGCTTTTTTTTTCCCTACACATTTTGCTTCTGCTGAGGTCATAACATCCTTTCAAACACCCCAGAATGAGCAAAATATACACCCTACGTTCTTTTATAACCGCCCGCATTTTGATGTGTTCAGGCCGATTAGAAGTTGGTAGAAATACACTGCCATCTAGTGGCAGAAGAGTGAAATGACTTGAAGGATAGATCTGAGGATCGTGGGTCGGAGTGATAATGGGAAATGTAAACTGGAAGCCTAGCTTCTGGAGGTTTGGAAGGTTCTGTTTTACCTTCACCTGCCACCGCCACGTCGTGATGGTATTCCATCGCTTTATAGTACCAGAGCAGCCCCATGTTGTAGCATAGGAGTTTGTACAGGTCTTTCTCAAGGGAACGGAAAAGCACATATAAGCCACAGTTAAAAAAGTTTTCCAGGCTCAAAAATAAGTAACATATAATCATTTAAAAAAATTTACTCCCAAGGTGTACATAGCCTTTAACTGCAGTAACGTGGTTCGGCCACTACCCTTTGAATGGAGCTGTTCTTCCTGTTCCATTCACACTGCTAGTTCCAGCACCAGAGGCTGATCGATGGTGGTGCGGGATGTCGTACCCTCATCAGTCGGATATTATTGAGGATAGGTCGTCAATATCAGGAGCCTGGAAAACCCCTTTGCTTCCTGCCCTAACCTCGGATTGATTTCTTGTATATGCTAGTACGCTACCTGTCCCGTCTTCGGACTGTCTCCTGACTACACATATTGCCTCACTCCTGGTTTCTTTGTACCGGTGTCTCTGATCAGTTGCCAACTACACCGGGACTAGTCAAGGAGGTAGTGGTCTGGTTGGTTCTCTGCAGCGAAGTCCAGATCCTTGTAAAGGGGTTAAAGGGTGAATACCAGGGAACTCGGATTCAGTTCCAAGGTACCACTTGGAACCAAACCCAAGTTCAGGAAATGTTTTTTACAGTGGAAATCAATTTATGAAGTTACTACGCAAAGTCTTGCGAGACTTCGCGAAGCAATAACTTCGGCTCATCGGAGCCAATACATTCTAATACTGTACGGAGCTCCTGCTCTATACAGTATTAGAACAAAGTTTTATGCGAATCAACTTCGGATGTTTCATCCGAAGTCGATTCGCTCATCCCTACTCCTGATGCCGACACAGCCACCGCTCGTCCTCATCGCAGCCTGCTATTGGCTGCTCCCCCTCCCATCGCCGGATGTTGTGATCCGTGCGATGGGGAGATGCAGCAGCAGCCATGCAGGTATCAGGAGCGACGCAGGTGCCGGGCTAAGCACAACCTGTATGAGGGGCCCAGGCATTTTGGGGGGCATTATAGGGGTTGGATAACTGCTTTAAGTCTAGGCCAAAGCTAAACCAGTTAGTTGACACAGTGGGACCACACTTACTGGCTGTTACACAATGCTGATATGTGGTTTATATTAGGAGAAAAATCCCATGGCCATGGCAATGCTTCTATAATGATGTATGAAAGGGTATGAAGACTTTTGCAAGCAATTTGTTTATGGCTTCAATGTATCTAAAATGATAAGATTACTTGGCAAGTAACCATGATTTACACAAAAATCTTCTCCCATTTTGTGTACACAGTTATTAACAAACCTATGTATCTCCATGGTTACAGACCACAAACAAAGCCTGTGTAGTCTGACAGTTAGCGCCACTAAAATCTGTAATAACATACATTTTGGGAGATAAATGGAAAGAAAGTAGTGTAGACTCCTTTGAGTACAGTACTCCTCACATTGTGATTGCTTTCAGAGAGACAAGGAACTGAGAGTTAGGCTAGATTCACGTCACTGTATGTGTTTTGTGGTCCGCAAAACACTGATCCGCATAAAATACGGATGACGTCCTTTTCGCATCCGTATTGCATCCGTTTGTTTTTCTTTTTGCTGATCCATTTTAACAATGCCTATCCTTGTCTGCAAAATGGACAAGAATAGGACGTGCTCTATATTTTTTGCGGGGGCTACAGAACGGACATACGGATTTTTGTGGACCCATTGAAATGAATGGGTCTGCATCTGATCCGCAAAAAAAAAAAACACAGAACGGACACGGAAACAAAATACATTTCTGTGAAGGTAGCCTTAATGTGGTTATTTATCTGCAGAAAATCTCCAAATCTCAAAATAATCTCCAAATAACTATTATGAAAATAACCTACAAAGAACATTACATTACTTATCCTGTACTGATCCTGAGGTACATCCTGTATTATACTCCAGAGCTGCACTCACTATTCTGCTGGTGGAGTCACTGTGTACATCCATTACATTACTTATCCTGTACTGATCCTGAGTTACATCCTGTATTATACTCCAGAGCTGCACTCACTATTCTGCTGGTGGAGTCACTGTGTACATACATTACATTACTTATCCTGTACTGATCCTGATTGACATTGTGTATTATACTCCAGAGCTGCACTCACTATTCTGCTGGTGGAGTCACTGTGTACATACATTACATTACTTATCCTGTACTGATCCTGAGTTACATCCTGTATTATACTCCAGAGCTGCACTCACTATTCTGCTGGTGGAGTCACTGTGTACATACATTACATTACTTATCCTGCACTGATCCTGAGTTACATCCTGTGTTATACTCCAGAGCTGCACTCACTATTCTGCTGGTGGAGTCACTGTGTACATACATTACATTACTTATAGGGTACTGATCCTGAGTTACATCCTCTATTATACTTCAGACCTGCACTCACTATTCTGCTGGTGGAGTCACTGTGTACATACATTACATTACTTATAGGGTACTGATCCTGAGTTACATCCTCTATTATACTTCAGACCTGCACTCACTATTCTGCTGGTGCAGTCACTGTGTACATGCATTACATTACATATCCTGCACTGATCCTGAGTTACATCCTGTGTTATACTCCAGAGCTGCACTCACTATTCTGCTGGTGGAGTCACTGTTTACATACATTGCATTACTTATCCTATACTGATCCTGAGTTACATCCAGTATTATACTCCAGAGCTGCACTCACTATTCTGCTGGTGGAGTCACTGTGTACATACATTACATTACTTATCCTGTACTGATCCTGAGTTACATCCTTTATTATACTCCAGAGCTGCACTCACTATTCTGCTGGTGCAGTCCCTGTGTACATACATTACATTACTTATCCTGTACTGATCCTGAGTTACATCCTGTATTATACTCCAGAGCTGCACTCACTATTCTTCTGATGGAGTCACTGTGTGCATACATTACATTACTTATCCCGTACTGATCCTGAGTTACATCCTGTATTATACTTCAGAGCTGCACTCACTATTCTGCTGGTGGAGTCACTGTGTACATATATTACATTACTTATCCTGTACTGATTATAAGTTACATCCTGTATTATACTGCAGAGCTGCACTCACTATTCTTCTGGTGGAGTCACTGTGTACATACATTACATTACTTATCCTGTACTGATCCTGAGTTACATCCTGTATTATACTCCAGAGCTGCACTCACTATTCTGCTGGTGGAGTCACTGTGTACATACATTACTTATCCTGTACTGATCCTGAGTTATATCCTGTATTATACTCCAGAGCTGCACTCACTATTCTGCTGGTGGAACCACTGTGTACATATATTACATTACTTATCCTGCACTGATCCTGAGTTACATCCTGTATTATACTCCAGAGCTGCACTCACTATTCTGCTGGTGCAGTCACTGTGTACATACATTACATTACTTATCCTGCACTGATCCTGAGTTACATCCTGTATTATACTCCAGAGCTGCACTCACTATTCTGCTGGTGCAGTCACTGTGTACATACATTACATTACTTATCCTGCACTGATCCTGAGTTACATCCTGTATTATACTCCAGAGCTGCACTCACTATTCTGCTGGTGGAGTCACTGTGTACATACATTACATTACTTATCCTGCACTAATCCTGAGTTACATCCTGTGTTTTTGGCTTGAGTGAATTGAGCTTCGGATCAAGTCGACTTTGGTACCTAGGCACCAGTCAGTACCGAACCCGACTTCGAATAACTATTTTAAAATGTTTTTAAATAAGCGGATAGGAATACCAAAGTTATTTACCGAAGTCTCCCGCAACTTTGGGCGATGCGAAGTTTTCCTCCACAGAGCCAATACATTTTAATGCTGTTCAGAATCAGCATTTCAAACGAAGTTTTTGAACAAATCAACTTCTGATCTATAATCCGAAGCTCAATTCACTGAGACCTACTGTGTCAAATGGTCATATATGATGGTCATAAGGCTATATATGGGTAGGAATTAGTTAACCTGCAGTCCTTAATGATAGTTGCTGGGTAGTAGGATGGACCCATGTCCTGTGTTGCCAACCTGAATTTTTCTTTTTTCTGGACAGTATATCCATAAATCACGGAGAGACAATATTTTTTTTACAGACAGATTGAAAAACCAGAATAAAGGATAAAAATTATAAGCAATACATGTCTATGGCTCACAGACACAGCTATGTTTTTTTCATGGACACTGGGAAAAGACTGTCCAGGAATTTGGGACCAGTTGGCAACCCTGCCCATGTCCCCTGGCCGGTGGAACTTCCTGGCAAATAAGCCAAAAGAGAGGACGTGTGTGTAGGTGTTGTTGTGTAAGCCAGATAACTAAAGTAGGAGAAAATAATGTTTCTCCATGAAGACACCATCCCTGTGAGCATAAAGCTGCCTGAGAAGCAACTTTGCTGACAATCAGCCTGTGAGTGAGGGAAGAACAGACTTTTCACAAAAGGTTAAGGACCATTAAAAAGCGACAGTGCTTGGACATTCAGTGAAAGGTAACACAGGTTCACGGCTATAGATTTCACTGCATATGGATTGAGGTATTTGCTTCTGGCGCCCTTCCACACTACTGAGACATATCAGCCAATGCCAACGGCAACCAAGCCAGGTAGGATACCCGGAAATCCAGCACGTACAGGAAAAAGGGTTGCGCCTCTCCCAACCTGGAGCAGGGTTTAGCTACCATGGTGACTACGACCACCTTCATTGCCACCACCACCAGTCCCATCCTCCTCTCTAGCTCTGTAAGCTCTCCCCCGTGGGTCGGCGTGCCACACAACATCTGTCATTAGGTTAAGTCAAAGAACCAGCACGCCCAAATCTTTATTCCCCCTTCTTCTATGGCAGTAAACACACTGTATATACAGTACTCAGTCAATCAGAGTCAAGTGGGCGAAGTGAACGTAGTCTTACCGGGAGGACTGAAGAAACTCTAGAAGAAAGATGGTTTCACCATCAACATACAGTAGAAAGGGATTAATTACTGTAAAAGCAGTGACTCAATGGAAGTCTCTGCCATCAGATGTCATGATGGTTGATCCTTGTACAAATTAATGAAGGGTCTGGATGCCTTATTTGAATGTAAAAATATTATACTTCATGACTACTCGATTTCTGAAGATGGAACATTGATCCAGGAATTTATTCTGAATTGCCAGATTTAGAGTTCGGAAAGAATTATTCTCCCTTAATAGGTTATTTTTCCCTTCGTCTGGATCATCACAGTTGGATTTAAGGTAGGACATGACGGAACTGTGCCTTTTTTTTTTCCAACCTCATTAAATCTCATTTTTAGGAATTCCCTAGAACTAACCCCATCTCTTTAAAAAATTGTGACCAACAGTGGCCAACCCTTGTCGTCAGTTCCAACAATACTAATAGTAAACCCCTCAACTTATCTGGGCTTTCATTGTTCGAACTTAACAAGCACTTGACTTAAGTTCCACCTGAAGTCCCTGCTGAGTACACTAAGGTGGTACTTACTTGTCATGGTGAAGTGGCCCCTCCATAAGTATGACCTCAGTGCTCCTCTCTTGGTTCATACTTTCTCCGCTCTCTTAGAAGAAACAATGCCTACCAGATCCAGGAACATGGTCATGTCAGCTGCCAGTATAATGTCTTCCTCTGATTTTTATCCAAGGCATTACAACCACTTCAGCTAAGTGGTAAACAATGTTATCAGAGATTATGTACTGGGAGGGTCAAGTTTCACCGCTAAGTGATGGAACGAAATGTTGATTGTTGACTTTGCAAAGCCGAAGCTTGCAGTTGCCATGTTTCTGTTTGCATAGAAATAGTGCACTGGTTTAAAAGGGTTTACTCTATAAACAGACAAGCTCCACCGAATTAAGGATAAATAATGCACCTGAGATGAATGAAAGGAATGGAGTTAGAGTCAGCAACTCACGTGTCGCCATGACCGATGGTCAACAGGGCAGAAAAAAATGAAGACTGTGTCATGGAAAACAATAAACAGATCGTTACAAGACAAATATTCTGTGTAGAACATATTCTCATTGCACGGGATGTTGGGTTGACGAGTTGTTTCCTCAGATCTCATGAATTGTATGACCCGTTAAAGAAAAAACAACTACACTTACGGTTATCCTTTGTATGAACAACAGCAGCAAGAATTTTGTAGGATCAACAAGAAACACCCATCTGTAGACAGATCTTCCAGAGTTCTTGCTACTCATCAGTACAGAGCATGGTAGTGGTTGGTTGAATGGAGAAGATGCCTTAGATGTACCTCACAGGTGACTGTTTCTCATGAAAGAGAGACTGCAGTGTATGAAGACTTATTTTCTAGGCAACATTTTCTGGGAAAAATAGATGCAAATTAAGTCATATCTGCCAAACCAGAGATATCCATCAGTAGCCAGCACAATTTAGGGGTTTTGCACCTCATCAGTACACAGCATACTTTTTATGGAGCATTTTTTGAAAAATAAAGTCTTAAAATACCACCGTGTGTCTTTAATGGACAATTGTACCCTTTTGAGATATGTCTAAGAAAAAGCATCTGCCTAACAAGTACCCTGCTCTGTACTATCAAGGTACATGGACCCTGAAACAATCCTGCCTACAGATGATGCTCTGTGGTTCAACTAGTATGAGATAATTTGCACACTTTTTCCCATAGAGTGCTGAGTAAAAAATAAGTCTCCATAAGTCTCTAATGAGAAACAGTTTCGAGTAGGATCAACCAATAGTTGGGCCTCATGCTCATGGTTTCATACCAGGTGTTCAGATTGTGCAGTTAGACATCCCTTGATCTATTTGTCATGTCCCTGCACAGTTTTTGCAATGTGGCTGGGGCATTATCCTTCAGAAGGAGGTCACTGCCATAAGGGAATACTGCTGTCATGGGTGCTTGCTTATCTGTAAAATGTTTAGGTAGGGGATACATGTTACATGATGCCAGGACTCAAGATTTTCTAGCAGAACATTGCCTAGAACATTACTTTGCCTCCACCAACTTGTCTTCTTCTTTGTTCCCAAGGTAAGTGATGCACATGCACTCGGCCATCTACAGTACATGATGTAAAGTGATTCATCAGAACAGGTCACCCTCTTCTATTGCTCCATGGTCCAGTTTTGTTGCTCACATGTCCATTGTAGGCACTTTCGGCACTAGACAGGCATTCTGACCAGTTTGCAGGTGGACAGCCAGATGTACAGCAGGTTGTGATATCCTGTTTGTCTTGACACCTTTCTTTTATGGCCAGCAAGAGCTTTTTCAGCAATTTGTGCTCCAGTAGTTCCTCTTATGGGATCAAACCAGATGGGTAGACTTCACTCCACAATGAGCCTTGCACACTCTTGACGTTGTCCCTGGTTCACTGGTTGTCCATCTTTTCCACTTTTGGCAGGTACTAACTCCTGCATACCACGAACACCCCTGGATACTTAAAGTCCTATTGAAGTCAATGGGAGTTATACAAATACATGTGCTGCAAGCTCTCAACTTACTTTGCGGGAGGCTTGCCTAAATTATAAGCAGTACGGGAGATCTCTCCTAATTTCGGAAACTCCCATAAAATCTAGCATAATAGATAACTACGGTCTGCGTATCTGATGGGCTTGAGACTTCCATAGACAAGTAGATTTCTCATTGTCAAATGTCCATTTGTAAAACAAAAAATATCATTCTGCCCCTCTCTATGAGAATAAAACAAATATTCATTGCATTCATTCAGGTACATTATAACTAATGGAGAACCTGTCACACTGTTTCCGTTCCGTTTTTTCAGATTCCATTTGCGGTCCGTATGTGGATCCATTCATTTCAATGGTTCCGCAAAAAAAATGGAATGTACTCCGTATGCATTCCGTTTCCATATTTCTCTATATCCGTTCCGCTGAAAGATAGAACTTGTCCTAACATTGCCCGCAAATAACGTTTCCATCGCTCCATTCAAGTCAATGGGTCCGCAAAAAATACGGAATGCATACGGAACACATCCGCATGTCATCCGTTTTTTGCGGATCCATGCCCACTTTGCCCATGTGTTTACTGTTTACAAACATTACTGTACATTACGTAATGATTGCAAATGTTATGTTTCCATTTGCGATCCGCAAAAAACGGATCACATATGGAAACCATATGGAGATTTTTTGCGGAACTACGGAACACAAGCGGAACGGAAACACAACGGAAACAAAAAAGGAAACAATGGATCTGTGAAATACAGACCGAAAAACACAGAAAAAGATATACGGTTGAGTGCAAGAGGCCTTAGGGAGAAGGCTGTCAATCACTGATAGTACTGTCTCCTTGACTTCGAAGCCTAGAATTAGCAGAAATCTAAATGTATAAAATACAACTTTTACTGAATCTTGTCCCAAAAAACTATAAATCAATCTGCACATCTCCTCCTGCTCTATAACATGATGCCTGCTGATTGATTTGCATTTTAATAGTGACAGGTTCCCTTTAACCACTCTGAAAAGTTCTTACGTTGTTATGCATAGTTACATAGTCACATAGTTGATACGGTTGAAAAAAGACATAAGTCCATCCAGTTCAACCAAGGGCTAGGTGGGGACATGAATCCCAGAAGGAAGTGAGACTCAGATTTCTACACATTTCCATAAGCATTAATGTTGTTTACTTTTAAGAATTCATCTAAACCCTTTTTAAAACCGTCCACTGTTCCTGCTGTGACCACGTCCTGAGGAGTCTATTCCACAGATTCACAGTTCTTACAGTAAAGAAGCTTTGAGGCCTCTGGAGACTGAACTTTTTCTTCTGCAGTCGGAGGCAGTGCCCCCTTGTCTTTTGAGGGCATTTTACATGGAACAGTTTTTCAAAGTATTTTTTGTATGGCCCATTTATATATTTGCATAGGTTAATCATGCCCCCCCCCCCCCCTTAGATGTTTCTTCTGATTAAATAAATTAAATTATTTTAATCTTTCTTCATAACTAAGACCCTCCGTGCCCCTTTTCAGTTTAGTCGCTCTCCTCTGTACTTTTTCCAGCTCCAGGGCATCCCTTCTATGGACAGGTGCTCAGAACTAAACTGCATATTCCAGATGAGGCCGCACCAACGCTTTGTAAAGTGGTAATATTACATCCCTGTCCCGCGAGTCCATGCCTCGTTTAATGCACCATCTACAAGGACAGCCAAATCCTTCTCTATAAGTGACTCTCCCAGTGTTACATCCCCTAAGACATCACCAAAGAGATCACTAAAAAATAGCAATGCCACACATATAATGTAATAATCGCATTCTTTATTTCACCAGATCCAATAATTACATAAATACATACATATATATAAAGTTTGTTAGCAGCAGAACAGACAAAATGCCATAGAAGAAACACAAAAGTCTCTACACATCCCTCCCGCCCAGTTAGCACATACCACTCATCCACCAGAAGTTACTGAGACTGTGTGCCCTCACTAACTGAACTGCACATTGTGATGTTCAAAGGACCGAGCGCTCTAGACATACAGCTCCCTGGAAGTACCAACCGCTGCCTAGAGTCTCCGGTATGGCACCCTGTCTCTAGTACCTACTTAAACAGCTCATGCCTGTACCTGCATGAAATACATACCAAACAGGCTGCAAACGGTCCTACTAATGGTATGGCGCCAGGGAGGACGAGGAGGAGGAGAGAACCATGAACCCAACGCGTGTTTCGCCTCACTTCTTCTAACAAGCCCCCTGAAGAAGCGAGGCAAAACGCGCATTGGGTCGATGGTTCTCTCTCCTCCTCCTCCCCCCTGGCGCCATACTGTTAGTAGGACCGTTTGCAGCCTGTTTGGTATGTATTTCATACAGGTATAGGCATGAGCTGTTTAAGTAGATACTAGAGACAGGGTACCATACCGGAGACTCTAGGCAGCGGTTGGTACTTCCAGGGAGCTGTATGTCTAGAGCGCTCGGCTCCCAGTCTATGCCCTGAAATGCTGCCCTCAAAATTCTGTGTCTTTGCTCTGCCTGACAGAGTTTGCTTCTTATAGTTTAGGGGGGATATCATTATATTGTGCATACCTCCCGATTTTTGAAAGCTTCCAGAGAAACAATAGCATTGGTGCAAATTTGTTTTACACTAAGCCATGCTTATAACTCCAATACCTATCTATTCAAGCTGATACCCACCAAGTCCCCACATGGTAATTATTTTCCCTTACTGTCCCCACACAGTAGAATGTACTTTTAGTTCCACAACACAGTATTTATGCCTCCTTACAGTAGTGCCCCCTCACAATAATGCTGCCCCTTTAATGAACCCCGTAGTGTTAATAAAATTAACAAAAAGTAATTCTCACTTAGCTCCATCCCCCCAATGATCAAAGCACATTCTCCACTCCCCAGCAGCAGGTGCAATGTAGTGCTGTTAGGCCTCTTTCACACTTGCGTTCTGAGGATCCGGCGGGCACTTCCGTCCCGCCGGATCCATCAGAACGCAAGTCGTCTGAAAGCATTAGAAGACTGATCAGGATCCTGATCAGTCTTCTAATGCTTTCAGGTTACTATGGCAGCCAGGACGCTATTAAAGTCCTGGTTGCCATAGTAGTAGTGGGGAGCGGGGGAGCGGTATACTTAGTCTGTGCGGCTCCCAGGGCGCTCCTGAATGACGTCAGAGCGCCCCATGCCCATGGAGCACTCTGGAGCGTCCCGGGAGCCGCACGGATGGTAAGTATACTGCTCCCCCGCTCCCCACTACATTTTACCATGGCAACCAGGACTTTAGCGTTCTGGCTGCCATGGTAACAATTGAGAAAAAGCTAAACGTCGGATCCGGCGATGCGCCGAAACGACGTTTAGCTTAAGGCCGGATCCGGATTAATGCACTTCAATGGGCATTAATTCCGGATCCGGCGTTACGGCATGTCTTCCGGATTTTTGGACGGAGACAAATCCGCAGCATGCTGCGCTTTTGTCAACGTCCAAAAAACGTTCACATACTGAACGGAAGACATCCTGATGCATCCTGAACGGATTGTGAAAGGGGCCTTATTACACCTACTAGGCTGAAGACTGAACAGTCCGATTCCTCGGCCTCTGTGCTCCTTCTGCACAGCATTATGCCTGCTACTTGGGGAGCAAAGGTAAGTGAATCTTGAAGCATAAAGCTGATAACTCCCTGCTAGGTATGAGTGAACACGAACTGTATAGTTCGGGTTCGTACCGAATTTTGGGGTGTTCATGACACGGACCCAAACCCGAACATTTATGTAAAAGTTCAGGTTCGGGTTCGTTGTTCGGCGATTTCTTTGGCGCATTTTGAAATCCTACAGTGCAACCAATCAACAAGCGTCATACTACTTGCCCCAAGAGGCCATCACAGCCATGCCTACTATTGGCATGACTGTGATTGGCCAAGTGCAGCATGTGACCCAGCCTCTATTTAAGCTGGAGTCACGTCGCGCTGCACGTTACTCTGCTCTGATTAGTGTAGGGATAGGATGCAGCTGCTGTTAGGGCGAGATTAGGCAGGGATTAACTCAGCAAAAACACTTAATAAAGTGATCGATCTACAGCTGTGAATCATTCAACTTCTGCTTGTTAATTGCTCACTGTTTTCAGGCTGCCCAGAGCGTTTTTCTGTCACTTTTTTCTGGGGTGATCAGCGGCCATTTTGTTTCTTGTGGTGCGCCACCACAAGCTGCCACCAAGTCCATTAATCCATCAATAGTATTTTTTTTGCTATATCCTACATCAGCTTGGCTGTGCTTATTGTCACCCCTAGAAACTCAGGATATACAGTTTTTTTTTATCTTGTGGTCACCTTACCTCTTTACATACTACTATCTCAATAGATGGTGTGATCCTCAAATGATGACTGATTTTAACCATAGATCTGGACTGTTTTTGACCATTATGGTGATGGTCTCTTTTCGATCTTGTGCCACCTTACCTCTTTATATACTACTAACTCAATAGATGGTGTGATCCTGAAATGATGACTGATTTTAGCCATAGAGTTGGACCATGTTTGACCATTATGGTGATTGGCAGCCTATACCCTGTTCTGTTTATCCAGTTATAGCTATACATTGGGCCATCTATCTGGCCTAGTAGGTCTTCTCCTTCACAAACAACCATATACCGGTATCTCTTTCTTGTCTTTGCTAAGTTACAAGAAAAACTGACAAAAGTTGCTTTAAAGTGCAGTAAATTAGCACAGAGAGAGAACAAAGTCATCTATCTAATTAGTGGACTTTGTTAGTAATCCCTTTGTGAGCTTTCAATGGAGTCTTTACATAATAAACTTCAGCATCGATCTAAATTACTGTTAGGCGGACAAATAGTCAACATCACAGAAGCCATTCGTTTCCTCAAGTGCAGTTCAGTGGCAACAAGCAGATTGACCTTTTGTTGATAAAATGTTAACTCGAGAAGATTTTAGTCCATTGAAGTAAATGAAGGTGATGACTTTACCAGCGAGTGATGAGGCTTCACAGGCAAACAGATGCTGCAAAATAGAAAAAAAAATAATTGAACAAACAAACTGAACTAAAAACTATTTAATAACTAAAGTTTCTCAAAACTGGTGAAATTAAGGGTTTGAGCATCTGCCTCTTCAGACTTGCCATATCTTTCGTAAGAACAAAATGCCTCCAGACCAATCATCGCTTCCTTTTCACCTCTTAGCAATATGAGAAATGATGCTCTCGTAGCTTTTACAGAAGACTTTAGCATAAATCAAAGAGGTTCAGAGAACCTGAATGTGAAACATGGAAGCCAATCATCTCCATAGCTCAAAAGGATTCCCAATCCAAACAGACCAGAAAGTAGAAAAAAGCCATCAAGAATAAGTACATGCAGGCAACAGATATCAGTGAGGAGGAATGATGCTCTCCTGCCTCCCATGGAAGATGAACCCAAGCTAAAAGAAGTTGCATGTATTATCTCATTAGATTAACATGAATCCCTTAGCGACGTAATGGGCCAGGGAGCTAAAAAGTTCATAGATAGCTTAATGTACTCAGATCAGCCAACTTTGATGAGGAATAATGTTCTCCTGTGGAAGACTAAGCCAAGCTATAAAAAGTTGAGATGTGAAAAGTTATTGATCTCCATAAACAAAGTGGCTCCTCCTTTCATCATAATGGAGCAAAGAGCTAAAAAATTATAAAAAGTACAAATAGTGCACAGACTAGACAGTGAGAATGAATGATGTTCTACTTCCCACAGAAGTCCAACCCCAGCTAGAAGAAGTTGAATGTGACACATGGAAGCCAATTGTCTCCATAGTTTAATGCAGGCCCTTCTAACACTATCGACCAAGAAGCTAAAAAAAGCCCAAAGGGCAAAATAAATACAGAGCCGTCAACTTTGATGGTTCTCCTAGATCCGATAGAGGTCTAACCCAGGCTACAAAAAGTTGAGTGTGACATGTGAAAGTCAATAATCTCTGTAGATTAATATTACACCACCCCCCCCCCCCCCCATCCCTCCATGATGGACCGAGGTGTTAATAAAATTTGTATGGACCAATCAGTAGTGAGAAAGAATGAAGGCTGCCTGAATTCCGTGGAAGAAGTTGAATATAACACATGAAAGGCAATGTTCTCCATGGTTGAAAGTACAATAGCTGCCTATATGCCCTCATAGGAAGGGAGTCACCCAATTGGCCTCTCCCTCTATCAGCCACTATAGAGAGCCAAGGATCAGCTCCCACTCACTGGGCACCAAGTAAATCCACATTTCCACTCTGCCCATACATTCAATCGTTGCATGTCTACAAAAAGTTGCATTAGGTTTTCATACAAAAATATTTCCTCTAACTTTTTGGTTCCATAAAATGCTTCAGAAAACAGCCAAGTTCTCATTTGCGGTGCATTAATCCAAATGCATCACAATAGACTCCCAACCAATAATATTCTCAGTGCCAGGATGTGATTATTAAAAGTGTAAACACCACAAAGACAGAATTGACAGCAGTGAGATGGACATGGGCTGGTGCCACATTCCTCTGTACACCCGGTTATTAACGCTTTGTCCAGATGTTCATTAACATGCCTCATTGTAGATTGAAGTTTTATAGGATTCCTGGGGATTAAAGGCCACCGGCTCCACTGCCAAACAAGTTAAACTAATGGCCAGTACAGTTGCGAAAGTTTAGTCAATTAGACTTTTTTCTATTTTTTTTCATAGCTGGTCTTATTGCTGTTCATTTGTGGTAATGCTTCCTCTCATCATCTCTGAAGTGGAGAAGATCATTTGTTTCCAGTGAGGAAATACAAGTCATTCTGGCATCCTCCTCAAATCATCTGTGCAGACGCCAGAGAGGGCAGACCCACAACTTTCATGAATTATGGTTGGATTTTCAAAAACGTACGGCAGCTGGCACTTACCATGTTCTGCCCATCCAAGATGCCAAGTAAATTGAATCCAGTTCTCTTTCTTTGTTTCGTCTAAATCTCCTTTGTGCTTGTGAAATAATCTTAAACTATTTTTCTTCGGGACCATGGGCCGAGTACAGCCGATTCCACTCGGAGACATCCACTTGTAGGGTACATCAGGTCAACAGTTTAAAGCTCTTTAAAACTCTTTGAAGCATCATTACCCCCAAACCATTACACAGCAATGTTCACAGCTACAGGCGATGCTCAGATAAATGGGATGAAACTGGAAATTGCATCAGCGTCTTGTTAGTGCAATTACAGGAACATTTTCTGTTGTGCCTGCCACGATGTTCAAAATCAGGATGGTTCATAAAGAGCATTGGAGAGAGGAGGAAAAGAGAAAAAAAATGAAGAAAATTAAACATTAACCTAAGGGTGAGGCCTGAAGACTTGTGTTGAGTGCATCTATAGAGGCTTGTGATGTAAATTGGATGCTCTTTCCCTTACTCTGAATTGACTTTACAAAAGAAGACAAAATAAAATGTCAACGAGCAAAAAAAGATTGGACTTTGGGGAATTTTTGAAAATACAGAACATCTAAATTACAGGAGCCTTGTGGACTCTTGTACAGCCATAGACCATTTGGCCAACTTACTTCTCATGTACAAGGACAGAGGGGCACATTTATTAAGACCGGCAATTTAGACACGGGTCTTAATAAAGCCCTTGCAATGGTGGTGGATCTGCCGAAGTTATGAATCCATAACTTTGGCAGATACTCCGACAGTTCTAAATGTAAGACAGCTTCCTAGCTGTCTTACATTTAGATTTAGATTGAGATGGAGACACCTGAATAAGTGGAAAAAAAGGTGGCAAATCTGTGATGGGCAGTGTCCAACACGGCAGCCATTTTGAAAGCTGCCATGTTGGAACCAATGAACGCAAACAAAGGGAACATCCGGATGAAAATATCAAACAACTTTATTAATTACATCAGATAATAAAAGAATTTAAAATTCAAGGGTAATAAGATCATAAATTCAGATCGATGGTACATGATTTAGCACAAAAAATTGGGGGATAGAGGAGGTAAACATATGATCAAGGGAGCCACAATAGCAGAATTGTGCTATAGATTCACATATATAATATAAAGTGCCAAGTGCAATAAATAATTCATATAAACTGGCTACCTGAAGGTAAAGACTGTATAGAACTCCAGCGCCCCACGCCCGACGTACGTTTCACCACAACGCGGCTTTCTCAAGGGAAGTGATCGTGCTTCTTTTAGACCAAAGGAGGGAAAAACTTGTACACGGAGTCCCCTGGGGATGAGGTCCTGTGTCAAATATTGCTCCATTGTAATCTTATTCCACCATATTTTTGTCCTCCTATGTAGAAGGTTCTTCAAGGTGGTTTTCAACATCAAAATGGATTTATGTCCAGGGTCAGACGTACCACCAGATCTGAACATCACCTCAGCTTGTGTCTGCCAAGCCGCCTCACGGGCCCTGAAGTCCATGGTAGGACACTCTGTTAATGGTAGAAAACCAGAACAGTACATTAGTATACACCAAACTCCAGCGTTGGGCAAACGCCTAAATCCGGATAGCCCACAAGTAATGAACGCAAACAAAGGGAACATCCGGATGAAAATATCAAACAACTTTATTAATTACATCAGATAATAAAAGAATTTAAAATTCAAGGGTAATAAGATCATAAATTCAGATCGATGGTACATGATTTAGCACAAAAAATTGGGGGATAGAGGAGGTAAACATATGATCAAGGGAGCCACAATAGCAGAATTGTGCTATAGATTCACATATATAATATAAAGTGCCAAGTGCAATAAATAATTCATATAAACTGGCTACCTGAAGGTAAAGACTGTATAGAACTCCAGCGCCCCACGCCCGACGTACGTTTCACCACAACGCGGCTTTCTCAAGGGAAGTGATCGTGCTAGCACGATCACTTCCCTGAGAAAGCCGCGCTAGGTGAAACGTACGGGCGTGGGCGCTGGAGTTCTATACAGTCTTTACCTTCAGGTAGCCAGTTTATATGAATTATTTATTGCACTTGGCACTTTATATTATATATGTGAATCTATAGCACAATTCTGCTATTGTGGCTCCCTTGATCATATGTTTACCTCCTCTATCCCCCAATTTTTTGTGCTAAATCATGTACCATCGATCTGAATTTATGATCTTATTACCCTTGAATTTTAAATTCTTTTATTATCTGATGTAATTAATAAAGTTGTTTGATATTTTCATCCGGATGTTCCCTTTGTTTGCGTTCATTACGCATGTTGGAACCAAGTTGATATTTTCTAATAGGAAGGAGAGCATGTGACATATGTATCTGATGGAGAATTTGATGAGGAATTCAAATCTGTGCTTAAATGTAGTGATGAGTGGCAGGGGCAATATTCGAATTCACGATATTTCGATTAAATATTGATGACCTGTCTTGATTGCAAAAATCGACAATGTAATATATGCATACACTTTAAGCTGCTAGGAGTTTCCTGAGATTGTAGAAAATGCTTGGCATGGCAGAACATTACAATAGCTTTATATGCAGAGTGCTCTGATATATTCGTGATTGCATCATTAATTGCTGATTTGCGCAAATATTTTGGCGCAATACGTGCAACTTCACATTTTAGCAGGTCTGACTACATATTAGTGATTGGTGCACTAAGTATTGTTGTGAACTTGTGACATCACAGCACTATGTCTGTAACATGTATGTATGGACAGCAGAACCTATCACACTACCTAACACCCTGCACTGGAACCTATCAGCTACACTATATCACTATCTAACCTACACTGACTATCTCCCACTAACTATCTGTATTATATATATAAGCTAACTAACTAACTAACTAACTAACTAATGTAATGTGACACTGTAAAGCACAGAGCACAGCAATGACACTGATGTCTCTCTCAGAACTGCAAAAAACTGCAGAATATGGCTGCTGGGGAGGTTCTTATATAGTAAGGGGTAGGCAACTTTCCTATTGGTTGCTAGGGATGTTGCTAAGCTCAGACAGACATTGCAGCCTTCTCTTGACCCCACAAACAAGAAGCAGGGAGGGATCATGGGTTCAGATAAAAAAAAAATCTAGAATATTTGCGAATACGAAGATATAGCACTATATTCTAAATCGTGAATTCTCAAAGTGGCGATATTCGCGATAAAAATTCGCAATTCGAATATTCATGCCCAACACTACTTAAATGTAATGTAAGTTATTAACAATTTTCTCTTTGTTACAGACATAGATATGGCTTCGAGATTAAAACACGAGGAGAGTACAGAGATTGTGCTGATCTCCAGGGAGCGCAGTGCCCGAATCATTACAGCAGATTTCAACACTCAGCACCCTAACAGACCACTAATCCGCCATGGCCTAGTTGCCAAATTTCGCCAAACAGGTTCTGTGTTGACCATGCCAAAAAGTTGATTTATTTAAACAGCCACAGACTAAGGCCTATTGCACACGACTGTATGGCTTTTTCAGTATTCTGCGGTCCGCAAAAAATATGGATGACGTCCGTGTGCATTCCGTTTTTTGCAGAACGGAATAGCTGGCCCCTGATAGAACAGTACTATCCTTGTAGGTTATGCGGACAATAATAGGACATGTTCTATCTTTGAACAGAACGGAAATACGGAGAAGGAATGCATACGGAGAACATTCTTTTTTTTTTGCAGACCCATTGAAATTAATGGTTCCGTATACGGAACGCAAAAAACTGCCCGTAAACTTTAGAAAATAAACTTTCGTGTGCATGAGGCCTAGGCAACAACAATGATCGTCCTGGTGTCCTTCAGCAAGAGCCCACATAGTAGCACAGTCATAGCAGAGCAGGATGAGACAAACCATCATCAGGTGATCTGCTGATTGAAAACCCAGTTGCAGCGTCTTCATTGTTTACAGCTCCATACACTGTATAGTGGCTGTGCTTGGTGTTGCAGCTCTATTCCATTCACTAGTCTAAGCTACTGTACATAAAGGATATGTGATGAACAGACATGATGTCATAGGCCGAGGAAGAGGACGCAGCGCTCACCTGAGTTCTCTGGTCCCTTTGAACAGCTGACTGTAGGGTGCAGGGGGTCAGACTCCCACCAATCAGATACTGATGACTTATCTTGGGGAGGTGCAGCTGCAATACCAGACATGGCCTACAGACAGTGGTGGCACTGTTTGTTAAAAAAGGGGGTCTTTTTTTCTAATCTCATAAACCCCTTTAAGATAGGTGACATATTGTCGAAATTATCTGTGTATGCTGGTATAGTGTAATTGCTATATGTCTCTGAATATGATCTTACCGTCTGGTACCAGTTTGGAGTCATGAGATGGTCGGATGCTGGGTGATTGAATGTTCAATATAATATTACATGGACGGCTACAAACTATGTTATGTCACCAGCACTGTATTCTCGCTTATTTAATTGGTTCCTACGCACGCTAGAAACGTATATGACATGAAATGTTGTCGGTGGACCGAGGAAACTGTCTGCTGGACTTTGGGATATAATGGCTATGGGGTGGGAGAGGGTTGGGGGGGGGGGGGAATTGTTTTTGTTTGTTTTGTGATAAAATGTCAGAAAAACTCTTCAATAAAAATTATCTGATTCAAAAAAAAGATAGGTGACATTTTGCAGGCACATTGGTTGTCACCTAACTATTCTAAACAACAGATACAAGTAGGAAATGGCCAAATGGGAGTTCCTGCTGCTGAAAAGGGTCCTAGCGCCCAGGCGAGCACTGCGGCCTCTTCCTATAAACTCGTGTTCTGCGGTCTGCAAATTGCGGATCCGCAAAACATGGAAGCTGCCCGTGTGCATTCTGCAATTTGCGGAACGGAACGGGCCGTCCATAATAGAAATGCCTTTTCTTGTCCGCAAAACGGACAAGAATAGGACATGTTCTATTTTTTTGCAACCCCACGGAATGGAGCAACGGATGCGGACAGCTCGCGGAGTGCAGTCTGCATCTTTTGAAGCCCCGCTGAAGTGAATGGATCCGCATCCAAGCCGAAAAAATGTGGCTCGGATGCGGAACCAAACACTGTTCGTGTGAATGCGCCCTAAGCCTGGGAAGTCACATCCATCGGTCATATAGCCTTTCTGCAGCTCAGTCTCATTCAAGCAAAGGGGACTGAGCTGCAATACCAAACACAGCCACAATACAATGCATGGCGCTCTGCTTGGTATATAATAGAGTTCAAGGCGTTCAACCTAGCGCCATTGTCCTTTTAAACAGAGGATCTGACCCCACTGATCTATCCTCAGGACAGGACATCAATATTTAAGTTCCGCACCACCCAGTTAAAGTAACAAGAACATGGGTGGCGCTGTTTCTGGGGGAAAAAAAGCAGGTTGTACAAAAAGAACAAGCTTTTTTTTTTTATTTACAGGGAAAATGCCATTTAAATAAACATAAAAGCCCAAAGTCAATTGAAGTAAATTTTGAGAACTGGCTTGTATAAAAGTCTAATTATCAACGACGCTAAATGAAACGTCCCCTCCAGTCAGCGCGGATCTGCGCTCCCTGACTCATTATCGCACATTGTCTTGCGTTGCATCAGGTAAGTATAGGCCTCCTTCGCTGGAGATTTTGGTATATTATTTTATACAATTGACATGTACAAGTGTCGGGAGGTGGCAGTCGTATTGTTTCCCCCCCAAATCTAACCTACATTATGAGGAAAAATCAGATATGAAGAGAGAGTCCTGATTATAGCTCCGGGAATTACAGCGGTATAATTTTCAGAAATTGCCCTGTTTTGTTGAATTATGTATATAGCGTTCATGAATTATTCTGAGATTTTTGGATTCTTTGTTGTGACTCTATTTACATACGATTAGGCGGCAGGCTTTGAAATAGATCTAAAAACTGTGTTTGAAAAGCACAAATCTTCGGCCTTTCCTGGCACACACATTATCCATCGACGTCTTCGAGTTAGGCCTCTTGCACATGAACGTTTTTTTTCCCGTTTACATTCAGTTTTTTGTGTTCCATATACGGACCGTATACGGAACCATTCATTTTAATGGATCCGCAAAAAAAAATGGAAAGTACTCCGTATGCCTTTTGTTTCCGTATTTCCGTTCCGTTCAAAGATAGAACATGTCCTATTAATGTCCGCATAACGGACAAGGATAGTACTGTTCTATCAGGGGCCAGCTGTTCTGTTCCAAAAAAAACAGAATGCACACGGATGTCATCTGTATTTTTTGCAGATCCGTTTTTTGCAGACCGCAAAATTCTGAAAAAGCCATACAGTCGTGTGCAAGAGGCTTTAGGGAAATGTAAACCCAATGACCAGTGTTGGTCCTTAAACACGAAACATGTGGTCCTTAAACATGACTCCATCAAAGGGTCACCTATCACATTGAGTCAGGACAAGGATAAGGGTAGGACTATACTCCGGGGCATAACAATCGACCGGGCCCGGCAGGGGGAGGGGGCCCGCTGTGCTCACTTTTAAGGGGGCCCAGTATTTTCACTGTACTTAATGCAGGGCACCCTGAAAGCACTTAGCTCACCTGCATGATATGTGCTCCAGGCCTCCAGCAGCAGGCCCCGATGCCGCCTTACTATATCTAGTCACAAATTAAGCAGATGTGTGGAGCCTAACCGACGTAAGTCAGGCTCCGCCCACCTGCTTAATTTGTGATTAATTCTAGTAGGGCAGCGCCGTGGCCTAGCGCATATCATGCAGGTGAGCTGAGCGCTCTGACGGGGCCCGGCATGAAGTGCAGTGAAAATGCCAGGCCCCGTTACATGAAGACAGAGGGCAGTGGGGGACACTACTGGAGGCCGTGGGGGGGCACTACTGGGGCCAGTGGGGGACACTACTGGGGACATTACTGGGGGCAGTGGGGGACACTACTGGAGGCTGTGGGGGGCACTACTGGGGGCAGTGAGAGACATTACAGGGGGCATTACTGGGGGATCAGGGACCAGGGGTGTAACAATCACGGTTACAGAGGGGGCAACCAAGCACGGCATGGGGGGAGGGGCTTATCTAAAGTTTGCCCTGGGGCCCATAACACTCTAGTTACACCACTGACTATACTGTACATACGGATGGCTATACACAGTAATGATGGGTGAACCTGCCAATTTCAGCGGGACCGGCAGACCATCTAATGTGCACTGAGGAAGATATTGGAAGAAAGAAGGATCAAGCTGTTGGATTTCAACATCTCCGATTCATTTGTTCAAAGGGGAGACAAGCCGCCACCAGAGGTGTCAGGCCGCAGAGCATATACACACTTGGCTGGAAGAGTAGGAACAGCTGCTGGATCAAGAGGAATAGCTGTTGACCAAACAAACATTTGGCCGACAGCTATCTAATGCGTATGGCCAACCAAAACGATCGTCCATTGGGTGAAGCTTAACAAGGAACTATCATTTTAGCCAACCAATGGCAGACCATTATCAATTGAAAAGAAGTTGGCCGTAATCAATATTTTCGTCCAATAGTTGGAAGAAAGATCTTTTGTCTATCATCCGGTTTTGTTGAACGTGTATGGGCAGTTTATAATGTCAATGGCCTTGTCTGTGAAAAAATCGTTCACCAGATTAATTGATATTCAACCATTAACCAACTATTATCTAATGTGTATGGCCACCTTTAGGTTTTGTTCACATTACCATCATGAATTCTATTTATAAAGGAGCCATGACAGCTCCATCGGATTAGTTTTCGAATGCATACCACAATATAATGGACTACATTAACCTGTACTCTATTTGGGCATCATAGCATTATTGAGTTCTGTATAAGTACCACTTGGTTACGGTATATCCTTGTTATTTGGACACTATATGACAATATCATACGGTTCCTGTATGACTCTATTATTTGGGCACTTTATCAATATTACTTGGTTCCTGTATGATCCTGTTACTGTGACACTATATAATAGTATCAGTAGATTCCTGTATGACCCTGGCATTTGGGCACTATATAACAATATCACTTAGTTCATGTATGACCCTATTATTTGGGCACTATGTAACAATATCATGTATATCCTATTTGACCCTGGTTATTGGGCACTATATAACAATATCACTTGGTTCTTGTATGACCCTGGTATTTGGGCACTATATAACAATATCACTTGGTTCTTGTATGACCCTGGTATTTGGGCACTATATAACAATATCACTTGGTTCTTGTATGACCCTGGTATTTGGGCACTATATAACACTATCACTTGGTTCTTGTATGACCATGGTATTTGGGCACTATATAACGATTTTACTTGGTTCCTGTTTGACCGTGTTATTTGGGCACTATATAACAATATTATGTGGTTCCTGTATGACCCTGTTATTTGGGCCCTATACAGTATAGCAATATCAATTGGTCCCTGCATGGCCTTGTTATTTGTGCACTGTATAACAATTTCACTTGGTTCCTGTTCGAAGTGGTCAGTACCTTCCTTGAAGAAGACCTATATCTCCCCCAAAATCAAAAATATTTTTACTGGAATCCATACAGTTCATACTCGTACACAATTATTTTAAATATGAGGATAAATTCTATCTCCAGAAATGTGGCACTGCAATGGGGACAAAGTCTACCCCATCGTATGCAAACCTTTTTATGGGGGCTTTTGAGAAGACACATGGCTTATTAGACCATCCCAACATTTGTTTTTATGAACGCTTCATTGACGATTTTATCCTGATTTGGAGAGGTAATCCCATTGCTATACTTGCCTTTTTGGACAAACTAAACCAAAATGAGTGGAATCTAAAGTTCACCGCCCACTCCAGTGCCCACACAATAGTGTTTTTGGATCTAAATCTTCAAAGTGACAGGGACCAGATTATAACAAGCACCCACTTCAAAGAAGTGGATGCAAATAGCAATCTCGATTTTAGTAGATGTCATTTCCACAAATAGAAAAAGAACATCCCTTACGGGCAGATGAGGCGGGTCAGGAGAAATTGCTCCAATGGCAACATTCTATCAGAACAATTGGATATCCACCAGAGGAGATTTAAGGACAAAGGGTATCCTGAAAAATTAATACAGGACTCTCGTTCCCAAACACTAGCAATTAGTCAGGAGGAATGTCTGAAACCTGGTAACACCAAGGAGACAAGTAACCCTCAGGAATTCCAATTTAACTTTCTCACCCGCTAAATTACCATGCATAATTCTATAAGGTCAATTTTACAAAAACACTGGTCAATACTCAATCAAGATTTGATAATTGGTAGACTACTCCCTAGTAAACCGGGAGTCACGTATAGGCGAGCACACACCTTAAAAAAAATTTTGGCACCGTCCTGTCCCAAAATCGACATTGCTGAAGTGAACCCCAAAAAAGAAGACAAGAATAATCGACCAGTAGGGTCCTATAGGTGTGGATCAAAGTGCTGTCTCTGTTGTCACAACATAGCGGATCAAATCATGTCAGTTAATGTTCCGGGTACGAACGAGACTATCCTATTAAGGCACCACATGAATTGTGGTTCCAGATACGTCATATATCTCCTCGAATGCCTGTGCCCCTTTCAGTATGTGGGGAGAACCACTCAAACACTGCGTGAGAGGCTCAATACTCACCGCTCGAACATCCAAAAACACTTCATGAAGCATGGGGTATCCAGACATTTCTCTGAAGCACATGCTGGGGATATCACAGGTCTTAGGATAACCCCCATTGACTGGGTCCCTAAGTCATATTCCCAGCTGTGCAGACGGGAAATGTACTGGATCTACAGATTCAATACCCTTGTTCCATCAGGCCCAAATGAAGCCCTTGAATATAGCCATTACTAAGGGATCCCAGACTCCCCCCCCCCCCCTGCATTTCGCCCCCCCCCCCTCTCTTCCCCGGATTCAGACATCATAGCCTCCCTCCTTTGTAGACTGTCCTATAGGTCAGGTAGGTTAGCAAATAGGGATAACTATAGTAATCTTTAGTATTCTGAATACTGAACCCCTGAATAGCCCCTTTGGTCAAGGAAAGACGTTCCTGTTTGATATACAAGGGACAGTATGGGACCAATTCTGTTAATCCTTTCTATATAACTCTATTCATGATCATCTTTGTGAAATTGTATATAAATTTTATACATTTTTAATTTAATTTATCCATGAATTCATCGATTACCCCTATTCAGGTTCATAAATGCTTTTAGGGATGGACAATTTGACTGGACACGTGACCGGAAGTGTACACTCCACATGCATGTCTTATATTGCTTGTATGTGTATTTAAGTTGTCCATGTCATTACTGATTTTATATGCTCCTGAAGAAGGGGTCTGATATAGGACCCCGAAACGTGTCGAGCTTCCATTAAAAAATTCCTTGAAAATATTGGAGGTCCTTCGAGTCATCCTTAACTTGGGACACCAAGGATTTCAACATACTACAGGCGATCTCGGCGAGGGGGTAGTGGGCTCCAAGTGTCTTGAGTTTATCTTGACCCACCCCCCTAGTGCAGTGAGTAGAAACTGGTGCTACCTTTGTTAGCTACTGTATGTCTTTATTTATTCTTCCAGTTCTTGAACCTGACCGGTGACAAACCGGTTGATTTTATTCTGAGATTCCCTGTGCTTTCACTTTGGCGCTCCATGTCGACTTGTTCTTCTACCTTTGGTTCTATATCACAATATGACTTGGTTCCTGCATGACCCTGTTATTTGGGCACTATATAACAATATCATATGTTTTCTTTCTGACCCTATTATTTGGCCAGTTTATCCTATTATTACTTGAGTAGTGTGCCAGAACTATTTGGCCCTGTTTTATGGTATAATTCTGGACCTATAAATAATGCCCACCCTTTGAGATTTCCAGGTGATACATTGAAATAGTCACAGTCTCCCAGTTCTATCTACTATACTCCATTTGGTACTTTATTCCACAGTACACATCAGCCATAACATTAAAATCTGGCGATGATGGGTGGGATATTTTCGGCAGTGAGTGAACAGTCATTTCACATACTTGATGTTTTGGAAGCAGAAAAAAAATCGGCAAGCAAAAGAATCTGTGTGACTTTCAGATAGACCAAGTTGAGATGTTCAGTTGGCTGAAACAGAGGAGCCTAAAACTTCAGGTCTTGTGGGGTGTTCCCAGTATACAGTGGTTAGAACCTACTAAAAGTGGTCCAATGAAGGACAAACAGCGTCAGGGACCCATTAATGCCGGTGGAGAGCATAGCCTCATTAGTGTACATTTAGTACACTAATGACTTGTTTGGATCTAATATTGATACATTGTGTTATTTACTTGTTACATGGGAACAATATAGTTATATTATGTCAGCAGAATATGGCGGTATTATTTACTTGCTTAATGCACTAAAATTAACAAACTGTATAACTCACACCATTGTGTCTTGAAAACATCATAATTAGCTGGAATTGCTCTTTAACAAAAAAAAAATTTAAATTGCATTCTGTACAGTTAATATTACAGTGTTCATTGATTTTCAGTAGATGAAAAGTGTACCTGGGGATTTGCATTTCACATTTGTAACTCTCCGTGCCGTTGTCACATGTCAGATTCATGTAGCAGAGTTGACACTGATAAGTAGCTGAGGAAAATTACAGTGCCCGAGCTAAATACAAAAATACAGAGGAATAAATGATGCATAAAAGCCTAGGATCGCACTGATAAATGGTGCTGGTCTGCGGAAACCAGTGTTTTACTGAATACCTTCAGAAGAAGATGGATGCGGAGCAGTGATCTTGTGTCCTGTGTCCTCCAGAAATTGTTGCATTAGTTAAGTTTCATAAAATATCATTAACTAAAAACTATATATCATCCAACACAAATGGCAACTAAGCCAGTTCTAATTTACACAAATTTAATAAATGACCCCAAAAGTGTACCATAGTCTCCTAAATTGGACCAAATTAGAGGGAGGGTGTACGGGGCAAATTCCTCCACCATCTTGGGGACCTACAGCACCTTCAGCAACCACATTCCTTTTTTAGGCTCTGCCTTCACAGTAGTTTGCATCACTTTGTGAGGGCAGGGGTAACATGACTTACAGGCTCTCTCTCTGAGATAGACAAGGAAGCAGGACTCATGGGCTTTCTCTATAAATGGGTGAGGGAAGCAGGACTCATGGGCTTTCTCTATAAATGGGTGAGGGAAGCAGGACTCATGGGCTTTCTCTAAAAACGGGTGAGTGAACCAGGACTCCAAGGCTTTTTCTATGAGTAGGTGGGGAAAGCAGGACTCCTAGGCTTGCTCTATGAGTGGATGGGAAAGTAGGACTCACAGACTTTCTCTCTGAGTAGGTAGGGAAGCAGGATTCACATGCTTTTTCTATGATTGGGTGGGGAAGCAGGACTAGGCTTTCTCTATGAGTGGGTGGGGGAATCAGGACTCCTAGGCTTTCTCTATGAGTGGGTGGATAAGTAGGACTCACAGACTTTCTGTCTCAGTAGGCAAGGAAGCAGGACTCCCAGGCTTTTTCTATGAATGGGTGGGGAGTGCAGGACTCACAGGCTTTCTCTATGAGTGGTTGGGGGAAGCAGGACTCACATGCTTTCTCTATGAGTGGGTGGGGGAAGCAGGACTCCTAGGGTTTCTCTATAAGTGGGAGGGGGAAGCAGGACTCCTAAGCTTGCTCTATGAGTGAGTGGAGAAGTAGGGCTCACAGACTTTCTGTCTGAGTAGGCAGGGAAGCAGAACTCACAGGCTTTTCCTATAAATGGGTGGGGGAAGCAGGACATAGGATTTCTCTATGAATGGGTGGGGGAAGCAGGACTCCTTGGCTTTTTCTTTGAGTGGGTGGGAGAAGCAGGACTCACAGACTTTCTGTCTGAGTAGGCAGGGACGCAGGACTCCCAGGCTTTTTCTATGAGTGGTTGGGGAAGCAGAAATCACAAGCCTTCTCTATGAGTGGGTGGGGAAAGCAGGACTCACAGGCTTTCTCTATGAGTGGGTGGGGAAAGCAGGACTCACAGGCTTTTTATTTGTGTAGACTGGGAAAGCGGGAATCATGCTTTCTCTTTAAGTGAGTAGAAGAAGCAGGACTTGCAGGATTTCTCTCTGTGTGGATGGGGGAAAACAGGACTCATGCTTTCTCTATGAGTGGGTAGGATAAGCTGGACTCACAGTCTTTCCATCTGAGTGGGTGGAGAAAACAGGACTCACAGACTTTCTAAAAAAGCAGGGGAAGTAGGACTCACAGGCTTTGTCTCTAAATGGGCCGAGAAGCAGGACTCACAGTTGGGGAAGCAAGACTCACAGTCAGGGAAGCAGGACTTTCTGACTGAGGAAATAAGGACTCACAGGCTTTCTCTATCAGCCATGCCAGCAATTTAAAAGTTTTTTACATTATAATAAGTAATTAAAATCATAGTAAACTATATATTTCTGACACAACATCTTCTTCTATGTTCTACCTCACAAAACTACTTAAAAAAATCTCTGATATGTAAAATATGTATAAAAAAGTGGTTTTCCACTTTAGAAATCAACTATCGAAGTTATTAAACAAAGTCTCGCGCGACTTCGTAAATAACTTACTTCGGCTCATTGGAGCCCATACATTCTGATACTCTACGGAGACCGATCTCCATACAGTATTAATCCGAAGTTTTGAACGAAGCGACTTCGGATAAAGCATCCCAAGCTCGCTTCGCTCAACACTAATTATAGATTTCTGTACCCAGGTGACCCAAATTACCTTTAAATGTAATCAAATCAAAGAGATATAATTATGTTACTAATGGTCTCATCCTCATAGAAATGACTTTAAACACTTTCATTTACGCATTGACCCGATGAGCCCTATCATAGGAGGAGGAGTATAAACTACTCACAAAATGGAAATGAACAGAGCGATTAACACAAATACAGTAAAAAGCCAAAATAAACAGTGTCAGAGGCAAATGCTTAGGTGCAGCCCTGATGTTACATAAATGAGACCATATTGTACATATACATATGTGTAAAAAAAGTGGAATAATCACTCCTATAACTCCCTTGGGAAAAATAAAATGTAACTTTTAATATAATGCATCTAAAAGTAGGGTCAATCATCAAAAATATATATATAAAAAGGAGCAATCTTACCAGTATGGTGAAGATGCAGTTATTTTTCCATCTAACCGGGTAGTTGCGAAAGCGTTGATATGTGTCCTGCTTGCAACGCAGTCAAAGGGGTTCGGGAGGAAGTTAGCAGAGTGGGAAGGAAAGTATGATACATACGGTGTGTATCTTGTCCCTATGTGGCCCTGTCAGGTCTATTATGCCTTAGATGACCTCCTAATACAGAGTCATCGCCCTGACAAGACCGGCCCGCTCGGAACCTCACCCATTACCAATCCCTAAATAACCCTGTTTGGGGGAAGGGAGATATGCCAACTTAAATCTGCCTCACCTGTGTCTAAACCTAATCAGAAGCAGGGGTTGAAGATATCAATGCAATGCATGGCCTGACGCGTTTCATCTCAAGGATAACCCCAGAATCATCAGGGGAGCGGGGACCTAGAAATAGAAGATACATACATTGCTTAGGAGTGATGACCCATCACTCGGTCGCAAGGCAGCCAAGCAGGGCTGCCATTAGAAATTTTGGGGCCCCTTACGCAGCTCAAGGCCTGGGCCTCCCTTCCGTTGCCCACTCCTACTCCACCCTCGGCAGCGGCTTGTAAGACGCCTACACTCACCAAACAACGTCCCACTCACTCAGTAGGTATGCCACTTAGTGCCCCCAAACAGTAATTATGCTCCATTATTTCCCCTTCACAGTAGTTATGCTCCCTTACTGCCCCCAAACAATAAAATGTTGTTAGTGCTCTCACACAGTAATTATTCCCCATTAGTGCCCACACACTAGTTATGCCCCTTTGTTCCCCAAAGAGTAGACATTTCCCATTAGAGCCTCTCAAAGTAGTTACATCCCATAGTTAGTCCTACATAATAGTTATGCCTCTGTACCCCCTCACAATAGCTATTTCCCTTATTTCCAATTGGTAATCATGCCCCTTAGTGCCCCTTCACAGTAGAATGCCCCTTTAGTGCACCCAGACAGTAGTTATGCCTCCTTAGTGCAACCAAACAGTAGTTATTACCCCTTAGTATTAGAGAAGTCCCTCCTGTGAGTTAAATAAAATTGTCAGTTATAATTATCACCTCATTCCCCCACTGACAACAGGCCAGGGGAATGATTCATTCCCTCCTCTACTCCGCCCAGGAGGTGCAGGATATCATTGCATCACTCCTGGCTGGCTGCTGGGAAAGACACAGGAAGGGACAATGATGAGGCACAGGAACTGCAGTCCTAGAAAACCATATACCTGATAGCCTAAGCCTGACGAACTGTATCTGTGACTACTAGTCCTACTCTGTGCGCCGGGCCTGGGCTGGGTGCTGGACGACCGCTCTGCCACTGGTGCTCTGTACTGCTGGTGCTGCCGCCTGGTGCTTCTGTGTCCCACCTGTCACGTACTGACTGCTGCCGCTCCCAGCTCTGACAGTAGGTGGGCGGGCTTAAAGAGGACCTTTCACTGGTCCTCAGTTTATCAGTTAATGGTATGTAGATGCAGAGCGGCACCCAGGGATGTCCCTGCACTTACTTGTATCCCTGGGTGCCGCTCCGTTCGTCCTCTGTAGCCCCCGGTACCGGCGCTCCTGCTGCTGTAATTTTGCCTGGGGCGGAGACTTCTTCTTCTGCCCTGGGCGTCTTCTTCTCCCAGGGCTGGAGCGCTGGCCAATCGCAGCGCTCAGCTCATATCCTGAATATGAGCTGAGCGCTGTGATTTGCCAGCGCTCCAGCCCTGGGAGAAGGAGACGCCCAGGGCAGAAGAAGAAGTCTCCGCCCCAGGCAAAATTACAGCAGCAGGAGCGCCGGTACCGGGGGCTACAGAGGACGAACGGAGCGGCACCCAGGGATACAAGCAAGTGCAGGGACATCCCTGGGTGCCGCTCTGCATGTACATACCATTAACTGATAAACTGAGGACCAGTGAAAGGTCCTCTTTAAAACAGCCTGCACGCTGTACTGAGACTAGGTAGTAAGATGATAGCTTGATAGCGAGCCCACGGTCGTACGTGCGTGGGGGGTGGAGGGCGGGGGAGGTCTATGGGCCCCGCTGCTGCTGTGAAGGGGCCCGGCCTGCCCTGAACAACTTCAGTTATGCCACTGGTGCGGCGGCCCCAGAGGTCAGTGAGTGACAGTCACTCACTGACTCACAAAATAAAAAAGCTCAGGACCAGCCGGCCCCCCCCCCCAGGGTCTGGGCCCCTTACTGGGGTATCGGCTGTCCCCCCTGATGGCGGCCCTGCAGCCAAGACACATCACGTGAGGCCAGGGGGCTTGGACGATGTGTGTGTCCAGCGTCCCCGCTGCTAAGCAACGAGGACCGCTGACAGAAACAGCGGGTAGCGCAGATACACACACCTAAGAGAAGAAGGAGGCAGTATGTGCACCCCACATTGTTTGTAACATATGATAATACACTGAAGGACATTAAGGTTAAGGGGAGGATTCAGCGTAGGTGGGAGAAATAAATGATAGAAAACATAATGGGAATAAATATAAAAAGCATCGAAAGTAAAGCTTTGAGACTCGGATAGTCTCATAGTTGCAAAAGTGTGTGCCCAGTATTAAAAATATTAGAGGAAGTATAAATATAAGAAACAACCATAATTCAATTGTTCATTTAGTCCATAGGGACTCGAGGTCTGCAGTTTGAGGATGCACCAAGATTCCCTTTGGAGGATCCTCCTGTCCCAGTCAATCCCCCCCCCCCCCCACATCCCCTGTCCTCATGTGATTTGTCTCGGCTGCCATGCGCTCCGGGAAGTTATTCCGGTGACGTCAGCAGGCACCCGGAACCGACAGGATATGAGCGGCAGATGGGTCTATTTAAACGGTGGAGCAACAGACTATGGCGCCGCTGTTTATCAGAAGACCACGCTGCCACTTTTATTTAATACTTTATTTAATACAGGTAAACAAAGTGGAAATATAGTATTGCTACCG
This sequence comes from Bufotes viridis, assembly GCA_033119425.1. NCBI lineage: Eukaryota > Metazoa > Chordata > Amphibia > Anura > Bufonidae > Bufotes > Bufotes viridis. The sequence goes on from CM065591.1 coordinate 485,722,983, forward strand.
GGGAACATAGGGCTAGTAACTACTAGTAACTAGCTCTCCCCGGACAGTTTTGAGTGACACCAGACCACCTATGGGTGATCACTACTAACCAGTGTATGTATCTTCTATTTCTAGATCCCCGGTCCCCTGATGATTCTGGGGTTATCCTTGAGATGAAACGCGTCGGGCTATGCATTGCATTGATATCTTCAACCCCTGCTTCTGATTAGGTTTAGACACAGGTGAGGCAGGTTTTAGTTGGCATATCCCCCTTCCCCCAAATAGGGTTATTTAGGGATTGGTAATGGGGTGAGGTTCCGGGCGAGGCCGATCTTGTCAGGGCGATGACTCCGTATTAGGAGGTCGTCTAGGGCATAATAGACCCGACAGGGCCACACAGGGACAGGATACACACCGTATGTATCATACTTTCCTTCCCCCTCTGCTAACTTCCTCCCGAACCCCTTTGACTGCTTTGCAAGCAGGACACGTAAAACGCTGTCGCAACTACTCGGTTAGGTGGAAAAATAACTGCATCTTCACCATACCGGTAAGATTGCCCCTTTTTATATCTATATTTTTGATGATTGACCCTACTTTTAGACGCATTATATTAAAAGTTAAGTTTTATTTATCTACCCGGTACCAGTTATATTTATATTGATAAATGAGACCATACAATACTACTGTAAATACGTTTCAACTTGGTATTACGGGAGTATTTCAGGCAAAAATATGTATTACCCTCCCCTGGATATTGGATAGATGTTAGGTCATCAATAATTAAAGGGCTTGTTGCTCAAAAAATTGTCTACATTTTTCAAACCAGCACCTGGATCTGAATACTTTTGTAATTTGACGTAACTGTAAATGTTGTATAGTCACCGAGGTATTCATTGAAATCCATCTTTATAGCGCCACCTGCTGTTTGCTGTTTCCCTGTCCTGTTCAGTGAGATGGAAACACATGCTCAGTTCCATCCTTTAACTGGCACTAGCTGCAGGAGAAAGGGCATGCCCCTTGAGAAAATGCATGCCTCTAAGCTGCCACCTTGAAATAAATCTAGCAGAGCAATGAATGGGGAGATCTCTGGATGCATGTGAGGTGCAGGGCTGGCTCCAGCTTTGTTAGAAAGAGGCTGTTATGTGCTATATGATATTAGATTTTTTTTTTTTTTTACGTGAATCATAGGATAACCCCTTTAAGTTCAAGAATACCTTTTTAAATGATAAAGTTCTGTCTGCCTGCAGCCACCACTAGGGGGAGTGCAATTATGAAGTATTTGAACTCAATAATAAATAGTAAAGTGCATTTAACTAGTAGACTCCCCCTAGTGGTTGATGTAGGATGCAAACGATAAATGCTCCAAAATGGAAATATGCTGGGGGGGGGATTTATCATCTCCCATGGGCCAGAAAAGGAGCTTTAAAAAGTTGCGAGCTGTGCGTGGGTGACTTTTTCAATACGACTTTTTGAAGAAGAAAAAAGTTGCAAGTGCTTCTTTTTACACCACCATTGCCATTTTCCCAAGAATGGGGGCTGGGCAAGGGTGGAAAAGGGGCGTGACCAACAGCTGAGACAAGTTCATATTCATTGACATCAGTTTTCTGGTGCAAATAAAGCCAGAAATCTACCGTAGCTCTGAGCTGTTTAATTTCTGTTTAAACGCACTGACTGCAGGAGGATGCACCTAATTTATGACTAGGCATGCACCTCATCAGAAACTAGGCGCATCCTCCTGCAGCACAGAGGATATCAAGACCAGTGCAGAACACACTGGTCTTGTTAAATCTCCCCCACTGTGTCTCTCAAACTTACCTGCCCAGGCTCCATCGGCAAATTCTCCAGCTTCGCCATGCGTGTTATTGACCTCGGCTTGCTTTTGACCACTATCTGTCTCGTGTTTTGGTACTGTGCTTCAGTCTGGTTCTGATTTTGGTTTGGCTCTGTGACTATCCTCTGTCTTGTACTTTTTTGCACTATCGGTTTTGACCCATTTCCTTACTACGCCATCTCTGTGTTCTTCTGTCGCTTTGTATCTGTCTTGCACTGTAGCAGAGTAGGGAACGTCAACCAGTTGCGGACTAGCTGCTTTGGGCTTGCACTGCAAGTAGGTAGGGAAAGCGGACGGGGTTCCAGCTAGGGCAAGATTATATTGTGAGCGTCGTCAGAACCTAAAAATAATGCAGATTATGTACAGCACTGGAATGTAACGCTGTGGAATATGCAGATTTTATCATTTATGGCTCTGAAAAGAGAAGTTTGGAGCTCAGGGACCAAAAAATGAAGCTTAGACCCTTATACAGATATATATTGTTTACAGAGGTGGACACTCCCTTTAAATTCCTCATTGTCGCTTTTCTGGATCTGTCAGCAATCTGTAGTCTGAGAACGAGAAAGGGGGGGGTTTGCCGTAAAGTGCTGATGGACATCAGACAGGCTCTCTCCAGTCACAGTGGCTTTAGGCTACTTTCACACTAGCGTTAATATTTTCCGGCATTGAGATCCGTCATAGGGTCTCAATACCGGAAAAAAACGCTTCCGTTTTGTCCCCATTCATTGTCAATGGGGACAAAACCTAACTGAACATGCTCCAAAATGCATTCCGTTGCGATCTCATACCAGAGAGCATGCTGCGGTTTTCTTTTCGTCATGGAATGCGGAGCAAGACTGACACAATAGAAAACTGATCCGTCCCCCATTGATTTTTAATGGTGTCCATGACGGATCCGTCTTTCCTGTGTTAAAGATAATACAATCAGATCCGTTCATTACGGATGCAGATGGTTGTATTACCAGTAACGGAAGCGTTTTTGCTGAACCCTGCCGGATCCAGCAAAACCGTTAGTGTGAAAGTAGCCTTAGTGTAGTTTTACTGTGATAGATGTTTTTTCTAAAATAAATTCTATGGAAAACCAATTCCAAAGGTAAAAAAACACCACCATAAAAATGCATCTGGTTATTCTGGTAGAACAAATTTGTGTGAGTCCAAAATCAATATAGTCTCGGATTAATATCCTGCACCAGATGTAAAGATGGCAATTTCCAAAATGCAAACCAACAGAATAAACTTTGCGCAACAAGGAAATAGCAAGAAATGCTATGAGATTTCAGCTCTGATGCCTGCAGAATTGTGAATGCAGCTCTGAAGCGTGCAATGTAATGTATGTAAACAGTGACTGCACCAGCAGAATTATAAGTGCAGCTCTGGAGTATAACACAGGATTTAACTCAGGATCAATACAGGATAAGTAATGTAATGCATGTACACTGTGACTCCACCTGCAGAATAGTGAGTGCAGCTCTGGAGTATAATACAGGATGTAACTCAGGATCAGTACAGGATAAGTAATGTAATGCATGTACACAGTGACTCCACCTGCAGAATAGTGAGTGCAGCTCTGAAGTATAATACAGAGTGTTAATCAGGATCAGTACAAAGTACTGTGGTAAGGTGCAGGGTGCCGTCGTGGATGGCAGGTATGTGTCACCGAGGTTCATAGCCTCGGTGAGGTAAGAGCCCGTTTTTTGTTGATGTCAGCAGCAGCTAGTGCTACTGACAGAGATTAAATAGCATGGCTGCAAAGCCGATCCGGGCCGGCTCTTACCGGGAGCAGCTAAAGTGTAGGGTGGGTGGCTGCTCCCCACGACCCAGTCCTGGTTTTGGGCTGGGTTTAAAAGCTCAGCCAGCTCAGCAGCTGGAGGCTGTGATTATCCTGGAGCTGCTAACAGGGCTGAGGAGTTCTCTGTCCTGGAGGAAAGAGCTCAGCAAGGAGGTGTTTTGTTCCTGGCTACCTGAAGCTGGATTCTCCTGCGGCTGGGCCGACAGCGTGGTGCGAACCTGCACCTACACCTCCCAGGTGACTGAACCTGTGTTGGCCTGTTTTTGTTTTGCCACGTTATTTCCGTTGTGTGTGAACTGTCACCAAGAGACTGTTTTCATTTATGGTGTGCAAGTGTGAATAAAACACTGTTTGTTGCACAATCTGGACTCCTTGTTTTGCCTCTAAACTGCACCCGCACCGCTGTCTACCGGAGCGACTCCCACATTTGGTGTCGGATGCGGGCATGCGCAGTGAGGCTGGCGTGAACGCCGAACTTTGTTTTTGTGCTGAGCAAAAGTGAATGTCCTATATTAGGCCGGCAAAGTTGCAGCCTGTGATCTCTGGCAACATGGAGGCTGCTGTGAAGGCTCGTGGAAGCTAACGTGCAGCAGCGGGAGACCAACCAGTTACTGCTACAACATGTGATGGCATTACAGGCGGCCGGAGCGTCCCACCACGTCCATGATGCCCGGAAAGCGGTCCGTGCGGCGATCCCAAAGATGACCCCGCAGACGACGTGGAGACATACCTAGCGGTCTTTGAGAAGGTCGCCGTGAGGGAAAAGTTACCCCGTGACCAGTGGGCCGAAGTGGTTGCTCCATTCCTGGCATCCGGACCCCAGCAAGTTTTTTTGATTTGGCAGACGACCAGGCTGCTGACTATTCCACGGTGAAGGGGAGATCCTGGCCAGACTGGGGGTAAACGTGTTGGTCCGGGCTCAGCGTGTCCACCAGTGGGACTTTAACGTGGCTGAACCCGCCAGGCCGCAGTACTATGAGTTGCTGCACAGGTTGCAAAAATGGCTGCAGCCTGAGGTTCTGAGTCCGACTGCTATGCTGGACCGGCTGCTGGCTGACATGTTTTGGAGGGCCTTGCCTTACCCCCTTCAACACTGGATCGGCCAGGTATCCCCACCAATGCCCTTGAGATGGTCGACCTGGTGGAACGATATGAGGCCACCAGAAACCTGCAGGGGGTTCTTTTGGGAGGGGGCCAGTCAAACCCCGGAAATCTCCACCCCAGTCCCGGCGGCCGGCCAAACCCGCCCGGGATGTACCTCTTGCAGATCCGTCCCCAGTGGTCTGCTGGCAGTGTCGGGAGCCTGGACACATAAGGGCCAACTGTCCACAGTGGGGGAACCCATGGAGACTAATTATGGGTACCGGGCTTCCATGTATGCCCGGAGACTGTGTGCGACCGGCATCCCCGAGACAATAGACAGTCGTCATCTGTGCCAGGTGCAAGTCGGGGATAACCTGGCAGTGGCGCTGTTGGACTCAGGGAGCCTGGTAACCCTGGTAAGTGCTGCCCTGGTACAGCCCACCCAGTATACGGGCCGGAAAGTTGGGGTGGTGTGCATTCACGGAGACTTAAAGGACTATCCCACTGCTGTAATGTCTCTGTCCACGGCGGCCGGCACCTGGACTTGTGAAGTGGCGATCTCCGCCAAACTACCGTATGAACTAATAATTGGGAGAGACTTCCCTGGTTTTCCGTCACTATGGCCTGAGGTGAAAGTGACTAATAGCCCTGAGACAGGGGTAACCCTAGCAGAGTGGCCTGGTTCCTGTGGGAGGCCAGAGCCCTGGGAGCCCGAGTCCGAAGGGCCTGCGGTAGGGGTGACCACCACTTCTGTGATAGAGGGGAGACACCCCCACTGAGTGTAATGGTGGGAGACATGGAGGACTTGCCACCAGGTCCTGAGTTGGCAGACCTCCACGTCTCCGGAGATAATTTTGGGACCGCCAACACCGGGACCAAACCCTAACCAGGGCCTGGGAGAATGTGCTGGAAATTGATGGTAAACCCCAGAAACCAGGGGCTGAATTAATGTTCCCACGATTTATTGTTCTGCAGGATATGTTGTATCGGGTGAACCAAATCCGAGGTGAACCTGTTGAACAGTTGGTGGTGCCCACAGCGTATCGCAAGCTTGTCATGGAGCTTGCCCACCAACATGTTCTTGGGGGACACCTGGGGTGGCAGAAAACCCAGGACCGCATACTGCAGCGGTTTTATTGGCCCGGTGTGTTCAAGGAGGTAGAAGATTATTGTAAGTCCTGTCCAACCTGTCAGATAACTAGCCCCCAGCCACATTTCCGTAGTCCTCTGGTACCTCTGCCAATTATTGAAGTACCGTTTGAGCGAGTCGCTATGGATTTAATTGGGCCTGTACCAAAGTCTGCCAGGGGCCACCAACACATTCTGGTAGTTCTCGACTATGCCACTCGGTATCCGGAGGCGGTGCCTCTGCGACATACCTCAGCTAGGCTCATTGCCAAAGAGTTAATGGAGATGTTTTCCCGTGTGGGCCTGCCAAAAGAGGTTCTGACAGACCAAGGGACCCCTTTTATGTCCAAAGTTATGAGGGAACTGTGTAAATTGTTGCATATAAAGCAGTTACGGACGTCCGTTTACCATCCGCAAACAGACGGTCTTGTGGAGAGGTTTAACCAAACTCTAAAAAATATGTTAAAGAGGGTGGTGTCTAGAGATGGGAAGGACTGGGATCTGCTTCTGCCCTATCTCATGTTTGCAGTGCGAGAGGTGCCCCAGGCCTCTACTGGGTTCTCGCCCTTCGAACTGCTTTATGGCAGACACCCTCGGGGCCTGTTGGATATCGCCAAGGAAGCATGGGAACAACAGCCTGTCCCCCACAAAAGTGTCATTGAGTATGTCGCCCAGATGCAGGAACGGATGGAAAGGGTGTTGCCCTTGGTCCGGGAGCATATGGAGGCAGCGCAACAAGCCCAGAGTAGGGTGTACAATCGTCAGGCTCGGGTACGGGGCTTCAATCCGGGAGATCGGGTTTTGGTTCTGGTACCCACCCTTGACAGCAAATTCCTAGCTAGGTGGCAGGGCCCCTATGAGGTGATCGAGAAGTAGGGGAAGTAAATTACAAAGTACACCAGCCAGGCGGCGCAAGCCGGAGCAGGTGTACCACGTGAATTTACTTAAGCCGTGGAAAGATAGGGACGCGGCCGACGACCACAGCCCCGCCCAGGGCTTCTAGGTGAAAAGGGTCCAGCCCCACAGTTCGAGGCCTGTGAAGCCGTAACCACGGTAAAATTGCAGACAGCCTGTCTTCCAAACAAGTTCAGGAAGTCAGGGAGTTCCTCAGTCGGAACACGGATGTGTTCTCGGACCTCCCTGGCCGCACGTCTCTCATCCGACATGACATCGTCACTGAGCCTCAGGCCAAGGTCCGGTTAAAACCATACCGGGTACCCGAGGCGCGGCGGCAGGCCATCGCGGAGGAAGTGCAGTTAATGTTGAAGCTCGATGTCATTGAGGAGTCGAAAAGTGAGTGGGCCAGTCCCATAGTCCTAATACCCAAGCCGGATGGGACGTTGCGGTTCTGCAACGACTTTCGCAAGTTAAATGAAGTATCCAAGTTTGACGCGTATCCCATGCCCCGAGTAGACGAGCTTGTTGAAAGTTTAGGACAAGCCCGTTATTTTTCTGTGCTGGACCTCACTAAAGGGTACTGGCAGGTACCCTTAACGGAGTCGGCTAAGGAAAAACCGCATTTGTTACCCGCAGGGCCTGTATCACTACAAGGTGTTACCCTTTGGCCTGCATGGCGCCCCGCCACTTTCCAAAGGCTAATGGACATAGTGCTGCGACCACATCGTCGGTACGCCTCGGCCTACTTAGATGATGTAGTCATCCACAGCACCGACTGGGAAAGCCATTTACCCAAGGTGCAGGCGGTAGTGGATGCCCTGAGGAAAGCCGGACTGACCGCTAACCCAAAGAAGTGCTCCATAGGGTTAGAGGAGACAAAATATCTGGGATATGTAATTGGGCGGGAGTTATCAAACCTCAGGTAACTAAGGTAGAGGCCATTCGTAACTGGCCCCGACCGGTCACCACCAGGCAGGTAAAGTCGTTCCTGGGGATTGTAGGTTACTACATGAGGTTTGTGCCCCACTTTGCCACAATAGCAGCGCCATTGACAGACCTGTTGAAGGGGCGAAAGTCTGGGAGGGTTAGCTGGAGTGAGAAGGCGGAGGAGGCTTTCTCCGCGTTGAAGTCGGCCCTGTGTGGGTCCCCGGTTTTGGTGACACCCGACTTCAACAAGGAGTTTGTCGTACAGACCGACGCCTCGGGAGGTAGGCCTCGGTGCGGTACTGTCTCAGGAGGTCAACGGGGAAGAACATCCCGTTGTCTTCCTGAGCCGTAAGCTCAGTCCCGCCGAGTCCAGATATAGTATAGTGGAGAGGGAGTGCCTGGCTATCAAGTGGGCACTCGAATCTCTCCGCTACTACCTGTTAGGGAGGAGGTTCCGTCTGGTGACCGACCATTCCCCCCTCAAATGGATGAGTCAGGCCAAGGAGAGGAATGCTCGGGTCACCAGGTGGTTCCTATCCCTGCAAAATTTCAAGTTCTCCGTGGAACATAGGGCAGGTCGCTTGCAGGGAAATGCAGATGCCCTTTCCGCGTCCACTGCCTCACATGTGTCCACCCCTCAGGGTTGAACAAAGGGGGGGGGTGTGTGGTAAGGTGCAGGGTGCCGTCGTGGATGGCAGGTATGTGTCACCGAGGTTCATAGCCTCTGTGAGGTAAGAGCCCGTTTTTTGTTGATGTCAGCAGCAGCTAGTGCTACTGACAGAGATTAAATAGCATGGCTGCAAAGCCGATCTGGGCCGGCTCTTACCGGGAGCAGCTAAAGTGTAGGGTGGGTGGCTGCTCCCCACGACCCAGTCCTGGTTTTGGGCTGGGTTTAAAAGCTCAGCCAGCTCAGCAGCTGGAGGCTGTGATTATCCTGGAGCTGCTAACAGGGCTGAGGAGTTCTCTGTCCTGGAGGAAAGAGCTCAGCAAGGAGGTGTTTTGTTCCTGGCTACCTGAAGCTGGATTCTCCTGCGGCTGGGCCGACAGCGTGGTGCGAACCTGCACCTACACCTCCCAGGTGACTGAACCTGTGTTGGCCTGTTTTTGTTTTGCCACGTTATTTCCGTTGTGTGTGAACTGTCACCAAGAGACTGTTTTCATTTATGGTGTGCAAGTGTGAATAAAACACTGTTTGTTGCACAATCTGGACTCCTTGTTTTGCCTCTAAACTGCACCCGTACCGCTGTCTACCGGAGCGACTCCCCACAGTACATAAAGTGTTAAATCAGCGGTCTGTGCCAGCCGCCGCACCTATACATCAGGCAAGCACAGGTGCCACTCCACTCTTCCTGTGTCTGTTGCCCTGGACAATGTATTCTGATTCAGTCTTCATTGAACCTCTCCTCATTCTGCAGTATTGCAATTGTAAACCCGCCTTTTGGCTTCTAATGTGTTAATCATCTGCTATATATGCTGTGCTGTTTGTCTCACACACTGCCTGAGCAATAGGTTTACTAGCTCGCTAGATCCTGTAAAGGTCCTGTAAACTGCTTCTCTGCCCGTGTACCTACTTCTGCTTGATTTCTGGACTGTATTGACCCTGATCAGCCTGCCCTGACCTTCAGACTTGTTTCATGAATTTGCATGAGAGCTGCCTGCCCTGACCTCGGCCTGTTACTGACTATGAATTTATGAATTTTTCCCCTCACCAGTCTCTCTGACTCCCATGATTCAGCTGCCAAACCACAACGGGACTACTCCAAGAGGTAGCAGCCTTGTGGCTTCCTGGAAGAGAAGTCCAGATCCTTGTATAAGGGTTAATGGGTGAATTCCAGAGGGCTGCTAGGATAACAATCTGAGGTTTAGCCCAAAGTCAAACTGGTTGGTTGACACAGTGGTTCCACACCTACTGATCGTTACAGTAAGTAATGTAATGTATGTACACAGTGACTGCACCAGCAGAATAGTGAGTACAGCTCTGGAGTATAATGCAGGATGTAACTCAGGATCAGTACAGGATAAGTAATGAATGTACACAGTGACTGCACCAGCAGAATAGTGAGTGCAGCTCTGGAGTATAATACAGGATGTAACTCAGGATCAGTACAGGATAAGTAATGTAATGTATGTACACAGTGACTGCACCAGCAGAATAGTGAGTACAGCTCTGGAGTATAATACAGGATGTAACTCAGGATCGGTACAAGATAAGTAATGTAATGTATGTACACAGTGACTCCACCAGCAGAATAGTGAGTACAGCTCTGGAGTATAATACAGGATGTAAATCAGGATCAGTACAAGATAAGTAATGTATGTACACAGTGACTGCACCAGCAGAATAGTGAGTGCAGCTCTGGAGAATAATACAGGATGTAACTCAGGATCAGTACAGGATTAGTAATGTAATGCATGTACACAGTGACTCTACAAGCAGAATAGTGAGTGCAGCTCTGGAGTATAATACAGGATGTAACTCGGGATCAGTACAGGATAAGTAATGTATGTACACAGTGACTCCACCAGCAGAATAATGAGTGCAGCTCTGGAGTATAATACAGGATGTAACTCAGGATCAGTACAGGATAAGTAATGTAATGTATGTACACAGTGACTGCACCAGCAGAATAGTGAGTGCAGCTCTGGAGTATAATACAGGATGTAACTCAGGATCAGTACAGGATAAGTAATGTTATGTACACAGTGACTGCACCAGCAGAATAGTGAGTGCAGCTCTGGAGTATAATACAGGATGTAACTCAGGATCAGTACAGGATAAGTAATGTATGTACACAGTGACTGCACCAGCAGAATAGTGAGTTCAGCTCTGGAGTATAATACAGAATGTAACTCAGGATCAGTACAGGATAAGTAATGTATGTACACAGTGACTCCACCAGCAGAATAATGAGTGCAGCTCTGGAGTATAATACAGGATGTAACTCAGGATCAGTACAGGATAAGTAATGTATGTACACAGTGACTCCACCAGCAGAATAATGAGTGCAGCTCTGGAGTATAATACAGGATGTAACTCAGGATCAGTACAGGATAAGTAATGTAATGTATGTACACAGTGACTGCACCAGCAGAATAGTGAGTGCAGCTCTGGAGTATAGTACAGGATGTAACTCAGGACCAGTACAGGATAAGTAATGTATGTACACAGTGACTGCACCAGCAGAATAGTGAGTGCAGCTCTGGAGTATAATACAGGATGTAACTCAGGATCGGTACAGGATAAGTAATGTAATGTATGTACACAGTGACTCCACCAGCAGAATAGTGAGTTCAGCTCTGGAGTATAATACAGAATGTAACTCAGGATCAGTACAGGATAAGTAATGTATGTACGCAGTGACTCCACCAGCAGAATGAGTGCAGCTCTGGAGTATAATACAGGATGTAACTCAGGATCAGTACAGGATAAGTAATGTAATGTATGTACACAGTGACTCCACCAGCAGAATAATGAGTGCAGCTCTGGGGTATAATACAGGATGTAACTCAGGATCAGTACAGGATAAGTAATGTAATGTATGTACACAGTGACTGCACCAGCAGAATAATGAGTGCAGCTCTGGAGTATAATACTGGATGTAACTCGGCATCAGTACAGGATAAGTAATGCAATGTATGTACACAGTGAGTGCAGCTCTGGAGTATAATACTGGATGAGACTCCCGATCAACACAGGATAAGTAATGTATGTGACTCCACCAGTAAAATAGCGAGTGCAGCTCTGGAGTATAATACAATATCTGTAATCAGGATGAGTAATGTAACACTGTCGGTCATTTAATATACAGTAGATTATATTGTTAATGATGTCTTTGATACACATGAGATGATTTCTTATATCCATCTGGCCAGTATATATCATTATTTATCTCGCAGCCGTTCTCCTGAGTTGTTTTCATTTTATTTAGTGTTTCTGGACTGCAGATCCAGTGAAACATTTTAAAGATCCATCTCGCCTATTATTCGTCAAACCCCATAGAGAAGCCGTGCTAAGTAAGTTTTACGACCTAGCATTAAAAAACAGACACAAACGGAAAAAAATCTCTGGCCCGCAGTAGGCAGAAAGAGCTGTGGCTGTGCAGAAACAGAGAAAAGGAGAAAAAGTGCCAAAGAGAAATTATTAGGCCGGAACCATTGTGCTGATCCTGGACAAGGACTCGGGGTAAAGGGGCAAGGAAAAGCCAAAGCAAGCATAAATGCACTGTAGCGAAACCAAGATTTCTGGTGTGGAAAATCTCTTTCAAGTGCAATTTCATTTGTCAAAAGTGACATTTATAAGGGAGCCGTGTACGGATTCGACAGCCAGTGGGGCTCCATAGTGAATGAGAATTTTAACTTCTATAAAACCAGGGCTGGATGGGGGCAAGGACGCTGTATACTGCAGGATATTAAACTCAGCATGGAGCGTAAAAGCAGCTGCGGCCTGGAAACCTGGAGCCCGGACAGAGCGCGGAGGGGAAAAAAAAGGAAATTTACAAAGCGCCAGAGGAAAATTAACAATAAAGTGCAAATGTATTCTAAAGCCTTCTGCAAATTTTTACTATGGTCGGTTTTATACTTCTTGTCAATGTAACACAGTTATACACCAGTGACTAGTGAGATTTACCAGCAATTATTACTTTCACCACCCCAAGCCTTCCCCGTCGTTCTCAAGGTCACGCTCCTCAGTCGAATTGAATGTAATTTCCCCCAAATAAGAAGTAGATTAATACAAAGGGGTTGCCCCATCTTGATATTTATGGCACATCGATAGGCTACGCCATAAATGTCCAATAGGTGCAGGTCCTAGCCTGGGACCTGCTGCTGTCTCAAAAAGTGGGCCCCTACATAAATGGAGATCAAGCCGCGCCTGCGCAGCTTTCTCCATTCACTGCTATGAGACTTTCAAAAATAGCGAGAGGAGACTACAGGACCCTGCGGTCTCCTCAGTGGGGGTCCAGGTGTTGGAACCTCATAGATCAAATACTGATGACCTATCCCTAGGATAGTATTATAATACAGAGTTCAGACTAAGCAGATATGCATCTACACTCACAAGTGCATAGCCATAAGGCAAACAAGGTTGGTTAAAAGATGGCTGCACAATACATCATAAACTGATAGCAAAAAATAAGAAAAGGGGCTCATTCCAAAAAGAAATGGAATGAAGGAAGCTCTTAGCGCACATTTTTGATCAAAAGTATGTCGGGCCCAAGTACCACGTCACGGTGGCTTCCGCACAAGGGTCCCTAACATTACAGATACTGCCTTTCATGGACTTACCAGTCTCCTTTCATTCAGGGCACTGCAGGAACAAGCTAAATTGCTTTTGTGCTGAGAAGTCCCCCTTTAAAGTCCCAGAAAACCCCTTTAAAGGATAACATTGTGGCTTTCTAGAGCCACCACTAAGGGGAACTCAGGAGGTCATTGTATACTGTGTTATTATTGTGCTCCAACACTATGCAATGAGCTCCCTCTAGTGGTAACTGTAGGCAGGCAGAATTTGATCTTCTAACTCCAGGTTGATGCAGGTGATTTGGAGCTATGCATCAGAAAAACAATGATCCGACAATTATTAAAGGGGTTATCCCATGATTAATGTAAAAAAATGAGAAGCAGACATCCTATAGGACATGACAATCTCTTTCTAAAAAAGCTAGAACCAGCCCTGCACCTCACATGGATCCAGAGGATCTCCCGTATTCATTGCTTCAATTGCTCTGCTTGATTTCTATCTAACTGGTAGCTCGGGGGGAGGGAGGTCCCTACTGCTTCAGGTTTCTGCCTGTCACAGCTCAGGGGGTAGTTAAAGGATAGAACTGAGCATGTGCGTCCACCTGAACGAGGTGGACAGAGAAATAAGAAAAATAGCTAACAGCAGGTGGCGCAATACAGATGCATTTTATTGAATAACTCAGTGGCTGTACTACATTTTGCAGTTACAAAATTGGTCAGATCCAGGTGCTGGTTTGAAAACTGCATAATATTTTTTGTGGGACAACCCCTTTAAGATATTTTTAAAAATGTATTAGCCCAGAATTTTGGATCTAAAAGGGATAACATTTGGAGATTTACTTTACAAACCTTGATCTTGTCCCTAGCAAAAGCCAATAAATGACACCCTTCATTATGGCATACAGCTCGTTATGGTAATTTTAAGAAACAAGGTAACGAGGACTACACGGGTGCTCCGGCCGATATCATGTGTCAGCGGGAAGGTCAATTGTGCTCTTTACAAGGGGCGTCGCACAACAGACCTTCATTGGATTTAGCAATGCAAATAATGACTACAGAATGAAAGAATTACATGGATACTCGGGTAGATATTTGTAAATGTAATTCTCATTTTCCGCACCTAGTGCTACAGATAATGTGAGGTTTGGATGGCAAGTGTAACCGCATTGTGGTGGGAAATGCGTGGGGATTGTGACCTAGGAAGGTCTCCTTCTAGGCATGGGCTAATGTACCTCAGCATCATGAAGAAGAGTAAGAAGAAGACCTCCAGGAATTCCGGAGATAGATGAGATATCTCCGTCAGTCCCAAACAGATGAATGGAGTGACAGTGCACATGCTCGACCACTGCTCCATTCATATGGATGGAAGCATGGGACCCCATTCTCATAATCAGTGAGGTCCTAGTGGTCAAACTCCCAAATTCTATAAATATGGAATATGTTTAAATCATGGGACAATCCTTTTAAGCCGGCCATACCCAACCCCTTTAAAGGAAGCCTGCCGGCAGTGTTGATCACACTAAACTGCTGACGGCACTAGGTAGAGGCTTGGGGGAGCAGGGCAAACATACATTTTATGGAGCCTTTCTCAACAGGAGTAGCGTGAATATGAAGTTTTATTCTGCCAGAGCCTTCTATCACTTCACTGTATACTGTGCTCTGCATTGAGCTGCTTCACAGCCCCTCCCTTCTGCTTTGACTGACCGCTGTAGCATCCAACCCAAAGACCATTACAGCTGTCACTAAGAGCAAAGTAAAGGGGCTATAAAGAAGCTCAATGCATTGCGCACTTTACAGCGAGGCTCCGGCTTCTGGACACTTGAGAGAACAGAATCTGTCAGAATAAAAGTTCATATTTATACTACTCCTGATGAGAAAAGCTCCACAAAATGTATGTTTGTGCTGCTCTCCCCAACCGGGACCCTCACCAAACTTATGGCCATTGCTAAGGGCAACCAAGTATATTGTAGTCCTGTGATAATGAGATAAATGTCAACTGAACCCACCCATTTTTGGCAAACAGTCTCATATAGGAAAGCCTTCTAACTGTCAACCAAAATTGGGAAAAAGGAAGAATTGGGTGGGTTAGATTTTAGCATTTCATTCTTCAGGCAAAATACTTGTCTTAAAGGGAGTCTGTCGGCAGTTTTGAACTGCTGACAGCACTAGGTAGGGTCTAACCCGTGTGAACATAGCCTAATATAACGGGGCGTTGCTTTTACACCAAGAGGCTCAGCTCCCTCTGCAACTGCTGCACCCTCTGGACTTTGATTGACAGAAACAGGCAGGAAAACGTCCTCACACCTGCCCCTGTCAATCAAAGTGAAGGGGAGCGGCAGTTGCAGAGAGAGCAGAGCCTCTAGGTGTAATGGCAACGCCCCCGTTGCTCCTAGAGGCTCATTTGCATATATTTCTCAGCAATGTGGGCACATATGAACATGGGACCAACACAGATGTCTTCAGCTGCCAAGCGCACAATGTAAGAGGTCAGCCAGTGTCATAGATACAAACCTGCTGACAGATGCACTTTAGGGCTCATTCAGAAGGCCATATACTGTCCACAACAATGCGAATCTGTTGAGAGTTGTGCTTAGGGGCAGATCTTGTCCGTGCAATGCACAAGAATAGGACATGTTCTATAATTTGCAGAACGGCAACACAGATCCGCAAAAATGCCCACACTCTGCTGACCATTTGCAGCGGTACATCCAAAACAACAGCATGCCCACTGCTTGCCATAAGTAATGCAGTGTCGGATCGCCCTCTGCTGGCAATTCACAGAATTGCGGCAGTGACACAGCGCTATCAGGACTTGGTAGACGTATGGTCAGCAACCGTCGGCAGTCCACCTGCTGTGAAACTACAACTCCCAGCATGCACACTTGCTTGGCTGTTTTTTAAAACTCCCGCAGACGTGAAAGCAGGATTCTGGGAGTTGTCATTTCAGAACAGCTGGAGTGCCTGAAGTCGCTGATCCCTGTGCTAGACGAACGGTCCTTACAAATCAGTGAAGTCATGTGGTAGCCAGCTTTGTGCTAAACTTTTGCGCTTTTTGTGGCTTTTTTTTTTATACCAGCATTTTTTGCAGTTTTTTTATTTTATATTTTCTGGGCCAGTGATGTTTTTTTTTTTTCTTTATCGCATTATGCTCTGTCTATAGCCCTTTTGTTTGCTCTTTTTCTGGTGCTTTTGAGCCATAGACTTACAGTGTTTTTTTTTATATTTTTTATCGCTGCCAGAAAAAATGCGTGTGTCATTGTGTTATGTTTTTTATGGTGATTTTTACATAGCATTTTTTACAATGACTTTTTAAAAAGAGGGGCGGGGGTACATACTTTCCAAATTAAAAAAAAAAAATGTGACATGCCCAAAAATGTCAAAAAGTCTAGCAAAATTTATGTGTGAAGGAGACGTTAGCATGCCTAGCCAAGCTACAGCAGGTAGCCTGTGTACACTGATGTGGACGTGATTCACACAATGTGGATGTGACAAAGATAAATCACCAGACTCCTGAACAGGAAGTGTTGTCATAGGCGCACTGTGTATCTTCTAGCTCAGTTTCCCTCTGTCATTCTCCCATAAGGCACACATCACTACACTGCGTCTGTCTCGCCACGACAAGGTCAGCGGCGACATTCCTCCTGACAGCACATTTCGGCAGAGCCGCCCGCCTCTGAATTGTGTCTGACCTTTTCGTGGCCCGCCAAAGACCTGGACATTGTGTGTAATTGAAAAACAATGAGACCTAAATTGGAAAGCGCTGCACTGATCTCCGTGCGCGGGGCCGGGATATAACGCGGGGGTCATTATATAACAAGGCTGCGTAGAATGGCTACGAGGTAGTCACACCGCAGAGGGGATATCATTCATGTTGGCGGGTATTGTCCACCTACGGATCATCACCCCCGTCATCAGAGCTTACCTTACATCTGTCTCTGGGAAAGCTTCTTGGTCACAACAATATCACAGTGCAATCGCTGCGGGATAGCGTGCAGCAAATCCGTACTGTTCTGCACAGTACCAGCAAAGTGGATGAGATTTTAAGAAACTCTGACCTGCAGTGCCATGGAATAGGTAAAAAATGAAAACCAGACATCATATAGGACATGACAACCTCTTTCTGGTAAAGCTAGAACCAGCCCTGTACCTCACATGGGTCCAGAAATCTCCCATTAATTGATCCAATTGCTCTACTAGATTTATTTCAAGCTGCCTGCCAGCTCAGAGGGTGTGTCCTTTCTAGGGGTCAGGTTACACATTTTAACCGCACTCCGTACCCTTTTAAGTCCAGTCCTGCAAATCATGTTTTTACCGTCCAATTTGGGCAGATGTCACAATAGCGCCCCCAAGGGTAAGTTCCAGGGGTGTTGGGGCAAGCTGGCCTTGCACTAGCGCACCCTGAGCTGGGTCCTGGGCTGGTGCCGTTAAAAGGTCTACCGCCGCTTTTCCATCCATAACGGTTGCTGTATCCTGCTGACTACGCCAAGTTGTAAGAGTCCTATCACAGCTAGGGGAGCATGTGCTTTGTGCTGCAGCTCTCTCCTTATCACAGGTTAGGGGGTGTTTCCTTTCTCAGGGGGTGTTCTTTACTCCTGCACCTCTCCCTATCCCAGCTTAGGGGGGGGGGGTGTTTCCTTTCTCGAGGGATGTGTCTTTTCAGCTGCATCTCTCCCTATCACAGCTTAGGGGACGTGTTACTCCTGCACCTCTCCCTATCCCAGCTTAGGGGGGGGGGGGGGAGGGTGTTTCCTTTCTCGAGGGATGTGTCTTTTCTGCTGCATCTCTCCCTATCCCAGCTTAGGGGGGGGGGGGAGGGTGTTTCCTTTCTCGAGGGATGTGTCTTTTCTGCTGCATCTCTCCCTATCACAGCTTAGGGGACGTGTTACTCCTGCTGTAGCTATAACTGTCGCAGCTTCTAATAGCAGAGAGGGCCGGTGGCAGTTGAAGGATGCAACTGAGCATGTGTGACCACCTAAGTGATGTTCCTGAGGTGGACAAAGAAATAAGGAAAAGAACTGGTGGCGCTGTACAGATACATTTTACTGACTAGCTCAATGACTAGCTAATTACATGCAATTACAAAAGAATTCAGATCCAGGTTCTGGTTTGAAAAACGTGGACTTTTTTTTTGTGGGACCAACTTTGCAGGATAACAGGCTGAACTGGGTGGACGTATGGTTGCGTGTGCCGTTCTCCACTGGAAAAAAAAAACATGCATACTTAACTAAGCAGAAAGTACATGCTTATGTGGGGCAGTCGGGGGAATAGCTGCCAGCCAAAAAAGTGTTCAGCTGACGGCTATCTTAACCCTTTAACATTACCATCAAAAAAGTTTTTCGCTATATATGAATAATCTACATATTAAAAAAAACAGGTTGATGGTTTTCTAGATATCATTTTTGAAGTCACTCTATGTATTGTACTTTCTGTCCCAGCTCTTTAACTTCCTCTTTCTCTGGATGTTTAGCACGGCAGACAGCCTCACTTAAAGGCTGTGTACAATTTCGGAGGCAATTCTTGTTGATGATTGCATTTTACTCATTTTTGGCTAAAAATCATATTTTTGATTGGCCTTTATTAAAAATATTGA
Organism: Bufotes viridis; assembly: GCA_033119425.1. Lineage (NCBI taxonomy): Eukaryota > Metazoa > Chordata > Amphibia > Anura > Bufonidae > Bufotes > Bufotes viridis. Next base: position 485,741,445 of record CM065591.1, read on the forward strand.
GCCGTTCTGTCAGAAAGGATTAACTGTTTTTGTAACTGTGTGAATGGTACTTTCACTTTGTGCCTTAATAAACCTTATCTCTAAACTACTGAGAGGTCATAAACACGTATTTAAGGGTACTTTCACACTTGCGGCAGGACGGATCCATAGCCTGCCGGATCCGTCCTGCTGCAAGTGGCCTTGCACTGCCGTGCTGCCGCTCCGTCCCCATTGACTGTAATGGGGCAGAGCTACGGCGCAGCACGGCAGTGCGCGGCCAGAGATCGCCGGAGTAAAAGTCCTGCATGTCCGATATTTTAGTCCGGCGATCTTTGCCGTACTGCGCCGTAGCTCCGCTCCCCGCCCCATTATAGTCAATGAGGACGGAGCGGCAGCACGGTAGTGCACGGCCACGTGCGGCAGGACGGATCCGGCAGGCTGAATAGCCTGCCGGATCCGTCCTGCCGCAAGTGTGAAAGTACCCTTAAGGATATGGACACCTATGTTAAAAAAAAATTGTTTACACTAATTAATTTATTATGTGGAGAAAATAATTTCTCCAATCGGTTGTATTTATTGTTCTTTAATCTTTTTGATTCTACAGCCTGCTGTGCCTCCTATGCACAGCAGGCTGCTCTCAGTGAGTTTACAGAGAATCCCTCATCTGTACTTTGTGGAGGAGGGATCGCGTGGTGCTGCTGCCGACTCTCATCCAGAAGGATCGCACCCTGATTGCACGATAAAAGTGCTAACCCGCACCCCCAGTTCAGGATGGCTGGTGCGGCTGCCCTACCTCCTGCCCTCCACCCTCTCCCCTCGTCCTCTCCCTATGTCCCCACTGCCCGCTCCCCGCTGCTGGACTAACGACTCGCCCTTTCCCCATGGCAGCATCCCGATGGTTACCACGGCAACCATATGCCTTCACAGGCTTCCAGCTTGCCATGGTATATCTGAACCTGATCAGGCTAAATGTACATGCAAATACACTGCAGTGCACTATACAGTGTACTGCAGTGTATTGCAGATGCATCAGACCCACTGGATCTTCAAGAACCAAGTGGGTCTGGGTCAAAAAGTGTGGGAAAAAGTAAAAAAAAAAAAAGTAAAAAACACCATACTTCTAACTATAATCTAGCTGAGTGTATGCGTCGCAGAAGGTTTTAGAACAGGTCTCAGCTCACTGGGATGTACCGTTCCTGAGATATTTCCAAAAAATGCATTAGCCAATAGAAGCCTGGTCACATGACCCTTATCAGCCAATAGAAGCTCACTGGCAGTTCGTCTCCACACACACAGTTTTACTCCAGGTAACCATAACAACCCAGCCATGTTTCTTCACTGCTGTAGATGAGCTTTAAAGGAAATCTGTCACCAAGATAATCGCTATTGAAGTAAAGCCATGGTCTAATAGCACTTAGTACCTTATTTCCTGAGGTTTCCATAACAACTCTGTGGATGACACTGTTAAGGGAGCAGTGTGCAGTTCAGGGTCACAGTTCAGGGGGCAGGTAGGGTGGCCATTCAAGTCACCCCTAAAACCCCGCCCGCAGGTCCCACTAAGCCACGCCCTGATCCTATTAGGCCACGCCCCTTACCAATCCTCAGCCGACAGGGATTAAAAAAATGAAGTTAAAAATCAACTTCTGTTAGCTGCAGGGGTGGGAGGGACAGTGAATTTCTCCCTGCAGCTCACATTCAGAGAGGACAGTGCTGCTGTCTTAGGGTGAGCTGTTCAAAAGGACACGCCCCTGATCCAGTTAGACCACGCCCTCTCCCACTCCTCAGCCAACAGGGATTGAAAAAATGAAGTTAAAAATCAACTTCTAGGTCCCGCTAAGCCATACTACTGACTCGGTTAGGCCACGCCCCCTCCACAGCCGACAGGGATTGCCAAAATGAAGTTAAAAATCAACTTCTGTCAGCTGCAGAGGTGGGATGGACAGTGACTTTCTCTCTGCAGCTCACTCAGACAGGACAGTGCTGCTGTCGTAGGGTGAGCTGGTAATAAGGCCACGCCCCCTATATGGTTAGGCCACACCCACTCTCACTTTTCAGCCAACAGGGATTGAAAAAATGAAGTTAAAGATCAACATCTAGGTCCCGTTAAGCAACAACCCTGACCTGGTTAGGCCATGCCCCCTCCTCCTATGCAGTCGACGGAAGTTAAAAACCAACTTCTGTCAGCTGCAGGGGTGGAAGTGAGGGTGACTTTCTCCTTGCAGCTCACCCTCCGATAGCACAGCTGCGTGAGCTGTTCAAAAGGACATCCCTGTGTCCGTTCAGGCCCTGCGCCAGACGGAGGACATGGAGTCTGAAAGCCGGACTATCCGGCCTAAAACTGGACCTCTGGCCACCCTAGGGGCAGGCTGCTGTGGAGGTCACAGTTAAGGGAATGGTCTGCTATGGAGGTCAGTGTTAAGGGGCAGATTGCTGTAAAGGCCACTGTTAAGGGGGGGGGGGGGGGTCCCTGTGGAGGTCACTGTCAAGGGGGTGGTGTGCTGTGAAACTCACTGTTAAAGGGGAAGACTGCTGTAAAGGTAAAAGTTAAGGGGGTGGGCTGCTGTGGAGGTCCCATTTTAAGGGACGGGGCACTGTGGGGATCAGTGTTAAAGGGAATTTGTCACCAGCATATTAGCTAAAAAAAAATCATGAATCCATGTGTAATAAATTACCTTCTTTCCATATGTGTTCTTGTTTTACTTGTGTGCCTTGTCATTTCTTCATAATATCGCTTTTTCCGATATGCAAATTAAGCTGTAAGGAGCCCAGAGGGGCGTTATTCCTTTACCAAGGTGCCCAGGAACGCCCCCCTTATAGGCCGGGCCCGCCTAAATTTTAAAAAGAACGCCTCTAAGATGTAAAATCGCCTCCCAGAGGCGAGGCTAAGTGCTCCGTCCCCCACCCCCCGCCCGCCAGCTCCTCTCTCTGCCGCAAATATCCCCAATCCGCCTCTCGCTGGCAGCCTGAAATCCCGCACAGGCGCAGTGACGCTGTTGCCCTCAGTTTCCATATCATCGCGCAGGCGCAGGCAATCGCCGGCTGGTAACAGATTCCCTTTAAGGGGTGGGGGGCTGTGGAGGTCACTGTTAAGATACTGTCGATATCTTTTAATGACACACACAAACATTTAATGAAACAGATTAAATATACCCGGGCGAAGACGGGTCCTTCAGCTAGTTATAATATATAATTATAACATATAATTGGTTAGAAATTGAAAATAAAAAACACTAAACATGTTATGAATCGCCACATCCGTAATGACCTGATCTATAAAAGGATCATGTTACTTTTACCTCACAGTGAACGCTATAAAAAAAAAACTATGATGGAATTGCAATTTTGCCTACCTCACATCCCAAAAAATGGTATAAAAAGTGATCAAAAGAGTCATATGTACCCATAATTAGTACCAATCAAACCGTCACCTTATCCCACAAAAAATTTGCCCCTACATAAGACAATCGGCCAAAAAATAATATAACTTTCAGAAAAAGACACAACAGGATTTTTTTTTCAAAAATGCTTTTATTGTGTAAAATAAAATAAAAAATAGACATATTAGGTGTTGCCCTGTCCGTAACAACATGCTCTATAAAAATATCATGTGATCCAACCCGTCTGGTGAACGCTGTAAAAAATAAAATAAAAATCGGCCCAGTCCGAGGGAGACTGACAATCGTCTTTAGCCTCCATTTTCTAACAATTGCTCCAACAGGTGTTGTCTTATAAGCCGGTATACTGCGTGCTGAAACTTAAGAGGACCTTTCACTGATCCAACGATTGTAGATAAGGATATGTACCGGCATGTGTAGAGCGGCGCCCAGGGATAATAGGAGATCCCTGGGCACCGCTCTACACATAGATATCATTATCTAACAATCGTTGGACCAGTGAAAGGTCCTCTTTACTTCCGAGCCAGACTGGAGAAGTTGTCCTTCTGCAGCTTCAGGGACAGGCGCCCTCTAGCTGAGCCACCGTGCGCTGCATCCTGGCCAGCAGCTCCTGAAACAGCCCCCGACAGGGAGGTCTGGGCAGGCAGGGAGAGCTGACCCACCCAATTTTGATTTGGTGTGCATTGGAAGAGGGGTAGTCTTATATGGCGAGTATAGCCCAAACCCCATATTTCAACAGGAAAAGTAGGGGGTTGCTTTATACGCCGGAAAATACGGTATATGTTCTACTTTACACCAGTCTTGATAAATCCCCCCTCACTGTGCGGACTGAACATAATACTGTATTCAGAACAGAGTGCATATAGTGAGAACGTCAGTAATAAGATCTATATCCTGCTTATAATGCCATGGTTCTGACTGTAGATCGCTGCACTAACGTAATCAGCAGAAATATCTATTGTGTCTACAAATAATGCACTTTCTACAGAATGGAAAGCGAGAAATAGATCTGATTACAGGCTGTAGCATACTGTAAGACTCACCATGTTGTGGATTGGAATGTAATCTTACTACCAAGTTATTTGCAAGTTCCAGCAGCCTATATGTAAGTGGCTGCTAGCTGTGCTGTGTAACAGGATGTGGAGGCGGGGCTGTGGAGCTGTGCTGTGTAACAGGATGTGGGGGCGGGGCAGCAGAGCTTGTGCCGTGTAACAGGATATGGGGGCGTGGCAGCAGAGCTTGTGCTGGTGCATGTGAAATCCACAGAAACGCCCACAGATTCTCACAGGAGATGACAGCAGTGAGCAAAACTCTACTAAATCACAGTTGGATGGTTATTACTCTATGGTCACTATTTCCCAGGTGTCCCCCGACCTGCACATCTGTTGTTCTGTCAGGTCTATTGGTTAATACTAAGTCCAGTATGGCCGTTCCTCTAGTTGGGTCCTGAACCAGTTGGGAAAGGTAATTGTCTTTGCTTATTGCCAAGAACCTGTTTCCTTTATGAGATGTACAGCGTTCAGTTTCCCAGTCTATATCTGGGTAGTTGAAGTCCCCCATAATAACCCCCTTATGATTTGCCGCCTCGTCTATCTCGTTTAGTAGTAGATTTTCTGTTATATTAGGTGGCCTCAATATTCTTCTGGAAAAATTGAAATCTGCTCAAAGAAGCCCTCAGAGAGACGGACGTCTCTGGTAGACAAATCAGACCCATGAGGCTGCAGTATACCAGACCAACAGGGGAAATGTCTCTGTGAGGTCACGGTGTGAGTATAGGTAGGTCGAGGGTAAAAAGCACAGTTCTTGGTTACTCACAGTTTTGTCGTCCCTGTTCAGGACTGCACAGCTGAGGGGGAGAACAGCACTGGATTCTCCAGGGCACACTCTGTTAACAGGGGACACCGACCAGGTGGTGTTTCAAGGTGCCCTTGATGGTAACTGGGTCTGGTGTGCTTTGGTGGCTGGGCCCCTGGATTAAGTAAAGTCATGACGCCAGTACTGTTACGGTACAACAATGATGAGAGTAGTAGTGAAGAAATTGAAAAGTGAGACACAAGTTGAATCCAACTCACAACCTTTACTGTCTGCAGGTTCTCAGTAGAAATGACATCCAAATTTAACACAGTCTTTATGCATATAGAGGTAGTAAGCTGTAATCCAAGGTAACAGTCTTTTCGTGGCTAGGTAGATCACAGGCTTAAGTTCAGTTAAGTTAGTGAGAATATGGCTGACTGGTATCTAGCTCCTTGCCTTATTCTAATCTCAGTAACGGTGGTTTCTGATCCTTCCTTCTACATAGGTGCAAATAACAGCTGGCCTGGCTGTAAAATATATTGTAGGTGAGGCTGACGGAAGCTCAAAACCTTCCCCTGGGTACAAAGGCGCCTAAAAAGCCCAGTATAATGGCTATTGTCCTTCCTTTGTCTGTCTGTAGTTAAAAGCAAACTTTCACTTGTCACCCCGGAAGAGTGGACAATAGAAGGAGGTCTCACCTCAGCCTTGTTCCTTGGCTCATAACTTGTCACAAGAACACTTGGCTACTCTGGACCGTGAAGCCCAAGAGAGAGCTGAGAGGAGAGGGCCTCTCTTTTCCCCCTGCTCCTAACTCCAGCAGACTACATGAATAGCAACTAAACTGACTAGGCCTGAACTGTGGTATATATATATATATATACTATGGTGCTATCCCCATCTAGTGGTAGATGTATGTACTGCACCCTACAGGCTGTTACCAGGGATTTCACAGGATAAACCAGATATAAATGTATAAATGGCATGAAATGCAATATGACATACGATACAACAACTTTGCAGTGCCCACATATACGAGTAGGACACTGCAAGGCCACCAACAGAAAGCAGGGACAGAAGCCGCTCTCTATTAAGATCTGGCCCGCCACAAGACCCCTGACCAACTTGGTAGATCGAGCGCCAAGAAACCCAAGCAACCATCTCTGGATTCCAGCAGCCTCACCAATGTAGCTACAGACATTCTTTAATAACAGCAGAAAGTGGGAGCGTTCCCTCAATCATCAGGAACATCCCCATAAATATTAATGATGATATATTTCCACTCTTCCTGTTTCTTACGAGGAAGGATCATTATAACTGGGGTTCAGAAGTCTCTCTAAATCCTGATGTACTTATCACTGGGGCAATGACTGATCAGGTCCTATACATTTCTGTGTATAAACAACCTGATACCCTAGAGAAGTGGTGGGCCCCAACAACAGCGGGCCCCTGTGCAAAGACAGTATATGAGGCACTTCCTCTTCAATTTCTATAAAGCACCTCATTCACAGATCTCTAGAAACCCCCTCACTGGTGCCCCAATTCACCTTCAAAGGGGTTGTCTCATTAAGGCTGCTTTCACATCAGCGTTCCTCTGCCGGATCTCAGAACCGGGTCAAAACGGTTCTGTTTAGGGCCAATGTATTGTGAATGGGGTATGTATCAGGATCAATTCCATCCCTGCAGCATTCTGTTTTGTGAGTGGACACAAAACCGCTGCAACCTGTGTCCGGTCATCGAAACAGAACAAACCGGATCCATCACTGAAAACAATGTGACTTAACGGTGCCGGATCAGTTTTTTTTCTGGATCCTAAAAAGAAAAACAGATCCGTCACCCATCGACTTACATTACATTTAATGATGGATCCAGTTTGTTCAATTTTGATTTAACACGACCGCATCCTAATGGAACTGATGAATCCGGAACCGTTTGGGGGCCCGTGCTCCCTATGGAGCCCCTGGAGATGGCTGTGCGCTTGACTATCTCCGGGGTCCCACAGAGCTGAATGGAGCAGTGGACTCACATACTAGACCATCGCTCCATTCAAATAGGAAGGGCTGGCCCCCCTCCTGATCAGAAAGTGTGGAGGAACATCTCAAGACATAAATGTTAGACCTAAAGGGAATGTATCATCAGATCTATTGTTTAAATCACGTTTTTATGTTTAACATAGTTTTAAACAATTTTGGTGATGTTATTTTTAATGTTCTATGTCACTATTTATATTTAAATGAAAACCATAAAGTCCTGCAGTTTTTGCAGTGGCCACTATGTCTAATAATTAGCGCCACTTCTTGGTCTGTACAGATCACTTCACTGTAGTTATCTGCTTATCTGTCATTCTAATCCTGACTGTAATGATATCACCTCTGTGTATAGATAAGGCAGGATCCATCATTCACAATAGGTGATTGTCAGAGCTTATCTCTTCTTTCCATGTACAATGACCTCTGCACAGGTCACAGAGCAGGCCTAGAAGACGCTGCCATATAAGTCAGTGAGATCCTCTCCTGACCATTGTGTTTATGGTCTGTAGGGCTCTATATCAATCATATACTGGAAATACCTCTATTCTTCTTCATTTCTTCGTTCTTTTAGGTCAAACTATCCTTCTACACCGATTAAGATCGGCTCAGGAAGAGACACACAACAACATCATGTCTCCGGGGTCAGAGGTCCTCCACGGAAGCAATTAACATCTGCCAGGGAGAGAAGCCACTCTCCAATAAGACCTGAGCCGTCCCAGGACCTGCTTTTAGTGGAGCACAAGACCAACATCTACATCTTTTGTCATCAACAGCAAGACAAAAGAAAAGTGCACGGTGCTCCGAGGGGGCGTGAAAATTCTTGTAAGAGTGTTTATTCTCTGCTACATCTGTTCATATAAATTTGCTTTTCAGATACCCACCTATGGGAAGGCTCCATCTTGGCCACAATCCAACTTCATGCATATAAACACCAATGACAAGACCAATTCGAGTGCAGCACCACACAGACTACAATTAACACCATGAGACTTATTTTTTGGGCCTGGACTCCCCGTTAAGCCCCCTCACTACCACTTGGGTCAGTCTCTGGACCTCATGATATGCAAAATTCTCCTCTTCATCTCCTCAAAAAAAGACTTGTCAAGGCTGACAGTGTAAGGGCCAGCCCCTGGAATTGTAGGGTTACATAGACTGTGATGATTTATTCCCACCACTAGAGGTCACTGTAGCTCTGAGTAAGAGGAAGCTGAGGATTTTGTGAGACACAGGAGGAGGAGCCAGGAGTTCCCGGGTTTAGACGAGGCCGGGTGTGTGCCCTGGGAGCTGTGAGGATGGCTGCCATGTTAGGAGCCAAGTAAAGGCTAGTGATGGGACACGGGGCCTGACTGATGGAGTCCTGAGAAGCTGGCTGCTGTGTTTGAGACAGATCAAGATAAACTCTTAACTGAAGTGCTGCAGCTGTAACCTAGAGAGAGAGAGAAGCAAGCCACACACTGAGAAAAGCAAGTGATCGATTAAGGAGCCAGAGGACACAGGCCACCACGCATCGGACAAGACAGGCATCCACCTCGTGGGAGAAGACGCAATCACAGACCTCTGTTCAGATAACTCCAGAACTATGTGTGTGCACCGGTGCTAACCTGTGCACTGTAGAAACGCACCATGGTTAGCAGGGGTTAAAGTTAGGAGTATAATAGCTGAGTGTAGCCTGGACTCTAATGTGTTTGCCGTTAGAGCATATTTATCCTAACTCTTGTTCAAGTACTCTGTGAAAACCTGTTCATACTGTTATTGCTATTTCTCCATTGCGCCTCTGGTGCCGTGGTACTATACTGTTAATCCCATTTTCCGGCAGCTACAGTTTGTCCGTTAATAAAGACGGGTTCTGCTTCAGCCTCCATGTCTGCTGTCCTGTACTTGAATCCTGCCTTGTGGTCCCTCCCTCACCAACTGCTACAACTGCATCAGAGAAGAGAACTGCAAGACTGCCTTATGTCCACCTACCTCTTACCTGAAGAACATCACCTACAGGTGGTGGACACACTTATCTGTTCTGCACGGCTTCCTCCAGGCCTTGGGACCTGATATTGCTTCCTACAACTGGTACCTGATAACGGGATCCCTTCTCCAGATTCCAAATTCCTACTCGATCGATCAGCGCCTGCCATGGGGACTTCCTAATGGACTGTAATAGACCAGGTAACATCTCTGGTCCACCTCCACTTCTTGATGAATAAATATTACTTACTGGTAACTTATACTTCTGCTCGTCCATTCTTATTAATGAGTGAATGTTTTTTTCTATCTCCATCTTCCTGATCACAGCGGGCTGCCCTTAATTTCCCCCCAATAGGGGGCAGGCTTGGCCCCTGTATAAATACAGTATGGCGCCTCTTCTAAATCCCTTTTTGGGTGTAGTCCCCTCCAGGTGTTCCCTTTCCCACAGCACCACCTCCCTGATTGTGCTCTATATATTTTCTAGACCAGAAAAGGTGGACCATGGTCCAAATCCAAACCGCGGTACCCAGCTGTTTGGACCCCTGCATGTTCTGATTTGAACTGTATCTGTACCATCAGGACACACACTCTTAGAATACGGGGGCTCTGTGGATGACACTGTGTTAGGTTCTGACAGATTTTGGGCAGTTCCCGGGTGGGGACTTTTTGTCCCTAATTTACCAATTGCAATATTGGTAATTATGAGGCATCTGAATGTCTAAGCTGTAACAAGTGGAATTTAGGGTCAGGGTTAAGGCCATGTGCATAAACCCATGCTATACATACAGGGGATGAACCATTCGCTAGGAGACACACTCAGATTGTACAATGCAGTCTGTAAAATATAGATTTTTTACGCTTGCATAAAGTAGTGAAAAATCTTATATTCATGAGACATCGGAGAGCTTACGGCACCAATTACAATCAGGTATCCGGAATGTATAATATAATCACATTCCTTCATGCTCTCCCTGTACTTGATGTCTGGGGCATACGAAATCCAAGTCATGATCTTATAGGGAAGCTGAATAATCGCCTGGCCCTCACTTACTAGGGGCTCATGCACACGACCGTTGTAGTTTTGCGGTCCATTTATCACGGATCCGTTGTTCCATATCTTAGGGTTTTTTTTCTGTTTTGTGTCCGCATCCGTTCTGTTATGCCACAAAACATATCTGTTTGGTTTCCGTATGTGATCAGTTTTTTGCGGATCGCAAACGGAAACAGAAAATTTGTAATCATTAAATCATTACTGTGATGTACTGTAATGTTTGTAAACAGCAAACACATTGGCAAAGTAGGCATGGATCTGCAAAATACGGATGACATACGGATGTGTTGCGTATGCACTCCGTATTTTTTGCGGACCCATTGACTTGAATGGAGCCACGGACCGTGATTTGTGGACAATAATAGGACATGCACTGCTTTTTTTGTGAAACGGACAAGCGGACATACAGAAACGGAATGCATTTTCGTTGTTTTTGCTGACCCATTGAAGTGAATGGTTCCGCATACAGTCCGCAAAACAAACGGAAACAGAAAGAAAATACATTCGTGTGCATGAGCCCTAACACTAAGAAAAATCTAGTCTTACCGCCCACAGAAACCACTTAGTGCTCCCTACTGACCGCTCTAAGGATCATCAAGGGGTCGAAAGGTGCATCATTTCAGGGTGTATTGAATAACATGGATGACCTGGTGACAATGGCGCCGGCCCAGGAGTGGGATATACTAGGCAGCAAGTGAACAGCCAGTTCTTGAAGTTGATGTTTCGAAAGTCCTACAAACCCAGGAGGAGCAGAGAGGAGGATGGGAGTGGTAGTGGCTCTGGCTGCAATGATTGTTCAGTGGCAATCCTCACAGTGATGCTCCCTAAGGCCAGGGCAGGGATAGGAGGCACGCACGCCCCTTCTTCCCTTGAGGCACACCCTGATGTTGGGGCTTCTGCTTGATGGTAGTTAGAGTGCCCTTGACATTATAGGTTTGGTGAGGGTGCAATGCAGGGTCCAGTGGCCGGCGAATGGTGCTGAAATCAGTAACCAGGCCAGTTGCAGGAAATAAACATAGATCTTTACTAAAGTACAGAATGGGAGTTGTAGTACTCTTTCCCTCTATCTCTCCAAAGTCTCTCTGCACAATCTCTGGCTCGCAATATTACTCTTGCAATAGTGGCTGTAATTCCCAGCTGATTAAAATACAGGATTAAAATATGGTGGGCCAGACCGTGGGCGGGTGTATTAACCACCTCAGCCCCCCTAGCTTAAACACCCTTAATGACCAGGCCACTTTTTACAATTCCGCACTACACTACTTTCACCGTTTATTGCTCCGTCATGCAACTTACCACCCAAATGAATTTTACCTCCTTTTCTTCTCACTAATAGAGCTTTCATTTGGTGCTATTTCATTGCTGCTGACATTTTTACTTTTTTTGCTATTAATCAAAAATGACCGAAATTTTTGCAAAAAAATGACATTTTTCACTTTCTGTTGTAAAATTTTTAAAAAAAAACTACATTACTATATAAATTTTTCTCTAAATTTATTGTTCTACATGTCTTTGATAAAAAAAAAAGTCCAATAATTGTATATTTATTGGTTTGGGTAAAAGTTATAGCGTTTACAAACTATGGTGCAAAAAAGTGAATTTCTGCATTTTGAAGCAGCTCTGACTTTCTGAGCGCCTGTCATGTTTCTTCAGGTGCTAGAATGTCAGGATAGTATAAATACCCCCCAAATTACACCATTTTAGAAAGAAGACACCCCAAAGTATTCGCGGAGGGGCTTGGTGAGTTCATGTATCATTTCATTTTGTTTCACAAGTTAGCAGAAAATGACACTTTCTGAGAAAAAAAAAAAAAAAAAGTTTCAATTTCTGCTAACTTCTGGCAAAAAAAGAAATCTCAGACGGACTCACTATGCCCCTCAGTGAATACCTCGGGTGTCTACTTTCCGAAAAGGGGTCATTTGTGGGGTGTGTTTACTGTTCTGGCATTTTGGGCGGGGCTAAATTGTGAGCCGCCATGTAAACCTAAAGGTACTCGTTGGAATTTGGCCCTTTGCACACTCAGGCTGCAAAAAGTGTCACTTATGTGGCATCGCCGTACTCAGGAGAAGTAGGCAATGTTTTGGGGTGTATTTTTACATATACCCATGTTGGGTGAGAGAAATATCTCTGTAAACTGACAACTTTGTATAAAAAAATTTAAAAGTTGTCGATTATAGAGATATTTTCACACACAGTATAGGTATATATAAAAATACACCCCAAAACACATTGCCCTACTTCTCCTGAGTACGGCGATACCACATGTGTGACACTTTTTTGCAGCCTGGGTGCGCAAAGGGGCCCTAAAACCAATGAGTACCTTTAGGATTTCACAGGCCATTTTTACGCATTTGGATTCCAGACTTCTTCTCACGCTTTAGGGGCCCCTAAAAATGCGGAACGCACATGTCCGGTGTCCATGTTTTGCGGATCCGCAATTTCCGGACCACAAAACGCTTGTGGATGTCTGAATGGACCCTAAGGGTGCCTTCACACGCTGCAGATTTTGTTGCAGAATTTTCGGCGACTGAAAATGAGTTCCATGTGGAAAGCATGTGGGTTTCTACAAGCACCATTCAGGTGAAAGGAACAGATTTTTACTTGCGGAAAATTCTGCAACAAAATCTGCAGCGTGTGAATGCACCATAAGTCCTTCCTTTATACTTCTGATTCCTTTCAAATCCACTTTCCTGGCTTTGGCAGAAAATCCTGCAGGCAGATTTGCCTCAAAACCTCGTCCAAAAAACTCTTTGTGGTCGTACACTTATGATATAAAATTGCAACTAGAGGTAATAACAACAGAGGTAATAACATGGAGGGAAGGTAACACAGACGACAGCAGAGTGCCTTGAAGGCCGCAGATTCCTCAGAGAAAGCTATATCGAAACACAGACTATAATATGCAAGGACACAACAGATGTCGGTTCACTTTCTGCTTTGTGTTTCTTCCGTCATGTCGCCTCCGTTTTGTAATTGTACTTTTCTTTCTCCTATTCTTCCTATATGACCTTCCTCTGCAAAGTGTGATGCAGCTTTTTGATCCTTTAAGATGTATATCATAATGGAAAAGTTATTATAGACACCCAAACAGGCGAATAAAAAAAATCCATTGTCACTAGCGCGCTTTGTCATTGTAGCCTCTGAATTATATGTTGACGCCTGCAGTGGCACGGTTGATAAAATCTGAAAGTTTTCAGCAGTAATAAAGTTGTCGGAATTGGCCTAGATGTATAGGATTTGAACATATAGAGAACTCTGCTGCTCTCTACAGGATGTCTGAGGAATGACTAGTCAAATAATCTGTAAAGACGTCTTCAAATTATAGAATCATAAATTGATATCAAATATAAAAAATATCCATACTTGGCAACTCTTCCAAAATGTCCGAGAGACTCTTGAATAAAGAGGAGACCTGCTGCCGCATCCTAAGTACTTACCTCTGCTCTCCTTGTTCCTGTAGTCCTATTTGCTCTCGAGTACCAACATAGACAACATACTGCCCGCTCTAGCGCCATCTGTGGTGGCACCTAGGAGTGAAAGGGACAACAAGCTGCAGGAATGAGGAGTTGAGAGGGGATAACGTCACATAAACGGAACCCCTTTAACCACTTCCAGACCGGCCATTTGCCTCCGTCCTGACCAGGCCTCATTTTGCAAATCTGACACGTGTCACTTTATGTGGTAATAACTTTGGAACGCTTTTACTTATCCAGGCCATTTTGAGGTTTTTTTTTTCCGTGACACATTGTACTTCATGTTAATGGTAAATTTGAGTCAATATGTTTTACCTTTATTTATAAAAAAAAATCCAAAAGTTACCGAAAATGTGGAAAAATTCAGTATTTTCTAAATCTGAATCTCTCTGCTTTTAAGACAGATAGTAATTCCTCATAAAACACTCATAATTAGTTAAAGGGAACCTGTCACCTCCAAAACACATATTAAGCGGCCATCATTACCTTACAGTGGCCCCCAGTGTGTTCCTAATCGTGTTTTTCTTTCCTCCATCGGTGGCTGTAAACTTTAAAAAAATGCAGTTTTAATCTTGATTTTCCCTAACGTCAGAGTCAGCTTAAAGTCAAGGGGGCAGCAGCCTCTTTGCTTCAAGTCAAGCTAAGCTCTTCCCTGTGATTGACATCCCGGCTACCGCACTCACCGGCCGCTTTCCTCTCTGTGCTCACGCTAAGGAGAAAAATTGCTGGGCACGCGCGTTGAAAAATTCCGGCGCATGCGCACAGAGAGGAAAGCGGCCAGTGAGTATGGGAGACAGAGACGGGATCGCGCAGTGAAAAGGAGCGCCCTGCGCATGCGCGAGACTTGTGCGATCCCAGCCGCACAGCAGGATGTCAATCACAGTGAAGGGAGGACGGGTAAGGGGCGGGCTTAGCTTGACTTGAAGCAAGGAGGCTGCTGCCCCCTTGATTTCAAGCTGACTCTGACATTAGGGAAAATCAAGATTAAAATTGCTTTTTTTTAAAGTTTACAATGGAGGAAAGAAAAACACGATTAGGAACACACTGGGGGCCACTGTAAGGTAATGATGGCCGTTTAATATATGTTTTGGAGGTGACAGGTTCCCTTTAACATTTCCCATATATCTTCTTTATGTCCGCATCATGTTGGTAATGTCATTTTATTTTTTTAGGACGTTAGAAGGTTTACAATTTTAGAAGCAATTTTTGAAATTTTCACGAAAATTTCCCAAATCAAATTTTTTAAAGACCAGTTCAGTTCTGAAGTCAATTTGAGGATCTCACATAATAGAAACCACCCAAAAATTACCCCATTTTAGAAACTAAACCCCTCTAACTAATCAAAACTAGTTTTAGAAATGTTAACCCTTTAAGTCAGGCATCCTCAAACTGCGGCCCTCCAGCTGTTGTAAAACTACAACTCCCACGATGCCCTGCTGTAGGCTGATAGCTGTAGGCTGTTCGGGCATGCTGGGAGTTGTAGTTTTGCAACAGCTGGAGAGCCGCAGTTTGAGGATGACTGCTTTAAGTATTCCACAGGAATTAAAGGCTATGTACACTTTTGGGGGCAATTTGATTTATTATTGCGTTTTACAGATGTAGCAGGGTTAACACACAAACTCTTAACTCAAATTTCTTAACTCTTCGCGTTATCTTGAAACAAAAGCCATTGAAAAGCAATTGAAGGTGTTTGCTTAACGCATTTAGTTTAGATAACCCGTCTCATAAAGCATGTGTGTTAGGCTACTTTCACACTCGCATGTGGTGCGGATCCGTCATGGATCTGCACAAAGGCATCCGTTCAGATAATACAACCGCATGCATCCGTTCAGAACAGATGCATTTGTATTATCTTTAACATAGCCAAAACTCATCCGTCTTGAACTCCATTGAAAGTCAATGGGGGACGGATCCGTTTTCTATTGTGCCATAATGTGTCAGTTTCGTCAGACGGACACCAAAGCCAGTGGCATTACTAGAAATGACTGGGCCCCACAGCAAATTTTTGAATGGGGCCCCCTCCCCCAGTAATTTTTTCACATCCCCTTCCTTTCATCCTGCCCCCTTTCCTGTGACTAGTAAAGATCGCTCTCTCAGACCAGGCCCGGCAGCTGTTCCATCCGTTTTCTACACTGTCTATACTGCCACTGTATATAATTTTATTGTGTAATAATGTTGAGGGGCCCTGACAAAATCTTTTAGTACTTCTCCTCCTCTTGGATGGGCCCCTTCTGGGTCAGGGCCCCAAAGCAGCCGCTTCCCCTGCTTCCTCTATAGTTACGCCCCTGACCAAAGCGGAATGGAGGCGGAAGGGAGCCAAACTGATGCATTCTGAGCGGATCCTTGTCCATTCAGAATGCATTAAGGGCAAAACTGATCCGTTTCGGACCGCTCGTGAGAGCCCTTAACGGATCTCACAAACGGAAACCAGAACGCCAGTGTGAAAGTAGCCTTAACTCTACTACATCAGACAGCAAGGAGCGCCTTATGGCTTTTGGAGGGCAGATTTTGCTGGAATGGTCTTGTGGCCACCATGTTGCATTTGTAAAGACCCAGAGGCACCCCCACAGTGAAAACCCCCAAAAAGTGACCACATGTTGTAAACTACACCAATCAAGGAATTTTTAAGGGGTGTAGCGAGCACTTCGACCCAACAGACGTTTCACTGAATTTATAACCCTTGGCTGTGAAAATGAAAAATTACATTTTTTTTTTTTTAAAGAAAATAGTTAGGGATGAGCGAATCGACTTGCTCCATACAGTATCGAAACAAAGTTTTATGCGAATCGACTTTAGATGTTTCATCCGAACTCGATTCGCTCATCCAAAAAATTGTGCTTTAAGCCCAAACTTTCTTTTTCACAAAGGGTAACAGGAGAATATTACCCCAAAATTTGCTATTTTCTCCCTAACACCCCAATTGTGGTCGGAAACTACTATTTGGGGACACACCTGGGCTCAGAAGGGAAGATGCTAAATCTGGATTTTCTAACATGGAATTTGCTTAAATGCTTTTTAACTTCTTACCGACCGCCTAACGCAGTATTGCGTCGGGGAGAAGGTAAACTACAGCCTGCCAGCGCTGATCGTGCGCTGGCAGGCTGTAGAAGTTAAAAAAATGGCATATCAGACGCTGTTTTGTTAACAGCGTCTGATATGCTTGCTGATCGTTCCTTTGGTGGTCCCTTTTGCTTGGGACCACCAAAGGAAACTTTTATAAGTGCACCAATCACCACACAGACCCCCCATCCATCCCCATCACTGATTAACCCCTGATTAACCCCTGATTAACCCCCGATCACCCCATGTCACCCCCCTGACACTAATCACCCCCCTGTAAGGCTCATTTAGACGTCCGTATGTGTTTTGCAGATCCATGGATCCGCAAAACACGGACACCGGCAATGTGCTTTCCGCATTTTGCGGATCCGCACATTGCCAGAACTATATAGAAAATGCCTTTTCTTGTCCGCAATTGCAGACAATAATAGGACATGCTCTATCTTTTGCAGAGCTGCGGCCGGATGTTTGGGGGCCGAAACCCGGAAGTTTGTGGCCTCAGCTCCGCAAATGCTGATGCGGCGGGCGCATAGTGTGCTCTCCGCATCACCGCCGGCCCCATTCACACTGAATGGGTCCGCATCTATTCCGCAGAATTGCGGAATAGATGCGGACATTTTTGCGGACGTGTGAATGCGGCCTTACTACTTTTTTTTTTGCAAATTTTTTGGCAGAGATTTATTCATCCACATTGATCGATGCGAATGAGGAAATCTGTGCCGTTTATTTATTTATTTTTTTCAGCGCAGAGGCTGAACAGGAAAAAAAATCTCATTACCCGTATGCTCAATATAAGGAGAATCGCAGAAACTCCTAATGCTGGCCATACGTGTAATGATTGCGGAGACCCTCAAATGCCAGGGCAGTACAAAAACCCCACATGTGACCCCATTTTAGAAAGAAGACACCCCAAGGTATTCCGTGAGGGGTATGGTGAGTTCATGCAAAATTTTATTTTTTGTCACAAGTTAGTGGAATATGAGACTGTAAATAAATAAACAAATCAATTTCCGCTAACTTGTGCCAAATTTTTTTTTTTTCTGTGAACTCGCCATGCCCCTCACGGAATACCTTGGGGTATCTTCTTTCCACAATGGGGTCACTTGTGGGGTATTTATACTGCCCTGGCATTTTAGGGAACCTAAAGCGTGAGAATCCAAATGCGTAAAAATGCCCTGTGAAATCCTAAAGGTACTCATTGGTTTTAGGGCCCCTTTGCGCATCTTGGCTGCAAATAAGTGTCACACATGTGGTATCGCCGTACTCAGGAGAAGTAGGGCAATGTGTTTTGGGGTGTATTTTTACATATACCCATACTGTGTGTGAGAAATAACGCTGTAAACGACAACTTTTTAAATTTTTTTATTCAAAGTTGTCAATTTACAGAGATATTACTCTCACCCAACATGGGTATATGAAAAAATACACCCCAAAACACATTGCCCTACTTCTCCTGAGTACGGCGATACCACATGTGTGACACTTTTTTGCAGCCTGGGTGCGCAAAGGGGCCCAAATTCCAACGAGTACCTTTAGCTTTTACAAGGCTGCTCACAATTTAGCCCCGCCCAAAATGCTAGAACAGTACAAACACCCCACAAATGACCCCATTTTGGAAAGAAGACACCCCAAGGTATTCGCTGAGGGGCATAGTGAGTCCATGAAAAATGTAACTTTTTGTCAAAAGTTATCAGAAAGGGAGACTTTATGAGAAAAAACAATAAAAAATCAATTTCCGCTAACTTGTGCCAAAAAAATCTTCTATGAACTTCGCCATGCCCCTCACAGAATACCTTCGGTGTCTTCTTTCCAAAATAGGGTCACATGTGGGTATTTATACTGCCCTTGCAATTTAGGGGCCCTAAAGCGTGAGAAGAAAAATGCGTAAAATGCCCTCCTAAAAGGTACTCATTGGAATTTGGGCCTTTGCGCATCTTGGCTGCAAAAAGTGTCACTCATGTGGTATCGCCGTACTCAGGAGATAGTGCAATGTGTTTTGGGGTGTATTTTACATATACCCATGTTGGGTAGAGAAATATCTCTGTAAACTGACAACTTTGTATAAAAATTAAAAAGTTGTCGTTTACAGCGATATTTCTCACACGCAGCATGGGTATATGTAAAAATACACCCCAAAACACATTGCCCTACTTCTCCTGAGTACGGCGATACCACATGAGTGACACTTTTGCAGCCAAGATGCGCAAGGGGCCTAAAACCAATGAGTACCTTTAGGATTTCACAGGCCATTTTACGCATTTGGATTCTCACGCTTTAGGTTCCCTAAAATGCCAGGTGAGTATAAATACCCAACATGTGACCCCATTTTGGAAGAAGACACCCCAAGGTATTCGCTGAGGGGCATGGCGAGTTCACAGAATTTTCATTTTTGGCACAAGTTAGCGGAAATTGATATATATTTTTTTAATTTTGTTTTTACAAAGTCTCATATTCCACTAACTTGTGACAAAAATAAAATTTTACATGAACTCACCATACCCCTCACGGAATACCTTGGGGTGTCTTCTTTCCAAAATGGGGTCACATGTGGGGTATTTATACTGTCCTGGCATTTTAGGGGCCCCTAAAGCGTGAGAAAAAGTCTGGGATCCAAATGCGTAAAAATGCCCTGTGAAATCCTAAAGGTACTCCTTGGTTTTAGGGCCCCTTTGCGCACCCAGGCTGCAAAAAAGTGTCACACATGTGGTATCACCGTACTCAGGAGAAGTAGGGCAATGTGTTTTGGGGTGTATTTTTATATATACCCATACTGTGTGTGAAAAATATCTCTGTAAACGACAACTTTTAAAAAAATGTATACAAAGTTGACAATTTACAGAGATATTTCTCTCACCCAGCATGGGTATATGTAAAAATACACCCAAAAACACATTGCCCTACTTCTCTGAGTACAGCGATACCACATGAGTGACACTTTTGCAGCCTGGGTGCAAAGAGGCCCAAATTCCAACGAGTACCTTTAGGTTTTACATGGCTGCTCACAATTTAGCCCCGCCCAAAATGCCAGAACAGTAAACACACCCACAAATGACCCCATTTCGGAAAGTAGACACCCGAGGTATTCACTGAGGGGCATAGTGAGATCCGTCTGAGATTTATTTATTTTTGCCAGAAGTTAGCAGAAATTGAAACTTTTTTTTTTCTCAGAAAGTGTCATTTTCCGCTAACTTGTGAAAAAATGAAATGATACATGAACTCACCATGCCCCTCCGCGAATACTTTGGGGTGTCCTCTTTCTAAAATGGTGTGATTTGGGGGTATTTATACTTTCCTGGCATTCTAGCACCTGAAGAAACATGACAGGCGCTCAGAAAGTCAGAGCTGCTTCAAAATGCCGAAATTCACTTTTTTGCACCATAGTTTGTAAACGCTATAACTTTTACCCAAACCAATAAATATACACTTATTGGATTTTTTTATCAAAGACATGTAGAACAATAAATTTTGCGAAAATTTATATAAAAATGTATTTTTTTAACAAAAATTACAACAGAAAGTGAAAAATTTCATTTTTGCAAAATTTCGGTCATTTTGATTAATAGCAAAAGTAAAAATGTCAGCAGCAATGAAATACCACCAAATGAAAGCTCTATTAGTGAGAAGAAAAGGAGGTAAAATTCATTTGGGTGGTAAGTTGTATGACGGAGCAATAAACGGTGAAAGTAGTGTAGTGCGGAATTGTAAAAAGTGGCCTGGTCATTAAGGGTGTTTAAGCTAGGGGGGCTGAGGGGGTTAAAAGCGGTAACTTTTTATTTTTTTGTTGACTGAGCTGCGCGGGGGCTTATTTTTTGTGGGACAAGCTGTAGTTTTTATTGGCACAATTCTGGGGTACATTTGGCTTTCTGGTCGCTTTTCATTTCATTTTGTGGGAGGTGAGGTCAAAATGCAGAACACACACCGCTGCGCAGACCGGAAAAACAGCAAGGGCCATGTGAATGAGCCCTAAGGCTCAGCATTTGAAAAGCCATAACATTCTTATTTTTCAGTGTTCACTGTGTGGATTAAATAATGAGATATTCTAATAGATTAGGTTGTTGTGGAAGCGGCAATAGCAATTATGTGTAACTTTTTTATTGTTTACATTTTTAATGTTTTTTGGAAGAATTTTTTTTTTCAGGTTCTGAAGGTACTTGAACACTCAGCACCTTGTAATTGCATTTATGGGGTGCTGATTGGAGGGAGCTCCCTCCATCTAACCACTCAGATGCTGCGTTCAACATTGGGGGTTCATGGCGCACTCCAGGTTTTTATCCTCACATTTGACCACGGCATCTAAGGCCTCTTTCACACGGGCATCATGTTTGACGCCCGGATAAGAGGCGGGTGCGTTGCGGGAATATGCACGATTTTTCCGCGCGGGTGCAAACGTTTGTAATGCGTTTTGCACGCGCGTGTGAAAAATCGCCATGTTTGGTGCCCAGACCCGAAGCCGGACTTCATCACTGAAGTCCGGTTTCGGGTCTTCTGGAGAATTGATTATTTTCCCTTATAACATGGTCATAAGGGAAAATAATAGCATTCTTAATAAAGAATGTATAGTAAAATGAAGTGGAAGGGGTTAAAAATAATAAAAGTTAACTTACCTTGGCCACTTGATCGCGTAGTTGCGATCTGTCCTCTCTTTCCCTGCATCAGCTAACAACTAAAGGACCTGTGAAGACGTCACATCAGCATGGTAAGATGGACCATGTGATTGGACCATGTGATGTGACGTCATTACAGGTCCTAAAAGTTCTTAGCTGATGCTGGAAAAGAGAAGACAGATCGCAACTACGCGATCAAGTGGCTAAGGTAAGTAAACTTTTATTATTTTTAACCCCTTCCTCTTCATTTTACTATGCATTCTTTAGTAAGAATGCTATTATTTCCCCTATAACCATGTTATAAGGGAAAATAATAAGGATCTGGTCCCGTTGCTAAGCAACCATGCGGGAAAATCGCACTGCATCCGCACTTGCTTGCGGATGCTTGCGATTTTCCCACAACCCCATTCACTTCTATGGGGCCTGCGTTGCGTGAAAAATGCACAATATAGAACATGCTGCGATTTTCACGCAACGCAGAAGTGATGCGTGAAAATCACCGCTCATGTGCACAGCCCCATAGAAATGAATGGGTCCGGATTCAGTGCGGGTGCAATGCGTCCTCCTCACGCATTGCACCCGCGCGGAAAACTCGCCCGTGTGAAAGGGGCCAAAAGGTTAAAAGTCCACAGCTGCAGACATTAACCCCAGGTGCCCGTTGTTTAAAACAGCTACAGCGCCCACTGCACAACTCCTATTCACTCACTCTCCACAATGCATACACGTGAACGTGGCCTGGTCGCATTAACCCCATAAGGACCCATGACGTACACGTATGTCATATCTGGCCGGGACTTAAGGATCAGTGACGTACATGTACTTCATGGTCATCAGGCGGGTGCAGGAGCGGCAGCGGTTTGGGAGTCACTGATAGCCGGACCCCTGCTGTAAGCGCCGGTGAAAACACTAATGCCGGCACATTAACCCTCACACTGCCGCGGTCAGCACTGACCACGACACGTGCGATGTATGGGGAGGGAGCTGCCATCCGGTCCCCCGCGCTGCTGTGACGGGGACCCGATGGCAGGGAAGGCAGCCCGATGCCTTCCGTGACAGCCTGTGAGATCCAGCGCCCGGGATCTCACAGGCAGGAAGCTGTAAATGTATTACATTCAGTAATACACTTACAGCCAATGCGTTACAATACAGAAGTATTGTGATGCATTGTAAAGGGGATCAGACCCCCAAAAGTTGAAGTCCCAGAGTGGGACAAAAAAGTAAAGTGAAAAAAAAGTGAAAAAAATAAAGTTTTACAAAAAAAAAAGTGTTTCAAGTAAAAAAAATGTCCTTTTCACAAGATAGTAGACATATTAGGTATCGCCACATCCATATCGACCGGCTCTATAAAAATATCACATGACCTAACCCCTCAGGTGAACACCGTCAAAAAAATAAAATAAAAAGTGTGCTAAAAAAAGCATTTTTTTGTCACCTTACATCAATAAAAGCGCAATACCAAGCGATTAAAAAAGCCTTTGCCCCCCAAAATAGTACCAATCTAACCGTCAACTCATCCCGCAAAAATGAGCTACTACCTAAGACAATCGCCCAAAAAATAAAAAAATCTAGGGCTCTCAGAATATGGAGACACTGAAACATGATTTTTTTTTTGTTTCAAAAATGATATTATTGTGTAAAACTTAAATAAATAAAAAAAAGTAGACATATTAGGTATTGCCATGTCCATAGCGAGCTGTTCTATAAAAATATCACATGACCTAACCCCTCAGGTAAACACCATAAATAAAATAAAAATGGTCTCAAAAAAGCCATTTTTTTGTCAACTTACATCACAAAAAGTGTAATACTAAGCGATCAAAAAGTCATACACACCCCATCAAACAGTCATCTCATCCCGCAAAAAAAGAGACCCTACCTAAGACAATTGCCCAAAAAATAAAAAAACGATGGCTCTCAGAATATGGAGAAAGAGAGCCTTCATAGCGGTGTAGAACACTGTACCTTGCAGTAACACCCATAGGGAGTCTGCTGTGGTAGTGAAACAATACTGAGTCAGTATGACAAGCAGATGACAGGCGTCGCTCTTAGAATCACTGCACACTTCACTTATTTGGGCAGTCACGGGGCCAAAACTGACCAAATAACTCAAGTATCAACTCAGCCTTAGGCCTCATGCACACGAACGTGTGCTGCCCGTTGCCGTATTGCGGACCGCATTTGCGGATCCGCAATACACGGGCACTGTTCCGTGTGCATTCCACATCACGGATGCGGACCCATTCACTTCAATGGGTCCGCAAATGCGGAGATGCGAAACACCACAGAAGCACTACGGAGTGCTTCCGTGGGGTTCTGTTCCGTACTTCCATTCCACAAAAAGATGGAACTTCGATCTTTTTGCGGAACAGATGAAAGCAGACCTATTCAAGTTGAATGGGTCTGGATTCATCTCGGCGGCCATACAGAGGTTGCCCGTGCATTGGGGACCGCAACAATGCACAGAACGGCCCACCTACGGCCGTCTGAATGAGCCCTTACAGATGGATGTTAGAAGTGCACTCCTTTTACACCCTCGTGAGCTGATTTCACATAGATGTCTACAGAACCTGTTCTATTAAACGCTTATACAAGTAGAGCCCCCCTGATAGAGCCCCGCTGACAGAGTGGAGAGGATGTCAGCAGTAAGTTTGTGTTGACGTCACTGATTATTTTGCCCTTCCTCTGATTCTTCAAAACAATAACGCCCAAAAAACGGATCCTGTCTGTGGAGCATCCGCCCTCACTCGGTCAGCATTTTGTCAGTAATCCATCAGTATTGCTAAAGGCAGAAAAAACAGGAGTGAATCCAAAACAGAGATGACACATGAATGGAATATTTGCATGTCTTCTGTGTTTTGTAGCCACTCCTGCTTTTGGATAAGCAAATCATAAGCCAATTCTGATGGGATCATACAGGCCTTATAGCTGCTACACAGACAGGATCCATTTTGCGTCTCATTTTTCCTTCCTTCTGACAGATTAAAAGAAGGGTCAAATAAATGATGATGTCAGCCAAGCCGAAAGGTAAAATAGTGGACCAGCCAAGAAGTGGGGAGGGTGGGAACAGCATGAGAAGTCCACAGAGTGGCCCTATGACATAGTGTTGAGGTGGAGGTGGCCGCAGCAGCAGCATCAAGAGGAGGCCACAGAGTGGCACAATGACCGAGTCTGGAGGTGGCAGCAGCATGAGGAGACCACAGAGCAGCACAATGACAGAGTCTGGAGGTGGCAGCAGCATGAGGAAGCCATAGAGTGGCACAATGACAGAGTCTGGAGGTGGCAGCAGCATGAGGAGACCACAGAGCGGCACAATGACAGAGTTTGGAGGTGGTAGCAGCATGAGGAAGCCACAGAGTGGCACAATCACAGAGTGTCGATCGACCAAGATACTTCTGGGGAACCTGTCTGGCATGAACAGGCCAAGACAAAGCATTAAGATAGCTTTGAGCCCAGAAGAGTCACAAAGTTCATCAAAATAAGTCACAAATGATTTCACCGCATATAACTACAGCGCTGAACGCTGAATCAAATTTGTTTTTCTACCGAAATATGCCTCTAAACGTTATACCACATATGACTGCACAAGTGAACGCTGAATATAATTTGTTTTTGTACTGAAATAATAATAACTGCACCAGTGAAATGCATATAATATTTTTCTTTTTTTACTGAAATAGGCCACTAAATTCTTTTGCCACAAATAAATGCAACAGTCGGGTGCGTATATTTTTTACTTTCCGTACTGAAATACTCCACTGAACGCTTTCACCACATATAGCTGCAGAAGCTAAGAAGTTAGAATATATTTTTCTTTTTCCACAGATAGAAGCCACTAAAGGCTTTTCAGCATAGCACTTGCACCCCAAGAACAAGAACATATTGCTGGAGTGACAGAGCAGTATTATGGCTATTTGGATCCCCAAATAATCTTTCCCTGCACTTGTAAATCACTTTTCTAGCACTGTCCCTAGCGCCTTCTGACGTCTCTCCCTGCACTAAGATGCTGAGAAATGATTCCTCTCTATCCTTTTCCTGCACTTATATATCGTGTTTTCTGTTTTTTTTTTCACAATGAGGTTTTTCCTATTGCTGTCCCTAGCGCCTTCTCATGTCTGTCCCCTGCACTCAGAACGCTGGAAAATGTCTGAATCCAAGATGGCCGCCGTATTTATAGGGCTGTAACATCATAAGGCTGGCTGGCTGCTGATTGGCTACATGCATGCATGTCAATCTGGGTGATCCCGCCTTCCCAGAGTTCTTTGCTCTATGCCCTTAGTCCTCACACGCATGGCCGCCATTTTAAGAAAAATTGCATTTCGTTACCACGAAGCGCGAGAAAATTTGCATTTGTTGCGAATCGGCTTTTTTCTGAAATTCGCATTGAATTCCACTTCGTCAGCTTCGATTCGCTCATCTCTAGTTATCACTACATAAAGTGACACATGTCAGATTTGCTAAAAATGGTCTGGTCCTTAGGCCCCTTTCACACGGGCGTGATTTCCGCGCGGGTGCAATGCGTGAGGAGGACGCATTGCACCCGCACTGAATCCGGACCCATTCATTTCTATGGGGCTGTGCACATAAACGGTGATTTTCATGCATCACTTCTGCGTTGCGTGAAAATCGCAGCATGCTCTATATTTTGCGTTTTTCACGTAACACAGGCCCCATAGAAGTGAATGAGGCTGCGGGAAAATCGCAAGCATCCGCAAGCAAGTGCGGTTGCAGTGCGATTTTCCCGCATGGTTGTTAAGCGACGGGACCCGATCTTCATTATTTTCCCTTATAACATGGTTATAAGGGAAAATAATAGCATTCTTAACCCCTTAAGGACACGGCCCTATTTCACCTAAAGGACTTGGCCATTTTTTGCAAATCTGACCAGTGTCACTTTATGTGGTGATAACTTTAAAACGCTTTTACTTATCCAGGCCATTCTGAGATTGTTTTTTCGTCACATATTGTACTTCATGACACTGGTAAAATTAAGTCGAAAAATTTCATTTTTATTTATAAAAAAATATCAAATTTACCAAAAATTTGGAAAAATTAGCAATTTTCCAAGTTTCAATTTCTCTACTTCTATAATACATAGTAATACCGCCCAAAAAAGTTATTGATTTACATTCCCCATATGTCTACTTCATGTATCGATCATTTTGGGAATGCCATTTTATTTTTGGGGACGTTACAAGGCTTAGAAGTTTAGAAGCAAATCTTGAAATTTTTCAGAAATTTTCAAAAACCCACTTTTTAGGGACCAGTTCAGGTCTGAAGTCACTTTGTGAGGCTTACATAATAGAAACCATCCAAAAATGACCCCATTCTAGAAACTACACCCCTCAAGGTATTCAAAACTGATTTTACAAACGTCATTAACCCTTTAGGTTTTCCACAAGAGTTAATGGCAAATGGAGATAAAATTTCAGAATTTAGATTTTTTGGAAAATTTTCCGTTTGAATCCATTTTTTCCAGTAACAAAGCAAGGGTTAACAGCCAAACAAAACTCAATATTTATTGCCCTGATTCTGTAGTTTGCAGAAACACCCCATATGTGGTCGTAAACTGCTGTATGGCCAAACGGCAGGGCACAGAAGTAAGGGAACGCCATATGGTTTTTGGAAGGCGGATTTTGCTGGACTGGATTTTTGACACCATGTCCCATTTGAAGCCCCCCTAATGCACCCCTAGAGTAGAATCTCCAAAAAAGTGACTCCATCTAAGAAACTACACCCCTCAAGGTATTCAAAACCGATTTTACAAACTTTGTTAACCCTTTAGGTGTTCCACAAGAGTTATTGGCAAATGGAGATGAAATTTTGGAATTTCTATGTTTTGTTACCTTGCCTCAAAAAAAGTGTAATATAGAGCAACCAAAAATCATGTTTACCCTAGAATAGTACCAACAAAACTGACACCTTATCCCGTAGTTTCCAAAATGGGGTCACTTTTTTGGAGTTTCTACTGTAGGGGTGCATCAGGGGGGCTTCAAATGGGACATGGTGTCAAATAACCAGTCCAGCAAAATCTGCCTTCCAAAAACCATATGGCGTTCCCTTCCTTCTGCGCCCTGCCGTTTGGCCATACAGCAGTTTACGACCACATATGGGGTGTTTCTGCAAACTAGAGAATCGGGGCAATATATTTTGAGTTTTGTTTGGCTGTTAACCCTTGCATTTTTTTACTGGAAAAATTGATTAAAATGGAAAATTTGCAAAAAAATAGCTATTTTCGGACCGTTTTTATTTTTTGTTATTTACATCGTTGAACTGACAGGTTAGATTGTGTGCTATTTCTATAGAGCAGGTTGCTACGGACGCGGCAATACCAAATATGGCTACTTTTTGGGGGGTTTTGTTTCAGTTTTACATAATAAAGCATTTTTGAAAAAAATGATTTTTTTTGTGTCTTCACATTCTGAAAGCCATATATTTTTTTTTATTTTTTGGGCGACTGTCTTATGTAGGGGCTCATTTTTTGCGGGATGAGATGGCGGTCTTGGTCGCCTGCTATTACACTTTTTGTGATGTAAGGTGACAAAAATGGCTCTTGACACCGTATTTTTTTAAAAAAATTTTTGTGTTCACCTGAGGGGTTCGGTGATGTGTTATTTTTATAGAGCAGGTTGCGACGGACGCACCGATACCAAATATGTATACTTTTAATTTATTTATTTAAGTTTTACACAATATTATCATTTTTTAAAACAAAACAAATCATGTTTTAGTGTCTCCATAGTCTGAGAGCCCTATTTTTTTTTTTTTTTTTTGGGGGGGTGATTGTCCTATGTGGGGTATCATTTTTTGCGGGATGAGATGACGGTTTGATTGGCACTATTTTTGGGTGCATATATCTTTTTGATCGCTTGCTATTACAGTTTTTGGGATGTGAGGTGACAAATGTTTTTTTTTTACATTGTTTTTATTTTATTTTTTTAACAG
The DNA here is from genome assembly GCA_033119425.1 of Bufotes viridis. Classification (NCBI taxonomy): domain Eukaryota; kingdom Metazoa; phylum Chordata; class Amphibia; order Anura; family Bufonidae; genus Bufotes; species Bufotes viridis. The sequence continues at coordinate 485,769,729 of CM065591.1, forward strand.
TATTTACCTGAGGGGTTAGATAATGTGATATTTTTATAGAGCAGGTTTTTACGGACGCGCGATACATAATATGTATACTTTTTATTTATTTATTTTACTTTAACACAATAATAGCATTTTAGAAAAAAAATTATGTTTTAGTGTCTCCATAGTCTGAGAGCCATATTTTTTTATTTTTTGGGCGATTGTCCTATATAAGGACTCATTTTTTATGGGATGAGATGGCGGTTTTATTGGTACTATTTTGGGAGGCATACGCCTTTTTGATCACTTGGTATTACACTTTTTGTGATGTAAGGTGACAAAAATGGCTTTTTACACCATTTTTTTGTGATTTTTTTACGGTATTTGCGTGAGGGGTTAGGTCACGTGATATTTTTATAGAGGAGATTTTTACGGACGCGGCAATACCTAATATGTGTAGTTTATTTGTTTTTTTTTTATTTTATTCAGTGATATGTATTTTTCTGATTTTTACTTTTTTTCACTTTTTTGACATTTTTGGACCCAGACCCACTTGGTTCTTGTAGATCCAGTGGATCTGGTGTCTATATAATATAGAACAGTACACTATATAGTGTACTGCACTGTATTTTTTACTTTTCACAGTCTGGTCAGACTTCTGCCTTTAGCAGAAGTCTGACCAGAGTTACTATACCATGGCAAGCAGGACGCTTCTGAAAGCGTCCTGCTGCCATGGTAACCATCACCCGCTGCCATTACAGAGCAGCGGGTGATGGGAAGAGAGGTGAGCTCCCTCCCTCTACCATCCTATCCCATCGGGGCTGCAAAGGTACGGCAGCCCCTGATGGGAGAGGGAGGAGCTCCCTCCATGTTAACACCTTCATACCGCGGTCCGTACGGACCGCGGTATAGAAGGGGTTAAACTGCTGACATCTGCATCGCAATTACGATCCCGCCTGCCGCACCGCCCGCCTCCCGCGCCGCCCACCCGCAGCACCGCCCGCAAATCCCCTCCCCTGGGGGGACACTAAGATGGCGGGGTGCAGGGGGGTAAAATTTACAATAAGGGGCAGATTTTAGTCTCTGATCCCCGCGGTCGATCAGAGACTACACATAGCGCAACAAACCGCAGGTCTGAATTGACCTGCGGTTTGTTGCGATCGCCGACACGGGGGGGTCACAGGACCCCCCTCGGCATTGTCACAGGATGCCTGCTGAATGATTTCAGCAGGCATCCTGTTCCGATCACCGCCACGTGCGCAGCGGTGATCGGATCTTCTCAGGGCGTACATGTACGCCCTGAGTCCTTAAGTACCAGGACGCTAGGGCGTACATGTACGCCCTGCGTCCTTAAGAGGTTAATAAAGAATGCTTAGTAAAATGAAGAGGAAGGGGTTAAAAATAAAAAAACTTAACTCACCTTAGCCACTTGATCGCGTAGTTGGCGGTATCTCTTCAAGCATTAGCTGCCGTCTAAAGGACCTGTGATGACGTCATCATAGGTCCTTTAGACTGCAGCTAATGCTTGAAGAGAGACCGCCAACTACGGATCAAGTGGCTAAGGTGAGTTAAGTTTTTTTTATTTTTAACCCCTTAATCCTGATTCTACAAAGCATTCTTTATTGAGAATGCTATTATTTCCCCTTATAACCATGTTATAAGGGAAAATAATTAATTCTCCAGAACACTCTACCCGAAACCGGACTTCAGTGATGAAGTCCGGCTTCGGGTCTGGGTACCAAACATGCCGATTTTTCACACGCGCGTGCAAAACGCATTACAAACGTTTGTACACGCGCAGAAAAATCGCACATTTTCCCGCAACGCACCCGCATCCTACCCGGGCGTCAAACATGACGCCCGTGTGAAAGAGGCCTTAAGGTGATACATGACAGGGTCCTTATGGGGTTAACCAAGCATTTTGCAACCTGACTTCATTTGTTTCTATTTTTGATGCACTGCAGGAAGTAAAAGTCGGTTGCAAAGGCATTCACACCCTCTGAAACCGTTGAAGACTTCCAGATTTCTTCTCTCACTTACACGTGGTGACACCACACGGCTATAATTACATGCAGACCGATACACGGCTCTACCCTCGACTAACAGCCGCCCGTCCAGCGCCACGCATGCGCCTTAGACGCTGTGCTGCGGCTGTCATCCGAACATGCGCAGTAGCTCCGAGTCCTCGGCGGGCGCATGCGCGGAAGGTTCGCGAAAGTTCCCGAGTGATAACTGGCGTTTTCCGGAAGGAGTGTGAGCGGTGTGTGTACACGACCTGTAAGCTCTCGTCCTCCCGCTGCGGTTTTTGTCCCTCCTGTTCGTCGCCATGTCCATGCTGTGCTACAACCGGGGCTGCGGCCAGCGCTACGAGGCCGAGACCAACGCGGACGGTGAGAGGCTGACGTCCGGTACCGCGCTTGTTCTGAACTGTACCTTGCACGAGCAGCTTTATATCGGGGCCTCATATGCATATTACAGGGGGTGCAGTACCTGCCTAGTACTGAGGGGGCGCTGTATACTCTTCTAGCAGTAGTGATAAGGCCTGGGGGGTGTTATGAGACCACGTTACACGCGTGTGATTATTGCACACGCATAATCAGCGCCTTTTGCGACCACGGGGTGGCCTAGGTCCTGGTCGGGGGCTATATGACGACCTAGCACACCCTGCGTCACATGTAACGTAAGTGGATGGCGTGGCGTTGGTGACCGCGGTCACGGAGAGCGCACTGCTCATGTGCGGCTCCATTCACTGCACTCGTGGCTAAGCCGAGAGGGGAAAATAATTTTCAGTGGGAGATGGTTTTAAAATAAATTTTCAGCTCAGCACTAGTGTCCGTGAAATACAGATGACAAAAAAACGGATACACGGATCCTTCACCGGTATTGGGCCTCGTTCACATTTCCGTGCCTATTTGACGTCCGTGAAAAAATCTGTTTGTGTTTCATCCACAAAGATCAACCCGTCCCCTGATATATCAGGCTGTCATCTGCAGAACTCTGTTGTGTAACTACAACTTCCAACATACCCTGGCAGTCAGGCTACTAGGAGTTGTAGTTCTGCAACCGCTGAAGTAACAGGACGTGCGGATACAGGACTATCTGGAGTAACTCTCTTCTTGTCTTGTAGGTTCCTGCACCTATCACCCGGGGGTCCCCGTCTTTCATGACGCTCTGAAGGTAGGTGTGAAGCCTATGTTATAGCGGGGCTCTCGTCGGATGCCACACGGCCGGGTGTAACTTGTCTGTGTTGTCTTCAGGGCTGGTCGTGCTGTAAGAGGCGGACGACGGATTTCTCCGATTTCCTCAGTATTGCGGTATGTATTCTCGCAGCGGGCAGACAGACCCCAGCCGAAGCATCGCGTGTAAGACTGCTGAGCGCCATCTCTCACTGTTGTTGCAGGGCTGCACTAAGGGTTTACACAGCAACGAGAAGCCCCCTGAACCCGTGAAGCCGGAGGTGAAGACCACGTCGGAAAAGAAAGAGCTGGCCGACCTAAAGCCAAAGTTTGATGAACGCATCATCCAAGCACCAAAGCCTATAGAATGCATAAAGAGACCCAGGTGAGTGTGGGGGACGGGTCTATTGGGTGGTCAGCACGTAATGCCACATTACGGGGAGGTGGGGGGTCTAGGCTCGGGGACAGGGGGATGTCCCTGCACAGCGCCCAGTGGTCAGTGTCAAACTGTGTAGGGACAAATGACAAGGGGATAGTCACGCCCAGTCAGTAATTAATTTCCAGGAGGATTAACAGAGGAACCATAAGAACAGAATTAATCTAAGAACAGATTATTTACTAAAACAAACCTCCTCGGTCCTCTTTGACATGTACGGCGGGCTGATCGGACGGGTGCAGGAGATGCGCCCGCCCGATCAGCGGCAGGGGTCCGGCAGTGAATGATAGCCGGACCCCTGCTGTATGCTCCGGCATCGGTGAAAACGCCAATGTCGGGGGAATTAACCCTCGCACTGTCGCAGTCAGCGCTGACCGTGGGATCCTACCGGGTCCGCGTGTCCATCGGGTCCCCGCGCTGCTGTGACGTCTGATGCCTTCCAGGAGACCCTGTGAGATCCAGACCCCTGGATTACATTCAGCCAATGCTTTACAATACAGAAGTATTGTGAGGCATTGTAAAAGGGATCAGACCCCCAAAAGTTGAAGTCCCAGAGTGGGACAAAAAATAAAGTGAAAAAAAAAAGTTACAAAAATACATTTTTTCAAAAAAAAAAATTTTAAGTTTCAAGTAAAAAAAAAAAAACGTTCTTTTCCCAAAATAAAGTAAAAAAAAATTAGACATATTGGGTATCGCCGCATCCGTATCGACCGGCTCTATAAAAATATCACATGACCTAACCCCTCAGGTGAACACCGTCAAAAAAATAAAATACAAACGGTGCCAAAACAGCTATTTTTTTTGTTACCATGCCTCACAAAAAGTGTAATATAGAGCAACCAAAAATCATATGTACCCTAAAATAGTACCAATAAAACTGCACCATATCCTGTAATTTAGAAAATGGGGTCACTTTTTTGGAGTTTCTACTCTAGGGGTGCATCAGGGGGGCTTCAAATGGGACATGGCAACTTAAAATTATCCCCGTGAAATCTGCCTTCCAATATCCATATTGCGCTTATTTCCTTCTGCGCCCCGCCGTGTGCCCGTACAGCAGTTTACGACCACATATGGGGCGTTTTTGTAAGCTGCAGAATCAGCGCAATAAATATTGAGTTTCTGAATATTTGTTTGGCTGTTAACCCTTGCTTTGTTACTGGTAAAAATTGATTAATATGGAAAATATGCCAAAAAGTGAAATTCTGAAATTTTATTTACATTTTCCTTTAATTCTTGTGGAACACCTAAAGGGTTAAGAAAGTTTGTAAAATCAGTTTTGAATACCTTGAGGGGTGAAGTTTGGTGGTTTCTATTATGTAAGCCTCACAAAGTGACTTCAGACCTGAACTGGTCCTTAACAATTAGGCCCTTTTCACACGGGCGAGTTTTCGCGCGGGTGCAATGCGTGAGGAGGACGCATTGCACCCGCACTGAATCCGGACCCATTCATTTCTATGGGGCTGTGCACATGAGCGGTGATTTTCACGCATCACTTCTGCGTTGCATGAAAATCGCAGCATGCTCTATATTGTGCGTTTTTCACGCAACGCAGGCCCCATAGAAGTGAATGGGGCTGCGGGAAAATCGCAATCATTCGCAAGCAAGTGCGGATGCGGTGCGATTTTTCCCGCATGGTTGCTTAGCAACGGGACCAGATCTTTATTATTTTCCCTTATAACATGGTTATAAGGGGAAATAATAGCATTCTTAATAAAGAATGCATTGTTAAATGAAGAGGAAGGGGTTAAAAATAATAAAAGTTAACTTACCTTAGCCACTTGATCGCGTAGTTGCGATCTGTCCTCTCTTTCCCTGCAGCATCTAAGAACTAAAGGACCTGTGATGACGTCACATCACATGGTCCAATCACATGGTCCATCTTACCATGGTGATGTGACGTCATCACAGGTCCTGTAGATCTTAGCTGATTCTGGGAACCAGAGGAGAGATCGCAACTACGCGATCAAGTGGCTAAGGTAAGTTAACTTTTATTATTTTTAACCCCTTAATCCACATTCTACAAAGCATTCTTTATTAAGAATGCTATTATTTTCCCTTATAACCATGTTATAAGGGAAGATACTAAATTCTCTAGAATACTCTACCCGAAACCGGACTTCAGTGAGGAAGTCCGGCTTCGGGTCTGGGTACCAAACATGGCGATTTTTTTTTTTTCACACGCGCGTGCAAAACGCATTACAAACGTTTGCACCCGCGCGGAAAAATCGCACATATTCCCGCAGCGCACCCGCCTCTTATCCGGGCGTCCGTGTGAGAGGCCTTACGGTTTGGGAAATTTTCAGAAGCATTTCAAGGTTTGCTTCTAAATAAAATGTAATTTACAAAATGATCCAAACATGAAGTAGACATATTGGAAATGTAAAGTAATAACTATTTTAGGACACTTTCACACTTTTGCATTTTTAAAGGTCCTCATGCGCAGACCGGAAAACCTGATCCGTTTTGCCGGAACACTTGGTGCCTGGATCCGGCATTGATGCATTTCAATGGAAAATAATGCCATTCCAGCAAGTGTTCCGGAATTTTGGAGGGAGAAAATACCGCAGCATGCAGCAGTATTTTCTCCGGCCAAATACCGTAAGAGGGACTGAACTGGAGACATCCTGATGCATACTGAAAAAACGCTAGTGTGAAATTAGCCTAACCCCTCAGGTGTGACACCTGAAGGGTTAATTGCCACGGATCGCCCCGCCCTGTTATTGAGGTCGGGTGCCGGGTATGTGATACCGCCGCCTGCACCCACTGCCTATACTTGAATTTATGTGTTTTATATTCATAGGTGACGCAGTGGCCCCTCTCCTCCTCCTCCCTGCTATCTCCTATTGGTGGCAGCCGCGTCACAGTGGGGGGGGGGGACTTCCTCCTTCTCCCCTGTGCTGAAGAGAACATGGCGCGCACTAAGAGCGGCGCGTGCCATGTTCTCTGATACTAGGCTGCGCAGCTTAGTATCGTTAAAAGTCCGGGTGTAAAAGTATCGATTGGGTATTTCGACACCCGGTGCCACTCTAGTATAGACGCCATTACTCGCATACAATCCCTTCTTCTCTTGTGTTTTAGTGCGGACGAGCCTTTAACTCGGTTACAGCTGAAGGTGTCGGCGTCTTTGAAGCAAGCACTGGACAAGCTGAAAGCTTCCGCAGAGACTGAACAGACAGTAGCGGGTAATAGTCCTCCTTGTTTTTGTATGTAGTGTACCCCAGGAAGGGCTCAGTCACATGACTGCGGATACCTAGGCCATGTGTTTGCGGCATCTCCCTGACTGACTGCGTCATGGTAATTTATGATAAAGTCTGTTCCTATCTGACTGCGAGGCGATTGTACTGTACTGCCATGATGAGCACTCAGCGCAATAGATCCGCGATCAGACAGACACTCGCTGTATCATAAATTACTATGATGGGTAAGGGGAGCCGTGGTCGGTCCAGGATATGTCGCCCACACCCGGCTCATCTATCTCGGATCGAGCTCGGTTGTGTGTGTATCAGCACCAGATGTTTAACCTCTCTGCAGCGCCACCACTGGAGAAGTTAAGCGCTGCACAGTGCCTATACTCGTCAGTGTAATGCAGGACACGTCCTCCAGAGACGCTCTTTGTAGCCGTTCTCCATTCTGACCAAGAGATGAGAAACCTGAACAGAGGACCCCCCTCTATTAACTGTGAGACCCCTAATAAAGTGCGGAAAAATCCTAATGCATAAGGTGCTCATATCCATATGGACCCAAAGTGTCCCAAGTCAGCTTGGCTTACACTGGGGAGGGGGCATTCGCATTCCTTTTATTTTTTTTATTAGTGTATTGAATGGTCAGTCCAGAGAGAGACATCGTGCAAAAATCTTTTTTTTTCAAATTCTCCATCTTTATTAAAATTTTACAGTATACACAACCCCCCAAGAAAAAAAAAAAACTCTGGCTCTCCACAGAGAAAAAAAAAAATAGCTATAGATTTATTTTTCACTTTCGATTTGTAACTATTTATTTTCTTTTTTCTTTCCTGTAATGTAATTTAAATCCCCTTCTCCATATTATTGTACCCGTGTTTTCCGATCATTTACAGAGGTCGGTGTTCCTACTCGGTATAATCAATCTAGGGGCATTGTAGTTCGGTCAGCAGCTTCCTTTTCAGTAACCCGGTCTTTGTACTCCAACACCAACATTGTAGGATTTTTCTTCAGTTTTATCTGGTTTATAATTATATAAAAGTAATGTTCCCAGTATCGATATCTTTTGGGGAATTTCCATAACAACTGAGTGAGGTCAGCGTCGTGTAGATGAATATATATTAGGCCTGAAAGTATTTAAAGGGCTTCTCCACCTTTTTCTTACTGATGATCTATTATTTGGATAGGTCGTCAGCATCTGATCAGTGGGGGTCTAAAATCCAGGACCCTCGCCCATCAGCTGTTTGAGAAGACGATAGTGTCGCAGCCTTCCGGCTGCTTCTTTCCAGCCAAACCCAGACTTTTTACCATCTCTTTAGTGTATATTTCCACTCGATAAAGTGTAGCAACTGTTCAGAAATAAACTAAAATGCTAAATCCGGAAAAGAAAACCCCCTTCGCTGCGACCGTGTATTTTTGTTTTATCCTTATTTCCTTTCCTTGCCAAATAAAATGATTGGTTGTGGCCTGTAACAGTTGGAAGACTGAGCGTGGTAGCTATTGGAATTTTTTTTAAAAAGTGCAATATCTTCGGCAATAACATCATCATCAAAGTAGTTTCCAGGTCCCAGCCCAACTGCGTCCCTTCCTCCGCACAACTATATACATTAGTGGTAGAGTCTCTAAAGATGGCACCAGAAGAGGCGAAGGCACCATAGCCGCCGGGTTTCAAAACCGTGATCAAAAAAGTCCCACCCACCCTAAAATAGTATAAAAAAACTACAGATAACCCAACAAAAAAATGAGCCCTCACACAGCTCCGTGGAAATATAAAGACGTTCTGGAGGTCAGAATAAGTTGACGCAAAGAAACATTTTTTTTCTGTATTAAAATACAAGAGAAACTAAATAAATGCGGTATTGCTGTAATCTAATCGTACTGACCGGAGAATGAAGGTCAAAACAAAACCCATAAAACTGGTGGTGTAATTCCACCACAACTTCCAGCCTCCGACTTATGGCTCATGCATACAAACGTATTTTCTTTCCATGTTCGTTCCGTGTTTTTTTTTTTTTTTTTTACTCCGTGTGCATTCCGTTTACGTATTTCCGTTCCGCAAAAAAAACATGTTCTATTATTGTCTGCATTACGGACAGGGATAGGACTGTTCTATCAGGGGCCAGCTGTTCCGTTCTGCAAACTACGGAATGCACACGGACGTCATTTGTAGTTTTTGCGGATCCGTTTTACGTACATATGGTTTTGTGCGTGAGCCCTAAGGGTCCTTTCCCACTTGCGTTATTCTTTTCCGGCATAGAGTTCCGTCGTCAGGGCTCTATGCCGGAAAAGAACTGATCAGGCATATCCTAATGCATTCTGAATAGATAGAAATCCGTTCAGTTTGCATCAGTATGCCTTCCGTTCAGTCACTGTCGGCGTGCTGCGGTATTATGTCCGTCCAAAATGCCTGATCAGTCGCCGGAATGCTGGATCCGGCACTAATTCCCATTGACTTTCATTAGTCCCGGATCCGGCATTCTGAAACAACTGAAGGACGGATCCGTCCTTCCGGTCTGCGCATGCGCAGACTGGGAAAACTGTGAAAAAGACTGCAAGACGGATCCGTCCATCCGCATGACAAGCGGAGAGACGGATCCGTTCTTGCAATGCATTTGTAGACGGATCCGCACCCGGATCCGTCTACAAATGCTGTCAGTTGTCACACTGAAGGGCGGATCCGGCAGGCAGCTCCGACGACGGAACTGCCTGCCGGATCACACTAGTGTGAAAGTACCCTAAATCGTAGGCAATACTAAGTGGTGCTATTACTGAAGGGGTTAAGCGACATCCTTGAAGGATCAAAGGGTGAACAGAATTAGAGAAAAAGAAAATGTCTGGTTTATTTCGGAAACTGCGCCACACTTGTCCACAGGATGAATGTGGTATTGCAGCTCGGCCCCATTCGCTACAATACAAGTGACAACCATGGAAAGAAAGCGGCCATGTCTGTTTTTTCTTCTGTACAACCCGTGCTGGTGGCCCCTTTTCACATCTGCCTCGTAGACCGATCCCCTCCGGCGTGTATCAGACTCGGTGTGGTGCTCTGGGACTTTTCTGTGTCGCCCCCTCAGTACGCCGCGTGCTGTAACACAATGATGCCGGGCCGCTGACCTCGTCTATAAAAAGCTCCAGGATCCGGAGGAAAGATGCGGAAACATAAATTCTTTCCAAACGCTCGGCAGCCCGAGTGACCGCGGCGGGAGCTGCTGACAGATGCACACGTAACACTAGCTTCCTTCATTAACTGAGAGGTGGCCGTTCAGTGCTTGATAGACGTCCTTAACCCCTTCCCACCCTGCAGCAATGGTGCCCGTGTCCTCACCCACAGGACAACTGCTGTGCCGCTTCACGGCCTTACTAAGGCATCATTCGCACGTGTGTGTCCATGATGACATTAGTGACAGTTTGTCAGTGAAGGATCCGTGTTTGGTCCATGTCTGTTTTTTTTTTTTTTTTTTTTGGCTTCCGTGTGTCAAATATATTTCACGAAAAATTTATTTTGAGGGCATCTCCTAGTAACGATTTGTGCTATGTGGATTTTTCACGGACCCCTAGACTATAATAGGCTTGATGGATCCGTAAACAGACAAAAATAGGACATTTCCATAGTGTAAACCACGGATAATACTCACATTAAAATCAATGGGTACTTGTACTGTCCGTGATTCACTGATGTCTGAATGTGGCCTAATGAGGGAGACCCGGGCAGTGATTTCTTGCTGGATGAGGCGTACACGTTGTATGGCAGTGGACTTCCCTGATTTGTATTTTTTATTTTTCCCCCTCTTTATCCAGATGAGGACACCGGAGAAACCAAAATCGGAACCTCCTGTAAAAATGGCGGTTGCACAAAGGTAAGAGTAGATCTTCACTTCTCCTAAGACCTAGGTTATTAAATTGATGGCCTATCCTTAGGATCGGTCCTAAAATATCAGGGGTCAGACGTCCAGCACCCTCGCCAGTCAACTGGATAAAGGAAGCAAGCGCCGCAGCCTCTTCATAGCTTACATTGGTTTCTACCACACATGCTGCACCTTCTGTAGCGGCTGCGCTGGGTATTACATCGTTGTCCCATTGACTTAGATACTGTGCACACGCGATACTAAAAGTACAGCGTGTGCAGTACCAGCCAGCATAAAACCTGATGTGAAGACTGAAGCGGCTGCAGCGCACGCCTGAGAGACACAGATAACTTACAGGGGTTGTCCCACGAGAAATATTCTACAGTTTTTAAACCAGCCCCAGGATCTAAATTCTTTTGTAATTGCATGTAATTAAAAATTTAGCATGACCGCTGAGTTATTTAATAAAATCTATCTGTATAGCGCCACCTGCGGTTTGCTCTTTTTTTTAATTTCTTTGTCCCGCTCACTGAGGTGGCCGCACATGCTTAGTTTTATCTGTCACCTGCCTCCTGAGCTGTGATAGGCAGAGCATGGACACGCCCCCTGAGCTGTGATAGACAGAGCATGGATGCGCCCCCTGAGCTGTAATAGGCAGAGCATGGACACGCCCCCTGAGCTGTGATAGACAGAGCATGGATGCGCCCCCTGAGCTGTAATAGACAGAGCATGGATACGCCCCCTGAGCTGTTAGGCAGAGCATGGATGCGCCCCCTGAGCTGTTAGGCAGAGCATGGGCACGCCCCCTGAGCTGTTAGGCAGAGCATGGGCACGCCCCCTGAGCTGTGATAGGCAGAGCATGGGCACGCCCCCTGAGCTGTGATAGGCAGCGCATGGGCACGCCCCCTGAGCTGTGATAGGCAGCGCATGGGCACGCCCCCTGAGCTGTGATAGGCAGCGCATGGACACGCCCCCTGAGCTGTGATAGGCAGCGCATGGACACGCCCCCTGAGCTGTGATAGGCAGCGCATGGACACGCCCCCTGAGCTGTGATAGGCAGCGCATGGACACGCCCCTGAGCTGTCAGCTTGATATAAATCTAGCAGAGCAATGAATGTGGAGATCTCTAGATCCATGTGAGGTGCAGGGCTGGTTCTAGCTTTGTTAGGAGTATCTTGACAACCTAGATTCTCTAGTTATAGTGAGGGGGAAAATGCAACAAAGGTATGTTTGTATTTGCTGTTTTTATTACGGTTGGTTGTTTTAAAAAAAAAAATTTTTTATATGAAAGAGATTAACCCCTTAAAGGGATTGTTTGGTTTCAGGAGGAAACTGAACGACACATGATCTGCCAACCATAAAGAATAGATTACGCCCCTCAGGGCTCCAGATAGCGACCAAAACGGTTGCCAATGCGCCTTAAAATTTGCAGATGGCGACAAGACGTTTTAGTCTTGTCGCCATTTGCGACTGGACCGCTGCGCTGCCCAGTATTGGTAAAGAACATGGAACAGGCCGCTCTCAGCGCTCCTGTTCTCTTCTAGGACTCCCCACTGTGACGCTGCAGTCGCTGCCACCAATGAGGAGATAGCGGGGAGGAGGAGGAGGAGCTGTGGCCACTGCGCCACCAATGAATGTAAAACATTATAATACAAGTGTCGGCAGCGGTATCACTGACCCGGCCTCACTAGTAACAGGTCATGCAATCTGCGGCAATTAACCCCTCAGATGTAGCACATCTGAGGGGTTAATTGCCGCAGATCGTATGCCCTGTTATTGAGGCCGGGTCCGTGATACCGCTGCCGACATTTGTATTAACACGTTAAAGAGGTCCTAAGTATCGGGCTACATAGAGCGGCGCCCAGGGATCTAAGTGCACTTACTAATCTTCCTGGGTGCCGCTCGCCCGCTGTGGCCCCCGGTATATTCAACATTGAGAGCAAGGAGGAGGAGACGCCAGTGTCTCTCCTTCTCCCTGACAGCAGCGCTGTCCAATCAGAGCTCAGAGCCAGGGAGGTGTTTTTTCTCCCTGGTTCTGATTGGACAGCGCTGCTGTCAGGGAGAAGGAGAGACACTGGCGTCTCCTCCTTGCTCTCAATGTTGAATATACCGAGGCCACAGCGGCAGCGTGAGCGGCGCCCAGGAAGATTAGTAAGTGCACTTGGATCCCTGGGCGCCGCTCTATGTAGCCCGATACTAAGTTCATTTTCTTTTGACCCATGAAAGGTCTTTAATTAGATTCATTGGGGGTGCAGTGCGCCCCTCCCCAGTATTAGTATCATTGGTGCTACAGTGGCCACAGGCCCCCCACCCCCTCATTGTTATATGGTGGCCACAGGGTCCCCTCCATTGGTGGCAGATTACACTGCTGGGGCTCTGATCAGTTACCATGGCAGCCAGGACGCTCCTGAAGCCCTGGCTGCCATGGTCAGCTCCCTGCTGCTGTGTGCACGATGCACAGGGCAGCAGGGAGAGTGTCAGGTCCTATTCACCCTGATAGAGATCTATTAGGGTGAATAGGACAAGGGATGAAAAGATCCCAGGTTCTAACCCCTAAAAAGGCTAATAGTTATTAAATAAAAGGTAAAAAAAACACACTAAAATACTAAAAGTTTAAATTGCCCCCTTTCCCAATTTTACATATAAAATTTACAAACAAAAAAAATAAACAAATTACATATCACCACGCCCGAAAAAGTGTGAACTATTAAAATATTTCCGCTGCGGTGAACGCCGTGACAGAAAAAAAAAATCAAAACCGCGCAACTCGCCATTTTTAGTCACCCTGTCCCCCAGTAGATGTGGGATATAAGAGGTATGTGCCGCTGTATTCTCCTATGTGTAGAGCTGGCTCATTACTGTGACCTGCATCTCATCTGCATCTCAAAGTCCTTTTTTTAAGTCTGGAGCCCTGCCCCTGACATCCTGCGTCGCTGCTCCGATTCCCCCGGCCGGGGCTCTGTTTACCCTTGCACCGAGAGGCCAGTGAATGGCTGCAGCAGTCACGTGTTGTCGATGGTAAACAGAGCCAGGCCGAGGGAGCTGGAGCGGCGACGCGAGATCTGTCAGGTAAGTAACAACCTCTTCTTTATTGCAGGTAGACGCCCTTTGCTGTCTGGTTGCCTGCTGAATGACTTTTTACAGCAGCGCTTCATAAAGTGATGCCCAGATTGTTGCGGACAGTCTTAGGCATCAGGCACTTATCAGGGACCAGTAAATTTAGGGACTGATGGTTTAACCCCTTTGTTGCTGCAGTCGATAACGCTGCGCTTGGATATCTTCGGAACTCCTATCGAAATGAATGGAGCGGTGTAACCAGCCGCTCAGTTCGTTTGTGGGGTGTACATGCTCCCTGGTCTCATGATCAGTGGGCGTCGTTTCCTGCGGATAGGGGATAACTTCACATAAACAGAACACCCCTTTAATTGCTTAAATCAAAGTTAAAGAACTCTCAGAAACGGGTCGTACCGCGCAGCCCGGGTAGTCTGCCTGATTTCCATATAAATGGACCCTTCCTGATGGATAAATGACAATCGTAAGGACTCCTGGTGGCTGCCTCATCCTATTCTATGACCTGAATGTATTTCTGTGTGTTTCTTGTAGACGTTTACAGGACCCCAGAGTAATGAAGAGGTTTGTCAGTATCACACCGGGGTGCCCATCTTCCATGAGGGGTAAGTAGAAAATACAAAATGGACCAAACTTGTCACTGAATATAATAACTTAATAAATTAATTTTTACTGTAAAAAGAAAACATTTCCTGAACTCGGGTGGAACCGAACCAGAGTTCGGGAACTGTTTTTTCACAGTAGAAATTAATTTCTGAATTATGTGAAGTCTCGCGAAGTAATAACTTCGGCCTACAGGAGCCAATACATTCTAACACTGTACAGAGCGCTCGCTCCATAAAGTATTCAGACAAAGTATTATGCGAATCGACTTCAGATGTTTCATCCAAAGTTGATTCACTTATTCCTAGTCACAACCAACATGGAGCACGGTGGCTGCACATGGGTGGCCAGCAGGAGGCAGCCGAAACGACTATTTCACAGCTTTGTGTTTCTTAAACTCGTTTTTTTTTTTTTTTTAGGATGAAATATTGGAGCTGCTGTAAGAGGAAAACCTCAGATTTCAATACATTTTTGTCCCAGGAAGGGTGCTTTAAGGGGACGCATTTATGGATCAAGAAAGACGACGTAAGTTTTGGGTTGCGTTGAAGTACTGGTTGTTACTTAGAAATAGAGCGGTTTGCCTGATCTGTATGATGTTGCTTTGCAGGGTAAGAAGGTGGTTCCCTGCCGACACGACTGGCACCAGACTGGTAGCGGAGTCACCATCTCAATCTATGCAAAGAACTCCATCCCAGAACAGAGCTACGTGGAGGCCAATAGCACAGTGGTGAGTAGCGCCTGGAAATCAGGTTTTATACGGTTCTCCGTCTTGATAGGATGGGTTTAGGGTACTTTCACACTTGCGTTAAACTGATCAGTTTTATCCTAATGCATTCTGAATGGAGAGAAATCCGTTCAGGATGCATCAGGATGTCTTCTGTTCAGTCACTGTACGGTTTTTGGACAAAGAGCATACCGCAGCATGCTGCAGTTTTGTCTCCGTCCAAAATTCTGGAACATTTGTCAGAATGCAGAAAGCCGCATTAATTTACATTGTAATTGCCGCACTAATGGATCCGGTCTGCGCAGGCTTTTAATAATGTGAAAAAAATAAATACCGGATCCGTTTTTCCAGATGACAACCAGAGAGATGGATCCGGTATTGCAATGCATTTGTGAGACTGATCCGCATCTGGATACGTCTACAAATGCTGTCTGTTTGCAAACAGATTGCCAGATCCGGCAGGCAGTTCCAGTGACGGAACTGCCTGCCGGAATCCAGCAACGCAAGTGTGAAAGTAGCCTTAGTTTGATTTTTTTTTTTTTAAGGATATATATTAAGGAGGCTGTCTGCTCGGACACCATCTCCTCCCCGTCTGTCCCTTAGGCTCTGTCCTGGGAGCGGCCTGGGACAGCTCATGAGACTCCCCTGGCTTTCAGTACCACCTTTATGCTGATGACTCTCTGCTTTACCTCTCTGGTCCAGATGTCCTTTCCCTATCAGTTTTATCTTCTTCCTGCTGCTTTTTTAAACCTCAACATGGAGAAAACCGACTTCATCATATCACTTGGCCCCCACCAGACCTATCCATCACAGCCAATTAGCTCCACACGTTTTCCAGTCTCACAGGCCCGATGCTTTGGGGGAGGATATTTGATTCTGCTCTGTCCTTCAAACCACGCAACCAGGCCCTTACCCTGAGAGTTCAGAAATCTACTGTATTACATTGACAGTATTATGTCAGTGGTATACAGTAGATTTCAGGACCCTCAGGGTTACACAGCATTAAAATTCCGTATAAGGCTGTGTGATCCTGTTAGAAGAGGGGAGGTCTCTCATAGACTCACGTTGCAGGTTCGTGTGAGTCTGACCTGATACCTCATCCACCCTACTTACAGGAACATCTCATATTTTATTTCCTCTATAGGTTAATATTAAGATCATATTTGATGGTGAGAAGGAATTTCAGCAGAACCTACAGTTGTGGGGGGTAAGTAGCTCCTGATGAGTCCTTTTCTTCTGGACTTGGATGTTTTGCTGACTTTGGTGAAGGAAGTTTCTGTGCGTCCCAGTTACCATAGCCTTGGCAGATGATAAAGCCCAGGGATTCCCAACCTGCGGCCCTTCAGCTGTTGCAAAACTACAACTCCCAGCATTCCTGGACAGCCTACTGCTATCAGCCTGCAGCAGGCCATGGTGGGAGTTGTAGTTTTACAACACCTGGAGGGCCGCAGGTTGAGCATTTCTGATATAGCCAAATCTCTTCCTGTGGCGGTACAGGGTTGTTCCTCAGCGTGATGCCCAAAGGCTGGTCCCTATTGATGTGCACCCCCAGAATTTCTGCAGCTTCTCTCAAAATTCGGACCAGCCTGGAAGCTCCCTCCTTTGTTTGTTAATATCCCTATGCTGCATAGGGGGGAAGAAGCCGCTACTGCAGGGGTTGCCCGGCATATCTGACCGGAGAGCTTCACTGGTCAATCCTGTGCCAACCAGATGTCTTTTTTCATAACCTAGTGACGTGCCATCGAGGTCATTGATGTGACAACCCCTTGAATGTGTTTTCAAATGGCAGTAGTCATTTACCTATATGATGGGCAACTAAAATACATTTCTGGATATGGCGCTAGTTACTTTCTTGCTGGTATGCCACTCGGCGAACTCCCTAGGTGATCGCTCAGTACCGAGATCACTTTGTTAGATACTCTGGTTTTTATTAGGGCTGGATTTCTTGGTTGGACCCTCTCATATTATAATGCGGACTTTCTAAGAAACTTGTCCCAGCACATTTTAAATATCTTCATTATTCGGACCTTGAGAACCGCCTGGGCGTTTGTTCCTCCGTCCATCTCCTCCCCTTTTATTTTATTTAGTTTGCTTCTGTGTCCGATAGGCTCTGGCTAGGTTATTTGTCAAATGGTTGTATACTTACAGCAGTGCGGTATTTCCATAAACTTCATACAACTTTTAGTTTTATTTAAAAGAGAATACTAAAATAGAAAGTGTGCATAATAAAAAAAATCCAGCATATTATTCCCTAATCTCCAACTTTACTTTAATCCCATTTCTCTACTATTGCAATTAAAACTGAAATATGCAAAGAAATGTTCAGTGTGGCCCAGGAGATCAGCCATGCCTCTCCTCCTCCTCCTCCTCCTCACTGTTCTGTGTCTGGCTGTAAGACAGCTGGCTGCAGCATGAGCCTCCCTCTCTGCCCAGTCTGCAGTAGGACAATAAGATTGTTAAAGGGGTTGTTCTGGCCTTACTAGGCGATGGCCTATACATAGGATAGGCAATCACTGGCTGATGAGCAGGGGTCCGACACCCCGCACCCAAGACGAGAGTGTTTTGGTGTAGCTCTGTTGCCGGAAGTTGGCACTGGAACTGCGCAGCTCCGTCAGCCATGTAGTGGACAGCACTTTTAGTGCAGCGCTGCTCCCATTGACTTCACTTAGTAAAGCCCAGGCAACCCCTTTGCTAGTCCCAGACTCCTCGGCTCTTCCGCAGCAGAGGAACGGAACAGATCGGCAGGAGATTAACCCCTGCGATTTCTGCAAGACTTTCTGTTTCAGAACCTTGCAGAAATTCCTGCAGACTGACAAACCGTGAGGCCAAGATCATCTCCTGTTTATTTGCCGCAGTCTTTCATGCTCCTTTAAATCACTGACTCTTGATTGTGCTACTTCCAGGTCATCGACGTTCAGAAAAGTTACGTGAACCTAACTGCAACCAAGGTGGAGATTTTCATGAAAAAGGCTGAGCCTATGACCTGGGCCCGGCTAGATCTACCTCGACCCGTCCCCCCAAAGCTGCCACAGGAGAACAGCCCGGAGGCCCAAGAATGACCGCGCAGGAAGCAAAGACTTGTGTTCCACTTGGGGCTCATGCACCCGACACAGTCCATATGTTGGCTGCATCCCCTGGGCCGACCGCGGCTCCTCTGACCCAAACTCACTGCATCACAGTAATTGATGATACAGTCAGGGGCTATTGTACTGTGCTCACATCATCGTGTCGGTGCACAGCAGTAGCTCCTTGCTATAAAGTACTCTGATACAGTCAGTTCAGGGCATGGGAGCCGCAGCCGGTCCGGGAGAGGTGGCCGGCACACGGACTGTGCTTACAGGGTCAATCATGGTCGTGTGCATGAGTCCTAGTCATAGCATTTCGGTTTTCTTTATTACCCAAGTCGGTCTGACATTCCATTCACTTGTACATGACAATGGCCCATGACCAAAAAGACGACACGCAGGGGGTAGATTCATGTGCAACGGTGGCGTAGATCAGCCTCTCCTAGCTGCCGATCAGGTTTTGCAGCTTGGTAGATTGCTATGGACAAGTGCTCGTCTTTTCATTTGCACCGTTTTTATTGAAGGTGTTTTTCCGAGATTTTTATACTGATGACCTACCCTCTGGATAGGTCATCAGTATCTGATCGGTGGGGGTCCGATGCCTGGGAACCCCACCAATAAGCTGTTTAAAAAGGCACCTGCTCTCCTTTGAGCGCTGCAGCCTTCTCACATCTTTCCCTAGGCCAGTGAGGACACATTCATCAGTCACATGGCCTATGCACCGCTCAGTCACATTCAAGTGAATGGGGCTGAGCGCAATACCAAGCACAGCCACTATGCAATGTGCGGCGCTCACAGGAGCTCCGCTGCCTTGTCAAACAATCGATGGATGGGGGTCCCGGGTCATCAGTATAAAAATCTCGGGGAAAATCCTTTCAACTCTTAAATTTATTTTTATTTATTTTTTGATCATTGGTGCTAGGGATGAGCGAATCAACTTCGGAGGAAACATTCAAAGTTGATTTGCATAAAACTTCGTTCTAATGCTGTTTAGAGCAGGAGCTCCGTACAGTATTAGAATGTATTGGCTCCGCTGAGCCGACGTTATTGCTTCGCGAAGTGTCGCGAGACTTCACGTAATAACTTCATTAATTTGTATTGTAAAAAAACCTTTCCCGAACTCTGGTTCAGTTCCAAGGTACCATTTGGAACTGAACCAGAGTTCGGGAATTTTTTTTACAGTACAAATTAATTTATGAAGTTAATACGCGAAACATCGCAAAGCAATAACTTTGGCTCATCGGAGCCAATACATTCTAAGGCCCCATTCACACGTCCGCAATTCTGTTCCGCATTTTGCGGAACGAAATTGCGGACCCATTTATTCCTATGGGGACACTATGCCCCGCCCAGATCCGGAATTGCGGATCCGTACTTCCGTTCCGCAAAAAAATAGAACATTTCCTATTCTTGTCCGCAATTGCGGACAAGAAAAGGCATTTTCTATGAGAGTGCCGGCGATGTGCGGTCCGCAAAATGCTGAACATACATTGCCGGTGTCCGTGTTTTGCGGATCCGCAAAACACACATGGACGTGTGAATGGGGCCTAATACTGTACGGAGCTCCTGCTCTAAATAGTATTAGAACGAAGTTTTATGCGAATCGACTTCAGATGTTTCATCCGAAGTCGTTTCGATCATCCCTAATTGATGCCACCTTCGTCCATGGGCTGTGCCCAGTATTGCACTTTTTTTTTTTTTTGCAAAATTGATAATTCCTGCCTCCAATCTTTTGATGCAGTCCAGCCTTGGACAATGTGTAAAAATCTGTATTTTCAGTCGTCACTTAATATATTGTAATTTTTTATATATTATGCTGTATATTGCCTTTTCATCCATAAGATGGCATCAGACCCACCTACTACTGTAACCCTTTTACCAGATCGTTAAATGAAATCTTCCCTTTTCCAAGTAAATACACTGGTAATCCATGAATCGTGTAGCACTGGGCCCTCCGAATTCTGCCTGACACGTCATTGTAGCCTCAGAGACAGTAACTGGTTAAAGGGGATCTGGTTTCTCTCCTGACATTGTTAATGGGTATTCCCTATAAACTAACAAATCTGGAGCATCTTTTCTTAGACCTGTGCATTGCACCATTCCTCTGTTATTCCTAGTGGAAATATATGGGCGTTACCATTCGTCTTGTCAGTATGGTGGGTCCCTGCACATCACGGCGTTGTTTACGGTGATCAGACGGTGTCAGCGTGTAGTCATAATGGCAATGGTCACACCCAGTTGTCAGTTTAGGCTACATGCACACGACCGACAGTTGTTTTTTGCTGTCCGCAAATCGGGATCCGCACAAAAAAACTGATGGGCCATCAGTTTTTGTTTGGAGGATTCCTTTGTTTTCACAGATCCCTTGTAATAAATGCCTATCCTCGTCCGCAAATGAGAAAAAAGTAGGACATGCACTATTTTTTTTTTGCTGAATGGAAACAGACGAGGAACACAAACGGATGAAGTGTCACCATTTTTTTGCTGACCCATTGAAATGAATGGGTTCCTGTCTGCAAAAAAAACCTGAAACGGAAAAACAATGTCGTGTGCATGTAGCCTTATTCATAAATTTTTGCAGGAGGAATAACAGAGGGACAGCAAATTGTAGAGTTGTAAGAAAAAAAAATCCCAGTTATTTTATGGAGAATGTGAATATTTACTAGGACAGATCCCCTTTAAGGCTGGGAACACACCTAAGCGTTTCTGAATCGCGTGTATGACGCGCGTTTTACGATGCGCGTATTTGTAACTAAGAAACGCGTGTCATACGCGCGATTCAGTGATTTTCCCCTATGGCAACATTGTCCATAGGCGCGTTAAAACACCCCAAAGAAGCTCATGTACTTGTTTGGGCGTTGGGCGTTTTACAGCGCGTTCAAACGCGCTGTAAAACGCCCAAATGTGAACCATGCCCATAGGGATGCATGGCTTTACACATGTTGAGCAAACGCGCTGAAAAACGCTCAGGTGTGTTCCCAGGGTAAGTGATGTAATATGAATGTCATGTAGCTGTGCACTCCCAGCTCATTGCAGGCAGGGCTATCCGCCTCAGCTTGTGGTATGTCCCAAACCTATGTAGCCCCAGCCTTAAAGGGGTTCTCCAGGAATAAAAAAAAAAATGAAAATACTTAAATATTATGAAAGAATAAATATATTCACAAATACCTTTCATTACTTAGAATGGCTTGTTTTATCTAGGGAGCAATCATTAGGAGAAATAAAATGGCCGCCGTCCTATTAGTACACACAAAACCTGTCCTAATCACACAGGAGGACAAGTTAGGCTACGTTCACACAACGACAATTGTCGCGCGACAAATAGGGCACAACTTCACTGCAACATTTGACGCGCGACAAAAAGTCGCACTATTGTCGCGCGACAATTTTTATAATGGGAGTCTATGGTGTCGCATTGCGACATGCTACGACACGACAGTTGCAGAAAAACCCATCCGGGATGGATTTTTTCCAACTGTCGTGTCGCAGTCGCAGCATGTCGCAATGCGACACCATAGACTCCCATTATAAAAATTGTCGCGCGACAATAGTGCGACTTTGTCGCGCGACAATCGTCGTCGTGTGA
Source organism: Bufotes viridis (assembly GCA_033119425.1). Classification (NCBI taxonomy): domain Eukaryota; kingdom Metazoa; phylum Chordata; class Amphibia; order Anura; family Bufonidae; genus Bufotes; species Bufotes viridis. The sequence continues at coordinate 485,791,373 of CM065591.1, forward strand.
ACGTAGCCTAACTTCACCACAATGAGCCATAGAGCTGCCTTATCCTCTGCTCTGCTTGTCAGGAATCATGATCCTGAATACAAGTGAATCTCTGTGGGAATGGATATGATGAGGAGACATGAAGTACAGAGAGAAGGTGGGGATGTGGCTGATGAGCAGCAGCTCTTTATGCAGTCTCCATTACCACAGTCTGTCCTGTCCGTCCTCTCTGTGCTTCATGTCTTCTCAGAGATTCAGCTAAAGTTCTTATCATTTGTATTCAGGATCATAATCCCTGACAAGCAGAGCAGAGAGAAGGATGAGGCAGCGCTTTACCTCAGTGTTGTAAAGTAACTTGTTCTCGTGTGATCAGGGCATTTTTTTTTGTGAACTAATAGGACGGCGGCCATTTTGTTTCCCCTGATGATTGCTCCCCAGATAAAACGAGCCATTATAAATAATGAAAGGTATTTGAGGATATATTTATAATAAAGTAATATTTAAGTATTTTTATTTTCTTAATTCCTGGCGAACCCCTTCTAAAGGACACTTCTGTCAGAAAGGGGGTTTTCATTAAACTCAATATTCATAGAAATTTGACTGTTTCTCTTTATTTCGGCAGTACTGTGCCATTGGAAATTAAATGCAGAATATTCTCCTGTAGCAGAAGTAGAACAGAAATAAGACTATATATTAAAAAATCCCTTGTCAGTTTACTACTGAAGGGTAATCATCTCGATAATAGTTCATGTAGGATTGGGATGACAGGTCCATTGTTCTCTTGAAAAGCCAAGATAAACATGTCCATAGAAGATAATTGCAATGATTAGTGTAGTGTCTCGCCACAGGGATGTTCTGACTGGGGGTTAAAGGGGTTTTGCGGGATTTTAACCACTTCACATCCGCCCAAAGGATATAAATGTCCTATGGGTGGATGTTTAACTCTGAATGGACGTTCTGGAATGTCCATTCAGAGATCACAGCTACACGCTAAACGATGCGCTTCCGGTGGTCATGTGACGGCCGGGCGAGTGCAGGAGCTGACGGGTCTTCCGTAGACCACGATCAGCCCTGCACTGAGGCTGGACAGCGCTGTATTATGCTGTACAGCCTCACTGGGGAGTGTATTTCCAAATATCGCCAAGGGGTCTTGTATGGCCTTATGGAGGACACAAAGTGTAAAATAAAAAAGTGTTTTATAAAATAAAATAAAATTCACGTGTAAAAAAAATATATTAAATGCCCCAATTAAGTAATTTTAAAAAATATTAAAAATATGAAAAAATAAATAAAATGGACATATTTGGTATTGTCATGACGGCTGGCTCTATAAATATATCACATGATCCATCCTGTCCGATAAACACCATAAAAAATGAAAACTGTCAAAAAAGGCCATTTTTGTCACCTTACATCACAAAAAGTGCAACACCAAGTGATCAAAAGGCATATGTCCCACAAAAATGATACCAATAAAACAGTCACCTCATTCCGCAAAAAATTAGACAATTACCTACCTAAGACAATTGCCCTAAAAATAAAATACAGCTCTCAGAACATGGAGACCTTAAAACATAATTTCTCACCCATTTTCCTTGGGGGACACAGGAAACCATGGGTATAGCTCAGCTCCCTAGGAGGCGTGACACTAAGTAGAAACTGTTAAGCCCCTCCTCCAGCAGCTATACCCTCAGCCTGGAGAGAGAGACTTCCAGTTTTTGCTTAGTGTCCAAGGAGGCCCCTGCTCTGCAGGGCTGCTTCTCCTTTTAAGATTTTTATTCTTGATTATTTTTTTTTTATATATATTTTTTTTCCTTTCTTCTAGATCATCGGGGGTAACAGAGGCGCACTAGACCTCCACCCCCTCACCCCAGTCTTCTACGTGGCTACCTGCCTGCCATGTCCCCCTTACTAGTCAGGCAACATCTGCTCCCCCCCTCCCTTCTCCTCCTGGCAGAAGGTGTATCTCACTTTGACCTCAGGTTGGCCCTGCGATTACAGAGCTTGCAGGGCCTAGAAACCTGTGCCTTGCTGCCCTGACACCCCCCCCCCCCCCCGACCTAAAGGTGCTGGCCGCCATTTTCCCTGGCACGGCTGGGCCCCCCCCAGGTGACTACTTGCTGGGCACTGTTTCAGGGGTATTGGGCACAGGGCTTTGCAGACGGGTCAATCTGGTTACCGGTGCTTCGTCCGGGCTCCGTTCCGGAAAACCTCCAGGCCCCGGCCGGGTGCCGCAAAAATTTAGGCCCCGCCTTCGCGGCCTCATAGGCCGCATGTTTGGTCCTCCTCCTCGCTGCAAATCTCGGCTGGTGGTTTGCGGGGTGAGCACCCACGGCTGGTATGTGCGGGCCTCAATAACTTCCACCCGGCCGGGTGCTGCGAATTTAGGCCCCGGCTTTGCGGCCCTGCTGCCGCGACTCCGGCCCCCTTTTCAGGCCTTTCTCTCTCTTCACAGGGGTCTCTTCCGGCCCGCGCGGCCGTCCTGTACCTCCGGTCCTCCAGGCCCCAGCCCGACCGCCGGTACCTCCGGTCGGCCGATCACCAATGAGTTAGGCCCCGGCTTTGCGGCCTACTAGGCCGCACCATCCTAGCCCTAGTAGAGGGAGCGGACGGGACCTCCTTCGGGTGCAAATTTTTTCCCGTCTGGAGGTCCCTCCTCCCCCAAGGAATCGCAACTCCGCTCCCAGGCCGGATCCCGGTTAACTCTTCCGCTGAGGCTGGTTCCACACAGGGGCCTGTATGGTGCTTTATATATAAATATTACATATCAACATCAGCTGGCTGCGCTGACGCTGCAGCCTGTTCGCATTGGTACTGGGCGTCTATGGTTGTTCCGGCTGCGCCAGGCGTATGTCCCCGGTATATGACCCGTTCCCATTTACGGTACTGGCCATGTGCATGACCCACTGCACCCCCTCTCTGTGTGCTGGCCATGTGCATGATCCCCTTCCACAGGGAGGCGGTGTCCTGCCTCCGTGTGCCATGTGCATGACCCCCTTCCATAGGCGGAACACTGCACTTCCCTGGCGGCTGCGTGCTGGCCATGTGCATGACCCCCTTCCATAGGCGGAACACTGCACTTCCCTGGCTGCGTGCTGGCCATGTGCATGACCCCCTTCCATAGGCGGAACTCTGCACTCCCTGACTGCATGCTACCATGTGCTTGACCCCCCCTCCGTAGGCGGAATACTGCACTCCCACCGGATACGGTGCTGGCCATGGGCAGGTCCCCCCTTCCATAGGCGGACGCTGCACTCTTACGCAGGAAATACTGCACTCTCACCTGGATGCGGTGCTGGCCATGTGCACGTCCCCCTTGCTAGGCGGAATTCTGCACTCTCACCTGGATACGGTACTGGCCATGTGCACGTCCCCTTCCATAGGCGGAACTCTGCACTCTCACTTAATGCGGCGCTGGTCTTGTGCATGACCCCCTTCCGAGGCAGTATGCTGCACTCTTATTGGATACGGTGCTGGCCATGTGCGTGACCCCCCTTTTTTAGGCGGTACACTGCACTCTCCCTGGGTACGTTACTTACCATGTGCATGACCCCCTTCCTTAGGTGGAGTTATGCACTCTCTCTGATTACGACACTGGACATATGCATGATCCCATACCTTAGGGGAATTCTGCACTCTCATGGGCCGTTGCCGACCATGTACATGCCTCTCTTCTGGGGCTATATTGCGCTCTCACTGTGTTCGCTGCCGCTCAAATGCAAGCCCCCTTCCATAGGTGGCAATTGCACTCTCACTAGATTCACTGCCGGCCATGTGCACAACCCCCTTCTATGGGGCCATAGTGCGCTCTTAATGGATTCACTGCCGGCCATGTGCAAGCCCCCCTTCCATAGGCGGCAATTGCACTCTTACTGGATTCACTGCCGGCCATGCGCACAACCCCCCTTTCCGTGGGGGCATAGTGCTCTCTCACTGGATTCACTGCCGGCCAGGCTTCCGAGGCTGTTCCTTTCAGTTCTCTCCTCGAGGTGCGTATGTTTGTGGCCTGGGATGGCTCCGGAGTTCTGTGGCGGCCTCGGACTGTCTCCCTTGTCCACGCTTGCGGCACTGGCCGTACGCTCACTTACTGTGTTTATCGTGTCTGTCCTCCCACTTAGGTGACAGTTCGCGTTTTCCGTTGTCGGCGGAGGTCCTCCTGTGCCTTGTCTTCTCGGTCAGTCGACCCCCAGCTTTGCTCCGGGTCCTTACGATTGGTATCTGTAGTGCTTCCGGCACTTACTTCTCTATTCCTTGCCATTTTGGCCCTTCACTGGTAGTCCGTGACTTCTCACTCCCTGTACTGGTAATCCGTTCGCTCGGATCTGGGGTAGTGTTTTTGTGTCCTTAATATTACCTCATCCGTCTCGAGGTTTGTTGTTTTCGGCCTTACCTGCCGTTGGCTCCGCAGCTATTACGACATGGCCTTTAGCCTGTCTTGTCCTGTCCTCTGACGGACCCCTTCGGTTCTTCCGTCCGCTCTTCTGCTCCCCCATCCCTGGCGACCACGGGATGCCGTTGCTCTTGGTCCGATGGGTCCAGCTCTGCCGGACTCTTCCGCCTGTGCTACTGGTCCGCGCCTAATCGCGTTAGTTCTCGCTTCCGGCCGTGCTTCGTGCGGGCTCGGATTTGGAGATCTTACCTGCGATTCTGGGTTAGGCTGGAGCTCCCCCACTCCGCCTTCTCTCCCACTCTGCCTTCTCTCCCCAGGGTAATCTTGTTTCTCCAGTCTGGCCAGGACATGGAACTGGGACTCTGTTCCCTGGAGGGTCAGTGTCGGCGCTATCCTTCCCTTTTCAGCGTCCCCTTAGTCCCTCTGTACCGTCCCCCGGTACCGCCCTGGAAGCTCATTGCTCAGCGCTCCAGTCCTCCCCCTTTGAGTTGCTGCGGAACGTCTCCCTACGCCTTCTGTCCTGCACGGTCATTTTCCTTGTGGCCGTCACCTCCCTCTGGGGGGTGTCCGAGTTGGCAGCGCTTTTGCTGTTCTGAACCTTTCCTGGTGTTCCCCAGGATATGGTAGTTTTTCGACCTCTTCCCTCGTTTCACCCTAAGGTAGTCTCTGCCTTTCAAATGAACGAAGACATCGTCCTCCGTCCTGGTGTCCTGGGGAGGGAACTTCCTTGTATGGATGTTGTCAGGGCTCTGTGCCTTTACCTGGAGGTCACCGGCTCCTTCCGACGCACTGACCCCCTGTTGTGGTTCTGGAGGGTTCGCGCAAATGTTGGCGGCCTCCCAGGTTGCTATCGCCCGCTTTTATCAATTGACTGTTGCTGAGGCTTATCACGCCAAGGGCAGGGTTCCGCCCCTGGCTTTCCTGCTCACTCGACTGGAGCAGTCGGTGCTTCCTGGGCCCAGTGACATTGGGCTTCAGCTGCACAGTTATGCAAGGCGGCGGCCTGGTCTTCCTTGCACACCTTCACCAGTTTTCTACAAGGTGCATACGCATGCGGTGCCGCTGCTTTGGGCTGTCTGGCTTTTGCAGGCGGTGTCTGCCAGAGGCCTATGGGTGTTCGTCAAGAATTGTGGTCCCTCCCTTCTGGGATTGCTCTGGAACGTCCCATGGTTTCCTGTGTCCCCCAAGGAAAATGGGCGAGAAAATGAGACTTTTGTATAACTTACCAGTAAAGTCTCTTTCTCGCTTTTCCTTGGGGGACACAGCACCCACCCTTCATCTGTTTCTTCAGTTATGGGTTGGCCATTTGTTCTGTCCGGTTGGTGGTTATCTTTCACTACTTGGACACGCAACTGGAAGTCTCTCTCTCCAGGCTGAGGGTATAGCTGCTGGAGGAGGGGCTTACAGCTTTCACTTAGTGTCACGCCTCCATAGCTGAGCTATACCCATGGTTTCCTGTGTCCCCCAAGTAAGAGCGAGAAAGAGACTTTACTGGTAAGTTATACAAAAGTCTCGTTTTTTTTGTTTCAAAAATGGTATTATTGTGTTAAAGTAAAATAAATATAAAAAAGTAGACAAATTAGGTATCGCCGCGTCCGTAACAGCGAGCTTTATAAAAATATATCACATGACCCAACCCCTCAGGTGAATGCCGTAAAAAAAAAAATTAGAAACCGTGCCACACAAAAGAAATTTTTTGTCACCTTACATCACAAAAAGAGTAATAGCAGACGATCAAAAAGTCATATGCACCCCAATATAGTGCCAATCAATATAGTGCCAGTCGTCTCATCCCGCAAAAAATGAGCCCCTACATAAGGCAATCGCCGACATAGTAAAAAAAACTATGGCTCTCAGACTATGGAGACACTAAAACATGATTTTTTTTTGTTTAAAAAATGCTGTTATTGTGTAAGACTTAGGCCTCTTGCACACGACAGTATTTTGCGGACCGTATACTGGCCGTTTTTTCAGTTCAGTATACTGACAGTATACTGAACCATTAACTTCAATGGGCACGCAAAAAATACTGAAGTGTCTCCGTATGCCTTACGTTTTTTCCGTTCCGTTTAAATATAGAACATGTCCTATTCTTGTCCGCAAATCACGTTCAGTGGCTCCATTCAAGTCAATGGGTCCGCAAAAAAAACGGAAAGCATACGGAAAGGCATCCGTATGTCTTCCGTATCCGTTCCGTTTTTTTGCGGAACCATCTATTGAAAATTTTAAGACCAGCCCAATTTTTTCTATGTTATTACTGTATACTGTATATGCCATACGGAAAAATGGAACGGAAACGGAAACACAACGGAAGCAAAAAAAACGGATCCGAAAAAAACGGACTGCAAAACACTGAAAAAGCCAAACGGTTGTGTGCAAGAGGCCTTAAGTAAATAAAAAAGTATACATATTATGTATCGTCGCGTCCGTAAGAACCTGCTCTACAAAAATATCACATGACCTCAGATGAACACCGTGAAAAAAAAAAGAAAATTAAGTGTGTCAAAACCTTACATCACAAAAAGTGTAATTACAAGCGATCAAACCGTCATCTTATACTCAAAAAAAAATGAGCCCCTACATAAGTCGCCCAAAAAAGAACAAAAAAACTTGCTTTCAGAATGTGGAGACACAAAGCATTTTTGAAAAAAAAATTTTTTTATTATGTAAAACTGAAACAAACATCCGTCCGTAACAACCTGCTCTCTAAAACTAGCACATAATCTAACCTGTCAGATGAATATTGTAAATAACAAAAAATAAAAACGTTGCCAAAACAGCTATTTTTTGTTACCTTGCCTCACAAAAAGTGTAATAAAAAAAAAGTGTAATATAGAGCAACCAAAAATCATATGTACCCTAAAATAGTACCAAAAAAACTAAAACCACTAAACCACCTTATCCCGAAGTTTTCAAAATGGGTCACTTTTTTGGAGTTTCCACTGTAGGGGTGCATCAGGGGGGTCTTCAAATAGGACATGGTGTCAAAAAACCAGTCCAGCAAAATCTGCCTTCAAAAAACCATATGGCGCTCCTTTCCTTCTGCGCCCTGCCGTGTGGCCATACAGCAGTTTACGACCACATATGGGGTGTTTCTGTAAACTACAGAATCAGGGCAATAAATATTGAGTTTTGTTTGGCTGTTAACCCTTGCTTTGTTAGTGGAAAAAAATTATTAAAATAGAAAATCTGCAAAAAAAAGTGAAATTGTGAAATTTCTGCTTCATTTTCCATGAATTCTTGTGGAACACCTAAAGGGTTAATAATGTTTGTAAAATCAGTTTTGAATACCTTGAGGGGTGTAGGGTGTGGGGTCATTTTTGGGTGGTTTCTATTATGTAAGCCTCACAAAGTGACTTCAGACCTGAACTGGTCCCTAAAAAGTGGGTTTTGGAAATTTTTGTTTTGGAATTTGCTTCTAAACTTCTAAGCCTTGTAACGTCCCCAAAAAATTTAGACAAAAAAAACAAAAGTAGACATATGGGGAATGTAAAGTAATAACTATTTTTGGAGGTATTACTATCTATTATAAAAGTAGAGAAATTGAAATTTGCAATTTATTAAAAAATTTTGGTAAATTTGGTATTTTTTTTATAATCAATCAATTTAACCACTGTTATGAAGTACAAAATATGGCGAGAAAACAATCTCAGAATGGCCTGGATAAGTAAAAGCGTTTTAAAGTTATTACCTTACCACATAAAGTGACACGTCAGATTTGCAAAAAATGGCCTGGCAGGAAGGTGGAAATGGCCCGATGCGAAGTGGTTAATATTGATAGGTCATCAATATCAGATCAGCGGGAATCTAACACCCGGCACCGCCACCGATCAGCTGTTTGAAGAGAAAGCATCGCTCCGTGCCTTCTCGCCCTCAACATTGCAGTGGTGGTCAGGTGTAATTACAGCTAAGCCGTCCCCATTGACTTCTATGGGACGGCTCTGTAGTCTATACTTGAATAGAAAGACGCCATCCCATTGAAGTGAATGGGACGGGTTGCAATTACACCTGACCACTGCTGCGATGTTGACGGTGAGCAGGTAAACAATGAAGGGAAGGCTGCGCTCGCACGGAGTGCAGACTTCTCGTCAACCAGCTGAGCGGCAGATAGGTCATCAATATTAAAATCCCGGAAAACCTGGGGCGTGACCGGAAGTCGTCCGGTGAAGACATACTCTGGCAGAGCTCCGTGCCCAGTAACTCCATCGGGCGGCATCCGACGGCTTACGATCCACAGCCGCCTACATCTTCAAGCCCGGTGTGCTCTGCGGCTACCCAGCTCCCTTTTGAGCCGTCCTGGAGCTTTGTGCGACGTCGGGAGGCCGAGTTCTGGTTGCGGCCTACTTCCTCCCTCAGACCGGGACCTCGAGTGCTGGACGTCCCGCTGGCGGACCCGCCTGTCTGCCGGATCCTACCTCGACACCCTCCTTGGTGACCGGCCGGGACTCTGAGGATCCTAAACAGCCTGGCTTGGAAGGTGGCCAAACCTCCATGCTGTGAGTACACATACTGTACCCCTGAGGCCTAGTGCAGCTAATTACCGCCACAGGCGATCATCCATATTCCACCTGGGGACTCATCCTCTACAATTAATACTGCTGCGCTGCTAATACCTCAAGCACATCAATTGCTTCAAGGCCTAGCCTTCATTTTTATCAGGAACATTCCGCTGTTCTGCCACATACTTTTACTATTTAAAGGGCCCTTGACCCAATTTTTTCTTATCCCTGCTGGACATCCCCAGCCGGATTATACACATTTTCCTTCGTCTTAGAAGATTCTGGAGGCCCTGCCTTAATTTTTTCTGAAGAACTGTCTGGTGTGGTTCCGTCATCTGCACTATCTCTCTCCATAAGGGCCGCTGACCCACTGTTTGTTTAACCGCGTGTGCGGCCCCCGCTCACCCATTATTTAATGCACCCCCAAAGGCTTCCCGGGAGGCGACTTTTATTGCGTCGCATTTTATACGGGCTCTAGATTCAAGCGGTTACTGAAACTTGATAAGGACTGGACAAGGGCTTTCATCACACTGCCCGGCCCTCCTTTGCCCTAGGAAGCCTAGAGACCGCTGTGTCTCGCTACTGCTGATTTTCTATTGTTAAACGGTTGATACCGCTAGTTTCTCTCATGTAACACATTACGTTCAGTGACTCCACTTCTTGTTTCATAGTGAAGCCCGATATACTTCTCTGGTTTTGTTGGCTAACGGACACATGGATAAGTTTGTGGGGAAAAATCCTACCTCTGCAAAGGGACTGCGCTCTTCCTCCCGTAGCCAGACTCCACCCTCTCCAGTACATTCAGCTGAGGATACTACTGCTGACTCTCCCAAAGCAACAGCACAAGCCATTCTGGATCACATGATGCCTACTATTGACAATAGATTGGCGGCCTTCCAGTCCTCGTTAGACTTAATTGTCTCCCAAGTCACTGCCCACAATACTCGTATTTCTGAGGCAGAACAGAGAATCTCTGATCTAGAGGACACAGTCCACGCTTGCAAGGAACAGATGGTCTCTAAAGATGCCCTACTAGCTTCTCTACAATCCAAGGTTGATGACCTAGAAAATCGCTCTCGTCGCAACAACCTTCGTCTTATTGGAGTGCCAGAATCTGTCCGACCCAGCGAATTACTATGGCTCACTTCAGAGTGGCTCCCTCAGACCCTCAAGATAGGATCTGATTCCACCACAGTTCCTGTTGAGCGCGCTCACCGGGTAGGACCCCCACGTGATGGAGACTCCTCTAGGCCGCGGCCTGTCATCTTCAAGCTCCTCAACTACCAGGACAAACTAAAACTCTTGACGGCCTTCCGTCAGGCTTCTTTACTTCAATACGAAAATGCCAAGCTGCTGTTATTCCAGGACTTCTCCTCCTCGGTAGTGGAAAAACGGAGATCCTTCAGCCGAGCTTGCAAGATCCTCATTGATAAATCAGTGCGGTTCTCCCTACAATATCCTGCAACACTTCGGTTCTCATTGGCCGGAAAAGCTTGGGTCTTTGATGACCCCCAAAAAGCAATCGCTTTTCTGAATTCTATTGATCAGGCTTCACCCACGCATTCTATTGCACCCACTTGAACTGTGGAGTCGATCACTATGCCTAAGTCCTATACATATTAGTTAACTATTTGTTCTCTTTACTATTTTACTTCTTTATGGAATACATGTTACCTGTTTTCCTCTGTTGGGTCGCTGCAGTGCTGACTCCGCCGATTTGCGGGCGGCACGACAGCGATCACTTAATGCATATTTGTTATTCTTTTGGGGTTTGTTGTGCGCTTGGCTGTTGGGGGTCTCAAAATTTACTGGGGGAGTTGCCTGCTTGCTGGGACGGGCATCTTACCCAATCCTTATGGCTTTTATATTACTATTACTGGCCACTCTCTGGGATTGGTTAGATGTCCGACTCTAATGTTTTTACAGCGTCCGCTCTCTCCACTTTAAACTGGTGTACATGGAATGTTAACGGCTTAAATACCCCAGTTAAACGGAGGAAAGTGCTTGACCATCTACATAAATTGGGGGCCCATATAGTCTTCTTGCAGGAGACCCACTGGGTTAAAGATAAACACCCTCTCCTGCGTAATCGACGGTTTCCTACTTGTCTGGAGGCCTCCTTTACTAGGAAGATGAGAGGTTTAGCTATATTGTTCAGCTCCCAAATTGCCCATGAGATAATTGACACCATTGAAGACTCGGAGGGCAGGTTCCTTTTGGCCCAGGTTAGGATCGAGGGTACAGTTTACTGTTTGGTCAACATTTATGCTCCTAATGGACCTCGCAAAAAGTTCTTTGCCTCCTTGTTGAATGTATTGTCGGGTTGGGATGCCCGAAACGTCATCATTGGGGGAGATTTTAATGAGGTTCATGATGTTTGCTTAGATAGGTCCCATCAGCGTTCTCCCGCCTCTCACACTAGCTCCAACGCCATTCAGTTCCTGATGGATCATCTGGGATTGATTGATCCTTGGAGACTACTCCACCCTACAGACTTGGACTATACACATTATTCCTCGGTCCATGGTACGCATGCACGACTGGACTACTGGTTGATCCCTCATACCATCCTCTCATCACTTCGGACTGCAAAAATTATGAACATCTATGTTTCTGATCATGCACCTGTACTGTTTGAGCTAGCGTTGAATACCCCAATTCCGTATTCCAGAAAATGGAGATTTCCAGCATATTTGTATAAATCTCAAGAGTTCAAATCTATTCTTTTGGGATTTTGGTATTCATATGCCTCTGATAATGCAGGTCATGTTGACGATATTAATCTCTTTTGGGCTGCCTCTAAGGCTGTCCTTCGTGGCCAAATTATGTCTTATATATGTCATAAAAAGAAGGGCTTAGTTGCTTCACTGATTGCCACCCAATTGGCGCTCACTCACGCCTATAAGGCGTTTAAACTTCACAACACCCCTGACAACAAGACACGGTATTTAGAGGCTAAGATGGCAGCGGAGGCTGTTGCGCATGAGCGTGCTTCCCTTGACATCAATTATCAAAAGAATAAATTTTTTCGTTGGGGGAACAAACCGGGTAGATTGCTCGCCTCCTTAACTAAACCCTTTAGGTCCTCCTCAAAAATCCCTAAATTAAAATCTGAGGCAGGTTCCGTTATTACACATCCCACAGCTATAAGTGATCGTTTTAAGACCTTTTTTGAATCATTATATGCTGCCTCCCCTACCGACATGCCCCAAAACTCACCCTTCCTAGATGAGTCCCTTATCCCAGCTCTGTCTGATGACCATAGATTGTTGTTAAATGGCTCTATTTCACTCGAAGAGGTCCAGGAAACTATCAAATCCCTTAAGCCGTCTAAGGCCCCTGGCCCGGATGGTTTTGGCAGTGAATACTATAAACTACTCAGCCCCTCACTGGCCCCACATTTGCAGTCTCTATTCAATAATATTATTACCACTAATACTATCCCGGATGGCTTTAACGATGCTCTTATTACAGTGATTCCAAAACCTGGTAAGGATCATTTGTTGGCAGAATCCTACCGTCCTATCTCCCTGCTTAATGTTGACTTCAAAATTTTCACCAAAATAATGGCCAATAGATTGCAAAAAATTTTAGCGGAACTTATTCACCCAGCTCAGACGGGATTCATGTTAGGCAGGTCTATCACTTCCAATATCAGGACAGCAGTTGGAGCGATCTCATCCACAAGAGCCGGTCGGCAAATGTCTAATATCTTGGTTAGCTTGGATGCTGACAAAGCTTTTGACCGAGTTTCCTGGTCTTTTTTGCATGAGCTTTTAGAGAAACGGCGGTTTGGACCGGAGTTCTGTACTGCTGTCCGGATGATGTACCTTTCCCCTAAATCAGCAATTTGGGTAAATTCAGTCTGCTCTGACCCCTTTGCAGTGGGTAGAGGAACTAGACAAGGATGTCCCCTTTCCCCTTTATTATTCAATTTGGCCCTAGATCCCCTTATAAGATCACTACACTCTCTCCCCTCATTTGATGGTATCCGCACAGGCGCTTCAGTAACTAAGCTCTTGGCCTTCGCCGATGATATCCTTCTGTTCATCTCCAATCCCCGCCAGGCAATCCCTGATATCATGACTACTATTACGAGATTTAGTGAATCCTCCGGCTTTAAGATTAATTTTCAAAAATCCGAAGCGCTCCCTATATTTAGAACAGCTAGGCATCACGGGGGCAGGGACTTCCCTTTTACTTGGCGTCCGAACGCTATCACTTATCTAGGCATCCAACTTACAGCTGACCCGGCTCACTTGTATAACCAGAATTATAGACCGCTTATTGGTTCCCTGATCAATTTACTTCAATCTTGGCAACACTTCTCTTTATCGTTTTCTGGGAGGTGTCACCTTATTAAAATGGTAGCCTTCCCCAAATTACTCTACCTCATTCAAACCTTGCCTTTCATAATACGCCCCACAGATGTGAAATTGCTTAATAAGTCCTTCAGACAATTCATCTGGAACTCCGCAGTGCGATGTCGTATTAGTTTATCCAAGCTTCAGCAACCAAAATGGTTAGGGGGGTTCAATTTACCTGACGTTGCACTCTATAATCTGGCAGCCATTTTCCGTTATGCTATTGATTGGATTAGGGGTAAGCCCCATTTTGCAAACGTCTCCTTAGAAGGTCAGCTTTTCCCATCTATTTCTTTGTCCGCTTTATTACATTTACCTCCAGATAAATTACCTCCTGATATTAAGAACTTCCCGATACTCTGGCACACAGTGTTGGCCTGGCGCAAAACACTAAAGATAGGTGGGCTGGACGGCTCGCTGACTTGCTTCCAACCCTTTCTGAAGCACCCAAACTTTTTGGAGGGTAAAGCACCCAGAATATATAATACTTTGGCCGCTCAAGGCTGTATATATGTATTTGATTTACTAAACTCCAATTATTCTCCTCTTTCTTTCACGGAAGCCTCACTGAAATTTCCGGCTTTTCTACGTAATCCGTTTTTATTCCTACAGGCCAGGAGCTTCGCCCAACACTGTGTTCACCAGATACCAGAGGACTTACGGACATCTGGCCTTAATGTGTTCATTAAGAACGCTAGGTCCCAGCTCTCCTCTACTAGTCATATTTATAATTTTGTCAGGCCCTCTATTAAGTGGGAAACTGTTAACTCCGGACCTGGCAAATGGCTGTCAGATTTTCCTGACCTAGACGTCAAAACATTATTAGACGCTACACTTAAAATGAACAAACACTCTTCCGTTAGTAGCTATACTGATATGGCACTCTTAATTTTTCACAGAGCTTATATCACTCCTCATATTAAAAATAGGATGACGGGAGATTGTGTGTTTTCTTGCTCCAAATGTAATGTGCTAAACACGGATTTGTTCCATCATCTTTGGGATTGTACCGAAATCAGGGCATTATGGAACCAAGTACAATCTCACATTTCCTCTACTTATGGGATCTCCTTCACTATGACTCCTCAATGGGCTATTTTCAATATGTTAGCGGATGAGGATCACGGGCTAGCTAGAAGTAAAAAAGCTATTCTACACACCTGGGCAGCTGCGACTAGGAAAAGTATACTGCATCTATGGTTAGACCCCAACACCCCTACTATTCCTTTTATATTGACCAAGATACAATTTCTTTTCCAGATGGACTGGATTTTTACTCTATCTGAAAAAGAAAAACTGACCAGGAAATTCTTTGAAAAATGGGCTTTATTTATGCGAACCTTATCTCCACAGGTTAAAACAAAGCTTATCTCACATTTTGAAAATACTACATGGTACTTGTATGAAACTCTCAACGGACGCACGCCTTTAGTGGCTGGTTCTACGCAGTGAGACATACCCGACGGCTATTGTTTGTTGTGATGGCGCACATGTTGGGGGGGAACTGTTTCTTGTTCTTCTTATGTTCCTTCTTGGATATTCGCTCGATGTATCTTAATTCAGCAAGATGCAATGTATTTCTTTGTCTAACTGTTCTTGTATCATTCTGCTTTGCTGCAAAACTTATAAATAAAGTTTTAAAAAAAAAAAATCCCGGAAAACCTCTTTAAGCCAGACTGTCTGCCGTGCTAAAAGTCCAAGCAAAGAGGAAGTTAAAGGGGTTATCCAGGAAAAATTTTTTAGGACCTATCCTCAGGATAGGTCATTAGTATCAGATCTATGGGGTGTGACACTTCCTAGGCCAGTCACATGTCCTAGTTGCTGCATTCAAGTCAATGGGGCTGAGCTGCAGTACCAAGCACTGCCACTATACAATGTATGGCGCTGTGCTTGGAAAGCTGCTGGGAGCTATGTTGAGCACAGTGGCTCCCTTAGGCTTATTGCACACGACCGTATGGTTTTGCGGTCCGAAAAAAAACGGATGACATCCGTGTGCATTCAATTTTTTGCGGAACGGAACATCTGGCCCCTAATAGAACAGTACTATCCTTGTCCGTAATGCGGACAAGAATAGGACAAGTTCTATCTTTTAACGGAACGGAAATACGGAACACAAAAAAACGGCCGTACACTCGCAAAAAAAAAAACGTTCGTGTGCAAGAGGTCTTAAACAGCTGATTGGTGGGGATGCTGAGACTTGGACCCCCACTGATGCCATAATGATGACCTATCCTGATTATGTCATTTTATTTTTTTAACTTGTTTATATAATAGGAAATCATAAAATTTTCTAATGTACATGTATTTAAAATTCTGTATACATACCTTTCTTATATCAGGTGGTAGACCTCCTATATGCAGAGTAGAATGGTTTAGCCCATGTATCAGTCCTGTGTATCTAAGGCCTAACTGAAACAAGGCATCAGTCATGTGACACCCTACACATCATGTAATTTTTCACATTCAGTAAGCAGCAGTGTTACGTGACATACGTGTGCGGGGTCAGCACACAGGACACATTCACGTGTTAAGTAAATAGGACTAGTGGCGGAATCATGATTTTTCTTGTGGGTATAACAGCAGCTACTTTATTGTATTTACATGGCATCCTGTCTGTAGGTGATGTAAAATGGCAGCCAGTCTCTAGGTGATGTCATGTTAATAAAGTTTAGTGTAAAAAAAACTACACAGACATGATGGAGATACTGCAATTAGTAATAGTGGATATACTGTGTACTGTATGTGCAGCCCCTCAATGCACCATTTAAGGGTCACATGACTGACTCCATGTTTAGTCTTAGCCAGCTCTCCTATGAATACATGTTACAGGACTAAAACGGGCCGTATTTTTTCTTTTGATAGAGGCTTCCATATGGATATAATAAAGGTCTGTGAGCAAAATTTTAAATAGATGTGTATTAGAAAAATTTTTAACGTCCTATTCTTTACATGAATAAATAATAATAAAACTGGAATACCTCTTTAAAGAGCCAGTACAGGAGGTACAATACATGATCCAATACACTTTTTTTTTTTTTTTCATGGCAGCGATCCCTCCCCATCCCAGACTTGTGCTGCTGTCAGGAGCTTATCTTCCTGAAAACAGTAGGATTGGACATATTGAAATCCACCAGCTGCCCAGTCCTTCTCTGCCCCTACCAGCTGCCATGATTAGAGAGTCAAAAAGCCCCCTTACATATTAGACGGTGGGCTACATTTATCCATTGTGTATGGCCTGCAATAGTCTGGTGTGTAGGGCATACTGTGCTGGAAAAGTATTGAGCTAGAGTCACAATGTGTTGTCTATAGTTTTACATGGGACTGCAGGTTATCACTATGCCGAAACCAAGCAGCCATAATGTATAACGCTATGGCACTTGACTTAAAGGGTTATTCTGATAAGTTATCCCCTATTCACTGGATAGGGGATAACTGGAAGATCCATATGGGTATGATCACCGGGATACCCACCGCTCTCAAGAAGGGGGTTCAACCCTATGCAGGGCTGCTCCAGCAGTTATCAAATGCATAGGGCAGTGTTTCCCAACCAGTGTGCCTCCAGCTGTTGCAAAACTACAACTCCCAGAATGCCCAGTCAGCCTTTTGCTGTGCGGGCATGCTGGGAGTTGTAGTTTTGCAACAGCTGGAGGCACACTGGTTGGCAAACACTGGCATAGGGGACCAGAATAACCCTTTAAAGTGTTGCAAGGTGCATGGTCTGTGTCTTCTTGAGCTCTGCTACATCTGTAATTTATAAAAACTCTGAAGGTAACTGGGCCATCAGGAATTTCTTCTTAAAGGGCCAGCATTACACAATGGTGCTTCCTTGCCACGGACTCAAAAAGGAAATAATTATTATTTTTTTATATATAGATCAGATGTAAATTATTTTGAATGAAAAGTTAA
Organism: Bufotes viridis; assembly: GCA_033119425.1. Classification (NCBI taxonomy): domain Eukaryota; kingdom Metazoa; phylum Chordata; class Amphibia; order Anura; family Bufonidae; genus Bufotes; species Bufotes viridis. Next base: position 485,808,511 of record CM065591.1, read on the forward strand.
CTCTTGAGACCTGGTCTCGGCAACTGTATAGTGTTCCACCTGTTTGCCGTATGACTGGGTTTGCAGAACCGGTTACATGTACCGGGCCTCTCCGAGCGCTCTGACTGTTTAATAAAAGATGCGATGACTCAAGTCTCGTCAGCGGCACTTTTTATTCTCCATGCCATTTACTGTGTTTCTATGGACTGTTTGGTACCATATTGAGCCAAGATGTAATGCCAGACGCAGCCCATGGACAAGAGTGGCGCTGTTCCTGTAACATCTCTATGTGCGCCTCTCAGCTGGTGTCTGTGAAGATGAAACTGACTAACGTACAGCTGCCAGATTAACGGAGCTCACATCACCGTAGCTTTCCATTCTTCAGATCCATCAGAACAAAAATCTGATCCATTATTTTGAGCATCAGTTATGATCAGTTCCATCAGTGATCAGTTATTTTTGACGGGAAAAATGGTTACTTTCACAATTGCGGCAGCAGGGCCCGGCCGGCTATTCCGGCTGAGAGGCGGCCGGACAAAAACTACAGCATGCTGCGTTTTTTTTTTGTCTGCTCGCCTCTCGGCTTCTTTGCTGTGCTGCGGCTGGACCTCTGGCCCGCCCCCATTATAGTGAATGGGGCCAGGGTGGACTTCCGGCTGGGCTAGCGTTAGCACAGATCCGGCAGGCTGTTCCCCCGCCTGAGCAGCCTGCCGAACCCTCCCGCCGCCAGTGTGAAAGTAGCCAAAACCCTGCATGCACAGAAATAACTCATCTCTGACGGAACTGACACAAGTAACGAGTGATGAGTGAACTGAAGTCGCTTCATTCAAATCTTCGGTTAAAGTGTCCATTCACACGTCCGTAGGTGTTTTGTGGTCCGCAAATTGCAGATTTGCAAAACACGGACACCGATACAGTAGAAAATGCCTTTTCTTGTCCGCAGCGGCGGGCAAGAATAGGACATGCTCTATTTTTTTGGGAACAGAATTGTGGATGCGGACAGCCCACTATGTGCTGAAAATATATGGGTCCGCACCCGTTCCACACAATTGCGGAATGGATGCGGACCATTCATACGGACGTGTGAATGGACCGTAATACTGTACGGAAATTTGACTCCGTATAGTATAAGAATGTATGGGCTCTAATGAGTCGAGGTTGTTTATTCACGAAGTAGCTATATAACTTCGGTAGTTGATATAACTTCGGTAGTTGATTTTTAAAGTGGAAAACCACAAACTTGGCTTTGGTTCCGAGGTACCAGTCGGAACTGAAGCTGAATTCACTTTCAAGTTTTAAAGTGGTTTTCCACTTTAAAAATCAACTACCAAAGTTATTCAACAAAGTCACTTGTGGTTTCGGTGGATCAAACGATCTTCTCTACTGGTGGTCTGTCTGGGCCTTCTAGAGTCTGTCTCCATGTGAGCCCTCACGTAACCACTGCTGCCAACACCTCCTAACAGCTAGGTCAGAACGGCCTAGATGACGGCAACGTCAGACTGAAGATCCTTCGGCCCACCCTCTGTGTAGACCTGACATGCACAACCACTTTTAAAGTCATTTATGCTACAGAATCATTGCACATGCAGGACTACTGATCAATCAGGCTTAATGGGACATCAGGTGGTTATAGGTTCCAAGGTCAGCTCCAAATTAAATGGTCTTCTGTGGTAATAGAATCCAGGCAGTGGGGCTGAGCTACTGAGTGTGTGACCACCACCACCACCACCGGACAAGGAAGGTGGACGTTCTAATAGGGAATTAAAAACACAATGTGGCTTCATAAGTAGAGATGAGTGAAGCGAGCTTCGGATGTTAAATCTGAAGTCGCTTCCTTCATAATTTAGGATTAATACTGTACGGAGATAGGCAACACTCGGAACCAAACCAAAGTTCGGTTTCAAGTTTAAAAGTGGTTTTCCACTTACAAAAAAAAATAACCAAAGTTTCACGAATAACTTACTTCGGGTCATCGCAGCCCACACATTCTAATACTGTAGGGAGACGAATCTCCGTACAGTAATAATTCAAATTTATGAACAAAGCGACTTCAGATGTAAAATCCGAACCTGTCTTCACTCATCTCTAGTCATAAGTATACAACAGCAGTATCTTCGCACAGGAGCATTTTTTTAATGTTTTAGATTTGTATAATGGGCAGCATGGTGGCTCAGTGGTTAGCACTGCCTTACAGAGCAGGGGTCCTAGGTTCACGCTTGTCCTCGGACAACATCTGCATTAAGTTTGTATGTTCTTCTCCGGGTACTTCTGTTCTCCCCACCCCCTCACTTGAAAGACATACTGATCGGGAACTTAGGGCTCATGCAAACAAACGTATTTTCTTTCCGTTTCTGTTCCTTTTTTTTTTTTGGGGGGACCGTATGCAGAACCATTCATTTCAATGGGTCCACGAAAAAAAACAGAAGTTACTCCGTATGCATTTTGTTTCTGTATTTCCATTCTGCAAAAAATAAAACATGTCCTATTATTGTCCGCATTACGGACAAGGATAGGACTGTTATATTAGGGGCCAGCTGTTCCGTTCCGCAAAATACGGAATGCGCATCATCTGTATTTTTTGCGGACCGCAAAATACATAGTCGTGTGCATGAGCCCTTCAGCTGTAATCTCCACGGGGGACAGCAAGTGATGAATATTTTGGCGTTATATAATATAATATAAAAAATACATGCCTGATCTAAGAGAAAGGGTGAGCAAAGAAAAACAATAATACAAAAAAATAAAATGTAGAATTTTTTTTTCTATTAATAAACCAAATAGAAAACTTTGGTCTCTAGTGGTTCTAGTACAGACTTACAGACAGTTCTGTTTGATGAAAATGTATTTTTTTATTTTTTCTTAAAGAACATAAGTCATGATCAACTCTTTGTGAACAGTAGAGTATATCAGATGTAGTGCAGCCAGAGATGTGTTTTGCATATTGTTGGTCGTCATATGTCTTGCTAAATGTATTCCAATTCCTTGCAGGCTTTATTAGTGGGCATGCTCTTCCTTTGGGCATGCTCTTCAGTGTAGTTTCCCACTGCTCATACATCCCTTTCTCTCCATACGTTTTTACCACCCTGCAATCTCACAGAAACAAAGAGATAGAGAGATGCTGCAGCTGCATCCCCTCCTCTCCCTCATCTTCTATGTACTCTGTTAGGCCTCAAGCACACAACCGTATTTTATATTCGAGTTTGATCACCAGTTTTTGTGAAACGCACACTGACCCATTCATTTCTAGGGGTATTCTTGTCCGTATTGTGTAATGGGAGTAAGAAAAATGTGGATGGCACATGGAAGGTGTCCATATTTTATGGATCCGTCGTTTGCAGACTGCAATAAGAACACGGTTGTGTGCATGATGCCTTAACTCTAATGTAGGTATGCCCAACCTGCAGCCCTCCAGCTGTTTGAAAACTACAACTCCCAACATGCCCTGATAGCTGTAGGCTGTCCAGGCATGATGGAAGTTGTAGTTTTACAGCAGCAGGTTGGGCATCCCTGGATTTTGGGGAGGACTAAAGAGGGCTTCTGAACATGTGCCTGCAAGAACTAACAACAAAAGTACAGACTTTTTAATGGGAATCTGTAAGCAGTTTTTGCCATCATGCTAAACTGCTGACAGCCCTAGTTTGGGGCTGGGGAAAGCGGTACAAACATACCTTTTGTGAAGTTTTTATTATCAGGAGTAGTGTGAATATGAAGTTTTATAAAGCGCTGTCTGCACTGAATTGCATTACCGCTCCAGCTCCGAGTGACAGCTGTAGCATCGCACCAGGAGACCACTATATCTGTCCCTGAACAAAGGTGAGGGGTTGTGAAGTAACTCAATGCATAGAGCACTTAACAATGAAGCACTGCCCTGGGCACTTGCAGGAGCTGAATCTGGCTGGAAAATAAAATTCATATTCACACTACTCCTGATGGTGAAACCTCCATATAAGGTATGTTTGTACTGCTCACCCCACCCTCTTACTAGTCCTGTCAGCAGTTTAGCGTGGTCAAAACTGCTGACAGACTCCCTTTAAACGTGTTTTTTGAATTTATGTCTAAATTGATGTTAAAAAGAAGGAGCGACTTACACAAGAATTCTGGCGCATCAACAATAGTAAATGTGTCCCACTGTGCGAAGTTCACATTCTCTTACTGACTACTATCAAATGTGGCCAGTCACAAGAACGGGGGTCCATTTTCCTCTATTTGAATGGAGAGAGGGTAGAGTGCTCACCACTGTTCCATTCAAACTTTAGGACGCTGTATTCTGTTATCTCCAGCAATCCCACAGACTTTGAATGGTGTGGCGTATTCCCATCACAGACAACGGGGGCATATCGCTAGGATCTCACCTCTAGGACCCACACCGAGAACAGAGCGGGGAAGGTGGTGGGGGGCACCCTGCACATGCGCAGCCACCCTCCATTTATTTCTATGAGGCCGCCGAAAATAGCCGATCGCTGGCTCAGCTATTTCCGTCGGCCCCATAGAAATGAATGGGAGCGGTGGCTGTGCAAACTCGGTGCGCTCCCATTTACTTGTATGGGGAGAGCGCTCTGCATTGGCTGCGAGAGCCGGGCTCCTCCAGCCACCGCTCTCCTAGCTCCGTTCTTGGCGTAGGTGGGGGTTCCAAAGGTGGGACCTGCACCTATTAGACTATGCGGGCATATCCTAGCAATATGCCCCCATTGTCTGGGATGGGAATACCCCTTTAATCATCGCTCCATTTAAACAAGACAAGGATCTGATGACTGATGGTTTTCTCTGGTGGTCCATTGGATGGGGGTAACATCTTGTTACCGGAATACCCCTTTAACTAACAGATGGCGCTGTTATCTACCTGGTAATAAGACAGCGGTTGACCGTATCCGTTTTGCAGTATGCAAACCTCGAATCCGCAAAACACATATACAGGTCGTGTGCGTCCCGTACCTTTCTGTTCCGCACGCCCAGCGCTCGTGTAAAAATGCATAATGGGCAAGAATAGGCCATGCACTATCTTTTTTGCGGGATGGCAGAACAGACGTGCAGATGCGGCCGGCACACTGTGTGCTGTCCACATTTTTTGAGACCCCACTGAAATGAATGGGTCCGCATCCGATTTGCAAAAAAATGCAGATCGGATGTGGACCAAAAACACGGTTGTGTACATGAGGCCTTATACTGTATAATGTCCCTGCCCCTAATATGTACCCGTAAAATGGGTCTTACAAAAAACATGTTTTTGAAGGATTAAAATGATTCAAGTATGGGTGCGGTACAGTCTTCACTCGTGTATTTACTGAATATATAACCTTCATTTTAAGTAAAGTGTGAATAATTACACAAACTAAAGGGGTTGTCCGGGTTCAGAGCTGAACCCAGACATACCCATAATTTCACCCCGGCAGCCCCCCTGGCTCCAATGCTCTTCCTTGCCCTGCACTGGATCACGCAAGGCAAGGGCTCTTTTATTTACAATAACACACTGCCGGGCAGAAGCTTCCGCCCGGCAGTGTGTTCGGTGACGTCACCGGCTCTCATGGGCAGGCTTTAGCGCTGCCCTAGCTGCTTTACAGGCTAGGGCAGCGCTAAAGCCCGCCCATCGGTGCCGGTGAAGTCATCGGGCTCACTGGCAGCCCCATGGAGAGCCCGGTTCGTCACCGGAACTCCAGAAAATGCCTTTGCCCTGCGCGATTTAGCCCAGGGCAAAGGAGAGCATCGGAGCATAAACTGCTCCGATGCTCCTGTCAGGGGGGCTGCCGGGGTGAAAATGGAGGTATGTCCGGGTTCAAACACCTATAAACGGCAACTCCATTAGCCGTGGATATTATCAGCGATGATGCTGTAACTACTTCCACGTTGAATGATGAAGATGTGCGTGAAAGTTTAAAAAAAAGAAATCCTCTGTCTGCCTCTGCCACCATGCTATAGGACAGAGCATAGATTCCAATGTCCCGTTAATGTGGCAGGAGCTTTCTCCTGTGCTCATGGTCGCCCCCTGCTGAGTCATGCATTTTGTATGAACCGATCCGGGCAAAGTTCTGGATGTCTTCCTGTAATACTGCCCCCTATGGACAAGAATAAAGTACTATAATACTGCCCGTACAGACAAGAATATGGATCTAGATCTCAATGGATTTTCCACAATTTACACGGTTCAATTCTGGGAAATGGTCTTTGACAACCAATATGAATTCTTGTCCAGCTTGGCGTGGGTCAGTTGTCAAGATTAGGGTTGAGCGAATCGACTTTGTTCCAATACTGTACGGAGCAGGAGCTCTGTACAGTATTAGAATGTATTGGCTCCGGTGAGCCGAAGTTATTACTTCGGAGTCTCGCGAGACTTTGCGTAATAACTTCAGAAATTAATTTCTACTGTAAAAAAAAAAATTCCCGAACTCGGGTTTGGTTCCAAAGTAATAACTTCGGCTCATCGGAGCCAATACATTCTAATATTGTACAGAGAGCTCGCTCCGTACAGTATTGGAACAAAGTTTTATGCGAATCAAATCAACTTCCGATGTTTCATCTCTAGTCAAGATCTATGTGACTGTAAGAGATGTATACGCCAGGAGGATGCAGCCGTTGGATTTATTGAACCTGTGCCCGTAGATAAGCGCAGAACGCACTTCACGCTAAACTTCTCTCAAGGTCTCTGCCGCCGCCTGTATGGTAAATGTTGCAATGGCGATCTGTCTCTTTACGTCTTCCCAGGCCGCTCTCTGATCTTCCTTGTTTTCGATGTCAAATAACGCATCAAAAATACCAGGAAATGATTCTCCGGCATATTTGTTATGGCTGCTTGGTGCAAAGATGATGTGTCTGTAAAAAAAATAATAATAAAGAGTTTCTTAAAGAGTCCCATAATCCAGATCATGCAATAACTGAAAATTTATGTTGGCTTCCATAGAGACAGAGTTTATGGTTGTTAAGGGGCCCATGGCCAGCTCTGCACTGCCTCTCATGCTTCCAGGCACACAAATACTGGGATTACCTGCGGCTGCCACTAGGGGGGGCTTGCATTTGAATTTATACAGCTACTTGTCACGAACCAGCGGGTGTGAACCCACTGTGCCACGTGCCCTACCTCCTCTAAGGGCGTTGTCTAAGGTGGGGATAGACTTTCCTGAGGGGAAAAGCAGGTCGCTACCTCTTGAGGAGGATAGGCACACGAGGCAACTGGTCCAGGTGGACCAGGAAGTACCTTAGAAAGGTACAAGAGGTGCAGGACCAAAGGATTAGGCAGAAGTGTGGTCAGACAGGCAAAAGGTCAAGGAAGGTCAGGCAATCTGGGTCGGCAACAGAAGAGTCAAAGCAAGCAAGTAGGGATACAACAGGTAGCAGAGTCAAGGAATACAGATACGAGTCATGAACACAAGTGGAAAACAGGAACCTTAGCAGGACACAAGGACCTTGACACTGAGGCATCTGGGAAGAGGGCTGAGCCACTTATATATGCACAGGAGGGCTAGGATTGGTCAGCGAGGTCACATGACCTAACCCATAAAGCCCAGGAAGTGACGCGTGCTGGCCCTTTAGGAAGTGCTGCAGGAAACTAGCAGCAAGCATGCTGTGGCCAGGGCTGAGAGCAAACTGTGGAACGGATCCCGGAACAACAGCACCAACACAGACAGAGCCTAGGACTGCAGCGGTGAAAGGGAAGCACCAGCCACAGATTACAGGGCCCGGAACCATAGTGGTAAGCAGGGGAACAGCAGCGCACAGGAGCCGCTGTTACACTACTGTTGAATTTGGCAGCTGGGAAATTCTCTATGCAGTGAGCTCCCTCTAGTGGCAGCAGCAGGCAGAGATTTTGTACATTTGCTGAATTCAATAGTAGCTGTATAAATTAATATACAGTGAGCTCCCCCTAGTGGCAGCAGCAGGCAGACATTTTTACAGCTGCTTAATTGAATAGGAGCTGTAAATATCCATATGCTGTGAGCAAAAGCTTTATCATTTCACCCCAGGGCTGTAAAGGGAAGCAGGTAATTTGAAGTTTAATATATGGAAAACGGAGCTTCAGATCTTATAAAATATGTTGCAAAATAAAAGTGGATAATAATTTAAATGAAATATCATTGTATGTTGAGTAAAGGTCCTATTGGAAAAGTGGGGCCTATTCTGAGGGGGTCTGGAAATGTGTGTACGCCCCTGGCACAGAGTCACCCATGACAGCTCAGAGCACAGAAATGAAATTGTCACTACCCTTTTGCAAGACAGCAGTGAAAGGGAAGGTACAAAGTAGGTTCTCAACCAGATATTCTCAGACCTTTCACACAAGGTCCTCTCCTGCCCAACCTGAATGAACCCAGGCATTGTCTAATCTTCCCACTGGCAGAGCAGCTACACAACAGGGTGGTAGTGTGTTGTAGAGGAGCATTGCTCTCCACCATCAGCTTGTTGGGGTTCGCTCCACTATTTGGGAATAGCAGTTCCAGATGATGTAGGAGACCATCTAGTCTAAGATGTATCAGAGTGTAGTATTCATACTGGATAGCGTTGGGCATATGGACAAATTACAGTGGGTTTCTGAGATTTTTTTTACTGATGACCTATCTAGTGGATAGTATCCAAATAAAGAATGGTGGCAGCATCTCCAATCCAAAAAGGTTTCTTCACACAGGGTCCATAAGACAGTACACAAGGTGAAATAAAGTGCGACGTTTCGGCTACATGGTAGCCTTTCTCAAGCTATCCTCTGGATAGGTCATCAGTAACCGATCGGTGGGTGGCTGACACCTGGGACCCCTGCCGATCAGCTGCTTGAGAAGGCACCGGCGCTCCTGTGAGCACCACGGGCTTCTCTCAGCTTTTCCTAGGCCAGTGACGACACATCAACAGTCACGAGGCCTAGGAGCAGTTCAGCCGCATACAAGTGAATGGGGCTGAGCTGCGATACCAGGCTCAGCCTCTATACAATGGACATCGCTGTGCTTGGTAAGCTGCGAGAAGGCCGTGGCGATCACAGGACCCTGTACCTTCTCAAACAACTAATCGGCGGGGGTACCGGGTGGTGGTTACAGAGGATAGGTCATCAGTATAAAAATCTCGGAAAACAATCCCCATTGAAACCAATTTGTCGACTACGTAATGCATGGACATGCCAGGTCCTCCAGAGTAAGTAAAAATTCTTAAATAGAGTACATTAAAACTTCTTTGAGATAACCACCAAAAGTCGAATTGACAAATGGTCTTCTGGAGGAATGGTCCTCTCAAAGATAAGGCCAATGTGCATATAAAGGAATTAAAAGCGAGTCAAAGAAAATCGGATCTAGGTAAAGAGGAGCTCTTGTCCAAGAAGGCATGTTTTGGAGAGGTTTCAATATTTGAAAATGGCTTCTTAAAACCAGGCACCACCTTAACGCTATGAACACAACGAAACCCTGGCCAACATCTGATTTCTGTCACCTCTTATTCTGAGAGCTTCGTTGTATTGTGTTCTAAAGATTGTGAACAAGTTGATTATCTTCTACTGAACAGATGCCAATAGAAATAATACAATTCACCATTTTGCTGACCATACCTGTAAAAGGGTCTTCCTGGGAGACCTAGAGGATCTATAAATGCTCTTTCTGTGAACATCAGTTGGTCATTTAGGATGCGAACAGCCAGTGAACTAGAGGAAGACAATATCATTTAGTAGCAGATAATTACAGCGGATGTAACTTTTTCCAGATGTATGATTGCATGTGCATCTCCGGTGGGACGTGAAGGATCTGTCAGGGTATTGCCTGTCCTACGGAAGGTGCCACTAAATTAGTTGAGTACAATTTTGCAAGCCTCAAGTCAATATGACGCTGATATACAGTGTAATCAAAGTACAGGGAAAGATGAATTCTAAGGTCAAGTCTCACTGGCGAGTCCTCCACAGGTCACCTCCAGCCTCTCCAAGAACATTATTACACCTTATGGAGGGGTTAGAGGGGCTTTTCAGTTGAACAGTGTAAAGACATGACAATGATATATGGGATTGATGGTGGTATAACAGCCGGGATCCCCACTGCTTCGTTCTGGAGATCAGAGCTGGTCTGAGGTCACAGACTTCACCAGTGACATCGTAAATGATAATATAAATATACGTACTGATATAAACTTACTTATTATGATCTACGTTTTTAATTAGTTGGTGCAGTCCTTCAGCGTAGTTGGTAAAGTTATCAATGGCGTAATATAAATGGTCTACAAGACAGCAAAGGAAAATGTTAGAAGGCATACAGATCATATGTACACAATAACCACACATCTACTGGACTTCTAATGCATTTATGTGACATCCCTGGGGCCAATAAGGTCTATACAGTACACTCACTGTTCTGCCGAGGACTCTTCTAACAATGTTGAGCACATTGACATGCCACGTTGATCCTCTCATGTAAAAGACCGCACTACGGGACCAAATGTAAGTGGACCCCTGAACCATTACATAAAAGAATGTTCCCACTTTGCTGTTATAACAGCCCCCATTCCTGTGGGAACGCCCCCACTACTATTCCAAGTCATCTTAAATGTTCTTTGGCGTTGTATCTGGAGCCCTTTGCGGTTCGGTCAACTTCTTCCAAATCAAACCTAACTTTGGACAGATCTTCCTCAAAGCTGGAAAAAGATTCTATAAAATGTCAATGTATGGCAGCACAAAACAGTAGGAATGTCATGTCATAGTGGTATACTAAAACCTAAAAAACATAAAGGTGCTCCATAGTGTAAACCATTCACAGATAGGCCGTCACCCAACAGAGTTGTGCAAAGACCCGCGCCACTCAGTAATTTGCCCTGATGAGTGTCCCCGGAGACTGCAGCTTCCACCTCACTCGTCGCTCCACACAGAAGCCAGAAGATTAAGTCATCCCAACTAATATTTATTAAGAAGTAAATAAAATTGCCATGTATAACGTGTTTCGGAGGTGGTCTGCCTCCATCAGGTCAAGGCCACAAGGTCAAAGTGATCTATGTAACATGGCATGGATCTGGAGATAAAATACAACAAATAGGCATAGATATAAAAATCACTGCCAGGCCCGGATCCGTGCCATGTTTTATAGATTGCTTTGACCTTGTTCTACTTTTTACTTGGTATAATGATATTTAAACTTTTGATGTATGCAATTTTCTTGTGTCCGAAACGCGTTAGGCCTCATGCACACGGGCGTGAAAGGTTGCTATGACGCCTTGCGCTTCATGCCGCTGCTGTACTACAGTAATACACTCGTACGGGTGTATCACTGTAGTCCAGCGGCGGCATGAAGCGCACGGTGTCATAGCAACCAATGACGCCGTGCGCTCCTGCTGTCAGCTGGATTCCAGGCCGGGATACCACGGTCCGCGTGTTCCACGGCCGTGTGCATGGCGATCTTATTTCATTTTGAATAAACGTCAGTTGGAAAGACAGCGCTCTGGACCTTTTCTTTGGATTTATTTCATGGTAGTATGACATCACAAGCCAATATAAATGTCATTGTCAGACATCACAACAAAGTATGAATGTCAGAGTATGACATCACAAGGCAGTATGGATGTCAGAGTATGACATCACAAGGCAGTATGGATGTCAGAGTATGACATCACAAGGCAGTATGGATGTCAAAGTATGACATCACAAGGCAGTATGGATGTCAGAGTATGACATCACAAGGCAGTATGGATGTCAGAGTATGACATCACAAGGCAGTATGGATGTCAAAGCATGACATCACAAGGCAGTATGGATGTCAAAGCATGACATCACAAGGCAGTATGGATGTCAGAGTATGACATCACAAGGCAGTATGAATGTCAGAGTATGACATCACAAGGCAGTATGGATGTAAGAGTATGACATCACAAGGCAGTATGGATGTCAGAGTATGACATCACAAGGCAGTATGGATGTCAAAGCATGACATCACAAGGCAGTATGAATGTCAGAGTATGACATCACAAGGCAGTATGGATGTAAGAGTATGACATCACAAGACAACATGAAAAAGTCATTGCAAAGATAAGAGGGGTCAGTCAGCACATCCCAATGCACAGGTGACCGCATTGGGAAAGCCATTGTATCACAACATAGTATGATTGTCACTGTATGACATCACAAGGCAGTATGAATGCATGACATCACAAGACAAGAATGTCGTATGACATCACAACATAATATGATGAATAAGTTTGCACAAATGCGCATGCACTTTAATAATAATTGAAAAATTTAAATTGATTGGATCGATTGAGATTAGAGATGAGCGGATTTATAAAAAATTCAATTAGGCAGCTTCACCGAATTTCACAAAGAAATTCGATTTGTGACGGAGTACTTTGTCAAGATGGCCGCGGCGTCCTCTTCGTGCGCGAATGGATGAGGTATGTTGTTTTTTTATTTTTACCACCATTTCAGGAAAAATAGATTTGTTACTGTGAAGCACGAGGAGATTCAGCTTCGCGGCAAATCAAATATTGCAGTCCCCAATGCATGGAACAGCCCAATGCATGCATCAGGCCTTATTTTTTTTTCAGTGTACGTTCCGGGGGGGGGGGGGGTTTGCAAAAAAAATGGAAGTGACTTCATGTGCATTCCGTGTCTGTATGTCCGCATGGCCGTTCCGCAAAAAAACAGGACAGATCCTATTATTGTCCGCATTATGGACAAGGATAGGACTGTTCTATTAGAGGGCATCCGTTCTAAAAAATGTGTTTTGTAGATCTGCAATTTGCAGACCGCAAAACCTTCACCGGCCGTGTGCATGAGCCCTTAGGGTTACGCTCAGGAGACACGCTGTTGGGAAGGGTCAAAGGGAGCAGAATGGCACTCTGAAGAGAACCACAATCCTACGGATGCAGAGAATGAAGCGCCATCGTTTGACGGCATATATTTCCTGCACTGACCATAGATAGCAATAAAGGAAGCGCCCTCTAGTGGCTGCTCACGTGTCTTTGCCATGTTGGAGGAAAAAAACCACTAATGGAGCACTGGGTGGCTGGCACAATTATGGTGGGCACTATGTGGCAGACCATTACTAGTATTCTCTTGGGTGCTCTTTAAAGGGACTTTCCAGGAGTTAAACACTGAAGACCTATCTCCATGATAGGTCATCAATATCACATCAGTGGGGGTCCAACTCCCAGCACCTGTTTGAAGAGGTCGACAAGTAAATCAAGCACAGCGCCATACATTGTATAGTGGTTGTCCTTGGTATTGCAGCTCAATCCCATTCAGTTGAAGAGGACTAAGCTACAGTAAGGTCAAGTGACCGATGGATGCGATGTCACAGGCCAAGTAAGAGGCCACAAATGAAAATTACTACATGCATGTGCGGGCCACTTCATTTCTTCTTATGTAGAGTGCCAAATAGAGAGCAAGTAGCCCCCATTCTCTTACTAATAGAACCCCAGCCTATGAGACATTTCTCGCATACATTTTCAACATGTTACTTTGACTGGTCTATAGACCAGCCCCTGGACCACAAGAGGTTGTGCACCCATGCTCTATTGCAAAAAAGGCCCAAGACTAATATCTTATGGGGGAAAAACACTCATTCCGATTATGCCAATCCAAGCACCGATACGTCTTGAGTTAGGAACCTGCCTGTGGTTGTGGTTTTGTGTCTGGTTTGTGGTGGCTACTTACCGAAAGACACATTGTAGGTTTCCATTTGATCCAGATGTTTTTGGGCCAAATTGGTAATAATATCGGCATAGTTCTTAAGCTCCTCTCCGTAATCCAGGACGTTGAAGGGTATAACGGTGGAGTCTGCAAGCTCGTACACAAGGCTGCCCCTCACTTGGGCCACTGCAAGCTGTTTCTTAAACGATGGGTCATAAAAACGCTCCACCAGCTCAAAAGTCTCATAGACTGTGTGGTACATGGGATAATTGCTGTATTTGTCGGTTTTCTGAAATAGAAATGTTGAACGTTCAGTCGGTCACGTTGTATGTGCACATTTGCTTAAAGACGATATCCAATAGTACAAATAACGCCCACAATGCCTGGGCCCCACTGGGGCTGGTTTGGAGCACCCAATAGCAATCTGTGATGGTGACCAGCCTCTCTAGCGTCACCTGCAGATATTTTGATCTGCGCAATGGGGAGATGCAGTGGTGGCTGTGCAGGGATCTGAGGGGACGCGGGTGCAGGGGATCGGGTAAGAATCGTCTATAGGAGGGGCCTGGGCTTCGAGGGGGGTATTTGTATTATGGGCTAACCCCTTTAATTACATGTAGTGATGTATTCAAATTTCAACAATGGTACAGTTATGAAGAGCAAGGCAAAGTTAAAAATGAGATGCACTGCGTAATCAACCGATAAGACAGGTCACTTTTCTCCACAAGATCAGCACACTGCTCTCCTGCTGCTGTCCTTTTCTCAAATCTGATTATCTACACATTGCTCTATCCTTGCTAACTTCATGGCACTGCCTCACTTACATGTAAACCTGTCATAACTACCTCAAACTAATGAATGGAAAGGTCACTGCCTCCAGCAGGTTCAGCACACTCCTCTCCTGCTGCTGTCCCTATTCTCAAGTACGACGATATACACATTGCTCTACCCCTGCTAACTTTGTAGCACTGCCTCATTTACATGTAAACCTGTCATACTAACTCATTATAGTAAAAAAGAAAGCTCAGCAGCTCTCACCTGCCCCACCTTCACCTGTGAGCACGGAAGACCCGTGTCAGGCCCGGGTAACACAGTGCAAAGAGGTTCAAGGAATCCAGCTCCACTTCGGTAAAATAAATATTCCTTTACCGAAGTGGAGCTGGATTCCTTGAACTTTTTACCTCAAATTTATGAATGGAAAGGTCACTGCCTCCAATAGGGTCAACACACTGCTCTCCCGCTGCCGTTACGCATTCTCAAATTGAATAATATACACATTGCTCTATCCCTGCTAACTTCATGATACTGCCTCATATACAGGTAAACCTGTCGTGGCTACCTCAATGACATGAATGGAAAGTGAACTGTCTCCAATAGGGTCAACACACTCCTCTCCTGCTGCTGTCATTATTTCAATCACTCAATCATCTACAGGTTGTTCTATTTCTGTTAACACCATTGTGTTGCCTCTACCACATGCAGAACTATCATAACTGCACATGAATGTACGGGTCAGTGTTTCCCAAAAGATCAGCACACTCCTCTCCTACTGCTGTTATTATTCCAACCATCCAATCTATTCTTGCTAACTTTAGGGCATTGGTTCCATCTTAAAGGGGTTGTCCCACGTCGCCTTTTCATACTTACCTGCTGCCAGCGCGCCGTTCACTTCCTGGATTCTGGCTGGGGCGGGCTTCATCTTGATTGAAGTATTCTCCCGGCCGGGCCGCGCGCTGCACTGAATGTGCACGCCGCCGTGCATGCGCCATAGTGACATTCTTGGCCAGTATAGTACAGAGCCGGTGTGCGCGTTCGCAGCTCTGTACTATTCTGGCCAGGAAGAAGTCACCATCGCACATGCACGGCGGCGTGCGTGTTCAGGACAGCGTGTGGCCCGGCCGGGAGAAAAGAAGGAGTCTTCTGCGCAAGCGCGGCCACCGGGATTTCAGAGGAGAGCGGTGGCTGTAACCAGGGGAGACCGAAGGACAACTATAGGTAAGTGGGGATGAATTTTCTCCTAAAGGGTGGGAATTGGTTAATCAAATATAGTTTCAAAAATGATCACTGTCAAATCATTAACAGATTTAACAGTGATCATTATGATGGGAATACCCCTTTAAAAAAAACTGTCACCAGGATAATCGCTATTGAAGTAAAGCCATGGCCTAATAGCACTTAGTACTTTATTTCTAGATGTCCCTTTGTTCCAGCAATAGAGGTTTTCTATCTTCTGAAAATCCAGTTTATTTGGTATGCAAATGAGCCGGTAAGGTGCCCAGAGGGGCGTCACTCCGGCAGAAAGGAGCCCAGGCACGCCCCCAGCCACAATGTGTCCCCCCGACCCCCTACATCACATTCAGGCCATGACTCTGCCCCTAGCATGAGGGTGGGCTTGGGCACTGGCAGGGGGCGTGCCTGGGCTCCTTTCTGCAGGAGTGACGCCCGTCTGGGCACCTTACCGGCTCATTTGCATACCAAATAAACTGGATTTTCAGAAGATAGAAAACATCTATTGCTGGAACAAAGGCACATCTAGAAATAAGGTACACGGAAAGGTACACGGATAGCACACGGAAAGGCATCCATATGGCATCCGTTTTTTTGCGGACCCCTGGACTGAAAAGATTCTAGGAAACCCCATTAAATTTGTCAATTTTAACCCTTCCGTATTTTTTTTTGCGGACCGTGAAAAACGGAAGGCACACGGAAGCACCACGTCCGTATTATACGGACTTACGGAACGATAACTGAAGATATACGGAACACACTGATCAGTGATTTGCGGGCCGCAAAACCAACGCGGTCGTGCGAATGCTCCCTTAATATGTAGTACACTGCATTAGAAAGACCACTGACCACCTACACAGGGACGTTCACCATGCATAGTCATCCGGATGACAGAGTAGCGGTATACTCACCGGGTTTTTGGTGTAACGAGCTCTTCCAGAAGCAATTCCCAAACGTTGGAAATAAGCCTCAAAGTCACTGCCGGATCCAAGTTTATTTATTCTGCAGAACACAGGAGACAATCAGTATGGTGGCTCAGTGGTCAGCACTGAGATGTGCACCGGTCCGGGCCAACATTATACGGTTCATACTTCATACATTTTTCTATTGGGTTTTGTTCCATCCCACCAGGACCACAACAGAATTTCTAGGTCTTAAAGGGGTTGTCTGTCCATATAATAATTTTTTTTTAAAAGGTTCCTTATAAAATAAGTCATGTGGATCCATGTGAGGTACAGGGCCGCTTCTAGCTTTGTTAGGAAGAGATTGTCCTATAGGATGTCTGATTTTAATTTTTTACATTAATCATGGGATAACCCCTTTAATAAGGTTTAATAGAGACCTGTGGCAGGTTCCATAGTAACATAGTATAATTCCCATAGACCTCAATGTTATCTGTTAAAGTGCAAGAAAAATAATGAAAATCAACCCCCTTTCCCCAAAATGAAAATAAAAATACATAAATAAAAAAAAAATACACATCATGCACATGCAAAACGCTCGTACCATTAAAATATAAAAATATGTATCCCGTATGGCAAACGGCAAAGTAGTAAAAAGTCCAAATGGCCGATTCGCTGTTTTTTGGTCACTTCACATCCCACAAATTTTTTTAATAAAAAGTGATCAAAAAGCCATACACACCCCAAAATGGTATCAATGAAAAGTACAGATCGTCCCGCAAAAAAACGAGCCCTCGCACAGTCCCGTGCACAGAATATGGTGACAAAAAGAACCATACCTGGAGAACAAGTAACAGGTCAGTTTTACCGTATAAGGAACGCGGTAAAAACAAACGCCATAAAACTGTTGTGGAATTGCTTTTTTTTCCAATTTCACCCTATTTTGATTTTTTTTTCCAGCTCCCCATTAGACCGTATGCAATATTAACTGGTGGAATTAGAAAGTGCAAAAAAATAAGCCCTCATTCAGCTATGTGAATGGAAAAATAAAAAAGTCATGGCCTCGGAAAGGCGGGGAGTGAAAAATGAAAACGCAAAAAATGAAAAAGCCTCCGGGGCTGAAAGGGTTAATACTGCTAATGATAATTAGAGATGGGCGAAGCTGACGAAACTTCGATTTGGCTGCTTTGTGACAAATTATCGCTTCGCGACAAATTATTTCATCACAAAGCGCATTTCTCTGTAAGTAGTAACCGAACCCCTCAGATGCCACGTTCACCTCTGATCGCGGCATCCGAGATAAAAGAATGAGGGCTTTCTGGGATTCATTAAAAAAAAAAAATACTCACCTTATGCATTTGAGAGTGAAGAGGCCGCTGCAGCCATCTTGATTGAAGATCTCATGTGGCGCGTCACCGCGCACAAGAATTCAGGCAGGATCTTCAATCAAGATGGCCGTGGCGGGCTCTTTGCTCTCAAATGCATAAGGCGAGTACGATTTTTTTTTTTACTGCCATTTTAGGGAAAATTGATTCGTTACCACGAAGCACGAGGAAATTTGGCTTCGCGGAGAACCGCGTTTTCCCTGAAATTCGGATGGAAGTCCACTTCTCATACTTTGTTTCGCTCAACACTAATGATGATAATAATCATACCTTGGTAGACCTTTCTTTTGTGGAGAAGGGTTTTTCTGTAGCCAGCTTTCATATAAGGACCGATTATCAAAGCCTTCATCCGGACTAGCAATCTGCAAAGACAAACATTTCAGCATATCCGATATGTCACGTTTCCCCTCATCTCCATTGTACGGCTGCGACTGATGGAATTCTTAATAAAATGCTTATAATGGTTTTGTACAACGAGGCTTTTATTAAAATTATTATTTATTTTAAAAGCGTACAGCCCCTTTAAAGGGTTTCTGTCATCAAGTTTTGACATCTAAGCTGTCTGACATTAGCTATGTGCTAATGTCAGAGCAGCTTGATAATGTCTTTTTTATAAAAATCCGATTTATATTTTGGCTGAAAAACGTACTTTTATAATATGTAAATTAGCCTCTAGGAGCAGGGGGGGCGTTGCCCTGCTCCTAGAGGCTCCGTGCGGCAACCTGCTGGCACGCCCCTTCTTACTTTGAGTGACAGTGCCGGGCAGCGATCCTCCGTCACTGTCTCCTTCTGAAATCCCGCGCTGTCCTTGCTTCCGGGTGTACTCAGAGGTATTCAGCGCAGGCGTGGTGAGCTGAGGACAGCAGGCACCAGCGTCCTCTGCTCACCGCGCCTGCGCCGAATACAGAGCGGCGGCGCAGGCGCGGGATTTCAGAAGGAGACAGTGCCGGAGGATCGCTGCCCGGCACTGTCACTCAAAGTAAGGGGCGTGCCAGCAGGTTGCCGCACGGAGCCTCTAGGAGCAGGGCAACGCCCCCCTGCTCCTAGAGGCTAATTTACATATTATAAAAGTACGTTTTTCAGCCAAAATATAAATCGGATTTTTATAAAAAAGACATTATCAAGCTGCTCTGACATTAGCACATAGCTAATGTCAGACAGCTTATAATGTCAAAACGTGATGACAGAAACCCTTTAACGCACGCAGTTATTTCATGGCTATGTTGTCAGTACCCAACCTGTCCACAAGGGGCGCGGTTTCAAAATATTCAAAAAAAAATAAAAAAATCTGTTGAAAGGTCCACAGGTTACAGAAACGAGTAAGTTATCGGCTGCATGTTTATGTCATTTTGTTTTAAATTCGGATCAAAGAGAAAACAGATTTTTTGTTAGGGTCACTTTTATCGCTGAAGAAGAAAACAAAAATAGTAGGAAAGAAGAGATAATATTGTATTCTGAACTCTACGGTGTAGAGAACCAGCACTGATCCAATAAATCTAATCTGTTTGCCTAAGTAACCACGGAGGCCCGGCAGTGTCAAGAGCGAGATAAAAGGGAAACCTTCCAGACTCTGGGTTATTTTAAGACTAATGTGTGCACCGTGCCCAGAATGTCAAACTGTTTTGGTCTAGGACCGCCAACGCAGCCTCAGATATATATCCAAGTAAGGGCCCTTTCACACTGGCGTTTTCAGGATCCAGCATAGAGTTCCGTCGCCGGGGCTCTATGCCGGAAAGAAACGCTTCAGTTACAGATAATACAACAACATGAATCTGCTTGTATTAACTTTAACTATTTTGTTAACATAGCCAAGACTGATCCGTCATGAACTCCATTGAAAGTGAATGGGGGACGGATCCGTTTTCTATTGTGGCAGAGAAAACGGATCCGTCCCCATTGACTTGCATTGGGGGTTCGCATCCCAGGACGGAAAGAATACCGCATCATGCTGCGGTATTTTCTCCGTCCAAAAAAAAGACGGAACTGAAGACATCCTGATGCATCCTGAACGGATTTCTCTCCATTCAGAATGCATGGGGATAATCCTGATCAGTATTCATCCGGCATAGAGACCCGACGACGGAACACTATGCCGGATCCTGAAAACGCTAGTGTGAAAGGGACCTTATAAGGCAAATCATGTGATTTTCCAAAATGCCGTGTTACCTTTATCCACCTTCATCTCTTACAACAAAAAAATTAATAATTCCCTAATTTTACAAATAGTAAATAACTATATATATATATAAAAAGAAAGGGTCCACGGCACCTCCAGTGAGAAGTATTAAGGCTATTAAGGCTAAGACTAGTCAGCCTGCATTTGTGGGAGGGGAAGAGGCTCTTCTTAAACAAGCCACTGCCTCACTCCTGGGCGTGTGTTCTTCAGGTGCCCCACCCTCCCTCCCTTTTCTTCTCATTTCCACAGGGTATGCCCCCTTTTCTAGGCCTACCCACGGCTATGGCTAAGGGCACACTTCAAGCCATTAAGTTAGGTTTGGCTAGCACACGGCTAGCCGGGTTAGGTTGTTCTTGATGTTTATCTCCCTAGGGTTCATCAATCATCGTTGGCCGTAGCCATGATCACAAGTGTCTTTTATTTACACCAACGCAACGTTTCGGTCTGCACAATGGAACCTTTTTCAAGCAGTCACTTTTCGAAAAAGGTTCCATTGTGCAGACCAGACGTCGCGTTGGTGTAAATGAAAGACACTAGTCACTGGAGGTGCCGTGGACCCTTTCTTTTTTTGTATGAGCATTGGGACATTGAATCGACCCTACAGCCGCTGGCACTCCATTGCTGTTTCCTGTGGTGCTGCAAAATTGTTATATATATCTATAATCAGGCCAATTTTGAATAAATTTCAGAGGGAGCTCCCTCTAGTGGTGGCTACAGGTAATCAGAATTTTATCATTTGAAGATGACCATTCACAGGTCCGGACATTATAATATTACTATTGGATTCTGTGGGGCATAGTTATGGCATATTACAGCGCTTACTATTTGATATGCACTGCTCCGTTTGCCCACTGTGCCCCCGTTCACTTTTCCCGCCTGGTATGTAAATTCATACCATCAGAACAGGGAGGCGGAAACGGCGCTGTTTTTCAATGGGCGTCTCCTTCTCCCTTGCTGTAGCGTGGTCCAATCGCAGCGGAGAGCATCACAGCCAGGGAGGTATGATTCCCAGCGATGGTATTCATTTACATACCAGGCGGGAAAAGTGAACAGGGGGCACAGCGGGTGAACAGAGCAGCGCATACGGACAATAGTAAGTGCTGTAATATATCATAAGAATGCCCCACAGAATCCACTAGTTATATTATAATGTCGGACCCGTGAAAGGTCCTGTCACCACCCCTGTAGTAAATACTATAGAATCGTCTATTAGAACTCAATTTTGTGGCACTCCTCTGTTATTCCTCCTGGAAATGTATGACTAAAATGACAAGTGGGCATTGCTGACTGGGGGTGTGTGGTGCTTACACAGTGTTATAGGCAGCACGATTGGACTCATTGAGCCAACCAACTGGCTTGACTTTGGGCTAGTCCTGAGAGCGTTATCTGGTGGTCCCCTGGTTTCCGACAGACGTTACTTTTTTCCTTCACAATAAAAAGTTGGATCCGGGTTTCACAGAGAGAACATCTTTATTAGGCCTCCGGTCTGATGTACAGCTAATGCTCAGAGCACAAATACTCGGCTGCCTCCTGTGCTGTAATTCTATGTAAAGACGTACTTACTTCTCATGTATAAATCTCATTTTATTTCACCCTCCAGAATTGACTAAGTTTATAACTATAGGAAGGAGCATAAATTGAACATATGGTTCTCTGCATTATAAAACACGATGCGTTTTGGGCTTACGTCGCAGGCCGCTCTTTGATAAGACGTGCAAAAGTTCAGACTACAAGTGGAGAGCAGAGAAAAAGCAAAATGATTGGAAAGAAGCATTGACTCTACATAGAGTCAGTATATAGAAGAGGCAGTGACATGACCTCCAACTCCCTTGTGCAGATTCCAGACAGAAATCATTTATTGTAATGTCGTAGCAATTCATTTTTTTCTTTCAAAAACTCCCAGGTGGCAGTCATATTGGAGACACACATGTTCTTCTTGTAATGTCTGTTAATTGAGAGAGAAATGTGATAGACTACTAGGCTCCAAGAAGTAATGGAATACAACCCTGTCCCCAAGGGATCAGGGAGTGACGGGAGCTACAAACCCAGCATCATCTGTGTGTACAATGTACTGTTTATTGTTACTATCCTGCCTTATCTAGGCCTCTCTTACTTTCTAATAATGAGGTGGCTCTGCCGATTCTGCCCCAGTCTACACAGCAAAGTTGACAAGTCAGTGTCTGCAAACAGGAAGCATCAGCCTATTGTAACTGCTTCAGAGGCCTGCGTGAAAAGAGGAGTCATTTTTTTATTTATATTTAGTCATTAAAAAACCCTGCTGGATACCTGCCAAACCAAACAAAAGAAACTATTTCAAACATGGGCGTAGCTATAGGGGGTGCAAAGGTAGCAGTCGCTACCAGGCCCAGGAGCCTGAGGGGGCCCAAAGACCCTTTTGCCACATAAGAAGACACACAAAGCACTGAGGGAAGGGGGGCCCAAGCTGAACTCTTGCACCAGGGCCCATGAGCCATTAGCTACGCCCCTGATTTCAAAGCCATGATGATTTGCTGTAAACTACATGTCGGTGCAGTTTTTAGCAGCATCTCCACCATTATTATAGGCAGTGAGTGTGGACCCACTGTGCCAACCAACCAGTTAGACTTTGGGTTAGCCCTGAGTGCATTATCCTTGTGGTCCCCTGGTTTTTTACCCTTTTATCCCTATACAGGGATCTGGCCTTTGCTGCAGAGGATCCACCACGTCACTACATCATGTACATCAATAGTCCCTGTGGGGTTGGCTGCTGACTCACAAGGTCATAGACACTGGAGCAAAGCACAGAAGGATCAGGCCATAAACGTAGTCAGGAAACAGGCACAGGTCAGGGCAGACAGAGGATGTGCAAATCCATGAAACAGTGCAGAGGTTAGGGCAGGCGGCACACGATCAGAACAGATAACAGGAATGAATCAGGTCAAGAGGTAGACAGTCAATATCCAGGAATCAGGCAGAAGTCTGTACACAGGCAGACAAACATAGTATAGCACTTTTGGAGGGGCTAGCAAGATAGTGAGACCTAAGAGAGATTTAAGGGTCCTTTTACACAGGCCAATGATCTGTCAGATTACCAGGGAAGAGCATTTGTATAGACCAGGGATCAGCAACCTCTGGCACTCCAGCTGTTGTGAAACTACAACTCCCAGCAGTCGTAGTTTAACCACAGCTGGAGTATTGAAGGTCGCTGACTCTTGGTATAGACGATAAATCCTGATAATCTACCAATATAAATGGTGCTGGCAATCACCTGATATATCCTTGTTCATGGGGTAATCATGAAGTTTGGTCGGAAGTGAAAATCGTAATCCCCGTGCAGCAGATCGTGATCATTGGTCCCTGTGAAAGGACCGTAAGGCCCCTTTCACACGAGCGTGACAGATTGGCTCCGGATGCGTTCAGTGAAACTCGCACCATTTTGCAAGCAAGTTCAGTCAGTTTTGCATGCGATTGCGTTCAGTTGTTCAGTTTTAATGCGTTTTTCACGCGCGTGATAAAAAACTGAAGGTTTACACACATCTCTTAGCAACCATCAGTGAAAAACGCATTGCATCCGCACCTGCTTGCGGATGCAATGCGTTTTTCACTTAAGACCCATTCCCTTCTATGGGGCTAGGGCTGCGTGAAAAACGCAGAATATAGAACCTGCCGCGTTTTTCACGCAACGCAGAACTTATGCGTGGAAAAAAAAACGCTCCTGTACAAAAACCTATTGAAATGAATGGGTCCGGATTCAGTGCGGGTGCTATGCGTTCAAGTCACGCATTGCACCCGCGCGGAAAACTTGCCTAAGGCCCCTTTCACACGAGCGAGTTTTCCGTGCGGGTGCAATGTGTGACGTGAACGGATAGCACCCGCACTGAATCCTGACCTATTCATTTCAATGGGTCTGTGTACACGAGCATGGTTTTTCATGCATCACGTCTGCATTGCGTGGAAAATGCAGCATGTTCTATATTCAGCGTTTTTCACGTAGCCCCGGCCCCATAGAAGGGAATGGGGCTTCAGTGAAAAACGCATTGCATCCGCGAGCAGGTGCGGATGCAACGCGTTTTTCACTGATGGTTGCTAAGAGATGTGTGTAAACCTTCAGTTTTTTATCACGTGCGTGGAGAACGCATCAAAACGCATTGCACCCGCGTGGAAAAAACGTAACAACTGAACGCAATATCAGGCAATACTGAATGGCTTTGCCTGCGAAATCGCACAGTTTTCACTGAACGCATCCGGACCTAACCCGGACACACTCGTGTGAAAGAGGCCCAAGAGACTGCTTAGTCATGTGGTGGAACAAACCGCCCAGTGTACGTAGGAGAGCTGATTAGCTCATTACACAAGCAGCTGTACACAGAGAAAAGGGGAATTAACCCTTGCAGTACTGCATTGTGAGGTTTAGTGAATAAACTCTAATGTACACACGGGAAGAGACCTAGCAGCCAGACTGCGGCCTGCAGATGTCTGGCGGGTAGCCCCGGGCAGAAGCTAGGTGAATGATAGCAGAACAGCAGCGGGCAGGTCACCATGACACACAGTCTCCTACTATTGCCGCTGATTGGCCAGTGTCAAAGTGTGCAGGGACATATGTCCCTTTGACAATGGGAATGGTAACAACCAGTTGTCAATGCATTCACGACTTTCTAGGAGGGATAACAGAGGAATGGCACAATGCAGAGTTCTAAGAAATCCTTATTTTCCGAATCAGGGTCCCAAAATTTAGACTACTACCCATCAGATATTTATGGCCCCTTCTATTGATATGCTATGGGCGTCTATAGGTAGGACCAATGCATGCCACGCCTGTGCCTACAAAGATGGAGGTGGTAGAAATACCAACTGCTCACAGCACCAATCCTATTACAATGGGAGTTAATGCCCGAGGTCAGCGTTGGCGAACCTATGGCACGGGTGTCAGAGGCGGCACTCGGAGTCACCCACTGTGGGCACCCACGCCTTGGAAAAAGTCTATGGTGAACCATTTATCAGAGCAGGACGGGCTATGAACAGCACAAGCAGCGCACTGAATGTAGGCGTCAATCTCATTCTGTGGGTTCAGTACGATTATGGCGATGCCAAGTTTATATAGTTTCTCTTTTATGTTTTTCTACTTTAAAAAGAGTAAAATCTGACAGCCATAACTTTTTTTTTTTTTTTAACACTTTTCCGTCTACAGAGCTGCTTGAAGGCTCTCTTTGTGGGGCGAGCTGTTTTAATGGTACCACTTTGGGGTACATATGAATTTTCAGGGGCAACATGACTATAAAACAGCAAATTTTTATGGCATTTACGGCTAACAATATTTTTATAGTTTGGATATTTTCGGACACAAGGGTAGCAATGATGTTTATTTAATTATTATGTTATTTTATTGCTTATTTGTATGTAAACCTGGGAAATTGAGTGATTTGAATTATTAATAATTTTGTTTTTCTTAATTTTTTTTTAGATGTTATGTTTACTTTTTCACAGTACTTTTTAATCCCTTAGGGAAGTGGTGGGCAAACTTCTTAGTCAACTGAGCCAAATATCAACAAAACAGCGATTCAATTTTTTCTGAGAGCCAAAGGGTATTCCTAACCATCTGAACATACCTTTCTCAATCCTCGAAACTACATCTTTCTCTCCACAACGTTTCACCCTATAAGACGCACGTAGGTTTTAGAGGACAATATGAAAAAAAAAATTTTTCATTACACCTCAGGTCAAACCACTAATCAGACCCCCAATGTCAATAAGACCCCCCCCCCCCAGATTAGACGTCAGCTCAATCCCCAAAGTAAATGACCCCCAATCAGACCTCAGATAAGAGCCCCATGCCTCTCATCATCCCCATTATCATCCATGATGCCTCTTAACAACCCTGCTATTATCCATGATGCCTCTCATCATCCCCATTATCATCAATGATGCCTCTCATCATCCATGATACCTCTCATATCCCCCATTATGATTCTCATCATCCCCTTTATTATCCATGATGCCTCTCATCATCCATGATACCTCTCATATCCCCCATTATGATTCTCATCATCCCCTTTATTATCCATGATGCCTCTCATCATCCATGATACCTCTCATATCCCCCATTATGATTCTCATCATCCCCTTTATTATCCATGATGCCTCTCATCATCCATGATACCTCTCATATCCCCCATTATGATTCTCATCACCCCATTGCCTCAGATCAGCCCCAAGTTTCATAAAATAAAAAAGCACTTCTCCTGCTCCTGGATGCCGCTGCTCCTCACCACCCTCGCTCTGTGTTCCCCCTGCTGTCAGCTGTGCTGTGAACTGACGTGCACAGCGTGACGTCACAGAGCGCCTCACACTGCGCGCAGCCCTGCACAGCCTACAGTCGAGGACCAGGGAGCGGTGAGTACAGAGCCTTCACCGCTTCCTGGTCCTCCCCCTCCTGCCGATTTGTGCCACGGGCAACGAAAATGCGATCGCACTGTACATGTGAGCCCGCACCTGGAAGAGCCATTATCAAGGGGCTAAAGAGCCACATGTGGCTCTAGAGACGCAGTTTGCTGACCACTGCCTTAGGGGACTTGTACATGTGATCTTCTGATTACTTGTACCATAGACTGCAAGAGAATACTATTTATTCATCAACCCCTTGAAAACATCCAAGCGATCAAATGAGTGTTGCGGGTCTGGCTGTGTTCGGCCACACATCTTCCCTGCAGCGGCCACTACTGTTGACGTGTAGTATTACACAATGTCCATTTAGATGAGCATCTGTGTGTTACGTGGATGGAGGAGTCTTTTTTTAGGCTGCTGCTGCATAGAGGGCATCCCCACTAGGAGGTCCTTACTCTATGGCATCTATATGCCCTAATAAGGGACAAGGATGGGACCGACTTGCTGAGACAACCCCTTTAAATAATGTAATGAACTTGAATTTTACTAAATGCACTTAAACTATTCAACAAGTCTGATTTTTATCCCAGCTTTACAATCATGAGAATTACCAGCAATTTCCTGAGATTCCCACCATCGTATACTACAATGAGGCATCTTCCAGCAGGAGAAGGAAGGATTTCCTTTTACTTACTGAACACAGAAAATATTTGAGAAAATGCAAAGCTGATGCTCTGTAGAGCCAGACTATAAATTCCCTCTGAAAGCATATGGACATCACTATATACTGACAGTGGAGCGCTGATGCCACCTAGTGGATGTTATGATTGTTACATGCAAAATGTGCATAACTTGAAGTCACGGCATGCAATACCTACTGTTCTATGACAATGCTATATTTCTTTGTCTTAGGGCTGATGCACACGGCCGTTGGATGTTTTGCAGTCCAAAACACGGATACTGGCAGTGCACATTCTGCATTTTGCGGAACGGAATGGATGGCCCCTAATAGAACAATCCTATCCTTGTCCATAATGCGGACAATATTGGGACATGTTTTATTTTAATTTTTTTGCTGACATACAGACAAGGAATGCACACAGAATAATTTCCGGTTTTTGCGGCCCTATTGAAGTGAATGATTCCTCATATGGGAAAATGACGTGGAAAAAAAAAATGTGCATGAGCCCTAAGGGGTGTTTTGGCTCTCAGCTCACTACATGGAAGTAGCACGACATAGATCTGTTCTATTTAGGAACAACGCAGAGATGAAGGGGACAAGCCTGTCTCTGAGGTATAGGAAGGCCCACTTACCCTGCACTCATCACCTCCAGCTCAGCTGCATAGACTAAATATCTCTAGGTGACTTACCTTGACGCCCAAAGTGAGAAAACAGCTCCTGGAGGCTCCAGATGGAACCCTGAACTGCAAGGTGAACGGCGCCTTATAGCGTACGTCCCTGGTGTTGTCATCCACCAATAGTGATGTCAACACTACCACTGATGGGGGCAACGGAAGGCCTCCACTGACATGCTGCCTGTATGAACATACGTAGTACCCCGGAGTGGGGCGCTACCATTTTGTCACCTGGCTATGGTTTCCCAAGTCTAGCAACGTATCCCATCAGTATAGTTATTGCAAGGTCTTACTCTTCTCATTTAGTGCCTTACTATTGTTATGTAACTGTTCTTACATGTGATGTATCTGGTTTTCCAGTAGTTGGGATATGTTCTGGAAGATTCCTTTAGAAAGAATGGAACTAACCAACCATTACATTCTGCCCCTTTTGGGCAGAAGTGGGTTTTCCCATTTCCCACCAAAGGAGGGGTTTTCAGGAAGTTAGAGGAATTGAGGAAAAGAGTCCAAAGAAACCTGAAAAGGCACGATGAGGGAAGTGTTTTCCCCTCCTGCTGCAGGAGCTTTGGGAAACCGGCTCATAGAGCACCCTACTCCTGATATTAATAGGACTTTGTATCTTAGAGGGGGACAATGGGTCCAAGACACCGCACTCTGAGACAGTAACCAAAACTTGATAGA
Source organism: Bufotes viridis (assembly GCA_033119425.1). Classification (NCBI taxonomy): domain Eukaryota; kingdom Metazoa; phylum Chordata; class Amphibia; order Anura; family Bufonidae; genus Bufotes; species Bufotes viridis. The sequence continues at coordinate 485,836,915 of CM065591.1, forward strand.
ATAAATAGTCAAGGACAACTGCCAGAACCGTGCGTACTGCTGGAACCAAGAAAGAGAAATATCAAGTACTGTTACTGCAAGTCTATTTCAAATAAAGAAAAGTTAAACTTCACAAAGTCTGAACTTCATTTCATTCCTCGCTCCAACAAAATCTCTGCAACAGAGACTGACCCCCAGGAAGCAACAGTCTGAAGGTAGGAGCACTGTGACACAAACACTGGGCCACAGTATACCACTCGCATCCTACACACCGGGACTACTCCCCTGGGGGTCAGCGCGCTGCATCTGGCGTCATGAACAGGATATATACTTCTGTGCCTTACTACGGAATGCCCACAACGTCATTAATGACCCCCCTTAGAGAATTATTTTCTTATTGTTACGACCAGTGAAACTGTGCCATCACGCACACCAGCAGAACTGAGATGTGGCCTCTAGCCTGGATACAAGATTAGATACAGTTTCTAGCCTGGATACAAGATGAGATACAGCCTCTAGCCTGGATACAAGATGAGATACGGCATCTAGCCTGGATACAAGATGAGATACAGCCTCTAGCCTGGATACAAGATGAGATACGGCATCTAGCCTGGATACAAGATGAGATACAGCCTCTAGCCTGGATACAAGATGAGATACGGCCTCTAGCCTGGATACAGGATGAGATATGGCCTCTAGCCTGGATACAAGATGAGATACAGCCTCTAGCCTGGATACAAGATGAGATACAGCCTCTAGCCTGGATACAAGATGAGATACAGCCTCTAGCCTGGATACAAGATGAGATACAGCCTCTAGCCTGGATACAAGATGAGATACAGCCTCTAGCCTGGACACAAGATGAGATACAGCCTCTAGCCTGGATACAAGATGAGATACAGCCTCTAGCCTGGATATAAGATGAGATACGGCCTCTAGCCTGGATACAAGATGAGATACAGCCTCTAGCCTGGATACAAGATGAGATACAGCCTCTAGCCTGGATACAAGATGAGATACAGCCTCTAGCCTGGATACAAGATGAGATACGGCCTCTAGCCTGGATACAAGATGAGATACAGCCTCTAGCCTGGATATAAGATGAGATACGGCCTCTAGCCTGGATACAAGATGAGATAAGGCTTCCATCCTGGATATAAGATGAGATACGGCCTCTAGCCTGAATACAAGATGAGATACAGCCTCTAGCCTGGATACAAGATGAGATACAGCCTCTAGCCTGGATACAAGAAGGGATACAGCCTCTAGCCTGGATACAAGAAGGGATACAGCCTCTAGCCTGGATACAAGATGAGATACAGCCTCTAGCCTGGATACAAGAAGGGATACAGCCTCTAGCCTGGATACACGATGAGATATGGTTGGGCATACACGTTCTGTATGGTAACCTGCTGCACATTTGTAATCTGGTGGAGACATTCCTGGGAATCCCTTGCTGTATGTGGGCGAGCATTATCCTGCTGAAAAATGACGGTTGGAAGCGCTGCCATGAGAGGAACATATGTGGCGGCAGGATGTCCTGCACATATCACTGACCTGTTAGTGTCCCTCATATCACTACCAGGGGTGAACGTATGTCATATGTGATGGGCAGATCATCACACCAGCAGTTCGCCTCCACAGCAACGGCAGTGCGTGCGCCTTGAGATTACCGGAAGGCCGACTTCATTTAGTGATAATGTCCATATATGCCTTATTTGCTAGATGTTTCCGTGCACACTGTCCTTTGGCGGTGGCGGCAGCAAATAAGGCATATATGGACATTATCACTAACTGAAGTCGGCCTTCCGGGATTCTCAAGGCGCGCGCGCTGAAAAAGAGACAGCCGAAAAGGGGACCGCGGAAACCTGCACTACGCAGTCAGAGCAATAGCAGCTAGTAGTCCGTAGCAGGCTGTAACAAGTCCAGCGGTCGTCTACGCTGAAACAACGGGAGACCGGAGCATATGCCGAATGAAAAGGGCTGACTGTCACCAATAAATGCACGTGAACTAATCGTGACAAACCGTACTAATGTGAACAGACTGCGACCAAAGATACGGACATCACATTGCCTGACCGTACTAAATGAACAGTATTATCTTCATAAAAATAAATATTGCCAAAAAGCATACCGTTCAATTCGGATTCACACGCTCAAATATAAAGTGAACAACCGCATTTTTTCATTTTTATCACATTTTTTTATATTTTATGCGTGAGCTCCGCATTATGGGACCAGTTCTATTCATTCATTCATTTATGCTGTATATTTTGGGGGATCTACGATACATTGTTGGACTAAATGTTTTTATTTATATGTTTTGAGTAAAAATACTCGCTAAATATTGTAAGCCAGCCCTTTCTTTGGATACATTTGTTAAAGTTTTTGTAACTGGTGGGCGACCAGGAGGCCGGCTCCAAGAAGACGGCGAGCGTCCTCAATCCTTTTGTATATTATTTCAGGTTTGTATATGTGTGTGTAGCTCCATACAAGGCCCTCTCAGAAGTAAGGGGTCACAGTGCGATTGTAACTCGTTCTACTCAGTCCTGCAGTAGTTTCATCTTCCTGTAGGTGGCAGTGTAAAACAAGGCACAGGCCAGAGGAAAAAGCCAGATATAATAGTATTCCGTACAAACATGAACTGGTAGAACTTGTTTGCCCCGTAATCCGTAGTCTCTCCAGCACTGTCAGAGCAGATCCTGCACATCGTCTGCCGTTTCAAACATTATGCAGAAACCTTTCCCTAGATCAGGGCTGGCCAACCTGCGGCTCTCCAGCTGTTGTAAAACTACAACTCCCACCATGCCCTGCTGTAGGCTGATAGCTGTAGGCCAGGCATGTCCAAACTCCGGCCCTCCAGATGTTGCAAAACTACAACTCCCATCATTCCTGGACAACCTACAGCTATCAACCTACAGAAGAGCATGATGGGAGTTGTAGTTCTGCAACACCTGGAGGGCCAGAGTTTGGACATGCCTGCTGTAGGCTGATAGCTGTAGGCAGACTGGGCATGCTGGAAGAAAACAGCCTGTTTTTTGTAATCCTGGAAATCCCTTTTTAGGGAATTCTATTTTTAAGGGTTTGAAAAAGTGCTATAGATCAGGGGCTGTATAAAATTAAGAAAAAAAAAGGCACATTGACCATTTTACCCTTTGGATACTGGAGGTTTTTTAGTTTTTGTGTTTTCATTTTTCATCCCTGTCTTCCCGGAGCCATACTTTTTTACTTTTCCATTCACATAGCAATAGGAGGGCTTCTGTTTTGCGGAACAAGTTGTACTTACTAATGCCACCATATAATGTAGCGGGAAAAAAACTCCAAATGGGGTGGAATTGGAAAAAAACTGTTTTCCGTAAACCCCATACAAGTGAAAGTGAGTTTTGTAAAACGTCTCTGGGCAGGCGGGGTGAGGCCGGGAGGCCCCAATTTAGAGAAAGGTGTGGGTCTCTCTCAGAGCTGGGAACCAAATTTTTAAAACATTAAGGCTAGGTTCACACGACGACATTTGTCGCGCGACATTTTGTTGCACTATTGTCGCGCTACAATTTTTATAATGGGAGTCTATGGTGTCGCATTGCGACATGCAACATGCTGCGACTGCAACGCGACAGTTGCAAAAAATCCATTCATAATGAGTTTTTCTGTGGCTGTCGCGTCGCAGCATGACGCATGTCGCAATGTGACACCATAGACTCCCATTGTCGCGCGACAAATGTTGCAGTGAAGTTGTGCCCTATTTGTCAGGCGACAAATGTCGTCGTAGCCTTATGGAATATCATGTGAATATAGAAATACCCCCATTATAACGATCCGACTGATGTGTGGAAATTAAAGAACAGGTTTGGAGGGCGAGTGTGATATTAATTTCTACTGATGGATACAAGCTACTTCTTCGGTGGCCCACTGGATCACTGCTAAAGGGGTTAATGTGATGCATTGCTAAAGGGGTTAATATTGCGATTCACTGCAAAAGGGTTAATTCTCAGGTCTGTTACTTTAAACCAGGCATCCTCAAACTGCGGCCCTCCAGCTGTTGCAAAACTACAACTCCCACAATGCCCTGCTGTAGGCGGATACCTGTAGGCTGTTCGGGCATGCTGGGAGTTGTACTTTTGCAACAGCTGGAGGGCCGCAGTTTGAGTATGCCTGGTTTAAACTGTCTACTGCTATGCTGACTGAACTATGCACTGTGTGTCCCAAAGGCTATGTATAGGTAGAAATAGTTAAACTGGCAGTTCTTAGTGCAGTTGGGCTGCAGTATGCTGGTCCTGTCCCCTGGTTAGACAGTCTGCTAGTGAGCAAGCTAGAGAAAAGACCTGTTTGGTGTTTGCTGCAGCCAAGTAGGGCTAAAGAGAATTTTTATCCAGGAAAACACCATTCCTAAGAGTGCAAAGCTTCCAGGAAAGCAACTCTACTTAGGATTAACCTGTGAGAGAAGGAAGCACTGAATTATTATAGAAGGCGGTGGACAATAAAGGCCATGATTGGACTGAGTCAACAAAGGTAACGAACGCTTATGGCTTTGGACTTTGCTGCATGTGGTTAGGGTTAATTGCTTCTGGCACCCGCCACAATTTGGATACGGATCTGATCTATGACTGCACTTATTACTAGTACCTACAGAGAGGCTGAGGGAAGACTATCATTGCATCCACCTCCTATATACAGCCCTCTGGAGAAACCTTCAGTGTTGTATACCTCAGAACTGTACCTACTGCATGTATTTCTACTGCAACCCCCATCATCTACGCATAAAGAGAGACTTTATTTATTATAAGCAAGTGGGCCTGGTCATTGCCTCCACCATTTGCTGTCCCTCTTCACCCGTTCTCCTGCCTTGCACCCTGCTACCCCTTTGTCAAGGTCACCCCAGCCACCAACAGGTGGGAGATTACAGAGTCCAGGCTGTGCCCTGAGGGAAAGAAGAGTTGAACCCCCTTCCTTCCCCAAGCACTGCACATGCGTCCGAGGGAGTGTCGGAGCAGGGACTAGTCAATGTGAGGACTACAACCACCCTTGTTGCCACTGCCACCACTCCCATCCCCGCTCCAGCAACCACCACGTCTCCCCTGCGTGACGCATAACTGGAAAATCCCTTTAAGACTCACCTGTTTGGTCACATTATACACAAGTCTGTGTAACAACGGGGTGCAATCAACTCTTAACGTGTAGTTGCCTGAAAATGAAAATATATTAAATTAAAATGTGAAAAACATTCTGATAAATAGGCCAAATGCTCAGTGCATACATGTCCGTCCTACACGGGAGTTCTAATGGAAGCGCAGGAACCATTGCTGCTAACAGTGCAGAGACTGTCCCTCAAATTTGGACAGTTCTGGGCCAAAAAATTGCATAAGCCCCACCCATAAGCCAGACATGGGGCGTTCCTGGGAAGAGCTTTAATCCCCCACATTTTTCAACAAGAAAGTTGGTAATTATGACAGGAACCTCTATAAAGGGTTAATGCCGTGGTTACAGCAAACGGACATCAATTGCTGGGGAACACCCAGATTTATCAAAACGGTCTACAGGGCCTACAGTAACCAATCAGAGCTCAGCTTTCATTTCTCAAACTGCTATAGTAAAATGAAAGCTGTGTTGTGATTGGTTACAGACAGTGTTTCATTTAGACAGCTGTAAGGGGCAGTTCACACTGCATTTTGGCATTGACAGCCAGGCAGAAATTTTGCCAAAATCCCACCTGCAGCCGCGTGCTTTCTACTTCCCCTTCATTTCAATGGGAGGCAGCACTGAGGATAACGGAGCGGCATAGTAAACCGGCCACGTTGTGAACGAATATGTCCCTTCTTGGGGCAGTTGCGGGTTTAAACCATCATCTTCAGTGCTGCCTCCTATTGCAAGAATGGGAGGCAGAAAGGAAGCAGGTGCCGGCGGGATTTCAGCGAAATTCCGCCGTAAAAAAAACTCTGTTCCCCGCCGCTCTGATCCCTGCTAGGCCTGCAGTACTTATAGTTCACATGACTACTGCGGCTAATCACTGGCCTCAGCAGTCCCATTATTCATGCGATCACTGAGACCAGTAATTGGCAGCAGAGGTCTGCATCCCCTTTATTTCAATGAGAAACAGCGCTGAGGAACGCAGGCACGGACACAATGTGAACGGGCATGTCCCTTCTTGGGGCAGTTGCGGGTTTAAACCACCACTCTGATCTTCAGAATGGGAGGCAGAAAGGATGCAGCTGCCGGTGGAATTTCACCAAAATTCCGCCATAAAAAAAATCCGGTGGACCACACATTACCTGCCACATAAATCACTTGACAGGCCATATAAATCACTTGACCAGCCATGGGCGCTCCTGCTCAGCAGGCCGGGACATGATTAGATGTGACAAACATTGTAGCTAGTCCTAGGGTAGAAGTAAAGAGCAATTACCTTCGATCGAAGAATCGGAATTGATATAGGCCACGCCTCTTTCCTGAAGAATTTTAGCATTGTCCTGCAGATGAAATAAACACACGAGAACAATAATATAAAAGGATGGTGAGACGAGAGACATATATGCACAATAATTCTCTTTTCTCAGTTAAAAAGAAATTACTTTTGGCGCAACCTAATTAAATATACAAAATGTCCTACAACAGGCCTTCTTAGCGCCACCTACAGGTGGCTATCCTGTAAGGCAGGGACCAGCAACCTCCGGCACTCTAGCGGTGGTGAAACTTCAACTCCCAGCATTCTCCATTCAATTCTATGGGAGTTCTGACAACAGTCAAGCAAGTGTGTGTAATGACCCGGAGTGCCATTACCACTTCCGCACCCCGCTACTATCTCCTATGGTCTAACTCCATGTCAACTTCTGTAATTATTGCAGGTCTATCATAACGTGCATATTTATTTCTTAAAACTGTTATGTTATAAATGTAATGTGCCTGGTTCACCAGAGGTGGCAGCAAACATGGCAGAGCTACTTTTGACGAGGATGGAACCCTTTCCATTCTCTACTCCCTCTCTAAAGCAGAGGAGGAGTTTAGTTAGTGGCAGTTGAGTTTTGGGCTTGCTAAGGGAGTGTGTGCAGCAGGTGCACGTACCTGTTGGACGTGCCTTGCTCCAGCCAGATAGAGCAACTTCAGCTGCTGAATGTGGAGGCCACAGCCTGGAGCCTCATCAGCCAGGAAAAGATCCCTGGATTGATCTAGAGTCAGACTACAGAGAGAGAAGTGGCAGCCTAAAGCAGAAAGTATAGATTCCTTTTACGCCTGTCAGTGCAGCAGAAAGAGAGAAAGCAAGCAGAGTTATTGAGCAAGCCTGCCAGTTTAATGCTAAAGCCTGCTGGAACCAAGATAAAGTCTGTAAACCGTTTGGAGAAAGGTTTATCCCAAGTAAAGCTGCTATTGAACTTCACACAAGGTCTGGACCCAGTTTATTAGTTTCCTTTCTTACCCAACGGTGCTGGCGTCACGAACACCAGGGACCCTGCCGCCAAGGCACCTTAACAAACCCATTCCACTCAGGGCACCTCAAACACCATCTGGTGGGATTCCCTGGACAAACAGAGTGTGCCCCAAAGGAACTGGTGCTGTCCTTCCTATCACTGCACACTGGCCCCGGGGAGGCTCCACTAACTGAGTAAATTAACTACTACCCCTATCGGCCCACTGTGCCTCACGTGTTGCCCCTGCGGACCCGGTCGCTGCATGTGCATGCTGGGAGCAGTACTTTCACCACAGAGGCTGCTGATCCCTGCTGTCCGGCAATGTGCGACCTTAAAAATTTCCTTTGGAAGAGCGTATCCAAGGATTCACATAGACAATAAAAGGGCTATTGCACCAGCAGTCCCAAATTTGCAGGGACTGTCCCTAATTTTCTGAGACAGTTATGGGTGGGTCTTATATAAGCCCCACCCATAAAAGGATGGTGCCATATGGATTGGGGCCTTCCTGAGGCTACATGTTCCTAATTTACTAACTGCAACATGGTTGGCAAGTATAAGTAGAACAGGGGTCCAGTGATTCCAGTTCACTGTAGTTGCTTTCCCCACTGAATTTGGTTCTTTCCGTAAAGGGTTCTCAACCTGTGGCTTTCCAGCTGTTGAGAAACTACAACTCCCAGCATGCACTAATAGCTGTAGGCTGTCCAGGCATGCTGGGAGTTGTAGTTTTGCAACAGCTGGAGGGCCGCAGGTTGAGAACCCCTTACGGAAAGAACCAAATTCAAACCAAATTTCCCGATAGAAAATTCCGAGGAGGTTTGGCCACTGACGTACAGGGTAACCTCCTACAGCCGCCGCTGTAGTGAGTCTGATGGGGTATTTTGCATATTTTGCCCATAAAGCATTGCATGAAAGTCTTTTTTACGTTTTGCTGGATCTCCACAAGGAGAACCGATATCCATGTGATGATTGAGAGGGTCACCCTGTGAAGGTGGTGGGGCTTTCAGCACCCATAGTAGATTTAAAATGTTATGTTTTTTAATCTGTTAATGTCTGTATACTAATTTGAAGAAATGATAGGATAATCAGCGAAGAGTACAGGAGAACCCTTGAGTCTCCTCTGAATATTCCTACTTGCGGAGACTCGTACCACGACAACTGTCCACAGGCCAAGATCAGGGTGGTACTATTCCGTGTGTCACATACTAAACACCTCTGCAGACCCCCCGCCGCGGTCAGGGGTCCTCCAAAAAATAAGGATCCAGCTTATTGCCATGTGGGGACCTGTAAACTGTCCTGGTACAGAAACACTCCCTGTGTTACACCTAGTACAGGGCCCAAAGGATGGGGTATGACATGTATCTATGTTGAGGTGCTCCATTCCCTCAGGCCCTGCACTATGCATAACACAGTGCATCAGTTTTGCCTCCAGTGCCCCTTTCATTAGGTGCAAGCACAAGAAATTAAAGTGGTACTGTGATTATGTACACTTGTCCCCTATCCACAGGACCCCCACCAATCACGAGGGGCCCTCCAAAACAAAAGATGCACCCGGTCAATCTAGTGCAGTGGGATTGCCGGAGATGGCAGAGTACAGTGCTCGGATTTTGCCAGCAATCCTATGAAGATGAAAGCAGTGCTCGACATGCCGCTCCATTCATTTCAGGGGGTCTTGTGGGGTATGTTGCCCCCATTCTCGTGATCGGTAAGGATCCCTGCGGCTGGACCAGTACTGATCTAATGGTAATCTCCTATCCTGTGGATAAGGGATAGTCTGATTTAACCGGATTACCCCTTTAAGGGTACTTTCATACTTGCATACGTCGCCGGAACTGCCTGCTGGATCCAGCAATCTGTGTTGAAACGGACAGCATTTGTAGACGGATCCGGATGCGTATCCGTCTCACAAATGCATTGCAAGAACGGATCCGTCTCTCCGGTTTTCACATTTTTAAAGGTCTGCGCATGCGCAGACTGAAAGAACGGATCAGTCAATGCAGTATTTTTAATGCTGGATCGGGCACTAATACATTCCTATGGAAATTGATGCCGGATCCGGCATTACGGCAAGTGTTCCGTCATTTTGGACGGAGATAAAACCGCAGCATGCTGCGGTATTTTCTCCGTCCAAACCGCCGTACAGTGACTGAATTGAAGACATCCTGATGCATCCTGAACGGATTTTAGAATGCATTAGGAAAAAACGTTTCTTTTTTCCGGTATTGAGCCCCGATGACGGAACGCAATGCCGGAAAAGAAAAAACGCCAGTGTGAGAGTACCCTAAAGCTGATGTTCTTCAGAATTGTAAATGTCAGGGACGCGTCAAGACGTCTCAGCAAAAATGTCTCTTTCTTTATGATTTCCTATTACCAATGTCATCAGAGAGAGAGAGAAACCCACCGTCATATGGCTGCCCCAACACATCCGCAGCTCCCTTCCAGTCGACGAGCCATCAGCCCGCCAGAAACAAGTGGGATGTGTGAACTTTGTTACATATATAGATGCATTTGGAAGCAGAAGGCTCTTTTGTTTTTGGAGAATATGTGAAAAGTCTGATTGGCTGCGGACTCTCGGGCGACTATACCACCCCCAGCAATCCTATTTAAAAACCAGGCTCCCATTTATGAAGCCTTATTCCCCTCAGTGCGGCAGTTACCTGATAATCATCAGTCACCTGATAATGCTACTGTCCTCGCTGTAATAGAAATCAGCTCTCTCTGCACTTCCTGCTGAGCCTGTGATAGGTTTGTGTTTATACACAGCAGCCAATCAGAGGAAGCCAAGCTGCAGGAGGAGGTACAGAGCAGCAGCCTGAACCAATGATGCTGCAGGGGGTGTGTCTCAGACTACCTCAGGCTCCCTGTAGACTCTGCAGCTAAACTGTAGTCACAGATCACAGCTTTGTCCTAATAAGCGGAGCTGAAATGTAGCCAAAGAATAAAATCTGAGCAAAACGTAGGTAATCGTCCCCTGTAGACGCTAAATGAAATTCACTTAAGCTCTTAATTAGAAAGTCGCTTTAAAAGGGTTTTCCAAGACTTTAGATAACAGTATCTGGTCGGTAGGGTCTGACACCCGGGACACACGCCGATCAGCAATTTGAGAAGGCACCAGCGGTCCTGTGAGCGACGTGGTCTTCTCCGTGTTTACCAACAGGGGCTGAGCTGCACTTAGGCCCTAGGAAAAGCCGAGAGAAGGCCGCAGCGCTACTGCGGGTGCCGCTGCCTTCTCAAACGGCTGATCGGTGGGGCTCCTGTCCTGCGTGTCTGGTATCCCGAGGATAGGTCATCAGTTCTAAAGTCTCAGAAAACCCCTTTAAATATTTTATTCTTCTGTTGAGCCATAGAAACTGAAGTTACACACATACTTGTGTGAAAAGTAGCAGTGCCCACTTCCCAATGCCAATGTGCCTTGTGTCTCCTCATCTAGCAGAGCTATCTTTAGTCCAACTCTGGCACCAGGCCTAGGGTGCCCCCCTCCCCCCTCATAGCTACGACCCTGGAGCTTTTGGCACCAAAGACTGAATTCTCTCACCTCAGCCCATTCTGTAGATCCCAACAGCCCGAATTCTTCTGCATCCCAGCTGGCGAAGATGATTGTTCTTCTGGGCCTCCAGCCTGATAATAATAATGGTGTTAGTAATTATTCGCTCCTCACATGAAGGTGTCATCAACACAATGTCAAACAATGGTCTCCTACATCCATCTGCCACGAGGTGAAATATAGCAGTGAGTGCAGGCGCCATAAAGAGGTTCCACCACTGAGAATACTTACCCCCTATTCACAGGTTAGGGAATGTATCTGATCGCTGTGGGTCCACCCACTTGGACCCTTAGCGATCATGAAAACAGAGGGCATCGGTGGTGTGCATGCATGTCCACAGCTCCATTCACTTCAATGGGACTGACTCATACAACGCTCAGTACGATTTCCGTTGAACGGGGCAGCGATCACACTTCTGCACCACCACTCCATTCTCATAGGAGACTCTGGGTTTTCAGTTTCGGCGACTGCCGAGTGTCCCAGCGATCGGAGAACCAGCATTCAGACACGTATTCCCCATCCTGTGGATAGTGTTTTTAAGTGGTATACACAATTTTTTTTATAAAGCTCCAAACCAGACAAGAACCCAACATTTTTCCAGAAACGGACCTCCAGACCTCAAACCAGACTCCATAATTCAGTCCCCAGATCAGGCGCCCAAAAAAAAAAAAAAAAAATCAGACCTCAGACCAGATTTTGTAATTCAGAATCCAGACCTGGCCCCAAAATTCAGATCTCTGGTGGTGTAGTTTATGCCCCTACCCCAAAAAATTGGGACAATCCCATCAAATTTGCAACTGGCAGCAACTATAGTGATGCTTGAATAATACTGAAAATTGCTTCACCACTGTTGCTTCAGCCTTCTGTGTGATGTACTCATCTTTGTTCAACCCCCAGAATGTCCACCTAGTGGGTCTGGTCTAGGGTTTGTATTTATTTAACACAAAAAACCCCCGGACGAAGGTTCGCCGAAACGCGAGTCGGGGTGGCGTCATCCTGGTCCTTTGGCTGCATTTTCATTACTTTGGGTAAGATCTGCATTTATGCAATGATTATTTTTCTGGCATTCTGGCATTTGTAATGTCATTATTACTGGATCCGTACTACGGAGGCAGTAATTCATGGTGTGATACTTCCTCTGTATAGGGTAATGCTCATAATTAGCAGTATTTAAGGCAAAACACGTTTGTGTTTGCATGCAGTATCTTTCCCTCCTTTGTTACTAGCTAATATTGGGTCTAGGATGGCGCTTCAATTTTTGCACCTCCTGTTGCACATACTTTTAAATTCTATGCATTAATAAAGTATATTTATATGGATATTTGCATTTGGCTCCTTTTTGGTGTTTATTTTTTGGTTTGTATTTATTTAGTGGGTCTGGTCTAGGCTTTGTATTTATTTAGTGGGTCTGGTCTAGGCTTTGTATTTATTTAGTGGGTCTGGTCTAGGCTTTGTATTTATTTAGTGGGTCTGGTCTAGGCTTTGTATTTATTTAGTGGGTCTGGTCTAGGCTTTGTATTTATTTAGTGGGTCTGGTCTAGGCTTTGTATTTATTTAGTGGGTCTGGTCTAGGCTTTGTATTTATTTAGTGGGTCTGGTCTAGGGTTTGTATTTATTTAGTGGGTCTGGTCTAGGGTTTGTATTTATTTAGTGGGTCTGGTCTAGGGTTTGTATTTATTTAGTGGGTCTGGTCTAGGGTTTGTATTTATTTAGTGGGTCTGGTCTAGGGTTTGTATTTATTTAGTGGGTCTGGTCTAGGCTTTGTATTTATTTAGTGGGTCTGGTCTAGGCTTTGTATTTATTTAGTGGGTCTGGTCTAGGCTTTGTATTTATTTAGTGGGTCTGGTCTAGGCTTTGTATTTATTTAGTGGGTCTGGTCTAGGCTTTGTATTTATTTAGTGGGTCTGGTCTAGGCTTTGTATTTATTTAGTGGGTCTGGTCTAGGGTTTGTATTTATTTAGTGGGTCTGGTCTAGGGTTTGTATTTATTTAGTGGGTCTGGTCTAGGGTTTGTATTTATTTAGTGGGTCTGGTCTAGGGTTTGTATTTATTTAGTGGGTTTGGTCTAGGCTTTGTATTTATTTAGTGGGTCTGGTCTAGGCTTTGTATTTATTTAGTGGGTCTGGTAGGGGTTCAGTATTTATTTAGGGGGTCTGGGATCAGTATTTATTTAGTGGGTCTGGTTTGGGGCCAGTATTTATTTAGAGGGTATGGTTTGGGGACTATATTGAAGAATCTGGTCAGGGGTCTGTATTATTTAGGAGTCTGGTGATCTTTATTTATTTAGGGAGTCTGGTTTGGGACTGTATTTTTTAGGGAGTCTGGCCTGAGATCTGTTTTTAGTTAGGGGGTCTGGTCTGGGGTTTATATTTAGGGAGTCTGGCCTGAGATCTGTTTTTAGTTAGGGGGTCTGGTCTGGGGTTTATATTTAGGGAGTCTGGCCTGAGATCTGTTTTTAGTTAGGGGGTCTGGTCTGGGGTTTATATTTAGGGGTCTGGTCATCTCTAATCATTTTAGTGTGTAATGAAGGGGGTTTTATACACTTTTTGGAATCCCAATACTGTAGGTAGTAGGTGTGTCCTACGTAAATGGATGAGGTACAGACCACAAATGTTGCCAGAAATTATATAATGGGTGACTGCCAGGGTCTTGTTGTGGCCCGGGGGTAAGTGCCTCATGTGCCCTCTATATAATACAGCTCTGAGCCTTCCTACAACATGTATTGCTCTTACATCTTGTGTATAGAAATGTCACTGCTATACCCATGCCTTGACAACAAAATGGCTGCTGCGGTGTAAGTAAATTGCTGGTCCCCGGCTATCCTCCGGTCGTGGCCTTCATTTCAGCCTCCGCACTACTCTCGTTTTGTAAATTTCAGCGATTTCCCAGTGGAATCTTTGTTCTCACCGCTTGTTTATTGTGAAACATGGAGGGTTAATTAGACTAATTATAAGGTAAACCAGGCACAAACACTACACAGTGCAGTGCGTCACCTCACTATACGACCGCAGGCAAAATACATATCAACCTGCCAGGTCTACTCCTCCACCTGACGTGACCCAGGACAACAGCCTTTAGTTTCTGGTGTTTTCAATTATTTCTTGGTTTATAAAGAATACCATGGCGATGGAAACAATCAACAAGCTGCTGTTGACAAATCTGTTATTTTTATTCTGTGTCTGGATTTAGTGCTTTCATTATGTAGTAAATCTCTGCAGCCCGCGAATTACCATCTGAATATTCAATGCAAGTGTTAAGTATCTGTCTGCTCAGTGTCAGGAGGAAGCTGGACAGTTTCACACAGATCCTGATAATCTCTAAAATCGACTAACCTAACCAATAACATTTTGATTTTAACATGGGAAGGGGGCAACTATTGCTGGGGGACTACACTTTAATAAAATAGTGCCCGTCCTAACACAGCATAGAAGAGTGTGCAAATTTAAAGGGAGTCTGTCACCACATTTTGACATTGTAGACTGCTTACATAGCGCTGTAGCATAACTGTAGATGATTCAAATGGTACCTTTGTTGTACCTTTTTGGTACCTTTTGCTCATATCCCCGCCCCAGCCTTGCCCGCCCTTCTCTTCCCTTGCGTCCTCCCTCTCTCCCAGCGAGATCCCGCGCCTGCGCTCTCCCTCGCTGGGCCGGGGCATGCGCACTACGATGCCCATTGTGGGCACGGCATCACTGTAGCTACTGTGCATGCGCCGCCGGCTTTCCTCCTCTTCTCCTGCATGCCTCTGGTCTGCCTCCTCGCCGCTGGTTTTGCGCTGTTGGCCGGCGCATGCGCAGTAGCTACAGTGATGCCGTGCCCACAATGGGCAAAAATGAGTGTCATTATATTAAAACATAACTTTTAATGTTATCTAACAAACATAAAATAATTTGACCCACTGTGATACATGAACAAACATACAATGGAGGACAAAGTGTGGTACCCCAAATGCTGGTAGAAAAAGCAAACAAATCTGCTCCACCTAGTGAAAGAGTCGACACGGACAGAAACGTGCCACGTCGGGAGGTCATCGGAATTACTTTCACTGGCCAATTTTTATGAGACTTAGGGATCAGGTCCAAGGTAGGGACAGGTATCCGGACGGGGTACTCTGTATAGATACGCAGAAGTAAAATAGCCCCCTCCCCAATTGGTAGGATTATACAGGGCCCAGGTCTGCATCCACTATACAGAAACCAAGTAAGATTGCGACTTCCAGTGCGGTTCACATCCAATGTTTCATGGACATCCTCCCTGCCTGATCCCATTGTCTACAAAAGGCTGGTAAGACTGCTCACACCTTTGACTAGGTGGAGCAGATTTGTTTGCTTTTTATACCAGCATTTGGGGTACCACACTTGGTCCTCCATTGTATGTTTGTTTATGTATCACAGCGGGTCAAATTATTTTATGTTTGTTAGATAACATTAAAAGTTTTGTTTTAATATAATTACACTTTCCCAGGGCCGGCGCGTCCTATAAGCGGACTAGGCAGCCGCGTAGAGCGCTCCTTGGGAAGGGGCACCGCTAGTAGCGCCGGCCCCCCCTCATGCTGCAGCCGCCCGAATGCTCTATATTGAGCCTCTGGCGGCTGCAGCACTGCCCGGGCTGGCGCGTCCATGAGGGCGCACCGCCCAGGCGCAGCAAGAGGAGAGGGGGCTGACAGGAGGGAAGCGCTCGTAAACTGCTGTATGGCCAAACGGCAGGGCTCAGAAGGAAGGGAACGCTATCGGTTTTTGGAAGGCGGATTTTATTGAACTAGTTTTTTAGCACTACGTCCCATTTGAAGCCCCCCTGATGCACCCCTACAGTAGAAACTCCAAAAAAGTGACCCCATTTTGGAAACTACGGGATAAGGTGACAGTTTTGTTGGTACTATTTTAGGGTAAATATGATTTTTGGTTGCTCTATATTACACTTTTTTTGAGGCAAGGTAACAAAAAAAAAAATCAAAATTTTATCTCTTTTTATCTCTTATCATTTGCCATTAACTCTTGTGGAAAACCTAAAGGGTTATTGACGTTTGTAAAATCAGTTTTGAATACCTTGAGGGGTGTAGTTTCTAGAATGGAGTCATTTTTGGGTGGTTTCTATTATGTAATCCTCACAAAGTGACTTCAGACCTGAACTGGTCCCTAAAAAGTGGGTTTTTGAAAATTTTTGAAAAATTTCAAGATTTGCTTCTAAACTTCTAAGCCGTGTAACGTCTCCAAAAAATGATATGGCATTCCCAAAATGATCGATACATGAAGTAGACATATGGGAAATGTAAATCAATAACTTTTTTTGGCGGTATTACTATGTATTATAGAAGTAGGGAAATTAAAACTTGTAAAATTGCAAATTTTTCCAAATTTTTGGTAAATTTGGTATTCTTTTATAAATAAAAATGAAATTTTTCGACTTCATTTTACCACCGCCATGAAGTACAATATGGGACGGGAAAAAAAAAAATCTGAATGGCCTGGATAAGAAAAAGTGTTTTAAAGTTATCACCTCATAAAGTGACACTGGTCAGATTTGCAAAAAATGGGCAAGTCCTTAAAGAGAACCTGTCACCAGGAAAGTCACTGATAAAGCAGGCACACTGCCTTGTAGGGCTCACTCTGCTGAATATAATGATACCTGTCACTTGGTGATCTGTTGCTTTATTGTGGAGAAAAAGTACTTTTAATCCATATGCTAATGAGCTGATTGGAGTCCAGCAGTTGATACGAGTCCAGCGTTTTTTCTATTCAGAGCTGTAGCCCCTCCCCTATTCACGTCTTCAGTTGTAAAAGGGGCGTGGTTTATTTATTTATTGGTCTATAGAAGTGAATAGGGGAGGGGCTACAGCTCTGAATAGGAAAAACACGCTGGACTCGTATCAACTGCTGGACTCAATCAGCTCATTAGCATATGGATTAAAAGTACTTTTTCTCCACAATAAAGCAACAGATCACCAAGTGAAAGGTATCATTATATTCAGCAGAGTGAGCCCTACAATGCAGTGTGCCTGGTTTATCAGTGAATTTCCTGGTGACAGGTTCTCTTTAAGGTGAAATAGGGCCGTGTCCTTAAGGGGTTAAAAAACACCCCATGTTTTTGTGGGGAAATCTCTTTATGTTCCTGTCTATTGTAAACATGGCTCTAGCACTGTGCGGCGGTTGCCTCACGGTTTGGCACCACACTCCTTAGGAGCAGTCTCTTTCCATTCCGGTAAATCTGGTTCGGTGAGCTGTATGGTCGGAGCTCTTCCTGTCCACTTATTTAACCCTTTAGGAGCATTTTGTCCAGGATGAAACTAGCTATGATTCACTTCGGTGCCCGAGAGTATTACGTAACCGGCGGCGAATCCCACCCGCTTGAGTGCCATTTTGTTTATTTTAACCTGTATAGGTTCGGCCAGTTGCGTCGATTCATTTCTCGATGCATCTTCACATTGGTCGGAGGTTTTGTTTTTCCGACGCAGAGCTCCAAACCCTCTGCATAGTCATTTGCAGCCACCACCAGAGGGAGCTTAAAGGGATTTGCCGAGAGTATCTGATCGGTGGGGGTCCGACGCCCTGGACCCCCGCCGATCAGCTGTTTGAGAAGGCAGCTGCGCTCACAGTAGTAGCGCAGTCTTCTGTAGCTTAGCTTAGGCCAGGCATGTCCAAACTCCGGCCCTCCAGATGTTGCAAAACTACAACTCCCATCATTCCTGGACAACCTACAGCTATCAACCTACAGAAGAGCATGATGGGAGTTGTAGTTCTGCAACACCTGGAGGGCCAGAGTTTGGACATGCCTGGCTTAGGCCAGCGACGCCATGTTCATCGGTCACAGCTCAGGCACAGCTCATCCTCATTGAAGAGAATTGGGCTGAGCTGCAATACCAAGTACAGCCACCTTACAATGGACGGCGCTGTGCTAGGTGAGCTGATAGAAGGTCGCGGTGCTAATGCAAGTGCCGGGTGTCTTCTCAAACAGCTGATCGGTGAGGATCCCGGGTGTCGGACCCCCACCAATCAGAAGCTGATTACTTATCCAGAGCATAGCTCATTAGTAAAAAAAAAAAAAAAACTCTCGGAAAACCCCTTTAAAGGGCATGTAATTCATGAAACACGTCCCCTATGAACTTCCAAGGATTGAGGGACGAATACGGAATTGGCCGATGCAGGAGCAGGTTCCGGATGGGGTCGAGGCAAGGCTCTGTATAGATAGGCAGGATATATTAGCCCCCCCTTCACCTTTTCTCATAGGGTTATCTAGGGACAGTTACTTCCTGAAGCAGTTCCTATCATACGGACACCCCGACCTCATGAGGATTTCCTCAAACCAAGGGCTCATGCACACGACCGTGCTTTCTTTCCGCTTCCGTTCCGTTTTTTTGTGCGGCCTGTATGCTGAGAAATTCACTTTAATGGGGCTGTAGAAAAAACCAAAGTTTCTCCGTGTGCATTCCGTTTCAGTTTTTTCGCAAAAAAGCAGTGCATGTCCTATTATTGTCCGCAAATCACGGTCCGAGGCCCCATTCAAGTCAATAGGTCCGCAAAAAATACGGAACGCACACACGGAACACATCCGTATGTCATCCGTATTTTGCAGATCCGTACTGTAGAAATGCCAGGCCCAGACCATGTTGCTCATGTGTTTGGTGATTAATAAGTTACTGCTTCCGTTACGCAAAAAACGGATTACATACGGAAACCATACGGATATGTTTTGTGGAATAACGGAACGGAAGAGGATTTAATTTCAGACAAAAAAAAAAAAACTCAGATGCGGAACAACCGATCCGTGAAAAATGGACCGCAAAACAACAACGGTCGTGTGCATGAACCCCGAGTCTGAGACCTTTTCCTTAAGGACCAATACCGGATTATCAGTACTTGCATCTGGATCCGGTAAGACAGTCCAGTTTATACCATTATAGCTGATCGGGACCCCATTAAGGGCATCATATAGTCTGGTATATAATATACTGTCAGTACTTTGGGTGCAATTTTAAGTGCAATCAATTATTTTGTTTGTGTTTTGTCTTTTTAACTCATTAATTCTAAGCTAAGTTTTGATTATCGTTCCCCCTCCCCTTTGAGGAGGTCTTCCTCTTTGGGATTGATCTTGGTATTGCACAACTGCTATCCTATCTGCGTTACTCATTCGGGATTACAAAATGCCCACAAAGGGTTAACCCGATGAAGCTCCTCGCGCGTCCACTACACTGCCAAGTGAGAAACGATGCCAACCGGCCAACATCTCCTGACAGGCTTGGCTTCCTCCACGCTACATTGTGCAGATGTCTTATTCAGCTGGCACTCGGACTCTGGGTCCGAGAGAATTGTATTTTGAAGGTTTATAGGATGACATTATTGTTCATTGCAATGACGACGGCATGCTACACTTCCACTTTAAAAAGTAGCTGTCGCCTCCCCTGACGTGTCTGTTTTAGGCCTCTTTTACACTTGCGTTTTAGCTTTCCGTCCTAGAGTTCCGTCCTCGGGGCTCTAGGACGGAAAGCTACTGATCAGGATTATCCCCATGCATTCTGAATGGAGAGAAATCCGTTCAGGATGCATCAGGATGTCTTCCGTTCAGTATGTGAACGTTTTTTGGACGTTGACAATTCCGTAGCATGCTGCGGATTTGTCTCCGTCCAAAAAGTCGGAAGACATGCCGTAATGCCGGATCCAGAATTAATGCCCATTGAAAAGCATTAATCCGGATCTGGCATTAAGGTAAACATCGTTTCGGCGCATCGCCGGACCCGTCATTTAGCTTTTGTGAATGGTTACCATGGCAGCCAGGACGCTAAAGTCCCGGCTGCCATGGTAAAGTGTAGTGGGGAGGCAGGGGAGAAGTATACTTACCGTCCGTGCGGCTCCCGGGTCCCGGGGCGCTCCACAATGACGTCAGAGCGCCCCATGAGCATGGATCACATGATCGCATGGATCGCGTGTGAGGCGCTCTGACGTCATTGTGGAGCGCCCCGGCAGGCGCACGGACTGTAAGTATCTGCTCCCCACTACTTACTATGGCAACCAGGACTTTAGTAGCGTCCTTGCTGCCATAGTAACACTGAAAGCATTTTGAAGAATGATCGGTCTTCAAATGCTTTCAGTTGTCTTGCGCTGTGACGGATCAGACGGGCATTTCCGGCGACGGAAGTGCACGCCGGATCCTCACAACGCAAGTGTGAAAGAGACCTTAGTAACTACATGCATCCCCATGTAATAAAAATTCAGGAGCATCTATTCTTATGACTATGTTGCGCTGTCCCTCTATTATTCCTGTTAGAAGTCTATGAATGAATTGCCAGCAGTCTGCAATAAAGGTCCAGATGGGTGTTACCAGTTGGGGGGTGTCCCTGCATGGTTTGATACTATCCAATCAATGCAGACTGTACAGGGACATGCCTCCAACTGGTAACACCCATCTTCTGGATCTTTGAAGTAGACTCCTTGGAATGTATTTATAAACTTCTAGTAGGAATAATAGAGGAACGATACATCCTAGACTCCTAAGAATAGATGCTCTAGAGTTGTTATTACATGGGGAATGTCAGGAGAGGGGAGAGCTTCTCATTAAAGGGGCTGTCCCATCTGCCATAAATATCCCAGAGGTGCGGGTCCCACCTCTGTGATCCACTCCGATCTCAAGAATGAGTTCCCATCGGGACCGCCACGCATGTGCTGCTCTTTCCATTCACTGAGTAAGCGCAGTCACCTACTAGCTGAGGTCCCGGGGCTGGCGCCCATCACCACCCACCACTGCACTTATTTCCATGACGCGGTTTCTAAAATCTGTACCTTGTCTTAGTTTTGCTCCAAAGCTCCTTGCAATTTCTTGGAGGACTGCAGCCCCAGTTGTTGGATCAATTCCTCCGAACACCCACGAGTCCCGGTGACCGCCCAGAATAATATACCGATCTGAAAAAGATGCCACAATAGCTGTAATAAATGCTAATGACTTGGTTTTAAGGGGTCATTGACAAGTAGGGGAACAACACTGGTGAGGAACATGTGCTGGACCCCCAGGAAATCAGTGGGCTGCGGCTCTCCCTGACGGCATGTGTATTCACCTGCGACTACTTAGGGCAGGGGTGGCCAACCTGTGGCTCTTTGCTTCTTCAGGTGCGGCTCTTGCTGTGGAGCCGGGAAGCAGTCAGGCCGACTCACTCTCCACCCCATGCTCAGATATCTTTTCCTGATCGGGCATCGTTACCACTTTGCAGCTCCAGCTCACTCTCCACTACGTCCTGATGCGCACAGTGTGAGAACGCAGTACGTGAAGACACGCGCTATGACCTGATGCTGTGCTCATGGTGGAGAGCGGGTCAGACCTGCAAAGTAGCAGCTGCCCGAACAGGAGACCAGTGCCTGATCAGGAGAGGGAAGAGATTTTTTTTAAATTATAGAACTGAGCATGGGGGTCTGATCTAAGCACGGGGGGTTCTGATCTGAGCATGGGGGAGGGGTCCTGATCTGAGCAATGGGGGTCCTGATCTGAGCAATGGGAGTCTGATCTGAGCATGGGGGTCTGATCTGAGCAAGGGAGGTTCTGATCTGAGCATGGGGGAGGGGTCCTGATCTAAGCAATGGGGGTCCTGATCTGAGCATGGGGGTCACATCTGAGCACAGGAGGTTCTGAACTGAGCATGGGGGTCTGATCTAAGCACGGGAGGTTCTGATCTGAGCATGGGGGAGGGGTCCTGATCTGAGCAATGGGGGTCTGATCTGAGCATGGGGGTCACATCTGAGCATGGGGGTCTGATCTAAGCACGGGAGGTTCTGATCTGAGCATGGGGGAGGGGTCCTGATCTGGGCAATGGGGGGTCCTGATCTGAGCAATGGGGGTCCTGATCTGAGCAATGGGGGTCCTGATCTGAGCATGGGGGGGGATCTGAGCACTGAGGGTCTGACACTGGGAGTCTGATTTGGAGGTCTGATGAGGTTTGGGGATCTTATTTTAGGTCAGATGAGAATTGGGGATCCGATTTAGGAGTCTGATCTGAGGTCTGGTAAAAATTATATTTTTTCTTTTTTTTTTCTCTGCTAATGACCTCAGATCAGATGAAAAATCATTTTTTCTTTCTCTTATTTTTCTTTGTTACAACCTGGGTGCATCTTGTAGGGCGAAGAATACGGTGACTGTGTAAATGTAGAGCTTGTGGCTCCTGGTAATCATCCTTTTTTTTTTTTGCTCACTGTCTGTAAGGTTGGCCACCCCTGGCACAAAACCATCGTACAGTTTCTATATAGAATTGATTTACATTAAGTGTTAACTTTGTAAGTACATTATTTACCATGAGTTACATCCTGTATTATACTCCAGAGCTGCACTCACTATTCTGCTGGTGGAGTCACTGTGTACATACATTATATTACTTCTCCTGTACTGATCCTGCGTTACATCCTGTATTATACTCCAGAGCTGCACTCATTACTCTGCTGGAGGGGTCACTGTGTACATACATTACATTACTTATCCTGTGCTGATCCTGAGTTACATTGTGTATTATACTCCAGATCTGCACTCACTTCTGGAGCAGAATAGTGAGTGCAGCTCTGGAGTATAATACAGGATGTAACTCAGGATCAGTACAGGATAAGTAATGTAATATATGTACACAGTGACTCCACCAGCAGAATAGTGAGTGCAGCTCTGGAGTATAATACAGGATGTAACTCAGGATCAGTACAGGATAAGTAATGTATGTACATAGTGACTGCACCGGCAGAATAGTGAGTGCAGCTCTGCAGTATCAGTACAGGATAAGTAATGTATGTACACAGTGACTTAACCAGCAGAATAGTGAGTGCAGCTCTGGAGTATAATACAGGATGTAACTCAGGATCAGTACAGGATAAGTAATGTATGTACATAGTGACTGCACCGGCAGAATAGTGAGTGCAGCTCTAAAGTATAATACAGGATGTAACCCAGCAAAAATACAAGCTATATAATTCAGGGAATATAGAAATTGTATTAAATGCCTATGTAGACTTTTATATGTAAACCGCCAGTGGGTGTCCCAATGTTGGACCCCGCTGTGCACTAAGGATCTAAGCCAGGATTAATGCCAGGGCCCTGCACTAGGTGGACATCATTGCCAGATCTACTGCCCAGCATCCCATCTCTTCTGACAGGTACACACCTGGTTCTACTGCCCCCCGGATGGTGCCGATGACATCATAAATCCTGGTGACCTCATTGTTGCTGTAGACGTGCATCCTGACTTGTCTGAAATTATTTACAACATTCATTAACGCAAGTGAAAAAATAATTACACACAAGGTGAAAACTTTACACAGATATTCCATGCGTATAGAACCGATGCCGCCCACAGCGGTAACCTGATGCCCGGGCCCCTCACTCACTAAATTAACCCCAGAGGTGCCAATAAAGGCAGAGCAGGCTACATGTAGATGTGGCCCCTGGCCCCTCCGTGTTCCCTCTGGATCACATGAGGCAGAGAGAAAACTGAAACAACCCTTCTGAATCCGAGCGCTGCATCTGTATATTGGAGCAACACCCCCACCTGATGACAGTTTCCTATTAATTCCGCTTCTATACACTTGTCTCGTTAACGTTTCCAGCTCCGAAGGCTACCTGATTATAAATGGTTCTCACACGGCAGGTACGCGATTATCTGTCTGTACCGAGAAGAGGTGACATTTGCACAAAGGTTACTTTCCATTAGGAAATGAAGTCGGCTGCTTTCATCTATCTGAACGGAGGCGTGGAGCCATTTACACGGATACGGGCGGCTCGTCAGGTCAGACTGATGGAGGCTGGGAGCCCACTGCGGGATCGGGTCATCGCCAAATATTGTTAAGATTGAGGCTCAGTCACACGAGGTGCATTGGCCGCCTAATGGATGCCATAGGCAAGCAGAGAAATGGGACAATGTGGTCCTACTGACTGAGGACTTGTACACACGGCCATATTTCGGATCCGTGTCCGATTTTTTTCTCCTGCGGATCCCGCATGGACCTATTAATTTCTATGTGTCTGCATCTGCATGTCGGTTCCGCAAATTATAGAACGTGTCTAGTGTTGAGCGAACTTGTTTTTTTTTAAGTTCTGCGTCCAAACTTCGGGTTCGGTTTATCGAAGAATCCCGTTATGGATTCCAAATTCCGTTACGGTCCGTGGTAGCGGTATCCATAACGGGATTCTTCGATAACCGAACCCGAACTTTGGACGCAGAACTTAAAACACAAGTCCGTTCAACACTAAACGTGTCCTATTTTTGGCCATTTTGGGGACACGAACAGTGATTTTTCTAGTAGAAAATAAGCAGGACACACACGGGCCAATATTTGTATGTTGCGGATCCAGGGGGATGTGATCATGTGCATGAGGTCTGCAGAGATCTCTGCAAATGGTGGAAGGCCAACGTTAAACGGGTTATACAGAGTTACAAAAAGATGCTATACATAAAAAAACAGCGCCACACTTGTGCACAGGTTGTGTGTGGTATTACAGCTCATGCTCAGTCCCTGTAAAGGGCATCTGTCAGCAGATTTGTCCCTATGACACCGGCTGACCTGTTACATGTGCACTTGGCAGCTGAAGACATCTGTGTTGGTCCCATGGTCATATGTGTCCGCATTGCTGAGAACCATATAGTTTAAAGAGGTCTTCCAGGATGTAACACTGACGGCCGCTCCCTAATACACGCCTTCAGTGAGTGACCAGTGAGATTCCGATCCCAGGCACCTCCAACGATCAGCAGAGGGCTGGAACCCTGGCACTGCAGTGCCATAACACAGCACCATTCCTCCTCCGTGTGGCCGTGTCTGGTACTGCAGCTTAGCCCAGAACCAGAAAGACCCACGTGAATGATCTTCTCACACGTGTCTGCGATCAGAGGATGATTTTCTTGGGATTCCCTTTTAATTTCGGAGTTCGAAGTACAAAGAATGAATAGGAGAACCATTTACCGTTTGGAGGAGGTCCCTAAAAATCCAGGTCCGATGTTATACGAGACGTTTAGGTTCCCTTTCCATGAAGCTGGTGGAGCTGGACCGCCCATCAACCTGGAGGAAGACAATGTGAAAATGGAGAGGTATATATAAAAGACGGGCCTCAACTCTCTGCTGGCCACATTACCCCTCGTGGGGTCACCCAGGGGGTCCTCCCTCTGCTTTCTTAGGTCTCTTTAACCCTTTGTTACACATATGTTCACTGATTAAAAGGAGCTGTCCTGTTTTATGTGAACAAAGCTTAAGAGAACACTTTGAGCAAACCTCAAACTCTGTGGCATGCATGAAGAGGTGGAGCATGACTAGGTTTGCCACGTTTCCCAACCAAAAATAATGGTCAAGTTAAGCCACACCCCAAAAGGGGTGTGGTTGTGAGGCGTTGCCTAACACTGGGTGTTAAGTCGCGGTCATACTGTGGCTCCGAGTAATATTGATGCCCCCATTAGTGCTGCCCAGAATTAATAATGTCCCCATTAGTGCCCCCCAGAATTAATAATGTCCCCATTAGTGCCCCCCAGAATTAATATTGCCTCCATTAGTGCCCCCCAGAATTAATAATGCCCCCATTAGTGCCCCCCAGAATTAATAATGCCCCCATTAGTGCCCCCCAGAATTAATATTGCCTCCATTAGTGCCCCCCAGAATTAATAATGCCCCCATTAGTGCCTCCCGGAATTAATATTGCCCCCATTAGTGCCCCCAGTACTACTAATGCCCCTATTAGTGCCCCCCAGTAATAGTAATTCTCCCATTAGTGCCCCTTAGTAAGAGTAATGGCCCCATTAGTGCCTCCCAGTAAAAATAATCCCCCCCAGTAAGAATAATGCCCCCATTAGTGCCCCTAGGAAGAATAATGCCCCCCATTAGTGCCCCCCGTAAGAATAATGCCCCCCATTAGTGCCCCCTTCTCTGCTTCTGCAAAAAAAAAAAATATATCACCTCCTCCACTTGCTCGCACCGCTGCGAACAATCACTGATGACTGAAAGCCCAGGACAGGACCTGTGCTCCAGCGTGAGGACATCTGGCAGGTCCTGTCCTGAACTTCCAGTCAGCAGCGCGACCAAATGGAGGAGGAGAGTGCTTTTTTTTTTAAATTAACACAAGTGTGGAGGTAAAGGCTGTACTAATGAGCGCTCCACAAAGGAAGCGCTCATTAGTAACAGTCCATATAGGAAAATACTGGCAATTATTATTGCTGGTATAGAAAAAATTACCTGCACCCACACTAAATTACTGGCCTTGCCAGGTGGCAACCCTAAGCATGACACAGGGATTTATTTGAACCCATGTCTCATGCTCTGCCCCCTCAGGCCCCGCACCTGGAAAAACACAGGGAGATTTACGACCACTGCAGAAAATAAAAAAACTGTCTTTGTTGCCCATAGCAACCAATCACAGTGCTGCTTTCATTTCTTATAGTGCTCTTGAAAAATGAAAGCTGAGCCGTGATTGGTTGCTTTGGGCAACCAAGACAGGGATCTCAAGTCTCCCAGACGTTCAGGGAGTCTCCCGCTATTAGATAGCGGCTCCTTGATGCCCGCATGAGAAACAATATATCCTGGAAACAGGGCTTGAGTCCAGGGGGAACAGGTGGGAACGGCGTTCCTGCACTTTTTTCACAGCAGGAACACCGTTCCCGTTCAGGGCAAAAGGACCAGGAAGCAGTGAAGGCTTTGTACTTACCGCTTCCTGGTCCTCGGCTGTCGGCTCTGCAGCCTGCGCACAGGAGTGAGTCGCTCTGTGACATTACGCTGAGCGCAGCCTTCACAGCACAGCCGACAGCAGCAGAAGAGGAGCGACGGCGTCCAGGAGCAGGAGAGGGTAAGTGGGTTGTTTTTTTTTTATATTTTATGGACTGGTGAGAGGCACTGGGGGGCTGATGGACGGGCAACTGGGGGGCTGATGAGGGGCAACTGGGGGGCTGATGAGGGGCAACTGGGGGGCTGATGAGGGGCAACTGGGGGGCTGATGAGGGGCAACTGGGGGGCTGATGAGGGGCAACTGGGGGGCTGATGAGGGGCAACTGGGGGGCTGATGAGGGGCACTGGGGGGCTGATGAATGTAATAAAAAGTTTGTGAAACAAAAAAAAAGGATATGAGTTTTCGCAGGTTGGGATGTCTGCCAAGGCCTTTTCTCTTTTAGACAGGCTGCATATATCTGCCTCGGCCTTGTCTGGAGTTTTCTTTTATTTTCAGTATAAGGATAAAAGTCCTGAAACCTGAGGCACAGATATGAAAACTATCTAAGGGATAGTTCACTCAGAGTTTTTTTCCGGATTCTGCGCGCCCCCAAAAAAAGAAAAAAAGAAAAAAGAAATAATCAAATGTTATGATTATAAAATAAAAATTAAGTAAAAAGACTAAATTTCCAGCCAGACATGAGAAATCTGCATCAACTGGAGGCCGCTCGGCCGCTCATGCGGTAGCGCCAAGGTTTGGCGATTTCATTTGGAAGTAGGTATTAAAGGGGTTCTCCAGGGTTTTCATATTGATGGCCTATCCCCAGGATAGGTCATTAATAGGAGATGATTTCTCCGGTGAAGTCATGGCGCTCTGTGAGCCCTCTAGGCCATGTGATGTCACCGTACATCGGTCACAGGGCCTAGGTGCAGTTCAGTCCCATTCATGTGCATGTTCCTGGGCTGCAATACCGAGCACAGCCACTATGCAATGGACGGCGCTGTGCTCAGGGAGCTGTTAGGAGGCTCACTGGAACTCTAGTGAGAGCAGCGGCTTCCTCAAACAGATGATTAGTGGGGGTGCTGGTAGTCAGACCCCCACCGATCCGATATTGCTGACCTATCCTGAGGACAGGCCATCAATATGAAAATCCCAGCTAATCCCTTTAATAAAAAAACATCTTTTGAAACTACTGAAAATGAAGTGAGCATCCCTGGCCAACAGTAAGGCATAACTTGGCCCTTAAGGGGTTGTCCCACAAAAAATATTCCGCAGTTTTCAAACCAGCGCCTGGATCTGAATACTTTTGTAATTGCATGTAATTAAACATTTTGTATAGCCACTGAGTTATTCACTGAAATCTGTCTGTATAGCGCCACCTGCTGTTTGTTCTTTTCCTTATTTCAATATCCTGCTCACTGAGGTGGCCGCACATGCACAGTTTCATCCTTCACCTGCCTCCTGAGATGTGATAGGGAGAGCATGGACACGCCCCCTGAGCTGTAGCAGTAAGGACACTCCCCTTGAGCTGTCAGCTTGATATAAATCTAGCAGAGAAATGAATGGGGAGATCTTTGGATCCATGTGAGGTGCAGGGCTGGTTCTAGCTTGGTTAGAAAGATTGTCATGTCTGATTTTCATTTCTCACAATAAGGCCTTATTCACACATCCGCAAGTGTTTTGCGGATCCACGGATCCGCAAAACACGGACACACCGGCAATGTGCATTCCGCATTTTTGCGGACCGCACATTGCCCGAACTCCATAGAAAATGCCTCTTCTTGTCCGCAATTGCGGACAAGAATAGGACATGCTCTATTTTTTTTGCGGAGCCGCGGACCGGAAGATCAGCGGCGCGCTCCGCAAAATCGGATGCGGAGAGCACAGTGTGTGCTCTCCGCATCGTTCCCGGCCCCATTCACAGTCAATGGGTCCGCATGTATTCCGCAAAATTGCGGAATACATGCGGACTACATTGCGGATGTGTGAATAAGGCCTTAGGCCTCATGCACACGAACGTATTTTCTTTCCGTGTCCGTTCCGTTTTTTTGCGGACCATATGCGGAACCATTCATTTCAGAGGATCCGCAAAAAAAAACGGAAGGTACTCAGTGTGCATTCCGTTTCCGTATGTCCGTTTTTACGTTCTGCAAAAAAATAGAGCATGTCCTATTTTTTTCTAGTTTGCGGACAAGGATAGGCATTATTCCAATGGATCCGCAAAAAAAACGGATCGGCAAAAACACCGGATGCCATACGGAACATCAACCGTTTTTTTTGCGGATCCGCAATTTGCGTACCGCAAAACACATATGGTCGTGTGCATGAGGCCTAACCATGGGATAACCCCTTTACGCTGGACTTGTCAGCAGTCACACCAAACCAATCTCCGGCTCATCTGGCACTATTAATCAGATTTTTCTGAAGAGAGACTTAGGCAAGAACGATCATTCCTTTGTAAAATTGAATAACTTGGCTTCTACATACCTCAGTATCTGTTCAGCGTCGTGGTACCCTATGGGATGGACAGGAATGCTGGGGAGTCCCACGCCTTCATCTGCCTTATATCTATACATAAAATCTGCCGGAGAGGAAAAGAAGAATACGTCACAGATCCCTGACCATGTACAAAGAGATCCACAATGTACAGTAAAGGGGAGCTCTCCCCTCCCCGGACATGTCTGTTTTAGTAACTACTTGCATCCCCCATGTAATAACACTTCTAAAGCATCTATTCTTATTATTCTCTGTTGTGCCATCCCCCTATTATTCATGCTAGAAATGTATGACTAAATTACCAGCAGTCTACAACAGTCTTCGGGTCCATTCACACGTCCGTGGTGTGTTGCGGCCGGCACCCCCCATAGAAATGCCCATAGCAAGATGCAGACAAGAATAGGACATGTTCTAAATTTTGCGGAGCTGCAAATGCAGAAGCGGAGAGCACATAGTGTGCTCTCCGCTTCACGTCCCATTTTTTTTTATTTTATTGCTGATTTTATTTACTTTTTAGTGATTTTATTCTGTGAAAAATGTGTAGAAAAATCTACAGCTGCTTGGAAACAATCAGCAAGTAGGTTAACTGCTGTTGACAGATCATATTGTAAACACCCAGTACTGAAAAAGGGTTTTTTTCTGGACATGGGCGTATTGGTTTTCAAATAAAAAATCTTGTGCTCAGCCCCTGTCCGGTAATTCTCACGGCTGTAGGCTATTGTCATGTGATCGCATCCTCCTCTAATGGCTGCAGTGTTATATACATCATATCGAGCAGGTAAAATCCCAACTATACGTTTTTTTTTTTTGGGGGGAGCACATTCCTACTATCATAGTACTAAATAATACTAAGGCTGCCAATACACATTTTTTGCTATTCTTTCCAACCCTCTCATATACATGCATGCTCGGCCAAGTGTGCAGGTGTTCTGAGTGGGAGAAAGTGATGCCAACTGCCGGACCCTTCTTTCCCCAAACATCTGCAGAGAGGAGAGAGTGGGGGCGTCCCCCTTACCTATTAGACATCTCTGTCGGGTTCCTCAATAGGCAGAGGCAAGAACTGCTTCCCCAAATTCACATGCTGCAGATTTAAAGGGGCTGCTGAAACCCCCAGCGATCAGCTGTGAGTGCAGGAAAGCTCCCTTTCCCTGCAGTGCCTCCTCTGGTGAAATGAAGTATTACAGAATTCCCAGTGAAAACAATGGGCAGTCTCTGTAATGCAGGACGAGACAGGTCAGGGATTGCTGCTCTCCAGTGCGATTTTTAAAAATCCCATTTACTTAAAGGGAGTCTGTCACGACATTTGAGCATATTTGACTGATCAAATAGCGTTATATGCGCCACCCAGAACTTAAAAATGGTACCTTTGTTGTATCTAATGGTGTTTTCTTTCAGCCAAAAATGAAATTTGAAGATTATGTAAATGCGCCCTCTCAAGTGCCCAGGGCGGCGTCTCAATCTTCCGAGCCCCAGGCAGCACCTCCTCCCCGGCTCATAACCCCGCCCTCCGTGTGCCTCTTCCCGCCCGTTAACTCTCCTCCTCTCTCCTTTTCCACTGCGGCTGCGCAGGCAAATTCGTAGCGGGCGCATGCGCAATGCGATGCTCGCTCCTGGCAGTGCATTGCAATACCTACTGCGCATGCGCCGGCTAAGCGATGCCCGCTCCTGGGGTTATGAGCCGGGGAGGAGGTGCTGCCTGGGGCTCGGAAGATTGAGACACCGCCCTGGGCACTTGAGAGGGCGCATTTGCATAATCTTCAAAGTTCATTTTTGGCTGAAAGAAAACTTCATTAGATACAACAAAGGTACCGTTTTTAAGTTCTGGGTGGCACATATAACGCTATTTGATCAGTCAAATATGCTCAAATGTCGTGACAGACTCCCTTTAAGTACTAAGGGGGTCATTTATTAAGCCCGGCGTCTAAAACTTAACAACCCCATGCGCTGGACCCGCCGAAGTTATGAAGAGGCACCGGCCTCTACCTAACTTCGGCGCTTCCACCGCCTGTCTAAATCTACGCCAGCTTCCTTGGTGTCTTGCATTTAGACCACCTAAAACAGGCGTAGAAAATGATAAATGAGAAGGGGCCGTCGCCCTTTTTTTTTTTTTTAGACCTGGCAGAGCCGGGAAAAGTCGCAGATAACCTCTGTGCCGCAATCTGCGCCAGAAATAGACGAATTTCTGTTAGTAAATGACCACCTAAATGTCCGAATGTGATTTACACGTGGATGTGGATGGTGACTTGGATCCACACAGGATCTCTACAGTGGACCTTAGACTTCTTATGTTCACTCACCTTTTGCAGGATAGCCAGGTGTTAGAGGGTCTCCGGCTCCATTAAGATTGAGGACATTACCACGTTGGGCACCACCACCCGGCAGGTTCCAGCCATCGGGATAGGGCTTAACGCCCAGAGCACAATAATCAGCCGGGTCTGAATACAGGATGATCCCCTTGGCTCCTGCCAGGATAGCATTCTTCACCTACAGAAAGTCATGGAGTCTCAATAAATATCTCAATGTCAGACAGGTGCACGTCCCACCTCTGGGACCACTCCTCTCTCAAGAAAGGGCCACCTGAAGTGAAGATGCGCGGCCACCCTCCATTTGCTGCTATGAGAGTTCCCAAAATAGCTAAGCGCCGGCTCGGCTGTTTTCGGAAGTCCCATAGCCTCGAATGGAGAGGTGGTCGTCCATTCGCAGTGCGCTCTGCATTCACCGCTATGGGACTTTGGGACTTCCCAAGGGGTTGTATCATCTTGGACATTGGGGGGTATATCGTTAGGATAGGATATGCCCCCAATATCTGATAAGTGCAAGTTCCAGAGGTAAGAACTGAGCCCGCGAAGTGCAGGAGGGCACATTGCGCCTGCGCGGCCGCACTCAATTCATTTCTATGGTAGTGCCTAAAATAGCTGAGCGCTGGCTTAGCCATTTCCATAAGCCCAATAGAGGCAAATGGAGTAGCAGCCGCGCTTGCGCTGTGCACTTCCCATTCAGGTCAATGTTACGTCCCAAAAAAGCCAAGCGTGGCACTTGGCTATTTAATGATACAACCCCTTTAATGGAGAGAATGGCGTATGTGTGCTCTCCACTTCAGGGGCCCCACTCTGTGGGTCCCACAGATCAATGGAGCGCTGCGGCATCTTCCTAGGCCGACGACATCATGTTCATCAGTCACAAGGCCTGAGCGCATTCAAGTGAAAGGGCTGCAATACCAAGCACAGCCACTATCCAATGTACGGCGCTGTGCTTGTCATCGTGCAAGGAGGATGCGGTGCTCTTCCGATCACTGCGGCACTTTTCATCAGCTAATCGTCAAGGGTGCCAAGAGCCTGGCCTTCACCGATCTCCTATTAATGACCTATACTGAGGATAGACCATCTATATTGTACTCCCAGAAACCTCTTTAATAGCCAGAATATTTTTCTATTTAAGGCTAGTTTCACACTAGCGGCAGGACGAATCCGACAGGCTACTCACCCGACGGAACAGCCTGTCGGATCCGTCCTGCCGCTAGTGAACATGTGCCCCCGGAATACCGCTCCGGCCCCATAGACTATAATGGGAGTGGGGTGGAGTTCTGCTGGAGGCACGGCAGCGCACGGCAAGAGGCCGCCGGAATAAATGTCGGACCTGTCGTAGTTTTATTCCGGTAGCCTCTCGCCGTGCACTGCCGTGCCTCCGCCCCGCTCCCATTATAGACAATCGGGCCGGAGCGGTAGTCCGTGGGCACACGTTCACTAGCGGCAGGACGGATCAGACAGGCTGTTGGATCCGTCCTGCCACTAGTGTGAAAGTAGCCTAATAGACAGAATAGTTCCCACTGTTTTCCACCCATCTGTCTTTTTTATTTAATTTATTGTTTTTTATTTTATTCTATTTACGGTATCTATTTGTTTATTTTTGCTTATGAATGTTTTGAAAATATTCAGAAGCATTTTGCTAAAAAAAAGGTAATAAAAAGTACCTAACCTGTATAAAATTGTGCATAAAATCACACAATCTCCATAGATAAATAAATCTGCGGTCCAATAGGGGCCACCCCAAATATCTCAGCGACTTTAGCATTATAAGCATCAGAAGCTCATAGCGTGGGGGTTCACATACTAAATAAGATACATGTAATACCGCCTTGCTTATTAATAGGCCTACACGGTTGCGAGTGCATTAGTATGAGGATATTCATTAACCACACACAACCGCTGGACCGGCTAATGCACAACCTAGCAATGTGCTGACCGGCCTCCCCCTCCGCCTCCCACAAGTTGCTGACTACAACATTCCTGGAGTAATTAGCAGACTGGGACCAATGGTCGTAGACATGGAGCCTTGGTAGAGCCATTAAAAAGTCAGGAGGTGAGATCTTCCATCTGGTCCATGGAAGAGAGGGACCAATCCCTGACAGGACACTTTACATGGTGGGAGTTCACTAAATATATTAATCTCCACACATTCCCCACATAACTGGTGCTGATGAAAGGGTATTGAGTAGAAGAAAATCCAACCCTGGGATTACAGCTCTCGCTCTACCCTTTCACTGCCAAGGACAATTTTTAAACTTTTGGCGAACACAAAAAAAACCTACAATATATAAGAAAAAAATATATATCATATATATTTATACACCCATTCTGCAAAAGGGGCGAGGTTTAGCAGAAACCTAACCAAAAAGTGGGCAATTCTGGCATGAGTCTTAAAGAGGACCTTTAACTGGTCCACAGTTTATTAGGCAAAGGTATGTACATGGAGAGCGGCACCCAGGGATGACCCTGCACTTACTTGTATCCCTGGGTGCCGCTCCGTTCGCCCATATCTTGGGAGCTTGCAGGATATGAGCTGAGCGCTGGGATTAGCCAGCACCCCAGACTTGGGAGAAGGAGACGCCCAGGGCAAAAGACGATGTCTCCGCCCCAGGCAAAATTGGAGAAGCACGAGCGCCGGTACCGAGGGCTACAGAGGACTAACGGAGCGGCACCCAGGGATACAAGTAAGTGCAGGGTCATCCCTGGGTGCCGCTCTGCATGTACATACCTTTGCCTAATAAACTGTTGACCAGTGAAAGGTCCTCTTTAACTCTTTGACGTCGAGGCCCATTTTCATTTTTGGATTTTTCCTCCCCACGTCCCGTTAACCATTTTCCGTTCACATAGTTATACGAGGGCTTATTTTTTGCGGGACAAGATGCATTTTTTAATGGGATCACCTCTTCACATCGCTGCACGATAACATAGATGCTAAAGTCACTGAACTCTTTGGGGTGAGCCCCCATTTAATTTACCATATCTCACATTGGAAAATGGGAAAAATATTTGTGTGGCAAAATTGAAAGAAAACAAACAAAGAATTCTGCCAAAGATTTTGACATCACAGCGTTCACTGTGCCGTAAAAATGACCTGACGTCCTTATTCTGCGGCTCAATACGAATGCGGTGATACCAACCTTGCATAGGGTTTTTTGTTTTACCACTTTAAAAAAAAAAAAAAAACCGGAAAAAAAAAATCTAAATTTTCTTTGCACTGCTATATTCTGACAGCCATAAACCTATATTCTGACAGCATAAACCTTTTTATATTTCGGTCTGTTTTTTGCGTAACAAACTGTACTTTTCATTGGTACCCTTTTTGGGGTATATACGACATTTGATCACGGTAATTACATTTTTTGGAGGGACAAGATGATTTTTTTTTTCACCGTACAGGATTTTTTTATATATATATATTTTAATAGTTCTGACGCGCCGATACCTAATATGTTTATTTTTTTATTCTTTATATATTTTTAAAGTTTAAAAGGTGGGTGGGAAAGGGGGGTGTATTTAAACTTTTAATAATACTGTTTGGCTTTTTTTTTTTTTTTTTTTACTTTTTTTTCCTTTTTTTTTAAACTATTAGACCCCTTAGGGGCCTAGTACACGGGATTCTTTTGATCCCCTCTCCTATTCATCCTAATAGATCTCTATTATGAAGTATGATACAGCCGCCACCCGCCGTGTATGGAGCGTGCCTGCTTCATACATCCCCTGAGGCATTATGACGTAACCGTACGTCACAATTTAGGGGGCGAAGGGGTTAAACGTACCAAGTTTTGTGCACGTTTGCAGTAGCCTGATAACATGAGGAAAACGGTAGGAGCAACGGCAGCCCTCTTCGTGCACTGAAGTTGTGATTGTGCACGAAAGCTCAATCTATTGGTTACCTAAAAAAAACAAATGCTGAATAAATTGATCACGTTCTTACTTTGTTTCCTCTGAAGATTTTCCCATATCTGGCAATGACAATTTTTCCAGTACAATTGATGCTCATGTTCCGCTGAAGATAAAAAAAGTCCTCTGTTCGGGCGTAATTCACATAGACCAGATCTCCCTGCAAGAAATAATATAATAGTATTATATTATATAAGGATCTCCTTTTTTTAGGGAGCCAACGTAAGCCATGGCTGGAGGGTGCAGGCCTTCCTATTTGCAATGTGGAAAAGTTTGGAGACCAACCTCCCCTCTTCCCCACCCAACGTAGTGGAAGCAGATGAATCTTGGGCAGTAGATCTCAAATGGACCCTGTCCTCTCCTCCTTCACCTCTAGCACCTTTATGAGCTTCTCGCGTATCCTCAGCCTCTAGATTAATTGGCGTGTGATTTCTTCGGGATCGGGGAGGAGGTTGTACGAGAAGCTCATGAATACATTGGACTCTACCAATCCTGAAACATCTCAGGACTAGAGCTGAGCGAACTTGTATTTTAAGTTCGGCGTCCAAAGTTCGGGTTCGGGTTATTGTAGCATCCCGTTATGGATTCCACTACCACGGACCATAACGGCATTTGGAATCCATAAGGGGATTCTTCAATGAACCCGAACCGTGGACAACCCTAAGGACCTGGGGTGACGTCACAGTCATGTGATCAGTGCAGGGGGCGTGGCTCAGCGCTGGATTGGATAAGAGGTGATCCAGTACTGAGCCACACCCCGTGCACTGATCACATGACGGTGACGTCACCCCAGGTCCTTAGGGTTGTCCAAGGTTCGGGTTCATTGAAGAATCCCCTTATGGATTCCAAATGCCGTTATGGTCCGCGGTAGCGGAATCCATAACGGGATGCTTTGATAGCCCCAACCCGAACTTTGGACGCCGAACTTAAAATACAAGTTTGCTCAACTCTACTCAGGACACCCATCTGTGGGCAGCAGGTTATAGAGCAGGAGGAGAGGAGCAGAGTGATATATAGGTTTATGGGAAAAGAGTAAGCAGAACTTATTTTACCTATTCAGTAAAACATATACTTTACTTATTCTGTCAATGCTTAGGAGTCCTGTGGGCGGTCCTACTCAATGTGTTCACCCACTGGACTCCTAATCATAGAGAGAAGTGATTTCAATGGAAAAAAAAACTACTAATTCTGCAGAATCTTTAAATGTGCTCAGCTCCTTCTGCTCCATCACATGATGCCCCCAGATATGGGAACGTTCAGCGTGACAGGTTTCCTGGGGGGTCAGCTGTAAGGTTGAAATACAAAAATCCTTGGGGGCAGGTATCATAAGGTCAATTTTTTTAAGTTGGTTTTGCAGGAGTCTGTGTTGTTTATCAAATTTTTAAAAAGGAGCTCTCCGCTCTCTGACATGTCTGTTTTAGTAACTACTTGCATTCCCCGTGTAAAAAACTATTCTGGAGCATCTATTCTTATCGCTCTATGTTGTGCCATTCCTTAATTATTCCTGCTAGAAGTTATGAATAAATTACTGGCAGTTTGCAATGAAGGTCCAGATGGGTGTTACCATTTAGGGGTGTGTCCCTGCACAGTCTGACACTGGGAGCACTGATTGGATAGTGTCAGACTGTGCAGAGACACACCCCTAAATAGTAACACCCAGCTGAACCTTCACTGCAAACTGCTAGTAATTCATTTATAACTTCTAGCAGGAATAATAAAGGAATGGCACAACGCAGCGTCATAAGAACAGATCCTCCAGGATTGTTATAAAATGGGAGATGCAAGCAGTTACTAAAACAGACATGTCAGGAGAAGTGACAGGTCCTGCTTAAGTCTCCTGTCTTGAGATGTGCGTTTTATGCCACCGCTATACTGGGTTAAGATTGTGACAATTTTTCGCAGTTCACGAAGTCATGAAAAATGCAAAATGTTGCAATTTTTTTTTATTTTTGCCCAAATAAACCAAAAAAGATGCAAAGCCCAATTTTTGCAACTTTTTGAAGTCAGGATTTTGGAGTGTAGGGCTTGATGAACCCTGCTCTCATGAGCAACCAGTTTTGGACTTGGGATACCAATAGAGCACATTTTTGAAAAAATCTTGGGCCCTCAAACCCCACAACCTTGACTGAGCTTTTAAATTTATTATGACTATGATATGGAAATCCTACTCAAACCAATGGACTGGAGGAGACGGAGCAGGCAGGTGGAGAGTCACAACTACATGCAACCTGTGGGATTTAATCATAGGGCCCCTTTACCAGGGCCAACAGAGCGGGCAATTAGGGATGAGTGAATCTGACATTTTCAGGTTCGGTTTCTGGTGGAATTACTTTATGGATTGCGTTATCATGGAATTTAACGGAATTCTACGACGGAATGGAAAACGGAAGCCTTTAAGAGGCATTCCGTCATAGAATTCCATGATAACAGAATTCTACCACAACCAGAACACGTTGGGTTCGCTTATCCCTACGGACAATGATCTGGAATGAAAAACTTTCATTCCTGATCATTGTTCACTCGTTATACCTGCATTTCAGATGCAGAAATGATCACTGCTGTATGGGGATGAACAATCACTACTACGGTCATTCATCCCCATACAAGTTCACTGTTTGTCGGCAGCACGACTCTGTTTAAAGGGATTTTCGGTGCCACATGAAAGATGAAACATATATTTATTTGTCGGGTTATTGGTGGCAATTTTACACAGGTCACTTATGGGGAATGAGTGGATTTTCCCCAATAATTGCCCCAATCCTTGGCTTGTTACAAAAGTGCCCATAATCATCATAAATCCTAAATTAATAGTGAATTGATGAAAATGCTTTCACAGTAGCTTTGGGCCATAACTTGGTGTGACGGTGGTCGGCGTCACTGGGAATGAGGGACGCACGCTGTGTGTGGGGCTCAGGATTCCCCTTGTGTTTTGGCCACCCTGTGGACAGTATTAGTGCAGGGTTTTGTTCAATGTATTGTTTGTCTGTGCCTCTCCCCCCTCTGTCCTATGGTTTACCCAGCAGGGCGTTGTCCCAAGACCAGTTCAAACTGGCTGCCCTGTCCCTCCCATAAGCCCTTGCTGTGGCCTGGACCCACCCGTCTAAGTAATGTAGTGCTCTATTGACCCATTGTATGTCAATGAGGATGTTAAAGGTAACCGGGGAAACCTCACTTTAGCATATGACACCTTTGGGTGGTAACGGCACCATCCTGGTAAGCTATCATGGACAATGTAGAATTCATGGAACTCCTACACGAGAACCATATAGTCACCGAAACATAAGTCAAATAGATCACAAAGGGAAGTGCTCACCAGGTCAGGTCCACTTACCTGAGGTTCTCCCTTAGCAGAAAAAGCATTATATGGAGGGACGATATCAGTGAAGTTCTCATATCCTTCTGGTGGTGGCTCTGAGGTGGAAGTATTGAATATCTGAAAGTGAAATGACAGCAAAGAACGATCAAGAACCCTTTCTGAGATAGGAAAGGTTATACCATTTTCTACATGCAATGTACAGATCTCTAGTGGACCCATTGACCCTACAAGGACCCATCGTGAAGCCTTCTCCTGGGTTTGATAGCCATTTGCCGAATTGTCTTCATGGGTCAGTAATCTGACTTCAGCTCTTATAATTATGTGGATGAACACTTACAATACTCAACAATTCTTATTTTACCCTGGGACAGGAAATAAAAGATTTGCTGACCCCAAATTATTTGTTTGTGTTGCTATCGAAGAAATACATGGTGGGCAACGAATCCAAGGGTTCCTCTGCTGGATTCATTTTTGTGTTGATCTCTTCAGGCTTTAATAATCTTCTTCTGGATGCTTGTAAGAATTGGCGTCTGAGCACATGGTTGTCTATTTGCTTTGGTATCGGCCATAGATCCCGTGTTACGCCACTTCCACGCCAAACCATGTATACAGGTTTTTTTTTCTGGAACGGGAAGGTCTGATAATTGACCAGCAGAACCTGTCCGATAATCGACCTGTGTTTGTGTGAAGAGGCCAGTGCGTACATCTCCCTCCGCTAATTCTTTGTTGAATCGAATACGCCATGCGCACAACACTACTGCCCAGACATCCCAACCTGCGAAAACTCATTTCAGGGAGGTGCACTTCTCATTTCAGGGAGTTTTTTTTTTTTTTTCTTTTCACAAACTTTTTATTACATTCATCAGCCCCCCCCAGTGCCTCTCCATCAGCCCCCCCCAGTGCCTCTCCATCAGCCCCCCAGTGCCTCTCCATCAGCCCCCCAGTGCCTCTCCATCAGCCCCCCCAGTGCCTCTCCATCAGCCCCCCAGTGCCTCTCCATCAGCCCCCCCAGTGCCTCTCCATCAGCCCCCCAGTGCCTCTCCATCAGCCCCCCAGTGCCTCTCATCAGCCCCCCCAGTGCCTCTCATCAGCCCCCCCAGTGCTTCTGCATTTCCGGGATATATTGTTTTACATGCGGGCATCAGGGAGACTCCCTGAACGTCTGGGAGACTTGAGATCCCTGACTGTCCTCCACCATGAAAGCCGATTGGTCACTATGGGCAACGAAGACAGTCTTGATGAATAAGACCCGATAAGCATCATCCTCACATGGGAACAGGGTCTGTTTTTCATGACCCACCCTCTATATTCTACAATGGCTTTGCACAGGTCTCATATGTCCCATAAGACATCTATTTTATTTGCCCCTGTTACTTAGCAACTGCAACTGCGTCAACCTTCTCACATCATTTTATTTTTAATGGCAACTTAAAGGAGTTGTCCAACTTTATATAGTTCTTTTAAATACCTCCCAACCAGGAGGAACTGTAGAAGGAACCTGCTCTCAGACACCCGGTTCGGCTCCATGGGTTTATCGCTAACTTTACTTTTGTCCCCAGTTGTAATCTTGAGGAACGGATGGGGACATGTGAGGTGCTGCAGCCAATAATTGGCCACAGCGGTGACGTGTTCCCAAGTGGCACATCACTGCTGGGTCATGTGCTGGTTGGGGGACACTTCACCGCTGTCGACGTGACCGCTTTCATGCCAGAAGTTTACATGCGGGGACTGAAGCACAGTGAGGACTGCCTTGGAGCCAGAACTGTGCATCGGGAAGTAGGTGAATATGCTTCCCTTTGATAGGTCCAGTTGGATGAGTGGGTATTTAAAAAAAACTATATCAAGTTGGACAACCCCTTTAAATAAACAGAAGTCAATTAACATACACAGTTCATAGATTATTACAGTCTCTGGGAATTAAAAGCTCCTTTCCGCAGAGACTAGAAGAGTTGCATACAGAGCCTTACCAGTGTGTATAGTACATTACTATATTACTACCCTGTATATCTTGGCCTCCTCCTACCATTAATTCTGAGATGACTCTCCCCTGTCAATCACTGTCTAATCAAACTGAGATGACTCTGCTAAAACTGTCTGAATCTACACAGCAAAGCTGACGAAACTATGAGGGCATCTGGTTGTCTCACATTGGCGACCTCATGCCTACACAGTAATCTTGAGTCACATTTAGAACTGATCTTCAACTTTAAATTTATAAACTGATCTCACCTCTGCGCCGTGCTCATCAATAATGGAGATGTAGTTGGGATTCGTTTCATTGGGATAGGACAGGAGGACATCATAGTGAACTAACTCAACTTTATCCAATCCAAAATCTTTCCACTGGGCTTGGATTTTTTGGGCTAACAAAAGGTTTTGTTCTGTTCCAGCCAAATGGGGAATTCCGGTGAAATCTCTGAAAGAAGACGAAGTAGAATAGATTGTTTTTTTTACAAATTGTAATTGTTTTGGGAGGGATCAACTTTCATTATTTTCCTTACCGCAGGAACATTCTTATGTTTTCTGCCTTCATTTCAGATATAAGTTCTTTCTGAATATTTCGTGATTGATAAGAGACACCGTAACGTCCCTGTGATGGTCTAATAAGCCAACCTGAAAAAGAAAAGTCTAAAAGAATCTCAAAAATATTACCTAAAAATATAGAGACAGGAAGACACAAACGCCCTTCCCAATCCCCATTGTGGACTCCCTACAAATACCACACCGTTGGAAATGCATACATACTTAGCAGGAACATATTGTCTTGCCATTAGGTCTTAGCCATCATCTTCCTTAGAGTGGGGGGACACGAATGACTAATTTCAATGGGTTCAGTTTCTACTGCTGTATCTATGATGTTAGATAGTTGGCCATGAGTTATGCCAAGATGCCCACACTTAATATATTGATGACCATGAATGAATGCAATTTTGGACCCTCCATTAATTTTTTTTTTGCCCTCAGAATATTGAGGAATGGGTGAATGGTATTAAATAAGAACTGTTCCACCTTTTACCCAAAAATTCATACTCAAAAAGATTAAGCCAGTGGAGCAGTAGCCCTATCCCAGCTGTAATATTAGAGCTCCACTAGTGGTACCCATTAAGCCAGATGGCAAGGTCACATCTCGTACATGTTGCTATAATCTATCTCTAAGACAGAATGGTTTGAGAATTGATAGATCCAGATTCTAGCTTCCCTTAAAATCCTCCATTTTTTAAAGGGCCACAAAAAGTTAAAGATAAAAACAAAAAGCCATACTCGCCTTCACCATTCTGACACTGGTCTGGTTCCTGATGCTCCCCACTCCCTGGTCCTGGCCTGAAATGCCAGATACGGCAAGAAAAGCTTGCTCAGCCAATCGGTGCCAATAACCGGGAGTGACGGGGGGGGGGGGGGATCACGGAGGAGGAGTATGCTTTAGTCTTAACTTTTTGTGGCCCTTTTTTTCAAATAAATAAATTAATAAATCTGAATAATATCTAGATGGGGGGGGGGTCTACAAATCCATGATGGGACTTAAGTCATCTAATGGGTTTGTGCACCCCCCATCTAGTTATTATTCAAGTGTTTCCATCAAAGAACTTAATGTTTTTGTATCTAGCCCAAACACATAATAGGATGACACGTAATAGACTGTTATGAAATAGCTGGTTACAATAATATTTAGGATCACATAATTATTCAGTGAAAGGGTTGGTTTCAAATCATAATAAAAAGGAACGGAAACAGTGTTTGGATCCATCACTCGTAGGCTAAGTACACTTGGTAAACATATAATCACACGAGGTTTGTTCTAATATGTGTTGTTATATGGCAGCACACTTGACCCACTTGCCAGTTAAATTTGTGGCTTCGACCTCAGGTAACAGGTGAGAGATGTGTTGGCAACATTATGCAAAATGATTGGGGGAAGATTGTTTGTGGTTGTATCACTTTGCATTGGGCCATGTGAAAGGTACCTTAGATTAACACCGATTGGCCCTTCTAAGAGGAACCTAATTCTAAAGACTTGTTATTATCCATGATGATAGAGATAAGGTAATAAAGTCAATAGGTAGATATTCTTTATGTGACTGTCCCCTATTCAAGCCTCAAGGACCCATAATTCCCAGAAGTGACAGAAATTTCATACTAGACTATTTCCTTATATTTTGGTTGACAAGTTCCTTCACAATTCTGACTTCAGTTTTGCCATTAATCCTTACTAATTCAGGCCAGACTTCACAAAAGTCCTTCACAGATCTATCCTCACCCTTCACCAGCCTTTCTAATTCTATCCATCCTCAGCCTTCACCACAGTCATTCGAAATTCTGCTTTCAACCTTCTTGTCAGTCCATTTCAATTCTAAAGTCAACCTTCACAAGTCTCCTCCTCAATTCTACCTCTAGCGAATAGCGATCACAACAGTCCTTCTTAGGTCTACCCACTACAGTCCCTCGCAATTCTAACCATCCTTTCCAATGCTATCCTCAGCCTTCACAACAGTCTTTCCAAATTTTGCTCTCAACTTTCTCCTCAGTCCATTCCAATTCTACTTTCACCCTTGACAAAGCACCTTATCAATTCTACCTCCAGTTATCTCAACAGTCCTTCCTAGATCTACTCTTAGCCTTGGTGACAGTTCCTTTCAATTTTAACCATAGCCTTCATGACTAGAGATTAGCGAACTTCTATTTTTAGTTCGGTGTCCAAAGTTCGGGTTATCGGAGCATCCCGTTATGGATTCCGCTACCGCGGACCATAGGGCATTTGGAATCCATAAGGGGCTGCTTCATTGAACCCGAACTGTGGACAACCCTAAGGACCTGGGGTGACGTCACTGTCATGTGATCAGTGCAGGGGGCGTGACTCAGCACTGGATTGGATAAGAGGTGATCCAGTGCTGAGCCACGCCCCCTGCACTGATCACATGACGGTGACGTCACCCCAGGTCCTTAGGGTTGTCCACGGTTCGGGTTCAATGAAGCATCCCCTTATGGATTCCAAATGCCGTTATGGTCCGCGGTGGCGGAATCCATAACGGGATGCTACGATAACCTGAACTTTGGACACCGAACTAAAAATAGAAGTTCGCTCATCTCTATTCATGACCATCTTTTCCAAATCTATCCCTAGCCATCACCACAGTCTTTCCAGGGTCTGGTTTAACCTTCTCACCAGTCCATTCCAATGCTACTGTCAATCTTCACAAGACTTCTCCTCAATTCTACCCCCATCAGTCATGACAGTCCCTCACAGATCTACCTGTTGCCTTCACGAAAGTACTTCTCAAATTTAGCCATAGCCTTCACGACCAGCCCTTCCAATTTTACCCACAGCCTTCACCAAAGTCATTCCAAATTCTGCTCTCAACCTTCTTGTCAGTCCATTCCACAAGAATGGACTGACTTCTCAAGACTTCTCCTAAATCTACCCCCCAGCAATCACAACAGTCCTTCCCAAATCTAACATTCAGCCTTCACTACAGTCTCTCCCAATTTTACCCATAGCCTTCACAACCATCTTTTCGAACGCTATCCTAAGCCTTCCTCAAGGTCCTTCAAAATTCTGCTCTCAACTTTCTCCTCAGTCTATTCCAATTCTACTTTCAACCGTTACGAGACTCCTTATCAATTCTATCCCAGCAGTCACAACAGTCCTTCCCAGATGTACCCTTAGCATTTACGACAGACCCTCCCGATATTATATGACAAGCCTATTGGTAGGGTTGCTTTTTATTTTAGATGCACTAGCGCAATTAAACATTATGATCAGAGCATTTAATCAGGTTCATACAGCCACGTGTAGGTACAATTGGGGTGGTTCCAGAAAATGAGGGCACATTATGCTCCAGAACTTACCTATATGGCCATGTGACAGACAATACAATATCACATTGGGCCAAACATATGAAGAGTATTAAAGGGAGGTATAAGAACAAACCTCGCCTCAAACTCAATGATTAACCATTTTTTACACCCATTTTGATCCAAGCACTGTCCTGAATATGTCCAAGGTGCTGCTAAGTGTTGTAGAAATCTGGATGTGCCTCTT
Organism: Bufotes viridis; assembly: GCA_033119425.1. Classification (NCBI taxonomy): domain Eukaryota; kingdom Metazoa; phylum Chordata; class Amphibia; order Anura; family Bufonidae; genus Bufotes; species Bufotes viridis. The sequence goes on from CM065591.1 coordinate 485,881,519, forward strand.
ATTCTAGTGAGGACTAGTGGCGTGGCGGTATATGCCACCAATTTCCCTCCAGTGCTTGAGAGGGGGAAGATTCCTGCATGTCCATCATTATCATGATGATGTGGAAGAGGGTGCAGGGTGAAGATATAAAGGATGTCTATCTTATGTCGCAGCCTCTAAAACAGGGGTGCACAACCTGCGCCCCGGGGGCCACATGTGGCCCTCAATCTCATTCTGTGCGGCCCCCAACCATCTGGTGACAGACATGTATGTAGTGTTTCATGTCGCTGCTCACATGCATTCTTTAATGTATTCTTCCATTAGATGGGAATCCTGGAGGTGTAACCAGACATTTACTGTATATACTGTATGTACAATAAGCCATAAACACAGGATTTCAGTTGGTATAGCCATTTTAGCTTTTATTTTCGGCCCTTAAGATTTCTTCAGTCTGACAATGTGGCCCCCAACCAAAAAGAAAAGGTTGTTCACCCCTGCTCTAAAACATTGCGTTGTACAATACGTATTAGGCTCATGCGCACAGCCGCATTTTTGGTCCACATCAGATCTACATTTTTTGCAGATCGGTTGCGGTCCCATTAATTTCAATGGGGCTGCAAAAAATGCAGACAGCACACGCCACGCTGTCTGCATCCATATGTCCGTTCCATCGTCCCTCAAAAAAAAAACATAGAACATCCATTTTGCAAAGAAGAATATGCTTTTTTTGACATAGGGCGTGATGTGCGTAACGGTCAAATGCAGGACGCACATGGCCGGATGGATCCACAATTCGCGGACGGATACGGTCATGCGCATGAGGCCTTACGATGATTATTTCATATTTTTATTATTTTTACTGTATTATTAGTAGAGCAATTACTTTATTTGTATATTTATTATTTTTATGATTACCTCTATATTTAATAGTCATTATTTTATTAGTATATTTTTTATTTTTATTATCATTATTGTTATTAAAGTTATTATTAGTATATTCCTTTTTTTAATTATTTTTTAGTAAAGTTAATATTATTAAAGTTATTATTAGGCTACATGCACACGACCGTTGCCTGCCTCCGCGTCCGCTCCTTCTTGAAATTTTGCGTCCGTCAAAAAAAAAACGGATCCGATTTTTATGGCAGATCCATTGTAAAAATGCCTACCCTTGTCCGCAAACGTGAAAAAAATAGGACATGCACTATTTTTTTGACGGAATGAAAACACGGACCACGGATGCGGAACAAAAACGGTTGACCATCCGCATTTTTTGACGGACCCATTGAAATGAATGGGGAAGCATCCTATCCGTGAAAAAAAACGGAACGGATGCGGAAACAAACAACGGTCGTGTGCATGGGGCCTTAGTATGTTCCTTTTTTTTAAATAATTTTTTAGTAAAGTTGATATTATTAAAGTTATTATTTACTTGGTATATTTTAAAATTACATCTACTTTATTAGTATATTTTTTTATAAGAATTATATAAATGCAAATTTTATTTGTGCATTATATATATATTTTTATTATTATTATGATTACAACGTAATAATATATAATACACATAACAAATAGGAGATATAAGGCTAGGGCTACACAGTGACAATCGCCGCACGACAAAAGTGGTACAACTACATTGCGACGTGAGGATAGTCTATGGTGTCGCGACAGTGACACAAAAATCCAACTTGGATTCGTGTCGCAGTATGTCGCATGTCGCAGTGCGACACCATTGACTATCATTATACATTTTTTGCAAGACTTTCATCCCTAGCCTAAGTAAGAACCTTGCAGTCAGTACACACAGTGGGGTGCTAATGCGGCACCTGCCCCTGTGCACTTCAGTATTTTAGCTGAGAACTTCAGGAGTGGCCCCTGCTCCCCATCATACCCCCTGGTCGTGGCCTGCACAGCTGAGGAGCAGGTGGTATCAGGCTGGACACCAGAAGACGGTAACGTCTGCTCTCAGATATGAAATGACTCACCTACAAGCACTCCCAGGAGGAAGAGCACGGCCACGGACATGATGACCACCAGGCAGGTTCGCTTTATTCCCTTCTTCCTCGGCATGGCAAGCTTCACCTCCCCGGACCGTCTTCTGCCCTGCTCCCGAGGGATCATAAAACCTTCTGAGAAGGAAGGAGAACTTCAAGAACTTTTAAAACTTTTGTTTTCTATTGCAGGACGTGAATACTGGCGCCACCTAGCGGCTGCAGCTGAGCATGACACCTCTTTACTCTAAAGTGGAGCAGGTGGATGTGGTCTGGAGCCTAGGATATACTGGCTAGAAAAACACACGCAACAGAACTTATAAATAATTACTGCTATATATATATATATTACAAAAAGCAGAATATTAAACATTCTGTGTTATAAAATGTCATTAACAGTGGTAATCAATTCTGGGAAGCTGACATTCAGTCTAGTAGGGCGGTATTATATAGTCATTGCATGGCGGTCTTTTTCAGTCACATTATGGTGGTATTAGGTTTACCTGTGGGGATATTTTTGAGTTACTGTTTGGTAGTATTGAGGTATGGCCAGACAGCACAAGTGGCAACCCACGGCAGCCAATGAGCGTACGAATTTTCAGTAAAGTGTGGCCATTGGCTGCCAGAGGTGGACAGAGCTTAGCCTGCATACATCCAGATGTACCACAACTCTGCAGTGATATCATTCAGTCAATGTATGGCGGCACTATTCAGAATTATTCAGTCACTGTATGGTTTTATTATCCAGTCATTATTTAATTAATGTATAGTGATGTGATTCAGCCACTGTATGGTGGTATTATTATGTCAATATATATTGGTATCATTCAGCCAGATATGGTGGTATTATTAAGTCACTTTATGGCAATATTATTCTGTCACTTTATGGCGATATTAATCATATTATTCAATTGCTGTATGGCAGTATTATTCAGCCACTCTCTGGTGGTATTATTTAGTCACTCTCTGGTGGTATTATTCTGTCACTTTATAGCGATACTATTTAATTGCTGTATGGTAATATTATTCTGTCACTCTGGTGGTATTATTCTGTCACTTTATAGCGATACTATTTAATTGCCCTATGGCAGTAATATTTAGTCACTCTCTGGTTGTATTATTCTGTCACTTTATAGCGATACTATTTAATGGCCCTATGGCAGTATTATTCAGTCACTATATGCTGGTATTATACAGAGTCACTGTATGACACTATTTTTTTTTCTGTCAATATGTGGTGGTATTATACTCCCATCACTGCATGGTGGCATTATCCGGCCACTGTATGTCAGTTAGGGCTCATGCACACGGTCCGTTCTGTGCATTGGGGGCCGCAATTTGCGGTCGCCAATGCACGGGCAACCTCCGTACGGCCGCCGGGATGAATCCAGCCCCATTCAACTTGAATGCGCCTGCATTCGTCCGTTCCGCAAAAATATAGGACTTGTTCTATCTTTTTGCGGTACGGAAGTACGGAACGGAACTCCGTAGTGCTTCCATAGTGTTCCGTTTCGTGATTCCGTTCCGCATCTCCGGATTTGCGGACCCATTGAAGTGGATGGGTTCGCCTCCGTGATGCGGAATGACAACGGAACGGTGCCCGTGTATTGCGGATCCGCAATGCGGGAACGGGACGCCTACGGTCGTGTGAAAGAGGCCTTACTATGTGATTTATCTTCCTCTGGGGCCCTGTGATTTCTCTACACGTCTCTGGCGCGGCCGCATCGCTGGATGTCCAACCTCAGTTTGCTGATATTGTGAGATTCCAGATTATTTTACAGTCTGTGTTGGATTATCAGGAGGAGGACGGGAGCCGGATGTTTCTGCTGCCTCTGTAACCAGTGGGGATTATCTAGCTTGTGATCCTGCCGTCTCTGCTCCTGGGATCTTACATTGAAACCCATTGTATTTCAATGCACTTCCGTTGTCTGTTGTTTTGAAGGGCCTCAGGTAATTCTCTGTTATCTTGCTGTGAAGATACGACTGAATGCGGACTATATGGGATGTGTACTGTGCATTGTCAGTACTCTGTATAATCCCTACAGCAGGTGTCCAGCCTTGTGCACTTCTTATCATTTCCATCCCACCTTCTGCACCTATTGAAAAACCCATACCGACCTGTGCCCTGCTCCTCCGATCCGGCTCCTGGCCCCCTGCCTATAAACATCCATATGGACAGGGTCACATGCAGCGCTCCAGCTAGTGACGTGTCCCCAAGCACCTGGCGACCCAGCAGCCATGTGGCCGGTAAGTATGTTTGTTTCCAACAGGTACAGCAAGCAGGGGTGGAAATTTACAGAGGATCTGTCACCACAACATGCACCATGTTATAGAGCAGGAGGAGCAGAGCAGAATAATATATAGTTTTATGAGGAAAGATTCAGCAAAACCTATAAGTTATTCATTTATATCTTTGGTCTTTCTATACTTAAAGGGGTTGTCTCACTTCAGCAAATGGTATTTATCATGCAGAGAAATTTAATACATCATTGTGTCTACAGTCTTCAATACTGCAAAATGCAGGCAGATAACCATCGTGTAATACCATCAGGGAGGTGTCTGGCTTCTTATTCTGCAGTAGGACAACTACCCCAATCATACAACCAAAGTCAGTAAGAACTATCTTCAGCGTAAAAAGAAGAACAAGAAGTCCTCGAAGTGATGATATGGCCCTCACAGAGCCCTGATCCCATAGTGTCCCCCATGTGCCAGCAATAATGCCCCAAAGTGTCCCCTTTATGCCAGCAATGACCCCCCAGCGCAGCCCAGAGCCTCAGAAAAACAAAACAAAAAAAAACACATACTAACCTCCATGGCAGCGATGCGATGCAGGCCTCTTCTGGCCTGTGTCCTGAGCAGTACAGCTCAGGCGGCGTGATGACGTCATCGCGCCGCCTGCGTCAGCCTCTGATAGGCTGCTGGCCTTGTGCCGGCAGCCTATCAGAGGAACAGGGAAGAAAGACGCCTCTCCCTTGCCCTGCTGCAGTGTTCATCTGTATCGCGATACAGATGAATGTGGGGAGATGAGTGCTTCCATAATGCAAGCGCTCATCTACTGGTGGTGTCACCCAGGGGCGTAGCTAGAAATGACTGGGCCCCACAGCAAAAAATCTTATGCCCCCCCCCCATAGCTTAATTTTTTTATGGGCCCCCACCACCCGGATCTCCCACCCCCACATACCTATTGGACCTCCCACCCTTTCCAGAGCTTCCACCCAAACACCCCTCCAGGACCTCCCATCCCCACACCCCTCCCTAGATCCCCCCTAAGTGTTATCCACACATCCCCCCCATCAGTGTCATCCACACATCCCCCACATCAGTGTCATCCACACATCCCCCCCCCATCAGTGTCCTCCACATCCCCCCCATCAGTGTCATCCACACATTCCCCTCATCAGTGTCCTGCACACATCCCCCACATCAGTGTCCTGCACACATCCCCCCCATCAGTGTCCTCCACACATCCCCCCATCAGTGTCCTCCACACATACCCCCATCAGTGTCCGCCACACAAACCCCTTTCAGTGTCCACCACATCTCCCCATCAGTGTCCTGCACACATCCCCCATCAGTGTCCTCCACACATCCCCCTATCAGTGTCCTCCACACATCCCCCCATCAGTGTCCTCCACACATACCCCCATCGGTGTCCTCCACACATACCCCCATCAGTGTCCTCCACACATACCCCCATCAGTGTCCTCCACACATACCCCCGTCAGTGTCCTCCACACATCCCCCCGTCAGTGTCCTCCACACATCCGCCCATCAGTGTCCTCCACACATCCCCCGTCAGTGTCCTCCACACATCCCCCCGTCAGTGTCCTCCACACATCCCCCTATCAGTGTCCTCCACACATCCCCCCATCAGTGTCCTCCACACATCTCCCCATCAGTGTCCTCCACACATCCCCCCATCAGTGTCCCCCACACATGCACACATCCCCCCATCAGTGTCCTGCACACATCCCCCCATCAGTGTCCCATCAGTGTCCTCCACACACACCCCCATCAGTGTCCTCCACACATCCCCCATCAGTGTCCTCCACACATCCCCCCCCATCAGTGTCCTCCACACATCCCCATCAGTGTCCTCCACACATCCCCTCATCAGTGTCCTTCACACATCCCCCATCAGTGTCCTCCACACATCCCCCAATCAGTGTCCTCCACACATCCCCCAATCAGTGTCCTCCACACATCCCCCCATCAGTGTCCTCCACACATCCCCCCATCAGTGTCCTCCACACATCCCACCCATCAGTGTCCTCCACACATCCCCCATCAGTGTCATCCACACATCCCCCATCAGTGTCCTCCACACATCCCCCCATCAGTGTCCTCCCCACATCCCCCCCATCAGTGTCATCCACACATCAGAGCTTCATATTAACCTGCTGTACTAATAATATGGCTAAAAACCTCAGTAATAGTTTCCCATATATAATACATTTATTTATATATATATATATATATATATATATATATATGAACAGATATCAGAAGTATAAATATATATTATCATACTTCTGATATACATGAATGCATAATTTAGCCTCTATTTCTAAAAGGTTTTCACCAGAACTCGAACTCACAACCTTTTACATCAGAGGCAAGAACCCGACTCACTGAGCTATAAAGCTCAATGCTAAATTGTGCTGGAAAAACCTCATAGTAGTTCATCATGTATTAGGTATTCCTATACAGCAGAAGTATAATAAAATTTAAAAAAAAATGTGTAATTACTTTATTCATATATGTAGTAATTACACATTTATTTTGTGTCATACATTTTTTTTACAATTACGGAAAAAAAATATATAAAATAATACTTCTGCAAGTATCCAGGGCCGGACTGGCCTACCGGGATACCGGGAAACTTCCCGATAGGCCGCCGGCCCTGGGGCCGCTTTAAGATGTGCCGTGCCTTGCCTGCACTTTCGGCCTCCCCCATGTGTATTACTACTTACACACAGGCGGGAGGCGGCGTAACTCACTGCCGTCACGTGCCTGCGCCGCCTACTTTATGAATGAAGCAGGCGGAGCAGGCGCGTAACGTCAGTGAGTTACGCTGCCGCCTGCCACCCGCCCGGCCTGCCTGCTAGGAGCTTGTACAGTGCCTTGTAAGTAGTAGTATGGTACTAATGCTGTTATTGCTGTGGGGTCAGATATGAGGGGTTGCAGAACTTGCAGGGAATCAGAGGTGGGGGTGTGCTGTATTGTGGGGGGCTCTCTGTACAGGGGAGCTGAGGCTTCTGCTTCTGTGCCGGTAGTCATGGGCTGCAGACCTGGCGGTGTGTGCGGGAGGCAGGCTAGTCACTGACAGGTAACAGAGGTGGTGTGTAATAACCTAATAATAATAACAGGGGCCCCAGTGTATTTATAGCCCCCCAACACTGTCATATTGAAGCCAATTCTTATGATGTAGAGTCTCCAATTTTTTTTCAAGATGATGATGATGGGGGTAGTAGTATCTAACTATCTTTCCATCCATCTATCACCTGTAGTAATTGAGGCATTTTGTGTGGAAGGTTTGGATCTTGTCATGATCTTCATGTCACCTGCTATAGGTTTCTGGCTTTCTGGCTGCAGACTGGCATTTTACACATTAAGGAGGAAATCTCTTGCCTCCAGAGGACCCTCCTGTCTCCTGTGTGAGGCCTGCAGTCTGGATGTGGAGATTTCCTGTATACCCAGGACCGCACAGTGTGCTGTATGAATTGAAGTGACATCACACGTCACGTCATCAGCGCTGCTGCCTGCGTGAGTGGCACATCCGGCGGCGCGTTACGTAAAGTTCTTTGATTATTCTTAGTTCTGACCCAATTGGATGGGATAATGGTTTACTGTAGTGTTTCCCTACCAGGATGCCTCCAGCTGTTGCAAAACTACATCTCCCAGCATGCCCTGACAGCCAAACTCTATCTGGGCATGCTGAGAGTTGTAGTTTTGCGACAGCTGGAGGCATCCTGGTTGGAAAAAGCTGGTCTACTGTGATAATATGAACAATGGGGGTTCTACAAAAGAGCTATTGTGGAGCAAAGTTCATATTCATGTTTACACACGTGTTTTAACCACTTGCCGCCACGCTAACGCCGATAGGCGTCAGTGCGGCGGCTCTCTCAGGTCTCACTGACGCCTATCGGCGTGCGTGCGCGTTCATGCGATCGTAACCGGGACAACTGAAACTACAGCCTGCCAGCGCTGATCATGCTGGCAGGCTGTAGATGCGAAAAAACACGCATTTAAAACGCATATCAGACGCTGTTTTGTAAACAGCGTCTGATATGCCTGCTGCCTGCTCGTCTGGTGGTCCCTTTGTCTGGGACCACCAGAGGAAACATAAGTAAAGTGCACCAATCACTACACACACACACACACCCCCACCCCCCATCACTGATTAACCCCTGATCACCCATGTCACCCCCCCTGATCACCCCCTGTCCCCCCCCAGTCACTAATCACCCCCCTGTAAGGCTCATTCAGATGTCCGTATGTGTTTTGCGGATGAATGCTTTCCCCTTTTATAAACAAGTAAATAATGACGCAATGATGTGGGGCTGGTATGCAACTTTTTCCAGGGCTGGTTTTTATCCCCAGTCCGGCCCTGCAAGTATCAATCCATATATAGAACTCCAGCTCTATAAAAAACAGGAAAATGACAGCCTGTAGGGGGTAACATGGCGGCTCAGTGGTTAGCAGGCTAGCCTTGCAGCACTCAGGTTCTGGATTTGAATCCAACCAAGGACATCTGCATGGAGTTTGTGTGTTCTCCATAGAGAAGGTGAGCCCCAATGTGGACAGTAAGCAATGACGATCTACAGACAGCGCCGTGGAATATGTTAGGGCTAGATAAATCTTAGAAGAAAATGCAGGGCAAGGAAGGGGGCACAACCCGCTTTACCTGCCTATGGGGGGTCAGAGCCATCACTCCACAAATTACTTCCATAAACTTCATCAGCAACTGACGACCAACTGTCCCCTTCTCAGCATCATGGTGTAGTAATGACACTGGTCTCCAGAGGCAGGAGAAAGAGTCATTCCTTGGTGCCCATAGCCAGGGCCAGGACAAGGTATGTCGGTGCACTAGGTGGAGCAGGCAAGTTGCACCAACTCCTCCCCCCCAAATAAAAACTATTTAAAGTGACCCTACTTTCTAAGGATACAGCCATGGAGACCGATCTCTTGGAAGCCAAAACCAGGAGCCCCAGTTATGGGTCTACAACACAATGAAAGCCAGATATCCCTCAAAGGAAGGAAAACCGAGCAAAGGGGTGTCTCCATTACAGAGATCACCAAATCCACTATATTAAGTGGCCCCTATGTCAAGATCCCACTTTTTTAAAAGCTTTAAGGATGTGATGGGGAAAACCTAAGCCAGTTATCCATCCACAGACAGCTGTTTCGGGGTGTTGCCCCTCATCAGTGTGGAGTAGGATTCTGGCTAACCAGGAGCAATGCCTCGGAGACTACTCAAACACAACAATAGCTGATCTCAGGGAGACCAGCTACAAAAAACACCGCGGAGCCTCACTTAAGACTCTCAACACAGCAATCCGAAGGCTTTCATTGTGTTGTAGACCCATAACTGGGGCTCCACATTTATTTTGCATATTACTGTTTCCCAGGGAGCTTTGCACTTCGGATTGCTGTCTTAAGTGAGGCTCTGCGGTGTTTTTTGTAGCTGGTCTCCCTGAGATCAGCTATTGTTGTGTTTAAGCCAAAACCAGGAGTCAAGGAGAAAAAGTGTAAAGGACAGATAAGACTTTTCTTTTTTGAATTCACTCTTGGTTCTCGGTACCAAAACAGTGCGGCCATATCCTAAAAAAAAAGAGCGCAAAACACATAAAAAGAGGCAGTCAAGGGCAGATCCAGTATAGGTGACGTTTCCATGGATTTTCTTTTCCATTTGGTCCAGAACATCACGGGCAGACGTTTTTGGTCAGGGGTTTGCAGGGGGCCGTAACCTCAAGTTTATACAGACCCCAGATCTGCTTCCTAATTTATACAGGCCACTGTCATCCTTCTGCTACTCCCAGTACCGTGCCCGCTGTGCTTCCCAATGTCCAAAAACAATATACTGTCAGAGATAACAGTGAAATACAAATAGTCAGGAATAGGGCTTCTTAGCAAAAGTGCTCCCAATGGTGATAATTCTCCTCAAGAGGGCCCCCAGTGGTAGCAATGCCTACATTTTGTGCCCAATAATAATACTTCTCCTACAATGCCCTAATAGTAATAATATAACCATAGTGTCCCCAGTATTTATAAAGTCACTTTTGCAGTGCCCCTTGTAGTTCTAATGCCCCCTGGTGTTATAATGCCCCCTGTAGTGCCAATATATAATGCTCCACCATAGTTCCAATATATAATGCTCCTCCAGCCCCCCATAGTGCCAGTATATATAATGCCCCCTATAGTGTCAACCAGTATATTTATAATGCCTCCTGTAGTGCCAGTACATAATATTCCTCCTGTTATGCTAGTAGATAATGCTCCCCCTGTAGTGCCAGGTATATATAATGCTTCCCCCCTCGGTGCCCCCAGTAGTGCCAGGTCCATATATTGCCCCCCCCCTTGGTGCCCCCAGTAGTGCCAGGTATATATAATACTCCCACTTCCCCTTTCTTGGTTCCCCTAGTAGTGTCAGATATATAGCTCCCTTTTAAATCTTTCCTGGGGCCCCTAGTAGCACCAGGTATATATAATGCTCCTCCTCCCCCTTTCCTGGTGCCCCCAGTAGTACTGACGTTTAGCAAACACTTACCTCACTCCTGTTCCCCCGGCACCATCATCGCAGTTGAATGGCTGCAAATGCGGCTATGATTGCGCCCCCCTTTATGGGTAGTGAGGTGGCGCCCTAGGCAGGCACTTATGCTCATCTACCCATCGTCCTGACCCTGCCCATAGGTAAGGTGTTAATGGGCAATGTTCTTATGCAGGAAGATTAGATAGATCGGGGTGCTCTTGATGGTGATGAATAGTAAGGTGCAAGGCAGGGTCCCTTGGCAGCCAATGATGGTATAAAGGTGTAAGGTACGCAGGTGGATGGTGACAAAATCACAATGACAATTGAGGAACACTGGTACAGTGTCTATACTGGCAGGGAATGTTCCACAGGATTGGCGCAAATGTGGTGCCAATATCCAAAAAGGGTCCAAAAACAGAGCCCGGAAACTATAGGTCGCTAGGATATGCTCCATTGTCTGATAGGTGTGGGTCCCAAAGGTGTGACCCGCACCTACAACGAGAACGGAGCCGGGAAAGTGGCAGAGGGCGCACTGCGCATGTTCAGCCAACCTCCATTAATTTCTATGGGGCCACTGAAAATTGATGAGCTTTGGCTCGGCTTTTTCTGTCGGCACCATAGAAATGAATGGGAGTGATGGCTGCACAAGCATGGTGCTCTCCTATTCACTTGTATGGGGAGAGTGCTTGGCGGTGCTCCGTTCCGTGCTCCGTTCTCAGCGTAGGTGCAGGTCCCACCATTGCAGATAGATTGATAGACATGATACAGATAGATGGTAGATAAATATGAAATTGTTTTAACCTGCTTTTCCTGTCCCAGATCTGCAACCAAAAGATATTCACAATAAAAAGACATTTTTTATTTTTCTGCATGGTATAAAATAATATGGGGGAAATTTATCAAACTGGTGTAAAGTAGAACTGGCTTAGTTGTCCATAGCAACCAATCAGATTCCACCTTTCATTTTCCAAAGGAGCTCTGAAAAGTGAAAGGAGGAATCTGATTGGTTGCTATGGACAACTAAGCCAGTTCTACTTTACACATGTTTGATAACTCTCCCCCTATGTGTGTGGGCCCTCTGGGAAATTTTTGAAGTACTTGCAACTTTATTCAGCATAAATCAATGAAATTCTCAAGATGAGCAAATTAGCAATGAACCCCACATCCGCACAGTAGGGTGGGCACTGGCTTCACCCCAGAAAGCCGGACCTCTGAGGGGAAGGTGAGCTGTGGGCAGTCGGGGTGCTTCTCTCCCCCTCAGTCAGCCACAGGGAGCCATGTCTGCGTCTCTAGTGACTGACGGGGTGAGAGAAGCCTCAGTCAGTTGCTGCAGCTCATGCTCAGACAGGGCTGTGCTTCTGTCTGAGTGTGAGCTACTAAAAGGGTGGACATCCGTGTGTCCGTCCAGGCCCTGTGTCAGACAGAGGACAGGGAGCCAGAAAACCGGACTGTCCGGCCTAAAACCAGACATCTGGCCACCCTACCGTACAGTGTACAGTATAGTGATGGGATATTTGTAGAGTGCACGGCACGTCGCTGTAGGCCGGGTCAGACTGGTTAGGCGATTAGGAGATCTCAGCAGCAGGTGGGGAGATTGGAATTAATCCATACACAGTTATTACAGGGAACCAGCTAGACACAGATGTTAGGACACACGGGCAGCCTGATAGTCCCCTGACAGCAGACCATAGGGGATGAAGAATCAGGCATGTTGGATCTCAAACTATGGTGGTCATTAGTGGTTTCTGAGAGATCTGGCAGAGGCTTATTCTCCTCTCAGTCAAGCCCTACATCCTATTAAATTTATTATCTGTGTTGCTTCCAAAATGTCGATGGGGCCTCAGGTGGCATGAAAATAATAAAAGCACATTCAACAAGTAATTAGAGTTGAGCGAACAACTGGAAATTCTGGTTTGCCAGGTTCAGCTGAACTTCGCAAAAAAGTTCACGTTCGGGAACCAAACTTGACCCCGAACCTGAACCCCATTGAAGTCAATGGGGACACAAACTTTTGGGCACTAAAATGGCTCTAAAAATGTCATGGAAAGGGCCAGAGGGCTCCAAAAGGCAGCAAAATGTGCATGGCAAGTGCTCTGCAAACAAATGTGGATAGGGAAGTAACATAAAATAAATAAAAATAAAAAATATACAATCTTGAACTAGGCGGAGGAGGTGGATGTGGAGAGAGAGGTTGAGGAGGCGGTGACCGTGGCAGTGTAGGTGGAGGAGGTAACCACCACTGTTTTTTTGTTTGTTTTTTTAATTGCGGTACCCTCCAAAAAATTGGGACATATAAAAAAATAAAACAAAGAAAAAGTGCACTTGAGTACAAGAATGGATGGTTGAGGCCGGTATAAATGTCTATTCTGCACAAGGTACAGACAAGTGTAGTGTACGGGAGCTGTAATACCCGTCACTACAGAAGGGTCACTTGTGTGTGGTCGTTCCCCTCAGTTTTGAGGAGATTGGTGTAATACATCTTCATGTAATGCAATGCTGTGTATTTCCCTGTTACTGTGATATTTGCCATGTGCAGGCCTGCTAGGGGTGTCATTCCAGCTCTAGACACTATAGGGAGCTAGGGAGCCCTAGTTTATAAATAGGCCCAGTCAGGGGAAGGAAAGGCAGATTAGACTGTGTCTAAGTTAAGTGCAGGCCATGAGTCTGTGAAGTCCAGCTCAGGCCTTGAGCCTGTGAAGGCAAGGCCCAGGCCTTGTACCCGCTGAAGTCAGCCCAGGCCCTATCGCCTGTGGGGGTCCAGCCTAGGAAGGTTTATGCCCTAGGAGGAGCAGTCCAGACCCTAGTACTAGTGGAGAAGTGTTGCCTCCTTAGTCAAGCTGCAAGCAGGACAAGTATCCCTGGAGAGAGAGGACAGTTGCCTGAAGTGTGTTGCTGCATTAAGAGTAAGATTAAAGCCCGATCTTAGGAAGCCTGTCTTGAAGATAGCCTTTGGGACTGTGATTTATAACTTGAACCACTTCTGTGACTGTATTGTAACGTGTGGAACATTCTGGAGCTGTACTTGATAACTGTTCAACTGTCTGCAACTACGTTCAGTAAAGATATCCCATTATTTAAAGATACGGAGACTCTTCAATTATTCCACCTGTCACTACACGATGTGCCACCGTTCAATTGGCACTGGCGTCACGACATTCATCACCTGCCTGTTCCAGTGCTGACCCGATTGAAGACGACAGTCGGTCCCAGGTTAGTGGGTTGCCCTGCACTACAAAGCCCAGCATGCCTAAAGCTACACTACTGACCCCCTGGGACACTGCACAAGTCCTGTGGGATCCATGCCTGGTTCTTTTTAATGAACGTCAGCTTGTCCACATTAGCATTGGACAGGCCGCTGCGCTTGTCTGTGATAACGCCCCCTGCCATGCTAATTAGGGCAGGCCAGCACCTCCAAGGCGTAAAGGGAAAGCTCAGGCCATCTGCCTAATTTGGAGACCCAGAAGTTGAATGGGGCAGACCCATCAGTCAATACGTGTAGGAGTGTGCACATGTACTGTTCCACCATGTTGCTGAAATGCTGCCTCCTCTAAGATGTCGCATATCAGCTGGTGGTGCTGGTTGTTGTGGCGTGCTGTCAAAGCTTTCCCACATGTCGGCCATGCTAACCCTGCCTTCTGAGGTGCTGGCGGTGCCCCGGCTGCATTGGCGACCTCTTCCTCCTCCTCTGCCTTCACCTTGTGCTTCCACTGAGGCCCCGGTGTGAGGTGAGAATGCCATCAGCAGCGCGTCTACCAGCGTGGCCTTGTACTCGCGCACCTTCTGGAAGGTTCCAGTTTCTGGCTAGATATGTACCAACTGCTAGAATTTTTTCACACAAAAAAAAATTCCATTCTTGATTTTATCCAAGTGTATTGTCCTAGACTCTATCTCAAAGAACTTTCTTCCCATGTTACATACCTAGCACTCCTAGTTAGAGGTTTTGATGCAGGTTTGGGAGCCAACACCAGAAGTGGATCCAGCAGAAAGGAGAATTAGTAGCTCTTCCTTTCTATTTCCTGTTCTTTTTAATCCACTTCTGGATTTGGCTGTAAACCATCCACAAAGAGGGAGATTTATCAAAACTGGTTCAAAGGAAAAGTGGCTTAGTTGCCCATGGCAACCAAGCAGATGGATCCTTTCATTTTCCAAAAGAGCTCTGAAAAATAAAAGCTGGAATCCGATTGATTTCTATGGGTAGCTAAGCCACTTTTCCTTTGCACCAGTTTTGATTAACTTCCCCCGAAACGTTCTGCATTTTCCAAAAATTGCGGTGTGAGAAGTCACTTTTATGTGGCTTCTCCTTTATGCAAAAATCTTCTGTGGAAACTTCTATAGATGTCAATGTAATGAGTGTTGCATGTATGGCCAGTTCTCCCCAATTTCTCCTTCTACTTGAAGAGACCATCAGGGGCTGTGTATTTTACAAGGGAAGTCTGGGGATGTCTGGTTAATACTTAACTAGCTCAGTGGTAGGACACTCATCTATCAGACATTTATAGCCTATGCCATCTTCTACAGGTTACAGGCCATGACATATTGTAAGAACTGATCAACCTGTGGAGGAAAATATTCTCCACGACAAATCATCATCACTTTCTCAACCCCACAGCAAATTTACAACAGAATGCAGGTTTTACACTCTGGATATGTAGTACGCAGTGATCTGACCTAGGTGTACCTGGGAAGCCAAACAAAAATGTGTCAGGTAGATAATTGCAGCTATGTCATCATTGTACCAATCTTCACCTACTTCTCGACTATCCCTTAATCTGTTTTGTGCCCATTTTATTAAACAGAAAGTTTGGCAGGGAGAAGCAACATCCAGCGCATGGTTCCAAATAGACATCTTTTTTGCAGCGTTGGTGGTGTGTATTAATATGGACTACCACATCTTCTCCTCAAAATGAGGACGGCAGACAAGAGCATATTGCACCTACCATTGAGGGTGCCCTGTGTGAAAGCTATAGAGCCCCCCATCTAGAGGACCCAACTGTAAGAGTTATTTCACAATTGCTCACCTGAAATGAGGAATCGTCTAGACCTGGAAGGTAGATAAGGAGTCCAATGGCCGAGACAACCTGGAGCACTGGAGTAGCGGAAGCAAGCATTGTTGAATAAGGCCCTATTCACACGTCCGCAATGTTCGTCCGCACCCGTTCCACAAATCTGAGGAACTGGTTTGAACCCATTCATTTTGAATGGGGACGTGATGGATGCGGAGAGCACACACTGTGTTATCCGCATCCGCATTTGCGGAGGGCGCTGCCGATCTTCCGGCCGGCGGCTCCGCAATAATATAGAACATGGCCCAAGGGCGTAACTACCGGGGAAGCAGCTGCTTCGGGGCCCGGCAGGCACGTGTGGGTAATCAGCACGTGTCCTCACTCCTCTCCCGTTCGCAGTGTCCTCTCGCCCTTGTCTATTTATTTAAAACTTATTTCTTCTTTCTTTCAGAAAAGCTTGCCCTGGGGATTGAACCTGCAACCATTAGGTTCAAAGGCAAGACACTTTACCACTAGGCTATATCTGCTGCCTAGCTAGATAGCTAAAAAAAAAAAAATATATGACCTCTAGATGTGGAGAACTTTGATAGTGTATCCATACACATTACAGCTGCACCAGCACATTGTATATGGATGTAGCAGAGCTTGGTGTGTTGGAGCAGCTGTAATGTGTATAGATACACTATCAAAGTTCTCCTCATCTAGAGGTCTTATTTTTTTTTTTTAGTTACCTGGTTATGCAGTGCATATGGTCTTGTGGATAAGTGTCTTGCCTTTCATCCTAATGGTCACAGGTTTGATTCCCTTATAAACTTTTCTGAAAGACAGGATAAATGAGGCTTGCCTAACATGGAGGTAAGTATATGTGTGTTTTTTATTTTTATTTTTTAAATACTGGACTTTTACTTTACTGCCACAGGGAGGAGGGGCTATTGGCACTATGATATTGGCAAATGGGGGGAGAGATAGGCACTTCATATTGGCACACACATTAGGGGGCAGGGGAGAGGATGGCACTATGATATTGGGATGGGGGAAGACAGAGGCACTTGATATTGGCACATTATAGGGGCACTATGGGGAGAGGAGCACTATGGGGGCATCTGGTGCTATATGGCTGGCTACTGGCACATTATAGGGTGGGTTTATATGGCTGACTACTGCCACATTATAGGGGGTTATATGGCTGACTACTGGCACATTATAGGAGGGGTTATATGGCTGACTACTGGCACATTATAGGGGGTTATATGGCTGACTACTGGCACATTATAGGGGGTTTATATGGCTGACTACTGGCACATTATAGGGGCTGGGGCTATATGGCTGACTACTGGCACATTATAGGGGGTTATATGGCTGACTACTGGCACATTATAGGGGTTATATGGCTGACTACTGGCACATTATAGGGGTTATATGGCTGACTACTGGCACATTATAGGGGGTTATATGGCTGACTACTGGCACATTATAGGGGGTTATATGGCTGACTACTGGCACATTATAGGAGGGTTATATGGCTGACTACTGGCACATTATAGGGTGGGTTTATATGGCTGACTACTGGCACATTATAGGGGGGTTATATGGCTGACTACTGGCACATTATAGGGGGTTATATGGCTGACTACTGGCACATTATAGGGGGTTATATGGCTGACTACTGGCACATTATAGGGGGGTTATATGGCTGACTACTGGCACATTATAGTGGGGTTATATGGCTGGCTACTGGCACATTATAGGGGGGCTGGGGGGGCTATATGGCTGACTACTGGCACATTATAGGGGGGCTATATGGCTGGCACATTATAGAGGGGGAGCGAAACGAGCTGGTAGGGGGGGGCCCAATACAAAAATTTGCTGTGGGGCCCAGTCATTTCTAGCTACGCCCCTGACATGGCCTATTCTTGCCCGCAATTGCGGACAAGTATAGGCATCTCTATAGGGCTGGTGGCAAGGTGTGTTGCGGATTCGCAACACACTACGGATGTGTGAATTAGGTCTAACAGTCCGGGTTGGTAGCAGGTAAACACAGCAGTTTTAGGATAAGGCAGAAGCGTGGTCAGGTAACAATCCAAGTTCAGTACACAAGTAAACATAGTAGTTTAGAAGGATGCTCAGGAGCTATATAGAGGCAGGGAGCACAATAATCTGGCGAGGATGGAGTGGCAAGGTCGGGGTTATATAGGAAGTTCGAAGCTGTGGCTGATTAGGCTAAACGAGCAGAGATTGTTCAAGAGTAGGAAACTATTCCCTAGGTTCAGGAGTGGAGCTGTCTTGAGTAGCTGGTAGCTCGCCGGGGACACAGGAGTTTCCTGGTTCGCTTCCTAACAGTACTCCCCCTCTTCCAGGGTGACCTCTTGGCATCCTAGAGACTGGTCTGTCAGGATATTGCCAACTAAATTCTTTGGCAAGTCTAGGAGCATGAACATTTTCTTCTGATTCCCAAGAATTTTCTTCTGAGCCATAGCCCTTCCACTTGATTAAGTACTGTAGCTTATTCTGATGGATTTAACTATAAATTCTTCTTCACCATGCACTTTTATTGGTGACGGAGGAGGCAAATGGCAGCCAGGAAAAGTATTTTCAAAAAATGGTTTAAAGAGAAATATAGGATATACCTTTATAGGAAGTTTTAATCGAAAGGTTACTTCATTAATTTGAGCAGAAATTTGAAATGGTCCAATATTTTTCTGGACCAATTTTGGAGAAGGTACTCTCAGCTTTAGATTCTTTGTGGAAAGCCAAACTTTGTCTCCTATGGACAACTAAGCCTGCCTCTACTTTTTACACATGTTTGATAACTTTCCCTATGTGTGTGGGCCCTCTGAAATTTTTGAAGTACTTGCAACTTTATTCAGCATAAATCAATGAAATTCTCAAGATGAGCAAATTAGCAATGAACCCCACATCACGCACAGTAGGGTGGGCACTGGCTTCACCCCAGAAAGCCGGACCTCTGAGGGGAAGGTGAGCTGTGGGCAGTCGGGTGCTCTCTCCCCTCAGTCAGCCACAGGGAGCCATGTCTGCGTCTCTAGTGACTGACGTGTGAGAGAAGCCTCAGTCAGTTGCTGCAGCTCATGCTCAGACAGGGCTGTGCTTCTGTCTGAGTGTGAGCTACTAAAGGGTGGACATCCGTGTGTCCGTCCAGGCCCTGTAGTCAGACAGAGGACAGCGGGAGCCAGAAAACCGGACTGTCCGGCCTAAAAACCAGACATCTGGCCACCCTACCGTACAGTGTACAGTATAGTGATGGGATATTTGTAGAGTGCACGGCCACGCCGCTGTAGGCCGGGTCAGACTGGTTAGGCGATTAGGAGATCTCAGCAGCAGGTGGGGAGATTGAATTAATCCATACACAGTTATTACAGGGAACCAGCTAGACACAGATGTTAGGACACGCGGGCAGCCTGATAGTCCCTGACAGCAGACCATAGGGGATGAAGAATCAGGCATGTTGGATCTCAAACTATGGTGGTCATTAGTGGTTTCAGAGAGATCTGGCAGAGGCTTATTCTCCTCAGTCAAGCCCTACATCCTATTAAATTTATTATCTGTGTTGCTTCCAAATGTCGATGGGGTCTCAGGTGGCATGAAAATAATAAAAGCACATTCAACAAGTAATTAGAGTTGAGACGAACAACTGGAAATTCTGGTTTGCCAGGTTCAGCTGAACTTCGCAAAGTTCACGTTCGGGAACCAAACTTGACCTCGAACCTGAACCCCATTGAAGTCAATGGGGGACACAAACTTTGGGCACCTAAAATGGCTCTAAAAATGTCATGGAAAGGGCCAGAGGGCTCCAAAAGGCAGCAAATGCATGGCAAGTGCTCTCCAAACAAATGTGGATAGGGAAGTAACATAAAATAAATAAAAATAAAAAATATACAATCTTGAACTAGGCGGAGGGGAGGTGGATGTGGAGAGAGAGGCTGAGGAGGCGGTGACCGTGGCAGTGTAGGTGGAGGAGGTAACCACCACTGTTTTTTTGTTTGTTTTTTAATTGCGGTACCCTCCAAAAAATTGGGACATATAAAAAATAAAACAAAGAAAAAGTGCACTTGAGTACAAGAATGGATGGTTGAGGCCGGTATAAATGTCTATTCTGCACAAGGTACAGACAAGTGTAGTGTACGGGAGCTGTAATACCCGTCACTACAGAAGGGTCACTTGTGTGTGGTCAGTCTCCTCAGTTTTGAGGAGATTGGTGTAATACATCTCATGTAATGCAGTGCTGTGTATTTCCCTGTTACTGTGATATTTGCCATGTGCAGGCCTGCTAGGGGTGTCATTCCAGCTCTAGACACTATAGGGAGCTAGGGAGCCCTAGTTTATAAATAGGCCCAGTCAGGGGAAGGAAAGGCAGATTAGACTGTGTCTAAGTTAAGTGCAGGCCATGAGTCTGTGAAGTCCAGCTCAGGCCTTGAGCCTGTGAAGGCAAGGCCCAGGCCTTGTACCCGCTGAAGTCAGCCCAGGCCCTATCGCCTGTGGGGTCCAGCCTAGGAAGGTTTATGCCCTAGGAGGAGCAGTCCAGACCCTAGTACTAGTGGAGAAGTGTTGCCTCCTTAGTCAAGCTGCAAGCAGGGACAAGTATCCCTGGAGAGAGAGCAGTTGCCTGAAGTGTGTTGCTGCATTAAGAGTAAGATTAAAGCCCGATCTTAGGAAGCCTGTCTTGAAGATAGCCTTTGGGACTGTGATTTATAACTTGAACCACTTCTGTGACTGTATTGTAACGTGTGGAACATTCTGGAGCTGTACCTGATAACTGTTCAACTGTCTGCAACTACGTTCAGTAAAGATATCCCATTATTTAAAGATACGGAGACTCTTCAATTATTCCACCTGTCACTACACGATGTGCCACCGCTCAATTGGCACTGGCGCCACGACATTCATCACCTGCCTGTTCCAGTGCTGACCCGATTGAAGACGACTAGTCGGTCCCAGGTTAGTGGGTTGCCCTGCACTACAAAGCCCAGCATGCCTAAAGCTACACTACTGACCCCTGGGACACTGCACAAGTCCTGTGGGATCCATGCCTGGTTCTTTTTAATGAACGTCAGCTTGTCCACATTAGCATTGGACAGGCCGCTGCGCTTGTCTGTGATAACGCCCCCTGCCATGCTAATTAGGGCAGGCCAGCACCTCCAAGGCGTAAAGGGAAAGCTCAGGCCATCTGCCTAATTTGGAGACCCAGAAGTTGAATGGGGCAGACCCATCAGTCAATACGTGTAGGAGTGTGCACATGTACTGTTCCACCATGTTGCTGAAATGCTGCCTCCTCTAAGATGTCGCATATCAGCTGGTGGTGCTGGTTGTTGTGGCGTGCTGTCAAAGCTTTCCCACATGTCGGCCATGCTAACCCTGCCTTCTGAGGTGCTGGCGGTGCCCCGGCTGCATTGGCGACCTCTTCCTCCTCCTCTGCCTTCACCTTGTGCTTCCACTGAGGCCCCGGTGTGAGGTGAGAATGCCATCAGCAGCGCGTCTACCAGCGTGGCCTTGTACTCGCGCACCTTCT
The DNA here is from genome assembly GCA_033119425.1 of Bufotes viridis. Classification (NCBI taxonomy): domain Eukaryota; kingdom Metazoa; phylum Chordata; class Amphibia; order Anura; family Bufonidae; genus Bufotes; species Bufotes viridis. Next base: position 485,902,768 of record CM065591.1, read on the forward strand.
GGAAGGTTCCAGTTTCTGGCTAGATATGTACCAACTGCTAGAATTTTTTCACACAAAAAAAAATTCCATTCTTGATTTTATCCAAGTGTATTGTCCTAGACTCTATCTCAAAGAACTTTCTTCCCATGTTACATACCTAGCACTCCTAGTTAGAGGTTTTGATGCAGGTTTGGGAGCCAACACCAGAAGTGGATCCAGCAGAAAGGAGAATTAGTAGCTCTTCCTTTCTATTCCCTGTTCTTTTTAATCCACTTCTGGATTTGGCTGTAAACCATCCACAAAGAGGGAGATTTATCAAAACTGGTTCAAAAGGAAAAGTGGCTTAGTTGCCCATGGCAACCAAGCAGATGGATCCTTTCATTTTCCAAAAGAGCTCTGAAAAATAAAAGCTGGAATCCGATTGATTTCTATGGGTAGCTAAGCCACTTTTCCTTTGCACCAGTTTTGATTAACTTCCCAAACGTTCTGCATTTTCCAAAATTGCGGTGTGAGAAGTCACTTTTATGTGGCTTCTCCTTATGCAAAATCTTCTGTGAGAAACTTCTATAGATGTCAATGTAATGAGTGTTGCATGTATGGCCAGTTCTCCCCAATTTCTCCTTCTACTTGAAGAGACCATCAGGGGCTGTGTATTTTACAAGGGAAGTCTGGGGATGTCTGGTTAATACTTAACTAGCTCAGTGGTAGGACACTCATCTATCAGACATTTATAGCCTATGCCATCTTCTACAGGTTACAGGCCATGACATATTGTAAGAACTGATCAACCTGTGGAGGAAAATATTCTCCACGACAAATCATCATCACTTTCTCAACCCCACAGCAAATTTACAACAGAATGCAGGTTTGCACTCTGGATATGTAGTGCATGATGATCTGACCTAGGTGTACCTGGGAAGCCAAACAAAAATGTGTCAGGTAGATAATTGCAGCTATGTCATCATTGTACCAATCTTCACCTACTTCTCGACTATCCCTTAATCTGTTTTGTGCCCATTTTATTAAACAGAAAGTTTGGCAGGGAGAAGCAACATCCAGCGCATGGTTCCAAATAGACATCTTTTTTGCAGCGTTGGTGGTGTGTATTAATATGGACTACCACATCTTCTCCTCAAAATGAGGACGGCAGACAAGAGCATATTGCACCTACCATTGAGGGTGCCCTGTGTGAAAGCTATAGAGCCCCCCATCTAGAGGACCCAACTGTAAGAGTTATTTCGCAATTGCTCACCTGAAATGAGGAATCGTCTAGACCTGGAAGGTAGATAAGGAGTCCAATGGCCGAGACAACCTGGAGCACTGGAGTAGCGGAAGCAAGCATTGTTGAATAAGGCCCTATTCACACGTCCGCAATGTTCGTCCGCACCCGTTCCACAAATCTGAGGAACTGGTTTGAACCCATTCATTTTGAATGGGGACGTGATGGATGCGGAGAGCACACACTGTGTTATCCGCATCCGCATTTGCGGAGGGCGCTGCCGATCTTCCGATGCGTCCTGCGGGCGGTCCTGTAGCTCTGTGTGGACGCATCGGCGCGTCATCTCGCGAGACGCGCGAGTTCCTGTGAACGCGAGCGTTCACACGCGCGCGCGCGTTCATAGTGGCGCGCGTCTCAAGAGTTGCACTACAGCCTGCCAGCGATGATCAATCGCTGGCAGGCTGTAGATGCGATATAAATCGCATCAAACATGTATACCAGACGCTGTTTTGTGAACAGCGTCTGGTATACCTGCTACCTGGTCCTCTGGTGGTCCCATTTGCTGGGATCGACCACCAGAGGACCAGGTAACTATGTAAAGTTGCACCAAACACTACACTAACCCCCCACCCCACCCTCACCTATTAACCTCTTGATCACCCCATCTAGACCCCCTGATCACCCCCCTGTCATTGATCACACCCCTTGTAAGGCTCCATTTAGACGTCCATATGTGTTTTGCGGATCCGTGGATTCACGGATCCGCGGAACTGATCCACGGATCCGCAGATCCTCAAAACACGGACACCGGCAATGTGCTTTCCGCATTTTGCAGATCCGCACATTGCCAGAACTATATAGAAAATGCTTTTTCTTGTCCGCAATTGCAGACAAGAATAGGACATGTTCTATATTTTTGTGGAACGGAAGTGCAGACCCGGAAGCGCGGATCCGTAATTCCGGATCCGAGTGGGACAAAGTCTGTCCCCATAGAAATGAATGGGTCCACAATTCCGTTCCGCAAACAGAATTAATGGACGTGTGAATGGGGCATAAGGGTCCCTTATCACCGCCAGTTAGTTAGCTACTTGTTAGGTAGTTAGCGCCCAGCCCACCGCACCGCAGTCACTGATTTTGGCAGAGATTTTTCATCCACATTGATCGATGCGAATGAAAAATCTGTGCCGTTCATTTTTATTTTTTCAGCCCAGAGGCTGAACGGAAAAAATCTCATTACCCGTATGCTCAATATAAGGAGAATCGCAGAAACTCCTAATGCTGGCCATACGTGTAATGATTGCGGAGACCCCTAAAATGCCAGGGCACATGTGACCCCATTTTAGAACGAAGACACTCAGAGTAGTTCCGTGAGGGGTATGGTGAGTTCATGTAAAATTTTATTTTTTGTCACAAGTTAGTGGAATATGAGACTTTGTAAAAAATAAAAATAAAAATCAATTTCCGCTAACTTGTGCCAAAAAATTTTTTTTTCTGTGAACTTGCCATACCCCTCACGAAATACCTTGAGGTGTCTTCTTTCCACAATGGGGTCACTTGTGGGGTATTTATACTGCCCTGGCATTTTAGGGGCCCCTAAAGCGTGAGAATCCAAATGCGTAAAAATGCACTGTGAAATCCTAAAGGTACTCATGGGAATTTGGGCTCCTTTGCGCGTCTTGGCTGCACAAAAATGTCACACATGTGGTATCGCCGTACTCAGGAGAAGTAGGGCAATGTGGTTTGGGGTGTATTTTTATATATACCCATACTGTGTGTGAGAAATATCTCTGTAAATGACAACTTTTTAAATTTTTATTCAAAGTTGTCAATTTACAGAGATATTTCTCTCACTGCTGCATGGGTATATGTAAATACACCCCAAAACATGTGTCTTACTTCTCCTGAGTACGTCGATACGTGTACTACTTTTTGCAGCCAAGATGCAAAGGGCCCAAGTTCAATGAGTCATTTTAGGAGAGCATTTTTACGCATTTTCTTCTCACGCTTTAGGGACCCTAAAATGCCAGAGGCAGTATAAATACCCACATGTGACCCTATTTTGGAAAGAAGACACCCCAAGGTATTCGCTGAGGGCATAGTGAGTCCATGAAAAATTAAACTTTTTGTCAAAAGTTAGCGGAAAGGGAGACTTTGTGAAAAAACAATAAAAAATAAATTTCCACTAACTTGTGCCAAACATTTTTTTCTATGAACTCGCCATGCCCCTCATGGAATACCTTGGGATGTCTTCTTTCCAAAATGGGTCACATGTGGGTATTTATACTGCCCTGGCATTTAGGGCCCTAAAGCGTGAGAAGAAAAATGCGTAAAATGCCCTCCTAAAGGTACTCATGGGAATTTGGGCTCTTTAGCGCATCTTGGCTGCAAAAAGTGGCATACATGTGGTATCGCCGTACTCAGGAGAAGTAGGGCAATGTGTTTTGGGGTGTATTTTTACATATACCCATGTTGGGTGAGAGAAATATCTCTGTAAACTGACAACTTTGTATAAAAAATTAAAATTTGTCGTTTACAGCGATATTTCTCACACACAGTATGGGTATATATAAAAATACACCCCAAACCATTACCCTACTTCTCCTTAGTACTGGCGATACCACATGAGTGACACTTTTTTGCAGCCAAGATCGCAAAGAGACCTAAACCAGTGAGTACCTTTAGGATTTCACAGGGCATTTTACGCATTGACTCTCACGCTAAGTTCCCTATAATGCCAGGGCAGTATAAATACCCACATGTGACCCCATTTTGGAAAGAAGACACTCCAGGTATTCTGTGAGGGGCATGGCGAGTTCACAGAATTTTTTTTTTTGGCACAAGTTAGCGGAAATTGATATATTTTATTTTTTTATTTTGTTTTTTACAAAGTCTCATATTCCACTAACTTGTGACAAAAAATAAAATTGTACATGAACTCACCATACCCCTCACAGAATACCTTGGGGTGTCTTCTTTCTAAAAATGGGGTCACATGTGGGTATTTATACTATCCTGGCATTTTAGGGGCCCCTAAAGCGTGAGAAGAAGTCTGGAATCCAAATGCGTAAAAATGCCCTGTGAAATCCTAAAGGTACTCGTTGGATTTTAGGGCTACTGCGCACCCAGGCTGCAAAAAGTGTCACTCATGTGGTATCGCCGTACTCAGGAGAGTAGGGCAATGTGTTTTGGGGTGTATTTTATATATACCCATGCTTTGTGTGAGAAATATCTCTGTAACGACAATTTTAAAATTTTTTACAAAGTTGTCAGTTTACAGAGATATTCTCTCACCAACATGGGTATATGTAAAAATACACCCCAAACACATTGCCCTACTACTCCTGAGTACGGCGATACCATATAAGTGACACTTTTGAAGCCTGGGTGCGTAAAGGGGCCAAATTCCAACGAGTACCTTCTAGCTTTTACATGGTTGCTCACAATTTAGCCCCGCCCCAAAATGCCAGAACAGTAAACACACCCACAAATGACCCCATTTTGGAAAGTAGACACCCCAAGGTATTCACTGAGGGGCATAGTGAGTCCGTGGGAGATTTTTTATTTTTTTGCCAGAAGTTAGCAGAAATGGAAACTTTATTATTATTTTTTTCCTCAGAAAGTGTCATTTTCCGCTAACTTGTGAAAAAAAATGAAATGATACATGAACTCTCCATGCCCCTCCGTGAATACTTTGGGGTGTCTTCTTTCTAAAATGGTGTCATTTGGGGGGTATTTATACTATCCTGACATTCTAGCACCTGAAGAAACATGACAGGTGCTCAGAAAGTCAGAGCTGCTTCAAAATGCCGAAATTCACTTTTTTGCACCATAGTTTGTAAACGCTATAATGTTTACCCAAACCAATAAATATACACTTATTGGATTTTTTTTTTATCAAAGATATGTAGAACAATAAATTTAGAGAAAAATTTATATAGAAATGTAGTTTTTTTTGAAAAATTTTACAACAGAAAGTGAAAAATGTCATTTTTTTGCAAAAATGTCGTTAAATTTTTATTAATAGCAAAAAAAGTAAAAATGTCAGCAACAATGAAATACCACCAAATGAAAGCTCTATTAGTGAGAAGAAAAGGAGGTAAAATTCATTTGGGTGGTAAGTTGCATGACAGAGCAATAAACGGGTAAAGTAGTGTAGTGCGGATTTGTAAAAAGTTGCCTGGTCATTAAGGGTGTTTAAGCTAGGGGGGCTGAGGTGGTTAATTAAAACTTTAAAACATAAGGATATAATGAAATAAAACTAGGTGGAAGACATAGGAGTGAATAATGATAAGTACTGTATTCAGTGATCTGGTACCAGATAAGTGGATAAAAAATTAGTGTAAATAGATCTAAGTATTGGAGTGAGCATAAATAGCTTGAAATGTCAATATATTATATATATCCACAGATATGTCACCATATAAGGTTAAGCTGCATAAAAAAGTATATATCGATAGACGTTGTAGTCCTTCTATGAAAAATAGATATTTTTCGGTGTTTTGTAGCAATCCTCCACAGGCTTAAATCACACCGAAAAATATCAGTCATAGTTAAAGAAATTAAGTTTCTGAGAAGCGCTGCTTGAAAGAGACTGTTTCACCCAAGCAGCTGGCAAGATTCCGGTCACGTAATCTTCTTACGTCCGCTCCGCTACACAGCAGACCCGCGAGCCGCGCTCGGAAACCACGAGGGACGTCGTGAACCGCGCAACCATACTGCAAGAAAGACACATCGGTCCTTGCTGTTTGCACCTCTATCATCTAAATTGAGCAGTTGAGCCGTCGATTTATTGCCTTATACGAGAGGGGGAAAAAAGTGCTTATTAGCCGTTGTCTGGTGAAGTGAGAAAATTACAGTGGTGTGTATTAGTGCAAAAAAAATATATTTGCCGTTCAGCGATGCAGTTATATATTAGAAGGCCCTTTTGGTGTGTATTAGTGGCAAAAAAATATATATATTATTTGCGGTTCAGAGGTGCAGTTATATGTTCTAAAGCCTTTTGTGGCATGTATTAGTGAAAAAAAATGGGCTTATTACCCGTTGTGTGGTAAGGTGAGAAAATTACTGACTTTTTTGGGGTGTTTTTTCCTTTTTATTTGATTTAACAGTATGTCCGACAGAGAAGTGCCAGGCCCTTCACAGGGGAGTAGCAGAGGCCTTAATGTTTCTGGCGAAGGCATGGGTCGTAGCAGAGTAAGGGGGCGTGGCAGCAGGAGTCGCAGCGAGAGGCCTGAGCTCCGGGTGTCATCCAGCACTCGTGTCTTGAAACTCATCGGTTCTTGAATAGTTGACTCGGTCATCCACTTCATCCCAAATGACATCAAACACCCCCAGCCAAGAGTCGGTGAGTGGTCCTTTTCGTCCCACTGGGTGACTGTGCTTCCTGCATAGCCACACCAGCAACTTGGCCAGGTGAGGCTGCTTCCGCTTCCACATTTTAACGCTGTTAGTCCAGCAACAATTTCTGCCTCTGCCTCCTCAGTCTCCACTGCAGGGACAATTCACAGCACCCCTCCAGCATATGACATGTGCAGGGCACGGCGGTGTCACGCTGTTCTGCACTTCGTTTGCCTGGGTAACTGGAGTCACACAGGGGAGGAACTGCTCTGTGTCCTTCACCAAGAAATCAAATCCCGGCTTTCTCTGCGACAATGCAAAATCGGAATCATGGTGACTGACAACGGGAAGAACAAGGTGTCGGCGGTGTGTAAAGGAGGGCTGAGCCATGCGCCCTGCATTGCACACGTGTTCAATCTGGTTGTCAAGTGGTTCCTGAAGTCTTCAACCCATTTGCAAGACATCCTAAAAATGGCCAGGAAACTTTGCATGCACTTCAGCCACTCGTACACTGCAAAGCTCACCCTCTTTGAGCTTTAGCGGTAGAGCATCCCCCAACATAGGCTGATATTTGACGTTTCCACCCGTTGGAATTCCACCCTCCATATGTTGGACTGACAATACGAACAGAGAAAGGCCATCAACGATTTCTTGATGATCCAAGCGGACAGGAGCACTCCCCTGTGTAACTTCAATGTCAGCCAGGGGCAGCTCATGCGTGACACCTGCCGTTTGCTCAGGCCCTTTGAGGAGGCCACTTTTTTTTTTCCGTCGCCAGGACTACAGGATGAACAACGTCATTCCACTGCTACATGTCCTGGAACAGATGCTGGTAAATCTGGCTGGGCAGGGGACTGGAGAAGTGATGCCTAGATCTCACAGCCACATGAACCCTGTGGGGGTTGAACTGGAGGAGGAGGAGGACATTGGAGCACAAGCAATGTGTAGCGAAAGGGGTGTTTTTCTACACAGATGACAAGAGAGGAGGAGCAGTAGCAGCCAGAGGAGCTACAGGGTGATGAGGAAGACGAGGCAGAGGACCCAGACATGCTGTGGCAGTATGCAGTGGAGATGGAGACAGGGAGTCCCTCCGAGTCACTTGCACAAATGGCCCGATGCATGCTCACTTGCTTGCGTAGTGACAGCCGAATTGTCACAATTCAGCAGAGGGATGACTTCTGGCTCTCCACCTTGTTGGACATTCGCTACCGGACCAAAATGGGGGCCTTTATACACCCGCTGAGAGGGAGGACAAACTGAACTACTATAGAGACATCCTATGTAGTCAGTTGGCCGCTGCCTATCTGCGCCATCGTCCATCCTCTCACAACTCTGACCGGGGGCCTCTGCACTTACGCTCCTCTGCCATGGCTGCTGTGGCAGGGTGTGGGGGTAGGAGCAATTCTAGCACCATCAGCAGCAACTTGAGTCTAGAGTCAATGAGCAGCTTTCTTCATCTGCCTAGTGAAGATACTACTCACCAGCAGCAGACCTGGAGCAGGACCTGAACCAGTAGGTGGTGGCATACTTGGACAGCACCCTGCCACCCCACATTGAAGATCCGCTGGACTACTAGGCAGCCAAACTGGATATGGGGCGGCAACTAGCAGAGTTTGTCCTGGAAAAGTGGTCCTGCCCGGCCAGTATTGTGGCATTAGAGCGGGTGTTTAGTGTGGCGGGGGCCATAGTTACCCCGAGAAGAACTCGTCTGTCCACCCAAAATGTGAAGAGACTGACCTTTGTCAAGATAAATCAGGCATGAATCAACCAGTATTTCCACCTACCAATGCCTGATGCATCAGACTAGATCAACTATGATGCCACACCAACACTTTGACAAAAGAGACTGGTTTCTTCTGGCTTCCTGCCTCAGCTACTATTCTGATGCTGCCCCCCGTCTGATGCCACACATTTGATGCCAAGTGCTCCTTCTTTCACCCACCATCTTCAGCTGGTACTGGTATTGCCACCCACCTCCTCACTCTGTCACCGGGTCACTCTGTAGTCTCCTGATGCAGCTGCCACCGCCACACTATCTCACCTTGCCACTCTGTGGTCTCCTGATGCTGTTGCTACCTCAACACTATGACACCTTACCACTCTGTGGTCTACTGATGCTGCCACCTCCACACTGTCATTGTGCCACCCTGTGGCCTCCTCCTGATGCTGCTGCTGCCACCACCACACACTGTCATTGTGCCACGCTGTGGCCTCCTCCTTATACTGCTGCTGCCACCTCCACACTGTCATCGTGCCACCCTGTGGCCTCCTCCTGATGCTGCTGCTGCCGCCACCTCCACACTGTCATTGTGCCACTCTGTGGCCTCCTGGTGCTGCTGCCACCTCCACACTGTCATTGTGCCGCTCTATGGACTCCTGATGCTGCCGCCACCTCCAGACTCTGTCATTGGGCCACTCTGTGGTCTCCTCATGCTGTTCCCACCCTCCCCACTTCATGACTGGGCCACTATTTTGCCTTTCGGCCTGGCGGACCATAATTTATTTGACCTTTCTTCTGATCTGTCAGAAGGAAGGAAAAAAGAGACGCACAACAGATCCTGTCTATGTAACAGCTGTAAGGCCTGCATGAGATGGTCCATATTTTGCATCAGAATTGACTTATGATTTGGTAGCCAAAAGCAGTAGTGGGTACAAAACACAGAAGATATGCAAATATTCCATTCACATGTTATCTCTGTTTTGGATCCACTTCTTTTGGCTTTAGCAATACTGATACTGATAGATTACTGACCAAATGCTGACCGAGAGAAGGAGGATGCTCCACAGACAGGAACCGTTTTTTGGGGGTTATAGTTCTGACGGATCAGAGGAAGAGCAAAATAATCAGTGACGCTAACACAAACTTACTGCTGACATCCTCTCCACTCTGACGGGGGTGCTACTTGTATAAGCGTTTAATAGAACAGGTTCTGTAGACATCTATGTGGAATCAGTTGCGGATGGTGTAAAAGGAGTGCACTTCTGACGCTAACATTGACCTGTAAGGCTGGGTTCACACTTGAGTTATTTGGTCAGTTTTGGCCCCGTGACTGCCCAAATAAGTGAAGTTTGCAGTGATTCTAAGAGCGATGTCTGTTATCTGCATGTCATACTGACTCACAGTATTATTTCATTACCACAGCAGACTCCCTATGCGTGTTACTGCAAGGCACAGTGTTCCACTTCCATTATAAAGGCCCTCAGCAGCCAGAAAATAGCTGTTTTTTAACACAATTCACCACAAATAATTCCGTATCAAACCAAATTTTTTCAAAAAATTTGGCGGACCGGCCAAATAGAATTTTTGAGAATTTTCATGAGCAAAGGTTATGTTCATGAAGTTACCGCCGGCCCCAGAGTCTAGCATAGCAGAACAAGAAATCTCATGTGTTTCAGTGCAGATGTGGATTGGCAGAATAAAATGAGACTCAGGAGCTATTATTTTGTCATCACCCAAAGCTAAAGGAGAAATTGAATTTATTTATGTGCAAAAGATAGGATGTTTCTGGTTTAATCTGTTCTTTTACTTCCGTGACAGCAATTGTTCTACGGACCTTGTTTGGGCATTTTATAGCATTTTAAAGAATAGGTAGGTCTATTTCCCAATGCCCACAGTTTTTCCCTCCTCCTTTCAGAAAGTCTCTGATCAACTCGAATACACAATTGAATAAAGTCCTCCAACTCATCAGGGGCTTCCACTCTAGCAAGCTCATCTTTTACTTGTTCTGAAAGTCCTTGCCGAAACTGGCTTTTTTGGGCTGCTAGATTCCATGTAGAAGCAGCTACCCAGCGGCGGAATTCTTGAGTGTATTTAGCAACTGAACGTTTCCCTTGTTGTAGATAGTGATGAGCGGGAGGTGCCATATTCGATTTCGTCATTATTCTATATATTGCGAATGTTGCGCGAATTTATATTCGCGTATAGCAATTTGAACTTTGAACAGTGTATACAGGCAAATTTCCTAATGGGTCAGCTTAGTAGAATCAACGAAGGTATTGTATATAGCACTATATTCTCAATCTTCGTTATATTCTAGCAAGCTAACCTTTAGGAACTCAGCTCTAAGTTGAATTCACAATGCGAGTATATGTTTGCTTCGCGAATTCAACTTAGAGCTGAGTTCCTAAAGGTTGGCTTGCTAGAATATAACGAAGATTGAGAATATAGTGCTATATTCTCAATATTGGTTAATTCTACACAGATGCAAGTTGAATGTGCAATGCGAGTAATACAGGTTATATTAATCGCATTGCGAATACAACTTAGTTAAATTTGTGAGATTGTGATTCTCACATCCGACAGTACATTTTAGCATGGAGGCGTTCCCATGTACACAAGAAGTCGGCAGAAGCGGCAACGGGCATTGACTGGAGCGGGCAGGGAGCCAGGAATCCTCCGGACAGGTAAGAACAGCTTTTGGGAAGTGGGAAGACAAGCAGAGGGCAACAAGGATTAACAACTTAAAAAAAATAAAAATAAAAGAATATTCAAAATATTCGTAAATTAGCGAAGTGCCGATATTCGCTAAAACAATATGCTATTCGAATATTCGCGCTCAACACTAGTCGTAGATAGTTTTGCTTCAGCTGTGAAACAATGGTTAGGGTCATCAAAGACTTGACTCATAGCAGAGGCGAAGTTATTCAATTCGTTCAAAAGATCACCATTTGTTTCCACATATGGTGAAGCCCATGCAAGAGCTTTGTCGGTCAAAAGATTGATGATGAACAATACTTTTTTCTTGTCACTGGTAAATGTAATGTAAATGTAAATTTGAAAATATATGCAGCATTGATTAAGGAACCCCCCCCTAATGATGTTGATCACCATTGATGGTAATGTCATGCGTGTATCCCCGGCTGAGCCACGCACATCCAAAAGTTGTCTTTGCAATTCAATTATTTATTTGTTGATTTTGTACTAAGCCTTGTAGCTGTGAAAATTCTTCTTGCTAGGTGGTACTAAATTCCTCCAGTTCAGAAATTTGTTTCCTCAAGGTTGTCATAGCGGACTCCATATTTTGGCCAGATTATTCTTTAAGAGTGATTTCACAATTGCTCACCTAAAATGAGTCCAATGGCTGGGACAATCTGGAGCACTGGAGTAGCGGAAGCAAGCAGGATCTAATAACAGTCTGGGTTGGTAACAGGTAAACACAGCAGTTTTGGTATAACGCAGAAGCGTGGCCAGGTAACAATCCAAGTTCGGTACACAAGTAAACACAGCAGTTTAGGAGGATGCTCAGGAGCTAGATAGAGGCAGGAAGCACAATAATCTGGAATGGAGGTACCTCCTGGGACACAGGAGTTTCCTGGAGTGACACAGGAGTGTGCAGAGCTCCCCTAGAAAATGATAAAACAAGCTTAACCAAACCATTTTCCCGGCAGTATATGAATTGGACCTCCACTGATTGCCAAAGTGTTGCCTTCTCACGTTTAATGAATCATGTTTTCTGCTTCATTAAATAGATGGTTGTTGGCGTGTCAAGCGAGAAACATCAGAGAACTAACACCCTGCAACCATTGCTGGAAGAACACAAGCTGGTGGTCGTAGCGTTATGGTCTTGGGAATGTTTTTATAGCATGCTCTGGGCCACTCATCCATGTGGAAGGCAGTCTCAACCGATTTGGGTATGAATCCATCCTTGCAGATCACAAACACCTATACATGCTGATTGTCTTCCTGGAGACATATTGGATCTCCCAGCAAAACAATGTGACATGTCACATGGCTAGAAATGTCCGACATTGGTTAGAAGAGCATGACTAAGACTTCCAAGTACTACCCTAGCCCCCTAATTTCTCAGACTTAAAACCAATTGAGCATCTGTGTGTCCCCCTCGATGGTCATGCTCACTCTATGGATCCTCCCCCAGCATCTGTGTGTCCCCCTCGATGGTCATGCTCACTCTATGGATCCTCCCCCAGCATCTGTGTGTCCCCCTCGATGGTCATGCTCACTCTATGGATCCTCCCCCAGCATCTGTGTGTCCCCCTCGATGGTCATGCTCACTCTATGGATCCTCCCCACACCCCTCTAGCAGCTGTGAGATGCCCTGTAGTCAGCATGGCTCCAGATACAACCTACTAGGACCTAATGAGGTCACTTCCAGCCCATCTAGCCTCTGTATGTACTGCACATGGCGGTTACTCTGGAGATTAGTTGGTGGTCAGAATAATGTTACTCGACTGTGTATTAGAAGCTGGATTCTTTTTATATGTATATTTTGCATAAACTCAAACCCAAATCATAACATTAGGTGAAAATTAAAGCAGAAGAACGTAAACCAAAGCATGGAGAAGCTAGAATAGTTCTACTAATGACTACTGTTACTTTATGGCTTTTATGCACATTCTTATGTATGGTTAGGGTGGTTACCTCTAGTGATCCACAAAAATAAGGTGGTGTTGGACATACTAATTCCTATGTATATGTGCAAAATCTACACCTAGGCCACCTTTTAAGTCTTGACTTCACATGACCCCATATGTAAGTACTTTGCTCACTGCCGTACACAGAAGTGTGGGGGCCTCATTCCATTGCAAGTCCTCTTGAGAGGGGATCAATGCAGAGCACCTCTCCACTCATTAGCAAGGGGTATGTGATGGCCAATTTTGGGCTGTTCTAGGCCTAAAATGGGTGAAGCTTCTGCCCAGAATGTTGGTACATATGGTGCTATATGGCAGAGGGGGCACTAAAAGCCACTCTGTATACCCCAGGGTATTTTAGGTACAGAGCTAGGGCATTTAAGGAAAGAAAGGCCCAACTACAGCTCTACCAAGTCCTCTGGTGGTTCCCCATACTAGCTGGGGTCACTAATAGGGGAACGCCCCTTCCTCTGTGATGTGTATACGCCTAATGGTTGCCCTAATGGGTTAGCCAAGGATAATCACCTGTATAATTATTCCTCAGTAATGGCGACTTGGCTTCTATTTGGGTACAGTACTGATCGGTGACTCCAGCAGTGCTGCACTGTCTGTTGAAGTATGAGGTAGTCTGAAATCCACTTTCTTTCTCTGAATTCGGAATATTTATGCCATCACCCTACTCAGGACTGTCAATCTTATGGTCATGACTCTACATGCAAACATTTGCACCAAAAAACTATATTTTTAAGCCTTCCTCTAATTGGGAACAGTTCCAAATTCCCTGCCTTTTTTCTGGCCCCATCCACAGGACAGTTCCGTGAAAATGGTGACTGTCGGCAGATATGACCATTAGTGTTGATCACGAATATTCAAATTGCGAATTTTAATCGCCAATATCGTAACTTGGAGAATATTCCTTTTTTTTAAATACCAGTCTATGCAAATTTTTATGCAAATTTTTTTAATGTGAATTTTCGCAATCAAGAAAAAAATGCCTGAAGAAGATCAGGATTCGCGAATATTCGCAAAATATCGCGAATTCGAATATTGCCCCTGCCACTCATCACTAATGACCATGTGCCATATGCCAGAAGTGATCAGTACGTCCAGTGGTTGAATTTGTCGCACCTACCATTTAGTCTATATTAACAACCCACTATAAAAAAAATAAAATAAAAAAAAAGACAAAACGTAGGCAATAGGAGGTGTTAAAATATAATAGTGTGCCGGAGTGGTCTGCTTCATGATATTTACATGTAATCTGATAAGGGATCAAGACCATAAACAATGGGGTAATCTCCATTTAAAGGGGTTTTCTGGTTGGCAACAACATCCTTTAAAATATTCCTTTACGAAGGTCGCTGTCATTTTCTAATGTATTTCTGTTCCCTTTATTGCTCGTCTTTCTTTACCGGCTGTAGTCACATGACCATGTCCAGGCAGCTCTTTCTTATTTCCTGTGATGTTATGTCCATGGACGGGAAAGTGATAGGGGAGTGTCTATATAACTAGCTGGGTGGGAGGAGCTATAATTTAGATGAGCATTGTTAGGGGCGGGGCTGGAGGTGTGGTGGAGAAAGGAGAAGTGCATCATGGGTTTGGTTGGATACAGAAACAGGAAGTGCTACCTACAGGATGGAAACAAACCAGAAGGATAGGTTTACATGGTGAAAACAGGTCAGGAGAGTCCAAACTGGAAAAAAAAAAAGGCATGAGAAGATGATGTAAAAGCCATAGTATCTGTTAAAGCCATAGTAATCCCAGAAAAGCCCTTTAAAGGGGTTGTCTCATCACAGACAATTGGAGCATATCACTAGGATATGCCCCCATTGTCTTATAGGTGTAGGTTCCACCGCTGGGACCCGCACCTATATCGAGAACAGAGCCTCAAAAGTGGTGGAAGTCGCACTGTGCATTCGCAACCGCCCTCCATTAATTTTCTATAGGGGTGACGAAAATAGCTCAGCTATTTCCGTCGGGCCCATACAAGTGAATGGGAGCGGTGGCCGGTCATGCATAATGCGCTCCTATTCACTTCTATGGGGAGAGCGCTTGGTGGTGGCCGGGCCGGAGACCTCCAGCCACAACTTTGCGGGGCTTCGTTCCCGATATAGGTGCGGGTCCCAGCAGTGGGACCTGCACCTATAAGACAACCCCTTTAAGCCCCTTCTTAAGTGAATGGTATAAAGGCTAAATATTAAGTAAAGGAACTTAGTGGAGGGTAAATAATCAGGACCTTGTGAAATTTCGAGTCATTAACTTAGAATATACCGGTAAATATGCCATATACATTATAATTATAAGACATCCTCCAGCGTCTGCCCCGCAGCCTGGACCGTGAAGGCGGCTATAGAAATTTGTCTCTTGACTTCTTCCCATGCCAAGCGTTGGTCACTTTTGTTCTCAATGTCGAAGAGTGCATCATAGATCCCAGGGAAAGATTCCCCCATATACTTATTATGACTGCTCGGAGCGTAGATGATGTGCCTGGGGAGAGCAAACCAAAGAAAAATATTTCAGGGGCTGTGCCTTTAAGGAAGAAAGATTATACCTAATATTATATTCTTTTGCAGAATTTATACTTAAAGGCTGTCTTCTTTTTTTGGTTGAATGCTTTTGCAACTCTGCAGATAGTCTTAATAAAAAATCCATCATTGTGTCTATACAGTTCCAATGCAGAAATGTCTGTCTCCATGGTTACAGACTACAATCAAACTTGAGTAGTCTGATCCTGTAGTCCTACTGTTTTCTATCTGCCTCCTATCAAACATAATGTCGTGGCCAAAAGTTTTTAAACTGACACAAATTTAGGTTTTCCCACAGCTTGCCGCTTCAGTGTTTTTGGATCTTTATGTCAAATTTTTAGTACAAATATTAGCATTTTATATGTTTTTTTAAACTTTTATTGACAAATCTGTCTGTCTAGTCTATGTTTATGCAAAGACTCAATATTTCTAGTCTTGGCACTTCTTTTTCTATACTTTTTCAGCAGGGGCGTAGCTGGAACTGACTGGGCCCCACCCCAACTTAATTTACACACTCATACACGTACTCACCACATACATGGACACACTCATACATGCGCTCACCACATACATAGACACACTCATACATGCGCTCACCACATACATGGACACACTCATACACACACTCACCACATACATGGACACACTCATACATGCGCTCACCACATACATGGACACACTAATACATAAGCTTACCACATACATGGACACACTCACCACATACATGGACACACTCAGACATGCGCTCACCATATACATGGACACACTCATACATGCGCTCACCACATACATGGACACACTCATACATGCGCTCACCACATACATGCGCTCACCACATACATAGACACACACATACACATACTCACCATATACATGGACACACTCATACATGTGCTCACCACATACATGGACACACTCATACATGCGCTCACCACATACATGGACACACTCATACATGCGCTCACCACATACATGGACACACTCATACATGCGCTCACCACATACATGGACACACTTAGACATGTGCTCACCACATACATGGACACACTCATGCATGCGCTCACCACATACATGGACACACTCATACATGCGCTCACCACATACATGGACACATTCAGACATGCGCTCATCACATACATGGACACACTCATACACGC
The DNA here is from genome assembly GCA_033119425.1 of Bufotes viridis. Lineage (NCBI taxonomy): Eukaryota > Metazoa > Chordata > Amphibia > Anura > Bufonidae > Bufotes > Bufotes viridis. The sequence goes on from CM065591.1 coordinate 485,919,354, forward strand.
GCTCACCATATACATGGACACACTCATACACACACTCACCACATACATGGACACACTCATACACACACTCACCACATACATGGACACACTCATACATGCGCTCACCACATACATGGACACACTAATACATAAGCTTACCACATACATGGACACACTCATACATGCGCTCACCACATACATGGACACACTCATACATGCGCTCACCACATACATGCGCTCACCACATACATAGACACACACATACACACACTCACCACATACATAGACACACATACACACACTCACCACATACATGGACACACTCATACATGTGCTCACCACATACATGGACACACTCATACATGCGCTCACCACATACATGGACACACTCATACATGCGCTCACCACATACATGGACACACTCATACACACACTCACCACATACATGGACACACTCATACATGCGCTCACCACATACATGGACACACTCAAACAGTCACCACATACATAGATGCATTCATACACAGTCACCACATACATGGACACACTATAACATGAGCTCATCACACATTATATATATATATATATATATATATATATATATATATATATACACATATACACACACATACATGCATACATACACACACACGAACATAGTTACAAACCTATTTCTACACACAGACACCTACCTTTCCTGTAGACAGCCAAGTCTGGTCCTCACAAGAAGCCTGGTGCCATCACCCTCTGTGCCATTCAGGGACAGCAGAGGAGGGGTTAATCAGTAACCTTTTATTGGGGGAGGGGCTCAGAACAGGACACAGAGGAGGGGGGCAGGCATTATACAGCTCTGTATGCAGGAGCAGCCAGCCTGCTCTACACTAGCTTCGTGCTGGGGGTGGGGCTTGATCCCATGACGCTGCGCTATTGGCCTTCAGCAAGTGTCATAGTAAGCTGCCAGCCAATAGAAAACAAAATGCAGTAATGGCAATGTGCAAGTACTGCGGATCCCAGAGTTAGAACCGCCATCGGAGGAGGAGACAGCAGTTGTACTCTTTCCTTCTCTCTGAGTAAGGACCTTCAGTGGGAGGAGCTCCAGTGCTGCTGCTGTATGTAGTACCTGCTTCTGTAAAGTGGGAGGAGCTCCAGCGCTGCTGCTGTATGTAGTACCTGCTTCTGTAAAGTGGGAGGAGCTCCAGCGCTGCTGCTGTATGTAGTACCCGCTTCTGTAAAGTGGGAGGAGCTCCAGCGCTGCTGCTGTATGTAGTACCAGCTTCTGTAAAGTGGGAGGAGCTCCAGCGCTGCTGCTGTATGTAGTACCCGCTTCTGTAAAGTGGGAGGAGCTCCAGCGCTGCTGCTGTATGTAGTACCTGCTTCTGTAAAGTGGGAGGAGCTCCAGTGCTGCTGCTGTATGTAGTACCTGCTTCTGTAAAGTGGGAGGAGCTCCAGCGCTGCTGCTGTATGTAGTACCTGCTTCTGTAAAGTGGGAGGAGCTCCAGCTCTGATGCTGTATGTAGTACCTGCTTCTGTAAAGTGGGAGGAGCTCCAGCGCTGCTGTTGTATGTAGTACCTGCTTCTGTAAAGTGGGAGGAGCTCCAGTGCTGCTGCTGTATGTAGTACCTGCTTCTGTGAAGTGGGAGGAGCTCCAGCGCTGCTGCTGTATGTAGTACCTGCTTCTGTAAAGTGGGAGGAGCTCCAGCTCTGATGCTGTATGTAGTATCTGCTTCTGTAAAGTGGGAGGAGCTCCAGCGCTGCTGCTGTATGTAGTACCCGCTTCTGTAAAGTGGGAGGAGCTCCAGCACTGCTGCTGTATGTAGTACCCACTTCTGTAAAGTGCAGCACAGCAGTAGGTAGGGGAAGCCTATAGATCTAATAAAAACATTCAGTACTGCTTCGGGGCCCCTTCTAAGCACAGGCCCCAAAGCAGTCGCTTCCCCTGCTTCCCTGATAGCTACACCACTGCTCTTCAGTTCGCGTTGACATGCTAGATATCAGCTTCTGGGCCAAATCCTGACTGATGACAACCTATTCTTCCCTAATCAGTGCTTGTAGTTTATCACAATTTCTGAGTTTTGGTAGTCCACCCACTTTTTAAGGATTGACTAAAGGTTCTCAATTGTAATAGGAAGTTTTTTAGCCATGGACTCAAAATTTCAAGTTTTGTTCACTGAGCCACTTAGTTATTGTGACATGGTCCTCCAAGATGCTGTAAAAAGCATTGCTTTTCATCATATTGTTCCTGGATGGTTGGGAGAAGTTGTTCTTGGAGGATGTTTTGATCCTATTCTTGAGGGTGGCAGGTGGAAACATTGTAATAGAACCCACTCCCTTGGATGAGATGCATCCCCACACACCAACAGTCTCAGGACGCTTTACTGTTGGCACACACAGTGAGGTGAAGCCTCTTGGAACTTGGTGCGGTGTCAAGAAGGGCAGAAAAGAAGCCACTGTTCTCCAAGAAAACATCAAGAAAAGGCTGACATTCTGTAGGAAGTATAGGGACTGGACTGCAGAGGACTGGGGTAAGGTTATTTTCTATGATCAAGGCTCTTCAGACTGTTTGGGACATCTGGAAACATGATTGTCCAGAGAAGGAAAGCTGAGCACCACCATAAATCCTGTGTCCTGTCAACAGTAAAGCATCCTGAGACCATTCATGTGTGGGTTTGCTTCTGATGTAAGATAGTGTGTTCACTCACAATTTTGCCTAAGAAAACTGCCATGAATAAAGAATTGGATCCAAACGTCCTCCAAGAGCAACTTCTCCCAACAATTCTGGAGCAATTTGGGGATCGGCAATGCACGATGGAGCACCGTGTCACAAGGCAAACGTGATAACTAAGTGGGTCGGTGAACAAAACATTGAGATTCTGAGTCCATGGCCAGGAAACTCTATGGCCCCTTTCACACGGGCGAGTTTTCCGCGCGGGTGCAATGCGTGAGGAGGACGCATTGCACCCGCACTGAATCCGGACCCATTCATTTCTATGGGGCTGTGCACATGAGCGGTGATTTTCACGCATCACTTCTGCGTTGCGTGAAAATCGCAGCATGTTCTATATTCTGCGTTTTCACGCAACGCAGGCCCCATAGAAGTGAATGGGGATGCGGGAAAATCGCAAGCATCCGCAACCAAGTGCGGATACGTTGCGATTTTCCCGCATTGTTGCTTAGCAACGGGACCCAATCTCTATTATTTCCCTTATAACATGGTTATAAGGGAAAATAATAGCATTCTTAATAAAGAATGCATTGTTAAATGATGAGGAAGGGGTTAATAATAATAAAAGTTAACTTACCTTAGCCACTTGATCGCGTAGTCGCGATCTGTCCTCTCTTTCCCTGCAGCATCTATGATCTAAAGGACCTGTGATGACGTCACACACATGGCCCAATCACATGCTCCATCACTATGGTGATGGAGCATGTGATTGGTCCATGTGACCATGTGACATCATCCAAGGTCCTTAAACACTATCCTCAGGCTGTGGATAGTGGTTAAGGACCTGGATGATGTCACATGGTCACATGGACCATCACATGCTCCATCACCATAGTGATGGAGCAGGTGATTGGGCCATGTGATGCTGTGACATCATCACAGGTCCTTTACATCTTTCAAGCTAACGGAGAGGAGGCCGAGCTTCGCGATCAAATGGAACAGGTAAGTAATTATTAGTTTATTATTTTAACTCATTCTGCACCAGTTTAAACATTAGGGAGATGGCCATGGGTATTATTTTACATTATAACTATGTTATAATGTGAAATAATACCAGCGGACTATTTCTGACCCAAACATGCACTTCTGTGAAGAAGTGCAGGTTCGGGTCTGGGTACCAAAAGTGCCGATTTTTCTCCCGCGCGTGCAAAACGCATGACAGCGCTTTGCACTCGCAGGGAAAAATCACGGCGATTCCCGCAACGCACCCGCACTGTTTGACGGAGTGCACCCGCAACGCCCGTCTGAAAGAGGCCTATAGATCTCGATCTCCTTGAGAACCTGTGGACAGTCCTAAAAACAGGTGGATGAACAAAAACACTGAAATTTTGATAAACTGCAAGCACTGATTAGACTAGAATGGGTTATCATTGGTCAAGATTTGGCCCAGAAGCTGATATTCAGCATGCCAGGGCGACATGCAGAAGTCTTAAAAAAGAAGGGTCAACACTCAACATATTGCGTTTTTGCATAAACTTGATGGATTTGTCAATAAAAATGAAAAAAACCTATGAAACCTAGAAATATCCAACAAAAGATCCAAAAACACTGAAGCAGCAAATTGTGTAAAATTGAAAAAATTCTGCCAAGACTTTTGGCCATGACTGTACAGTATCTTAGCAGGTGAAGAAAACCTCTACTTCTCTCGCTGGAGCTTCTCTTCGGCACATTTTGCTACTTCAGGTTTCCTAGCAATGCCTCGACTCCATTAGTGACTACCATTTGAGTACATGTAGCTATGCACACTGAACTGGTCATAGGAAGCTACACAGACAGGATTCACGTTTCTCATACTCAGGAAGCACGAGAAGATTGCAGAAGAAATTAGAGCTTCAGAAAGATAAGAACAAGAAAGATTGAGAGTACAATCTATAATAGGAGGCTTAATTCGTTTCTGGCCCCAAAGTAATATCTGTACAGTCTGTGATACCATGTGCTACTTATAATCATGGTGGCAATGGGACCTTTGACCTTCTTACCTGTAGAAGGGACGTCCAGGTAAACCCAAAGGGTCAATAAATGCTCTTTCCAAGTACATAAGCTGATCATTCACAGACCGAACTTCTAGAGGGCTGTAATAAAGATATACTAAATGTAACTGAGTCATCAGATTAGACGGATAAGGCTATGTTTATATCTGCAGCACGGAGATCCGGCAAAATGCAGAGAATCGACCGGACACAAACTGCAGCATGCAATGGTTTGTGTCTGACTGATTCTCTGTATTTTTGCCGAAATGTGGCCAGATCTCCGCTGGACGCCATTATACTTAGTGGGGCCAGCAGGTATTCGGTTTGCATCCGGCAGTGCCGGATCCAGAGAAATATGGCAGGCTGTTCTCTGCCAGAACAGCCTACCGGAATCGCTGCCGCCAATGATAAAGTAATAGGGTAGATAGATAGGATCAGATTGTTATTTTGAAAAGCTGCTTATTTCCTTATTATTATTTTCTTATTTCCACTCATCTCAGGAAAAGTCAAACCAAGAGCGAAAGGTAAAAAAGGACACATGTATACAAATAATTCCTAGCACTGAACCCATCCCTGGTGTCCATGAAAGCCCAGTCCATGAGGTCTAATAGCTTAGTGCCGTTTTTCCTGGCCCCCGTGGTTGTTGCTCCATGTCCCTGTTGAACTTTAAGGCACAGAACCATGGGGTCCAGTAGTTTAGTGTCCTCATCACTGTTGTTCATGACAATCCAGTGTATGGTGTCTAATAGTTTAGTGCCATTTACCCTGGTGTCCACTGTCCAAGGGTTTGGTGCCCACTCTTATCTGTCCGATTGCTACATTACTGGATTGGTTACCTCTTTAGGTGGTGTAATCATTCCAGGACCATGCTTGGAGAAATGAGACAAGGTCTTACCCTAGGTTCACACCTGAGCGTTTTACAGCGCGTTCAAACGCGCTGTAAAACGCTCAAGACATGAAAACCAATGCATCCCTATGGGAGTGGTTCACACTTGAGCGTTTTACAGCGCGTAAAAACGCGCTGTAAAACGCCCAACGCATAAGCTCGTTCAGGAGTGTTTTTTTGGGCGTTTGTCGCGCTTTTCCTCCCATAGACTTCAATGGGAACGCGCGTAAAACGCGCGTTTAGGTGTAGATATGCCTTTTTCTATTGCTCTTCAGATTCACAAACGCGCGTTTCAAAAACGCTCAGGTCTGAACCCCGTGTTAATGTCATAGCACCAAGCTTAGCCACACTTCTATTTTCATCTCGTCTTTCCTGGCATATCTACCATGAAGGAAGACCATGAGAACATCGCTCTACATAATGCACTACCCTCTGGTCTTGAAGGTTAACACCAGGAAGGGGGTATTGTATTGTAGTGTGTACATGTGTATGTAGTGGGTGTGTGCACATGTGTATGTAGTGGGGGTATGTAGTGTGTACATGTGTATGTACAGGTGTATGTAGTGGGGGTATGTAGTGTGCACATGTGTATGTAGTGGGGTATGTAGTGTGTACATGTGTATGTAGTGTGTACATGTGTATGTAGTGGGTGTGTGCACATGTGTATGTAGTGGGTGTGTGTACATGTGTATGAAGTGGGTGTGTGTACATGTGTATGCAGTGGGTACATGTGTATGTAGTGTACATGTGTATGTAGTGGGGTGTGTGTACATGTGTATGTAGTGTGTACATATTTAGTGTATGTAGTATGTAGTGCAATGGTTATGGGACTTGTGCTAGTTCTATCATTTCTCAGTGACCCCAAAAATTGCATCTAATGGACCCTGAACGTCTACACAGTTTTATAAATTCTGTATTTCAGGTCTGTTTTACTCAATGTGTTTGTGACTTTCTTATCACTGGTTTTGGAAAAGCAGGTCTATCCAAAAATAAAAACCCTCTACCAAGCATTTATCCGAGGATTCGTAGCATACGCCTCCCATGGTGCAGTATAAACAATGTGAAAATCTTTTACTCACTTTCTAACATCAAGTTCTTTCAACCTCGTGTGAAATGATGCAGCAGACTTTGTGAAATTTTCAATAGCAGAAAAAAGTGCCTCTGGATGAAAAAAAAGATAATATATTAATAAATATATATAAAAAAAACATTGATGAACTAAAAGGTGCAGTACCACTTTTTCACCACAAACATCAGCAATGGCTTATCATAAGATAACAATGCAACAGCGCCCCCAATTAAAAATGCTAATGCCACAACTCTGAAAAGCAGTAACTTTGGAATGAAGAGCATGCAGACAAGTAGAAAACCGGAATTAGACTTACCGGTAATTCTTTTTCCATGAGCTCACCACGACGGCATGACAAGGAGATTGCCCCCCTGACCTCTGTAGGGGCAGGAACAGAAGAAAGGTTAAAAGGCTCCTCCCACCACCAGCACACCAGTGGTTCCAAAATATGCAGAGAAGGTGGTGGTTTACTAAATTTAAAGGATAAGTAAGGTTTTGAGGAGATATTACTTCATATCTTCCCATTGGATAGAAAAAAAGAGGGCGGGAAAAACCCATGCCGTCGTGGTGAGCTCATGGAAAAAGAATTACCGGTAAGTCTAATTCCGGTTTTCCATAGCGTCACCACGACGGCATGACAAGGAGATATACAAAATATTAGCCCTGGTTAGGGTGGGACTACAGCTTGTAGAACGCTGCGCCCAAAAATCTGATCTGAACTCTTCATGAGATCCAATCTGTAATGTTTGATAAATGTATGAGGGCTAGACCATGAGGCTGCTTTACAAATTTCATCCAACGAAATTCCTGCTCTTTCTGCTTGAGTTGAAGAGACTGCCCTGGTAGAATGAGCATTCAGATTCTGAGGGCAGGAAAGATCTTGGATTTTGTAACATGTTTCAATAGCCTCTTTGATCCACCTGGCAATAGAAGACTTTGAAATTTTGTGACCTTTATTGCGGCCTCCAAATTGGACAAATAAAGTGTCTGATTTCCTGAAGGGTTCTGTAGTTTTTAAATAGTCAAGGACCGAGCGTCTCACATCCAAGGTGTGGAGGGAGGCTTCTTTGGAGTTTGAAGGATGATCACAGAAGGATGGGAGAATGATTTCCTGGTTCCTGTGACGATCGGATACCACCTTTGGTAGGAATGCTGGATCCAATTTGAGTATTATCTTATCTTCCAATATTTTTAGATAAGGTTCTCTGATAGATATGGCTTGTATTTCACTAATCCTCCTAGCTGAGGTGACCGCAATTAAAAAGGCAGTTTTTAAAGATTTCATTTTTATAGAACTGTCTTCTAGTGGTTCAAAAGGTGGGTGAGACAGCCCTGTTAGCACGATGTTTAGGTCCCAGGAAGGGACGCGAGATCTTATAGTAGGTCTGAGTCGAGACGCTGCTTTAATGAATCTGCGAATCCATCTGTGGTTGGCCAAGTCAGTATCAAAGAAACAGCTTAAAGCTGAAACCTGTACCTTTAGAGTTGATGGTCTCAGGCCCAGCTCAAACCCCTTTGTAAGAAATCTAGTATGGATTGGAAGTTCGGTTCCGCCATATTTGGGTCGGTTATTCCTGACCATGAACAGTATTTTTCCATATTTTTAGGTATATAGAAAATGTCACCTTTTTCCTGGAGGCTTTGAGGGTATTAATTACTGTGTCGGATAAGCCCTGTTTCTTCAAAATCTGGGTCTCAGGATCCATGCGTGTAGGTTCAGAAATACTGGGTCCTGATGGAGGATTGGACCCTGATGTAGTAGGTCTTTCCTTGGCGGAAGGGGCCAGGGATCCGATCTTGACATGCATTTCAAGATGGGGAACCAATTCTTTTGGGCCAAAAAGGTGTTATTAGGATTATTTCTGATTGATCCTGTCTTATCTTCTGGATCACCTTTGAGATTAAGGGCAGAGGAGGAAAGGCGTAATAGAGGCCTTGGTTCCAAGGGATAGAGAAGGCGTCCAGTATCCTGGGATTGTCCCTGGGATTGAGGGAGCAAAACATTACTGTTTTTGCATTTTCCCGAGACGCGAAAAGATCCATAATGGGAGTCCCCATTTTTCTGTCAGCGTCTGGAAAACTTCCAGGTTCAGTGACCATTCGGTTTGGTCTACTCTCCTCCTGCTTAGGAAGTCTGCCTCTCTGTTTAGGGATCCTTTTAGGTGGATTGCAGATATTGATCTTAGGTTCTTTTCTGCCCAGGAAAAAATTTTTAAGGATAAAGTCAACAGATCCCGAGATCTTGTGCCTCCTTGATGGTTTAGATAGGCTACCGCCGTGGTGTTGTCCGATAGGACTTGGATATGGCGGTCTTTTAGGACAGGTGCCGCTGCCTGAAGGGCTTCCCATATTGCTAGAAGTTCCCTGTAGTTTGAAGATTTGAGGCCTGTTGTCTGGGACCATGTGCCTTGCCAATACTGGGAATCTACTTTTGCTCCCCAGCCCCTCTGACTTGCGTCTGTTGTTAAATGGGTTAACGGTGACCTCACCCAGGGAACCCCTTTGGTTAGATTTCTTTCTTGTGTCCACCAATGAAGGGATGAGGTAACTGCCGGGGATCTGAATCCGGCGATCCAAAGATGTCTGTTTCCGGTCCCATTTTGTGAGGATCCAGGATTGAAATATTCTGGTGTGAAGTTGGGTCCATTGAACCCCTGGGATGCATGAGGTTAAGGTACCTAATAGACTCATAGCTTCTCTGATAGTACAGGACCTTTTGGATATGAAGATGTGTATCTTGGAAATTAATATCCGTACCTTTTCTATTGGTAAAGAGGTGGTTCTGGTTTGAGAGTCTAAAAGCATACCCAGAAATCTAATTTGTTTGGAAGGAACTAGGCTGGATTTCTTCAGATTGATTTTCCAACCTAGATATTTCAGTGTTGACAGGAAGACATCTAAGTCGTCCTGAAGATTGACCTGGCTGATATTAGTGATTAAGAAGTCATCTAGGTAGGGAAAGATTTTTATACTTCTCTGTCTTAGGTGACCTATCATCTCTATCACTAGCTTAGTGAAAATTCTAGGTGCAGAGGATATCCCAAATGGTAAGCAGGAAAACTGGAAATGGTTTATCTTACCTGACGGATCAGGTAGAAGCGAACCGGAGGAATCTCTGAGACCCTGGGTGGATAGGAACGTGATAATACGCATCAGATAGATCAACAGTGCACATGAGGGAATCCCCCTGAAGGAGAGGAATGATGGTGTTTAAGGTTTCCATACGAAATTTTTTATATACTACAAACTTGTTTAAGAGTTTGAGGTTTATAATAACTCTAAAAGGACCATCCTTCTTTTTTACCAAGAACAAGTTAGAATAGAAACCTTCCCCTTCCTCCTGAGGGGGGACCCTAATGATCACGTTCTTAACCCAAAGATCCTTTTCAAGGATTTTTTCAAGCTCCGGTTCGAAGACGTTTTCGCCCGAAAAAGGGATGGAACATAACTTAGATTTTGAAAGCTTATCACCGGCCCAGCATTTTACCCACAGAGCTCTTCTGGCAGAGTTGGAGAATCCTGAATCCTTTGCCGCAAAACGGACAGATTCCGCGGAGGCATCAGCGAGGAAAGCAGTGGCCGACTTTAGTAATGGAAGAGATTCTAGAAATTTTTCAGTAGAAGAGTTATTGGAAAGACGGTCTTCTATCTCCTGTAGCCATCTGAACATGGATCTGGCAACAGATGTGGCTGCGATATTAGATTTAAGGGTGTACATAGCGGCTTCCCATGATCTGCGGAGGAGACTATCCGCTTTCCTATCTAAGGGATCTTTTAATTGGGAGGTGTCCTCGAATGGAAGTGAGGTTTTCCTATTCACTTTAGCCACCTGCGCGTCTATTTTTGGGATCGTGTCAAAAATCTTGGATTCCCCAGGATCAAATAAGAGGCGATTCATATAAGATTTAGATACGCCTAAACGCTTTTCAGGTTCGGACCACTCGTCAAGAACCATGTTACGTATGTTTTCATTGATGGGGAAGACTCTAGATCTTTTGACACGGAGACCCCCAAACATCTCTTCCTGAATTGTCTGGGGCTTCTGGATTTCTTCTATCCCCATGGTTGCCCTGACCGCTTTGAGAAGTTCTGGCATATCTTCCGAAGAAAGAAAAATCTTTTCGTCAGTATCCGCATCTATTATTTCGGATGATATGTCATCCTCTTCCGGGTGTCTAGATGAGGAGGCGTCATCCGGAAAATCCTCTGAATCTGAAGATATTATGTCCCTAGTCTTCTGACGTTTGGGGGGAGGTTCCGACTCTTTTTGTACTGATAATTGAGATATGGAGGCTTTGATTTCTTACCTCATCATAAACCTGAACTCGTCCATCAGCGATGGCTGTTCCTCCCGAATCACATTTGAAATACAGGTTTTGCACAGTTTTTTGAGTAATCCTCTGGGAGTCTTGAGTAGCAGGCAATGCATTTTGCTGATTTTTTGACCTTCTTTTGAAGATCCTTAGGGTTCTGTGAGTGAAAGATTTGAGTATATCAGAACTCCCAGCGGATTACAGAGGCAACCCAAACAAACAAGAGAGAGTACATTCCCCAGTAGGGGCTTACTGTTTGAGGTGCTGGCGTGCTGCCTGGGGACTGCTCCTGGGCCGACATGACTGCAGAGTGAGGCGGATCTGACAGGGAAAAAGGCTCTCTTTAAACCGCCGAATTCCCGCCTTACCTTAGTGTCCGCCCCTTCCGGTGATGTCCCTGCTGGAGATCCGGAGCAAGGGAGGGTGGAGCAGTCCTCCGCGTCTGACCGCGGTAAACTACTTCCGGTCGCGTCATGCGGGAGCCGGAAGTGGGGAAATCAACAAGTTCCTGGTGTAGAGCGGCCCCCAGCGTCGGCGTTGGAGACAGCCGGGTGCTCCGAACGATACCGGTATGTCACAGCAGGAGACCGGGGGAACATGTAAATTTCTATAGCGCATGAAGGCGCTGGTCATATCTTCCCAATTTGCAGCACGGCAGGGGGAAGGTATTTAAAGACCCGGGAGCAGGCTCCAGATGAACTAGAGCGAAGTCTTCCCATCCTCCCCTGCCCAGCTTTTGTACTAGACCGCGGGAGGGCAGGGGGACAGTACTGGCTTCATCTCCTCGGCAAGCAAGGAGACCTTTCTCCGTCCTGCCCTCTGTAGGGACAGGAAACACTGGTGTGCTGGTGGTGGGAGGAGCCTTTTAACCTTTCTTCTGTTCCTGCCCCTACAGAGGTCAGGGGGGCAATCTCCTTGTCATGCCGTCGTGGTGACGCTATGGAAAAACCTACATTTTAATGGGTAATGACACGAAGAAACACTTACTGTTATACTAACTTACCAAAGGAGACATTATAGGTCGCTATTTGCAGCTCATGTTTCTGTGCCAGGTTGTGTACGACGTTGGCGTAATTATTGAGTGCGTCTGCATAGTCTTGGGCGTTGAAGGGGATGACCACCTCATTAGCCAGGTCAAAGACGAGCCCACCTCGCACTTTCGCCACTGCCAGGTGATTTTTATAACTGGGGTCGTAAAATTTATCCACGATCTCAAAGGTCTCATAGACACTGTGGTAAACGGGGTAGCCGCTGTACCTTCCTTCTTTCTAAAAAAATTTAAAAAAATAAAAATGAGCAAGAAAGATAAATTATCACTGTGATCTCAGTTGCCACAAATAAAAAAAATAATACTTTTTGAAAACTCCAGAACTCCACCTTTAATAAATGTCTGCCATTTTTGTGTAGGGGTTGTATCTCAAGCTCTAAATTCCCTGCTTCCATTCACACATTGATAGACTTGATAAAATGCCAGCTGCCTGTAGCCGTCACTAGGGGGAGCTGAGTGCATAATATATTATACTGCCAGTATTTAAAGGGGTTCTTCAGCATTCCAAAATTCATGGGTTATCCTTAGATCAGTGGTGGTCCAACTCTCAGTTGCCCCCACTTCAGCTGATTACACGCACTTGCTCTGTACTTTTCATAGTGGCCATACTTGGTATTGCAGATCAGTCCCATTTACTTAAATGGGTCAGGGTTGCTGTGTGCCAAGCCAATTGTGCCGAGTTGTCCTGCAAAGGAGGCGACATGGTCATGGCACCTTCAATCAGCTGATCTGTAGGAGTACCAAGAGAAAGACCAACCCCAGCAATTTGACATTGATGACCTATCTTCGGAATGGAACATGGATTTTAAAGAACCAGATAACCCCCTTTTACCACACATTTATTAAATTCTACTTTTATAAAAACATTTTTTTCTTGCTCTGGTGCACAGTCCTTTGAGTATGTGAGCATGGTGCAATACTTTATTTCTCCTGCAGGGGAGCTGTTGGGAAACTAAACCACCATTGCACAGATCAGAGTTGATTCCTCGGGGTAGCAGACAGCAGAAGAGCCCGTTATAATCTGTTTAAGGGTACTTTCACACTTGCGTTGAAGGATTCCGTCCGGCAGTTCCGTCAACGGAACTGCGCGACGGAGCTGTTAAAACGTCAGAAAACGGATTTCATTTGCAAGCTGATCCGTTTACAGATCTGTTTGACAATTGTATTGAAATAACGGATCTGTCTTTCCGTTGTCATCCGTAAAAACGGATCCGTTATTTATTATTTTACAATTTTTAAAGGTCTGTGCATGCTCAGAGTGGAGGAACCAATCCGTTAATGCGTCAATTTTCAATGACGGATCCGCCCTTAATACATTTCAATGGAAATTTATGGCAGGTCCGATCATTCCGTCAAGTGTTTCCGCTTTTTTGGACGGAGATGAAAATACAACATGCTGCGCTTTTCTCTGCGTCCAAAAAACGTGAAAGGACTGAACTGAAGGCAAACTGAACGGATTGCTTTCCATTCAGAATGCATTAGGATAAAACTGATCAGTTTTTTTCCGTTATTGAGCCCCGAGGACGGAACTTAATGACGGAAAAGAATAACGCTAGTGTGAAAGTACTCTAACAAAATGGGATTGTGCAAAGTGGACAAAAGCTATACATTTTTACCAGCTTTGAGCTGAGATGAAGCAGGTGACGTCTTATGAAGCAGTTTTTAACTTACTTGTTCTTGGACCTGTTTTTATTTGGTTGCCGTTGCCAGTTTCAGACTTCTATAATTACAGCATTTAAGTCGTCAGGGTGGCATTTCGCTTCAGGAACAGATATTTTACTTGTCACTCGACAGAACTGCAGGGTGACTCAATGCGATTATACACACGAACCCTTCCTCCCACTTACCAGGTGCTGGAGAATAAAGCACTCACCGAGTTTTTAGTGTAGCGAGCTCTTCCAGAGGCGATGCCAAGACGCTGAAAAAATACTTCAAAATCATTTCCTGACCCCAGCTTGTTTATCCTTAGTGGGAAAAATATGAGAAATAAAGATCATTATATAACGGCACATGCTTCAGTATAAGGGCCCGCAATAGCTTGATATAGCTTGCTTGTCCCTGCGTAAGGTATACTCTACTGTTTGTCTGCCTGTGTACCGACTTGACCTTTGCCTGATTATTGTGTTGAACCTTTTCTGCCTGCCCTGACCTTGGACCTGTTTCTCGGATTTGCACATACTCTGCCCACCCTGACTTCGGCCTGTTACTAACTACAAGTTTTGACTGATCCCTTGGTGTTCTACACCGGTGTCTCTGACTCCGGGGGTCAGCTGTCAACCACACAGTAACTACTCCTAGAGGTAGCAGCCTGGTGGCTCAATTTCAGTGAAGTCAAGATCTCTGTAGAAGGGTTACAAGGGTGAATACCAGGGGACTTCGAGGATAACGCCCTTAGTTTTAGCCTAAAATCAAACCTGTTGGTTGACACAGTGGTTCCATACCCACAGCCCATAACACCTGGTTTGTGTGCACTAGAATGTATTGTTGAAATGCACAAGTATTCTATCCTGCAAAATCCTCTTTACAAGTTCTTTGGATGAAAAGCCACCACCATTCCCCAGAGTAGTCTCCAGCAATGACTTTTCCACCATGGGACCTAGGGAAGGGACAATAGTTCTGGTCCCTGCTGCAAGGAGGAGAGTGATGTTTAATCTGTCTGTCTCCTTCCTGATTGATTGTCACGGACGTACCAAGACATACGGACATTTCCGCGACAGGTGGCAGGAGATCTATGAGACTGCCAACACGTGGTTTAATCTGACATGTTTTCCTTTTGGATAAAATGGCGTCTGTGTTGTTTCTGGTGCTTTCTACACCTTCTTTCCCCAGGTGTGGCTATTGTGGTCATTTTACCTTCTCTGTTTATTGTTGTTTCTCCCACTATGCTATGCGGTTTATAGCTTCTGTTGGACTTGTGATTAGCTTGTGTTTGGTTCTCGGCTGAGTTCCTGGTGCTACCAAAGCTTCATTGAAGATAAGTGTTTCCTTTCCCTTTTGTATATATATGTGTTCCTTTCCCTGTTGTTTGTCATTAGAGCCTGAGTAGGACTCCTGTTTGTTCTTTCCTTTGGAGGAACAGGTAGAGCCAGTCCTGACATTAGTTCCAGGGTCCTATAGGGCGAGATAGGATTCTAGGTATACGGTGTATGAACTTGCCTACCTTTGGGGCCTGTTCATACTAGTAGTCTGTCAGGACTGGAGTTAGGGTTTTCTCTAGGAGGTTCCCTAGTTTCAAGGCCTTATTCCAGTATCCCCTTTTCCCTCCTATGCTCAGTGTGGTGTTTTCCTCCCTCACATGAGCATTGACATTGATAGAGCCATACAAAAAGTGACTATGCAGGAACCTGGCCCTGTCAATTAGGAAGGAAAGGGAGAGGCAAACAAATAAGTCAGGGGAGCAAGGGTGCACAGAGTAGCTTGGGCCCACCCTCAGTGCACTTAACTGCTTATTTGCATGTGGAATAAAAGTATTTTTTCTCCAGAATGATAAAATGGATTACTAAGTGAAAGCTATTATTACATTCAGCTGAGCTAGTCCTCGCCACATATAACTTTCATAGCACATCATAAACAATGTGCTGCTCTAAAAGATTTGTGGTGCATACAGTAGATCAGGCATATATCATAACACTCTAGGTCTGAATTGTAAATCACATTACCTTGGTGCGTCCTTATAGTCTGTCCAGTTATTTTTTTGGTGCCAGCTTTCATAGAGGGATTTACCTTCAAATCCTTCATCTGGGCTAGGAATCTAAGGAAATTGGAAAAAAATGGAAATAAGGAGCTTATTGAACAGGAATTCAAGAAGATCTTATTCATTGATTTAAGGTAGAGCTGGGTGATTCTTGTGGGAGTAGATGACTATCTAATGTGCATGGGGTTGTCCAAAGTCTCCTTCAATGACAGATTTTGGATTTTAACATGCCTGATCCTTTGCTCCTGGGGAGCTAAGCAAATGCCAGGGGTGTCTGCCAGTGGCCTATTCCTCTTGTCCTATTGAGAACACATCTCTATGGGGGAAGTCAGGAAGGATAATTGTCTGCCGACAGCTATCTAAGGTGTATGGACAATGAGGTGGAAATGGCAACCTTTTTAGCACTCTTACTCTGAAGATAAAAACCTTAATAGTTTAAAGTGTTTTAGTTTTGAGATGTCCAAGTACTGCCCTGCCAATACATTCCTCCACAATTACATCATCACAGGACTACAATGTCCCTGTCTCCTTAGTTTGGGGTTGTGGACATTCACCTGAAGATATATCATCAGTATAGTAAAAACAAACAATTTTATTTCACTATTTTGGATCAACTTTAGATTACAAACAGAGACCTCAAAGTAACATTCAACTAAAAGTGAGACTAGAGAATAACAAAACACAACAAAGCTTACACCTCACTCAACAAAATATGCAAGCTAGTACCCTTTCTTCTAGAGAAGACAAGAGAACCAGAATATCTCAACAGAAATTTTCCTTACTTTGTTGACTGGCAACCTCTTTGAGGTGCTCTTTATCATTAGAGAGACAAAAAAAAAAAAATAGGCATGAGTATTGTATGCCAGGCGACACTACTCTTTGTTTCTAGGAAAAGTATATGCAAATCGCATATCTTAATCCTTAGCTGGCCTTAGATAGCATATCACCTCTTTTATTTTTGTTAGGGAAGCTAATTTGCATATTTTGGCTTTCTGGGAAAGATATTCAAATTAGCTTGTCTTCCAAAACAGAAAAGAATGCAAGTCTTTTCTCATGCCAGCTGAATTGAAATATGTAATTTGCCTATACTCTTCCTAGAAACCAAGAGAAGTGTTGTCTGGCATACAGTACTCATGCATATTTTTAGTCTCGCTAATGATAAAGAGCACCCCCAAAAAGGCTAATTTTTCATGAGACTTTCTGGTTCTTTAGAACTAGCTTGCATTTTTTATTAAGAGAGGTGTAAGCTTTGTGGGGTGTTACATTGGACGTCTCTCTGGTTCATCTGAAGTTGATTCAAAATAGTGAAATACAATTGATAAAAGATGTTGTCTGTTTTTGCTATTTTGATGATATGTCCTCAGGTAAATAGGAAGAAGCTGTCACATTGAGGTGAATTGGGACAGCAGGAGTTGTAAGTATAATTACTTGCTACTGCCCACTTAGAAGAACACAGCAGTAGTATAAGCACTGCATTATTTTTCACACAGCTGATTGGCAGATGTTTTCTTGCCGTCTAAACATGCTTATGTTGCAAAGCCAGGAAAATAGCTAAGCCAGCCTCATATCTGCAACTAGCTCTTTTAGGACAAACCCCTTTACCAGAGTAAAGCAGATTAGAACAGCTTCTCTCTCTTTCTCGCTCATTTGGCGAACTTAAAACAAACCATATCTTGCCAGGCTCACTCATCTGTAGCACAGACAATCGTATGAAGAGGAGAACATACTGATCAGGTGTCAAACAAGCTTGTAGGCTCAGAAGGAGACCAGGAGGAGATTAAGTCTATAGACTCCTGAAATATCATGTTTGATGCATAGTTCTAGATCTTTTATGTATACAGAATTCCCTAACACAAATAAGTGGTATGGTCTAATAGTATGGGTGCAAATAGTTCAAATTCCACACTATGCCTACTTGTGTTAATAGCATACCTCCCAACCACCCTCAAACTACCTGGATTTTGGCGTGTCCAGATTTTAACTGTATCTGAGCCTTCAAGACACAGATACCATTAAATACAACGGTGAAGCGTAGAACCATCAGTTCCCTGCTCCTCCATTCCTGGCCTGTGTTCTCTCTAAAAGGCAGGTGCAATACAGTGTCGTCATCACGCATGATGAGCAGTAGAGTGCGCAAGCCGGGTGATGGTATGCTCTGATTATCAGGGAATCAGTGGTAGGGGAGTATTGTTTTTTTATTTTACTAAAACTACAAGGGCTTTATTATTGTGAGGGGGCAGCACTACTGTGAGGAGGCACTAAGGGGGCAGCACTACTGTGAGGAGGCACTAAGGGGGCAGCACTACTGTGAGGAGGCACTAAGGGGGCAGCACTACTGTGAGGAGGCACTAAGGGGGCAGCACTACTGTGAGGAGGCACTAAGGGGGCAGCACTACTGTGAGGAGGCACTAAGGGGGCAGCACTACTGTGAGGAGGCACTAGGGGAAGCACTATTATGAGGAGTCACTGAAAGGGCAGCACTATTGTGAGGAGGCTACTAAGGGGGCAACACTATTGTAAGGGAGGTACTAAGGGGGGCAGCTCTATTATAAAGGGGGTACTAAGAGGGCAGGTCTGTTGAAAAGGGGGTACTAAGGGGACAGGTCTGTTGTGAGTGGACACCAACAGGATAGCTGTACTGTGAGGGGGCACTATGGGGACAGCAAAGTTGTCAGGGGGCACTAGGGGGCAGCACTATTGTAAGAGGGGTAATAAGGGGGAAGCCAAAGGTGATTGGGCAGTTCTATTGTTTAGGGACACTAAAGGGGTAACACTATTGCAAAAGGAGAAAACTACTGTGTGGGAGCCCAAAACGACTGGGTGGGATTCGGTGTGTAGGCATTGGCATGAGTTAGTGTAACGAAATTCCCATGATGCGATACGTGCTACAGGCTTTTTAAAAGTTGGGAAGTACTGTATCTGGGGCCTCTTCCCACCACAGATGATGTTTCCATCCCCTGTAAATAATGACCCCACACTATATAGGATTTATATACATTTTATAAAAAAATAATCATTTTTTTACACTACAAAGTTAAATTGATAGTTACCTCCTTTGCTAAACCGTAAACCAGCCGATATAGTAGAGGGGTGCAGTCAATTCTTAAAGTATAGTTCCCTGGAAAAAATATTGATTCAAATTATTAGACACTATGTAAAATAAGGGATGTAAAGATAGGGTTAAAGCTATTAGAAAGTAAAAAGAATCAACTGGATTGCATATATATTTCCATACCTTTAAAAGAGTACCTACCTTCCACAGAGGAATCTGCATTGATATAAGCCACTGCCCTTTTTTCCAGTAGTTTTACATTTTCCTACAGACACAACATAGGACACATAGGGAGAGAAACATCAGTGATCAGTGCGGGGGAGGAAGCTTAACATCAAATTCCTCAATAATTTGAGTGTTAAAAAATCTGTCTGCTTTAAAGGTTGACGTGATGACATAGTCACGCTACGTTGTGCCTCCCTCCTCCCGCTCCACCTCGCCACGCCGTGGAAGCTATGCTCTACCCTGGTTGATCCGAGGGTTCCACCGCCTCCAAGCCCTGGACTCGACTTTTTCCTGACCTTGTGGTAGATTGGCTTGATCAGAATAATATCTGATCGCCTTCTTTCATTGTGGTGAGGGAGATGAGGAGAGGTGGTCTTAGTTGAGAGTTGTCCTAGGAAGGTGGCGGACCAAGAGGTGGAGGGGTGTGGTGTGGACATGGGCGTAGCTATAGGGGGTGCAGAGGTAGCAGTCGCTACCGGGCCCAATAGCCCCTTGTGCCACATAGGAAGACACATCAAGCACTGAGGGAAGGGGGGCCCAAGCTGAACTCTTGCACCAGGGCCCATGAGCTGTTAGCTACGTCCCTGGGTGTGGAGGAATTATGTAGTTTGTGGGGTGGGTTGCGATGCGTTGCGATGCTGGAGGGGGAAGAGGTAGGAACTGTGACTTTATTCACTTTGGCAATTTTCTACAGACTTTCTTCTCTATAAGGCCCAGCAAAAGCTTTTTTTTTTTTAAGGGACAAAAATATTTTTCTGAATCAGGTTACCAGGAAAAATGTTGGCCAGGGTGATCTCTAATCAGGATTAAAAAAAAAAAAAGGAGATAGTTAGTATTCGTTCTTCTGAAGGCGCAATTACCCAAGACCAGAAATGCATTTAAGAAGCATTTGTGAAATACTTTCTGGAATTATATAAATCAGATAATAGTGTTTCAGATGAAGCGATTGATTCATACTTGGATTCTCTCTCTCTTCCAGTCCTTACAGATATCCAAAAAGAATCCCTCGATGCGGACCTCTCCTTGCAGGAGTTAGAGGCCGCTATGAAAGCTTGTCTGGGAAACTCCTCTCCAGGATCTGATGGATTCCCGTATGAATTTTATCGTAAATATAGGGAGGCTATTCTCCCCCGTCTTCTGAAGGTATTCATTGAGGCAATGGAGGACGGTAGTCTCCCGGAATCAATGACAGAGGCGGTAATAGTGCCAATATTGAAAAAAGGCAAAGATCCCCTAGATATGGGTTCATATAGGCCGATTTCTTTACTCAATACGGATGTTAAGCTTCTCTCAAGGATCCTTACTACTAGGTTGTGTAAAGTTATCTAATCTATTATACACTCTGACCAAAACGGGTTTACTCCTAATAAGGGTACTCATTATAGTTTGCACATCCTTTTAGTCCTCCCGGGTGGGAGTGGGGGGGTTTGGGTCTCTCATTCCAGCCTGTCTTTGGATGCCTCTAAGGCTTTTGACAGGGTGGAGTGGAGTTTCCTCTGGAGGGTGTTAGAGAAGATGGGATTTAGTATTACGTTCATAAATATGAATAAGCTTTTGTACAAATCCCCCAAGGCGAGGCTGAATATTAATAAGACGCTGACAAGGTGTTTTTCCTTGGGGAGAGGTACTCGTCAAGGATGTCCACTTTCTCTATTATTTGATATTTATATTGAGCCTCTCACTGTTAGGGTCAGGCAGGATCCCAGGATTGAAGGGCTTGGGATATCGGGAACAGAAGATCGTATGAAGACGTTTTATTTTACATACAACATACTAATACTACACTCCCGAGGGTTATTCGAGTTGTTAACTTCTTTGGTGAAGTTTTGGGTCTTGATATTAAATGATCTAAAACTATTCGTATTCCTTTAGATAGATTATTACTGAGGAGTTGTTCAGCAATTTGAGGATCTCTGATTCACTTGAACATTTGGGTATTACTATCTCTTCTAAGATTGAAGATTTTTTTTTACAGCTAAGGGTACTATCACACTAGCGTTATTCTTTTCCGGCATAGAGTTCCATCGCCGGGGCTCTATGCCGGGAAAAAACGGATCAGTCACATCCCTATGCATTCTGAATGGATAGAAATCCGTTCAGGATGCATCAGTTCAGTCACTGTCAGTTGTTTTGGATGGAGAAAATACCGCAGTGTGCTGCGGTTTTATCTCGGTCCAAAATGCCGGAACACATGCCGGATCTGGCATTAAATCCCATTGACTTGCATTAGCACCTGATCCGGAATTAAAAATACCGCAACGACGGATCCGGCATTCAGTTCTGCGCATGCGCAGACCTCTAAAAATGCAAAAAAATAAAAATAAAAAATAATATCGGATCCATTTTGCTGGATGACACCAGAAAAAACGGATCCGGCATTGCAATGCATTTTTCTGACTGATCAGTCAGAAAAGATGACATGCGTTTACATACAATTTGCCAGATCCGGCAGGCAGTTCCGGCGACGGAACTGCCTACCGGAATCCTCTGCCGCAAGTGTGAAAGTACCCTTAATTTGACCCCATTGATAACTAAATTGAGATCTAAAATAAAGATATTGTTCCGACTCCCGCTATCTAGAGCCGATAGAATATCCCTGGTGAAGAAGGTGATTTTCCTCAATTACTGTAAAGCCTCAGGAACTCCCCAGTATGGATTGAAGAGAAGTTTTTTAAATTGATTGAGAGAATCATTAATGATCTACTTTGGGGAGAAAGCGAGTAAGGCTTAAGGCCTCTTTCACACTTGTGTTGTGTGGATCCGGCGTGCACTTCCGTCGCCGGAAATGCCCGCCGGATCCGTCACAACGCCACACACCTGAAAGCATTTGAAGACTGCTCAGCCTTCTAAATGCTTTCAGTGTTACCATGGCAGCCAGGACGCTACTAAAGTTCCAGCTGCCATGGAAAAGTAGTGGGGAGCAGTGGAGAAGCTACTTATCGTCCGTGCGGCTCCCGGGGCGCTCCACAATGACGTCACAGCGCGCCTACGTCGCATGGACCACTGCTCCCCACTACTTTTCCATGGCAGCCAGGACTTTAGTAGCGTCCTGGCTGCCATGGTTACCATTCAGAAAGCTAAACGTCGGATCCGGCGATGCGCCGAAAACTACGTTTAGCTTAAAGTCGGATCCGGATTAATGCTTTTCAATAGGCATTAATTCCGGATCCGTCCTTGCGGCCTGCCTTCAGTTTTTTTGGCCGGAGGAAAATCCAGATTTTTCAACGGCAAAAAAAACTTTCAATACTGAACTGAAGACATCCTGATGCATCCTGAACGGATTTCTCTCCATTCAGAATGCATTGGGATAATCCTGATCAGTATCTTTCTGTCTTAGAGCGCCGAGGACGGAACTCTAGGACGGAAAGGAACAACGCAGATGTGAAAGAGGCCTTAATTGGGTATTTTTATAAGCCGATGGAACAGGGAGGATTAAAATCTTCCCTGTTTCAAGGGCTATTTTATAGCATCACAGCTGTGGCTATATTATGAATGGGAGAGGAGCCCACTCTGCAGAACCTTGGTGAAGATTTCTTCACATGATAATATCTTTACTTTATTGGAATCTGGCCAATAATCAATCTCCAACAGGACTATAGAGTTGCTGTGAAGCTACTTATTAAGTCCTGGAGTACTATTAGAGATTGGTTGGGAATAAAGGGATCCCTCTGTTGTACGCCCCTTTGGCATAATTATTATTTACAGGCCTTAGATGAATTGGTTGGGGATCAGTATTGGCAAAAGAATAACATTTCTTATCTTGCACAGGTGGTTGGGAATGGGCATATTTTTGGTTTTTGGAGTTAGCACAAAGAGAAAATATATCTAATTTATCTTGGTTTAGGTATTTTCAGTTACGTTTGGCACTTTCTAGTATAAAATAAAACTCGCTTTCTGATATAGACACTTCTGCATTTTTTGCATGATTTGATAGTAAAGCCGGCACAGAGGGTTAAGATTTCTCAATGTTATAAACATCTATTTAAAGCATTTTTTATTAAATTAAAGTCTCCTGGGAAAAAGGCCTGGAGAAGGGATTGCCAATGATTCAATTGGATGATTGGGATAATATACTGGTGAATGTAGGATTAATTTCTTATAAATTTAATTACATATTGGTGCGATTCACCAGAGGCCGATCATTTACATATGTTTTGGACTTGAATAGAACTAAAAGAATATTGGGGAGCAATTCACAATTATATTACCCAAAAACTGAAAGTGGCGATTCCATTTATGGTAAAGTCTTGGATTTTGAGCGACCTTTCTAAGGTTGGGTGCCATAAATCCAAAAGGATTGGACAAGCAAAGAAAAAGAAATACCACAAAAAGTCTGCACCTCTTAAAATAAGACAATCAATTTATTGGAACACACATAGTTAAAAACAAATCCAAAAGGATTCTTTTGGTTAAAATAATGTTTTTGGCGAGGCTCTTGATTGCACGGGCTTGGTGCTCATCCAATACTCCAAGTATAAATACATGGTTAAATCTCGTTAACAAGATTAAAAGATATGAAAATTTTTTATAGAAACAAAAACTCTGAGGATAAATGGTTTATGGTATGGGAAGAATGGATTTTTTAATTTCTCCTACCTCAACCTCCTCACTATCCCTGTTCCGTCTTTTTTTGATGGGGGATGGGAGACGCATTGCAAAGGGGTGGGAGTTTGGGAGGGAATTGGGGGGGGGGTAAGGTTTAAGAAAATGGCAATAATAATTTTGATGTTTTACTTTGTATGGAAATATTATTGTTTAAATAAAAAATCAAAAAATCTGGCTGCTTTAAGTCACCACTAGGGGGAGCTTAGGAGGTTACTGCATATTCTATACATTTAACTGGTTAAAAGGGTTTTTCTAGGATAAAGGAAAAAAACTGAAATGTAATGAAATAAATAAATTAATAGATTACTTATCTGTAGCTCGAGTGCCACCGCTCTGTTGTTCCAGCACCACCGCTCGGGTGTTTTCCAGCAGGCTTTGTTTACTATGCTGCAGGACTGCTGTGACCGCTGCAGCCAATCACTGGCCTGAGCAGTTTCATCACTAAGGCTAGTGATTGGGTTATTTTATTGTGTTACGTTATTTCCCACGTTTGCCCAGTTTGTGGTTCATCCCAGATAAACCCTTTAATAAAACAGTATGCAGTAAACTCTTTAGCTCCCTCTAGTGGTAGCTTCAAGCAGCCAGCATTTTTTTCTAATACGGTGCTTAAAATACACTGCCACCATAATCTCTGGGCTAATTCCCCACCCTTGATTGCTAACAATGAAAAAGAAACCAAAGAAAAGGTTATAGGATTACTTAAGAATAGGCCCCCTCTCTCCGGTGGTTACATAAGAGTCCCATGGTTTTCTTCTACAGTGTACATGCCCTTAAATGCAGGAATGATGCATATAGACGTGGGTGGAAATGCATTTTACATCTTAAGTGACCTTTGAAGCTGAAATTTACTTACTCAATTTAATCTGACAATCTACTACATAGACAAGGACATTACGGACTCATTACCTCAGCCCATTCTGTAGAACCTAAAAGTCCAAACTCTTCTGCATCCCAACTGGCAAAAATCATTGTCCTCCTTGGCCTCCAACCTAAAAAGGAACAATTAGTACAAACAGATTGAGTGTTGTCCTCTATGACTGTAAAAGAATATGTGCCTAAAAGGTAATAAAAACAAAATATTGTTGAATAGTTGGTAGTTTTTTTTTATGTTTATTTTAAAAATTCCTAAAATCTTGTAGTTTTCACACTGAACCTCACAATAGGCTGACACTTCCTGTAGAGAACACAAAAGTAATAACTGAAATGGGTGGACTACAGTATCCAGGAACATTATCAACATTTCTAAAATTTAGTTTAGAAAAAAAAAAGACGACTGAGGGGAGATCTAATAACTATGTATAAATATATCAGGGGTCAGTACAGAGATCTCTCCCATCATCTATTTATCCCCAGGACTGTCACTGTGACAAGGGGACATCCTCTGCGTCTGGAGGAAAGAAGGTTTCTACACAAACATAGAAGAGGATTCTTCACTGTAAGAGCAGTGAGACTATGGAACTCTCTGCCTGAGGAGGTGGTGATGGTTAGTACAATAAAGGAATTCAAGAGGGGCCTGGATGTATTTCTGGAGTGTAATAATATTACAGGCTATAGCTACCAGAGAGCGGTCGCTGATCCAGGGAGGTATTCTGATGCCTGATTGGAGTCGGGAAGGAATTTTTTTTCCCTTAAATGAAGAAAATTGGCTTTTATCTCACATGCTTTTTTTTTTTTTTTTGCCTTCCTCTAGATCAACTTGCAGGGTAACAGGCTGGACTGGATGGACAAATGTCTTTTTTCAGCCTTACAAACTATGTTCCTACTTCTCAGTAGTCATCTCGTAGTTATCGACACAGGCAGGATTACAATGGCAGGTAACCCCAATGTATAGATAACAGAGAATCCACCATTTATAATAGGTGATGGTCACAGCTCATCCTTGCCCCTTCCCTGCACAATGACCTTTGTACAGGTCACAGAGAATGCCTGCAGCACTCTCCCAATTAGGTTAATGAATCGTTTACAGGTTCTGATGGTCCAAGTTGCTGCTGTTAAACATATCCCTGGATAATGTTAGGAGACCAGAGCAGCAGTTCAGGAAAGACGGCTGCCATAATAATATACAGAAAATAAAAAAAACAAACAAAACAATTACAGAATAAAAATATTCAAAACAAAAATGAGTCTGTATCTGGTTTCAACTGGTAATTATTAGGAAATCTGCAGTAGGTAGAGCAATCAGGTCTACCCGTTACCTACAGTGGGCAATACTACAGCAGTTATATTATAATCCATGAGAAGACCACCCCAAAAAACTGCATTGAAAGTGGTCTTCTAAAAAAAAAAAAAAAAAACACACATGGCTAGCATGCATAATATACCATATGGCGCAACTCGAAATCTGCTATAGGAAAGTTTGGATAAGAAGTGGTCTTTTAGACAGATTGTACTGCATTTGGTTTGATGCCACTGAATAGAATTGAACATCTTGAGGCCTCCAGCACTGAGAACTTACTGCAAAGAAACGGCCATGACGGAGAGACACAGAAAAAGCAAGAAATAGTCACAAAGATCTCACCTTGCCTTTTCAATCTCCCAGCACTTCTGACAATTTCATTCACTACGGCTGCTCCACTTTGTGGGTCAAGCCCTCCAAACACCCAGGAATCCCTGTGGCCCCCAAGGATGACATATCTGTCTAAGAAGGACATTGGCTTGTTTAATAATATCACATTGGGCGGTGCAGAAGTTGTACCACAAAAATTATTCTACATTTTTCAAACCAGCACCTGGATCTGAATACTTTAGCAACTGCATACAATTAAACATTTAGTATGGTCACCGAGTTATTCAATAAAATCTGGACAGCGCCACCTGCTGTTTGCCCTTTTCCTTATTTCTTTTTCCACCTCAGTATCATCGCTGAGGTGGTCGCAACGCGCAAGGTGTCATATCGAGAAGGTTCCCATCCAGAAAGAGGTCAACCTGCTGTGGCAGATTGGCACAACTGATTTTGATCAAAATACATTTTCTAAGTGAATATAGCATTAGTCCATATGTTCTATGTTTGCAGAGCGCTAGTACAGTGTGTTTGCTTTTACTTTTGTACTTTCAGCCATGGTGACTCACATCTGTGCATTTACTTCATTTTACAGGATGTACTAACTAACTTGGTCATTTATACGATACGTCACCTGGCTCCACTGCGCCTTTGATGGTTCCTAGAACATTATATACTCTCCTTATCTCGTTGTAGGAGTGGATGTGCATTTTGACCTTCCTGGGAGAGAAAAGCAAACCAAAAAGACTCCATCAGTTTTGTAGCGCACAAAGCAGTTGCCCCTTCCCTATCCCCACCCCAGTAAAGGGAAACAGCTAATCTATAAGCCCTGGAGATGTTCCTCCCATACTTTGATATGTTTTGCCACATTGCATCATAGTCTTAAAATAGGACAATTTAAAATAAATGCTCTTCATGCCTTTTTCTTACACAGACTGCTCTTTTTGCCCCTTTCCACACAGACTGCTCCCCACCCTCATTCTGATTGCCCATCATCACCCTTCACACAGACTGCTCCCTTTGCCCCTCTCAACACAAACTGCTCACCCCCTCAACACAGATTTCTCATACCCCTCCACACAGACTGCTCCTCCCTTCAGAGAGCTCACCCCCTCTACACAGACTGTTCACCCCACTTCAGACTGCTCTCTCCCTCCATCCAGACTGCTCCCTTAGCCCCTCTCCACACAGACTGCTCACCCCCTTACACACAGACTTTTCCCCTCCCTCAACACAGACTGCCCACCCCCTTACAGACTGCTGACCCCCCTTACACACAGACTGCTCACCCCCCTCCACACAGACTGCTCACCCCCCTCCACACAGATTGCTCACCCCTTTACACACAGACTGCCCACCCCCACTCCACACAGACTGCCCACCCCTCCTCCACACAGACTGCCCACCCCTCCTCCACACAGACTGCCCACCCCTCCTCCACACAGGTAGTCGCTTACTGGGTCCCATTACTTCCAGAGAAGCCAGGTCCGATGTTATAAGACACATTCAGATTTCCTTTCCAAGTGCTGTCCGGAGCTGGAGCACCTCCCATGTTACTGCAAATGAATACATGGTAATATTACAAGTCGCACACCATGGAGGGAAATTATCATGGCAGGAATATTTGAAGTCAGTTTTGCTTGGAGTCTGTATTGGCGCACTTTGTACCAATTTTATCGAATTTGCAGATTGTTTGTTAGATTTGGTGCATCTTTCAACCTAACACCTTTGTTTAGAAATACTACTCCAGGTTTTTCTTATGCCAACCACGTACCGGAGTGAGTTTGCAACTTTTTGCAACTGTTTAAAAAACATAATGTGCTGTGAAAAATCTGGAGTTATACTAATTAACATAGTGATCCAGGTCAATTTTCCTTCCCCCTTTTCAAAACGGGAGCAAGTGGTGTAAAGATGAGAAAAAGTTGCAAGTAAGGCCAAAGAGTTGCAACAGTTTGAAGCCATAATTTTGGGATGTAGGGTGTGATAAACCTGTCCCCATTTATCTGGTGGTTAGTTACAAAAAGTAATTTACAAAGTGTAATAATTACCCCCAAATATAAGATCACTCCTAGTAGGAGGCACCTACTTCTAGTAAAGTTTTCAGTCCCTAATATAGGCAGCATATGTGGTAAGTGTACATAGATAGAAGGAGGCAATACACAAGTCATCTTGACGCTCCTGCTTGGCCAAGAAGACTCTTGGGATGCAGAGGGGATTTAATGGAAGTAGATGCAACTGCTTATATCTATAGTTGGCCGTTAATAGATGCCATAAAATTAAAGGGTCAGTTTGTTGGTAGTATTGTTGTAAGCTGCTAAGCTCCCCCTGGTGGTGGTTGGAAGTAGTCATAATTTACCTATTCAGAGTAGTTAGAGCTGTTCAGTGGAAAAATGTAGCTCCGCCAGGCAGAAAGAAATTAATCATTGCAGCAGAGCTTTAAACCTAAAAATGCAATTATATTAAAATGTTGAAATTTACTTTAAAAAGTTTTCGGTGGTAGTTAATGTATTTTTTTTTAGACTATATAGATATACGTTTCCCCCCGAAAAGCGGTGCTTATGGTGTGAATGATAGTGACCAATTCCGCTTTCATCCTGGCATTTTAGGTAGGTGGTGAGTGAAGAGCTCTGCTAGCTGTACAGTACTTGTCTTCTTGCAGGGGCTGCACCACAAGTGTCCTGACTGTGTACGGCACGTAGGGGCAAATTATGACCTGATGCTGTGCAGGTCAGAGTGCAGCACGGGCCGGAGAAGAACAGGGAGAGGTGAGTGTCAGCGTGGTATGGAGCAGGAGAGGCGGGTTTATTTATTTATTATTTATCTGATGGAGCTTGGGGTCTGACCTTAGGTCTGAGAAGGAATGGGGGTCTGATACAGAGGTCTGATGGGGGTCTGATCCGAGGTCTGCTGGAGGTTGGTGTCCTATCTAAGGAGGAATGGGGGTCTGATACAGAGGTCTGATGGGGGTCTGATCCGAGGTTTGCTGGAGGTTGGGGTCCTATCTGAGGAGGAATGGGGGTCTGATACAGAGGTCTGATGGAGTCTGATCTGAGGTCTGCTGGAGGTTGGGTCCTATCTGAGGAGGAATGGGGGTCTGATACAGAGGTCTGATGAGGTCTGATCTGAGGTCTGCTAGAGGTTGGGGGTCCTATCTGAGGAGGAATGGGGGTCTGATACAGAGGTCTGATGAGGTCTGATCTGAGGTCTGCTAGAGGTTGGGGGTCTCATCTGAGTTCTGAGGAGGAATAGGGGTCTGCTACAGAGGTCTGATGAAGCTTGGGGTTCTGATCTGAGGTCTGATGGAACTTGGCGGTCTGGTCTGAGGAGGAATGAGGGTCTGATACAGAGGCCTGATGGAAGTCTGATCTAAAGTATGCTGAAGCTTGCAGGGCTGATGGGGGTCTGATGAAAAATATTGTTTCTTATTATCCAGTGTCTCTTATGGAGCAAAAAATAAGGCACTTGATTTTAAGCCCATCAGATTTTAATACCCTGTACTAAACTTGATTATGGCACCAAAATAAACATGGGTAACTAACTAGCAACAGTCCTCAACACCAGAGGTGGCCACACAAATCTCCATGAACTTTCAACATTAAGTTGCTGTCTCATTGAATTTAAAATGATAAAGTTACCTGCCCTAGTAGTCAGAGCTACTCACCGTAGTAACTTTTCAGCATCATTATAACCAATAGGGTGTACTGGGATTTTAGGAAGTCCTACACCATCCTTTACATCTGACCTGTAAGTGTATTCTGTCAAAACATTGGCATCATTAATGTTACATTGGACACCAGTACATACAGTAATATGGTATAATCAAACTACTGTAACATTGGGTACATACAGATGTAGCCAACTTTATCTTGATTGCAACAGAATCACATTACAGGTAAACTCGAAGTTAAGATAACTCTGTATATAGAATTAAATCTGATTAAAGGTCCTGATGATATCAGAAGAAGCTTAAAAACATGTGTAGCTGAGCTGGACTGTGATGATACAAAGTGTAAACTGTACTGTAAGGAAAACCACCAAGGAACATCTTGGTATGCTTCATTAGATCCTCCACCATCGAGGACCCTGTAAGGGATCCAGAACATGGTGAAGGATTATCTACAAAGAGAAATTTATGATGAATCTGGAATTTACAATGACAACCTGGACAAGTTGAGCTTTAAAGATCATGCTTCTGGACCAGTAGCTATAAAGCTTTTATTTCCAGCTTGTCATTGTAGATTACAGCAAATATTACATGGCACCTACTGAAGTTAAAGGAATTGGCCCATCTCAGACTTTGATGGCTTATCTCTAGGATGGTACCCATTTCTATATCCAGAATGGAGCTCCCAAAGTAAGGGGAGCACACTGTGCATACCCAGGTGTTCTCCATTCTCTACTATGAGAGTTCCAAAAATAGCCATGTGAGTGTGCTCGGCTATTTTCCGAAGTCCCATAGCAGTGAATGAAGAGCGCATCATGATACGCACCTCCTAGCAATATGCTATTGGTGTCTTAGATGGACAAATTAATAAAGGGGTATTCCCAACTGTCTCAAGTCATGGCCTGGGTAAAGAGTTAATAACTGGCGAAAACGTCTGCTGCATACTGTACATAGACACAGCTAAACAAAGAAATACAACCATATCTTACTCAGCTCATCTCCAAGATCTGTTCTCCGAGACTCATACATCAAAAGTCTTGTAGAACAACCTTTAGCCTCTGGGATCACTAGTAGGCCTGCCTGGGATATTAAAAATGAACTCTTGGTCTTTAAAAGGACTTGTCCACTATAGAAAAATGTCCAAATCACAAAAGGGGTGTGTGGAAACAAAAAACACACCATATTCACCAATGCCCATTGCTCTCACTCCAAAGCTGCCATAGTCTCTTCTGCTCTCTGCTTCCTGGTCTTTTTCCACAAAAAGAAATGCCCCCTTAGCCAACTACTGGTCATAGAGGTAACCCACCTCAGCCAGTGATTTGAGCAGGCATCTCTTCTATGTTGAGAGGGATCAGAAAGCAAAGAGCACCCGTGACCTGGGCAGCAAAGAAATGATGGGGGATTGGTGAGATCCGTAAGCTTTTATTTTATTTTTCTAGCCAATTGTGAGCAGGTTTAAAATATTTTTTACTTGCTGGGCAACCCCTTTAAAGTGGCCATTAGAGGAATATGACCCGCAGGGGAGATATGGGTAGTTAGTGGAGAGGATTGGAGTGAGGGAATAAGAGTAGTTGTAGTCCTCATGGTGGCTAACTCTACTTCAATGCTATCCCAGGCCAGGCGTACAGTGTTTCTAGGGGCAAAACTCTTCTTCCTTTAGTGCAGGCATGTCCAAACTGCGGCCCTCCAGCTGTTGCAAAACTACAACTTCCAGCATGCCTGGATAGCCTACAGCTATTAGGGCATGCTGGGAGTTGTAGTTTTGCAACAGCTGGAGGGCCGCAGCTTGGACATGCCTGCCCTAGTGGCACACCCTTGATTTTGGGGTGTCCTGTCTGGTGAAGGCTGGGGCGTCCTTGGTGTTCGATAAATGGGTAGATGCTGCAAGGATGAGAGCAGGGCCCAGATCGGATAAGGAGACAAATAACCAGGCCAGCTTGGTTACAGCAAAATATAGTCTCTTTTTATGGTTTTTACGTAGATCGCAAAGTAGAGTTACTTTTCTAGCTTTTCTGAGTCTCTTTCTATAGATAGATGCAATCTTCCCAAGTGACTAAAGGTGTGCAAACCCTCAATATTTCTCTGCAATGCCCAGCTGTAGGGTGCAGTACTAGATAGGGTGGCCAGTCTGTCTTAGTAGTGTGGCAGGCGCCAGAAGCAATATAACCCAAGCCACATGCAGTAAAGTCCAAAGCCGTAAATGTACATTATTTTTACTGTCTTTGTTCGAACAATGTCCTTTTTAATGGTCCTCAACGATCTGTAAATAGTCTATTCTTTTCTCCCTCAGAATTTAATTCTTAGCACAGCTGCTTTTCTGGCAGACTTTCACTCCTAGGGATGGTGTTTCCTTGGAGAAGAATTATTTTCACCTGCTTTATCTTGTCTGTCTTACACACCAGCATACACATCCTCTCTCTTGCTTACCAAGAACTCTCTAGCCAGGGGACA
Source organism: Bufotes viridis (assembly GCA_033119425.1). Taxonomy (NCBI): domain Eukaryota; kingdom Metazoa; phylum Chordata; class Amphibia; order Anura; family Bufonidae; genus Bufotes; species Bufotes viridis. The sequence goes on from CM065591.1 coordinate 485,951,532, forward strand.
TGGGACCAGCCAAAGAAGAGAACCATACTATTAACACTTTTAGCAGTGAACTGCTTGATAACTTTAGCATTGAACCATTTGATCTCCTTAGCAGTGAACTACAGGGTCAGCTGAACCCACCACTTTTGGCAGGACTGGCCAACCATGTTATGTACATGGCAGTGCCCCAACTCTGTCCCACGTCAAATGTTGGAGGAAAGCAAGCTCAGGTGGGTTAGATTTTAACATGCCTCGGGAGAGTGCTGGCCGCAGCTTATTCCCATTGGCCGATTGACAATACGTTCACACTTGTGTGTATTCAGATGTAATAGCTGCTACTGAAGACATATGGCCATTCACCTCAGGTCACTTCTTGGTTGATGACCTCTACAGAAAGATGTTACCTATTGTAAACTCAAGAACAGTTTAGTTTAGCAGTTTAACAGAATTTGGAGTGTACCTTTTGCAGGATAGCCAGGTGTTAGAGGATCTCCAGCTCCATTAAGATTAAGGACATTACCACGTTGGGCACCACCACCAGGCAGATTCCAGCCATTAGGATAGGGTTCAACTCCCGGAGCACAATAATCAGCCGGATCTGAATACAGGATAATCCCCTTAGCTCCTGCTTGCTCTGCATTGCGAACCTTGAAAACCAAAAGTCATCAAAGTGAGGAGGCCACAGTGCTCAGGACTGGTGGGGTCCCAGTGGTCAAACCATCAACCAATCATGTATAGTGATGCCATACACTAGAGATGGTAATACACCTTCAAATCTTTATTGCTCCACTAGGGTATTTGGAAAAGTGGACGACTTTCACACTTACCTTATTGCCTCTAAAGATTTTTCCATATCTCGCGATAGCAATCTTCCCTTGGACACTAATGTTCAAAACCCGGTCAAGATAGTGAAAGTCTTCTGTACGTGCATAATTTACATAAATAAGTTCTCCCTGGAACATATATAAGTCATGAGGCTCAGGTATAAGATGCAAAACTAGATTAAAGAGGTATTAATAGCACCTCTGGGACCCACACCTGTCTCCAGAAAGGGACCCCTGAGGTAAGCAGAGAATAGCCGCACATGGTACCCTCCATTCATTTCTATGGGACTGCTAATAAATAGTTGAGTGCTGGCTCGGCTATGTCCAGCTGTCCGGGGTGGCTGTGCTTGCACCATGCACTCTCCATTCATTTCTATGGGACTTTTAAAATAACTGCCATAGAAATTAAGATCACGCAGTGCATGTACAGGGAACTCCTTCACGTTCTGGGCCCAGTTCTGGAGAGAGGTGCTGGTATCAGAGGCCAGACTTGCACCTATATGACATTGGTGATATGCCACCGATCTCTCAGATGAGACAACACCTTTAACACTAGGCTTATAATACAGCCCAATACTCACTCAGTTATGATATTAAATGCTGTTCATATTTGGATACCCCTTTTGACTATCTTTGGCCTCTAGGTGGCTCATTTCTTTCATAGTGCAATGCCATCTGGTGGCTAAGCTACAGGAACAGCACAAAGTTGACAAAAATGACTCACTTCACAATATTTTGCTTTCTTTTACACAAGTTAAGGGGAGAAGGTTATTCGGTCAACCCCACCACCACTAATTTCCAGCATAATCGGTGGAGGTGTCAGCACGCGGTCCCCAATGATCCAAACAGTTGACATGTCCAACATTTTTAAATAAGATAGGTACTTATTAATTTTATTTCTTTTTTACACTGTTGCTCACCTCAGGTGTCCCCGATGCAGAGTATGCATTGAATGGTGGGACAACATCGGTAATATTTTCATATCCCGGTGGAATGGGCTCAAATAAAGATGTTTTGAATAACTAGAGAAGAGGCAAAAAGGATATCTTACAAATGCATAGTCACACACAAATATTCTTTGCTGGCTATTAAAGGGGTTGTCCAATGAAGCAAAAATGTTCTAGAGTTCTTACTGATCTACCTTAAAGGGGTATTCCCATCTCAATGGGGAAATATCCCTAGGATTGTCTGATTGGTGCGGGTCTCAGAGGTGGGACCCGCACCTACATTGAGAACGGATCCCTGAAAGTTGTGGAGGGCGCACTGCGCATGCACAGTCGGCTCCCATTAATTTCTATGGGGCCGCCGAAAATAAGCGAGTGCTGGCTCGGCTGTTCCGTCAGCCTCATAGAAAATGAATGGGAGCGGTGTCCGTGTAAGCTAGGTGCACTCCCATTCACCTCTATGGGGAGAGTGCTTGGTAGCGCTAGACCCCGGAAAACCCGGGGTCCTCCGGCCACCACCTTCCCCTCTCCGTTCTCGGTGTAGGTGGGGGTCCTAGAGGACCTGCACCTGTCAATGGGGCAAATCCTAGCGATATGCCCCCATTGTCTGGGATAGGAATACCCCTTTAATTCTGAAACCTTTATGGATATTCTGATTTCAGTGTCATTCTTGTGGCCCTGGAAGTTGAACTTCTGAGAGTATACTCTAATGTTTGTGGCAACCAGCCTTGGAGGAATAGAGGATGGGAGTGGCTCTGGCTGCAATAATTCTTCACTAATGCTCCCTAGTGCCAGGGCAGTGGTAGGTGGGCACACCCCTTCTTTCCTTGGGGAACACACTGATTTTGGGGCTCTTGATGGTATTTGAGGTGTCCTTGGTGTTGTGGGTTTGTGCTGGTGCAAGGCAGGAGATGTAGGTCCTGTGGTCGGCAAATGGTGCTGGAATCAGTAACCAGGCAAATTGAAGACAATAAACAGTTCGCTTCGGGGCTCGGGGCTACCACCTGGTGGTAATTGGCGTGCCTTTGATGTAAAGTTTTTTGGAAGGGTGTAAGGCAGAAGTGTGGATAAAGTGGCTGCTAGAGGATGGAGGAGTCAGTAACCAGGCCAGTTGATATCAATAAATAAGTCTCTCTTTACTAAAGTGCAGAATACGAATGGTAGTACATTCAACAATAACAAGGCACAGTTCCAAGTAGACCACAGTGCAATTCTTCCCCAAATAGCAACATATGGACAGCAGCAATGATGGAGATTGTAGTGCCCCTCTTCTCTGTTTCTCTAAAGTCTCTCTGCAAAACCTTAGGCGTACAATGAAGTTCCTTGTAAATGTTTCTGAAGTTCCCAGGCTAAGGATTGCAGATTTAAGACAAAGTCTCAAAGTGTGGAAGGGTGCACTAGCATTTTTCCCTCTCACAGTAGTCTCTGTCTCTGTCAGTAGTCTTTCCCTGCCATAAACGTGCATAATACCTTGCCGTCTGACTCCAATGCATGAACTTTCAGACTCTCGGCCTTCTAACCTTTTCTCTCTTGAGCACTCTTGATAAAGTGGCTTTTCTTGGCTGAAGATTGTCATAGAGATGAATGTTCTCTGAGTTTGGGCCTAGGTCTGAGGAGCCTGCACAAGTACAGATGTAGTACAGTTAACACACGTGCTTTATGAGACGCGTTATCTAAACTAAATGCGTTACGCAAACACCTTCAATTGATTTTCAATGGCTTTTGTTTCAAGATAACGCGATGAGTTAAGAAATTTGAGTTAAGACTTTGTGTGTTAACCCTGCTACATCTGTAGGTCCTCCCGTCATCAGCAAGACTCTCACTACTCACCAACGGGCGGACTCAAGTCCGTCCCTGGGAAACCCAAGAAGATGAGCCAAGGTTTTAGCCCTAAACTGTCTATACAGTGTCATTAGGTATGCAAATACAATAAATCACAATATTTCATTTAACAATATAACATTATTACAATTTACCCTTTACAGTGATTCTGTTCTAGGGTACCGTACATGTGTCCACTAAAAGTACATATATGCTGCACAGGGAGCCACACTGAATTCTGGATTGATGTATCCCAGATAAGTATAACTCCGAGTGTGGGTATAGTGATGCACATAGAAGAAAGGGGGCCCATAGCGTAGCTCAAACAGGGCCCCCATTATAGTGACAATGAGTTTTCCACCCAAAACAAAAGATCTTGAGGGTTTCTTTCTACTCCTTACTCATTGGCCAGTTTCTTACTTCCTTTGCCGTTCCTCTGGGGAGGAGAGTCTTACACCGATTCTTGCCCCCTGGTAGCAAAGGAGATGAAATCAACCAGGGAAATGCCTTCTGTTATCAAGGTCCCCATGGCATTTGCATGGTCTACTTTTATGTTCTGCATGGGCCAAAGCTCAATTTATTTTTGTGCAGAGGGGTCACTTGACGACTTTCTTGAAAGCACAGAACCAATTGACATGCACGACGGCTACAGTCATTGCCCAGCGTTGTATACCGCTCCTTTATAACAGGAATCTTAATGAGAGACAAAGCCGCTGTCTGCACTTCTTTAATGGAATCAGTTAGGGGAAAAAATAAAGAGTTTTAGATCATGGCCAGACACCATTCATCAACCGGCTGAATGTATCTGCTGCACTCATCTCTCGGGTGATTAATTGTAAAAGTCACATTTAGAAGGTCAAGACAAAAAAAAAATGACATCAGATGTAGAAATTAACATAGAAAGGTTAACTCTTCAAATCCCCATGACTGATAGCTAAGTGGCCATGATAGGATAGCACATTATCTTCAATAACTCATACTGAGGTACAAGAATGGGAGGACCATGAGGGCCTTCAGTGGGGGGTGCCACAAATGGAGGCAAACTGTGGTTCTCGAATGTTCCTTTGATCCAGGGGTTCTTTAGAAGCCATGGTCTACACAGATGAGAGGGGATCTACATAGTAAAGATCACCTAGGACCTAGGACATAATGGGCCTGGTGTTCCTTGGGCCAATCAACACTTCCTGTTTTGCAAAGTTCCTTGGGGGAGGGGAGCTCTGTACAGGACCATGCCACCCAATAGCAATGGAGATTAGACCATTGAGGAATCTGATTCCTCAGTTAAAGGGCTCCATAGCTACCCGCCTGGGCCCCTTGCCTAGAAAATGGCAGCAGCAAAATGTGGGTGGGGAATGCAAACTCCTCCAAGATGCTTGACATTGTAGTAGTAGAGCCAAATCCAATAGATCACAGTGCACCCTGGGCTTGGCGAAATTGGTGGGCCTTCTGCCATTTATCTAACAAGTATGGCCAACTATAGCAAAGTCTCCTCTAAACAAAACTGAGGGTATTCAAACAATTGGGCAGAAATTTGGGTCCCAGAGGTACCTCAAGGTATAAATATTTTGGGATCACTGCAATAGGACATTAGCTAGGTTGGTAGGTGCTATGATTAACATGATATGCACCTACAGAGTCTAAGATGAGAACTGATAAGAAACAAGACCTCTTAAAAAAAACATAAATCCAAGGACAATCAGAAGGTTTTAGTAGTCAGAGCACAAAAAAGATAGGGCCGGTGGCAGTTGAAGATTTAAATTGAGCGCGTGCGACCACCTCACTGAGGTGGACAAGAAATGAAGAAAACAGCAGGTGGCGCTATACAGATATATTTTATTGAATAACTCAGTGGCTAAACAAAATTTTTAATTACATGCAATTCCAAAGTATTCAGAGCCAGGTGCTGGTTTGAAAAATGTAATCTATTTTTGGTGGCACAACCCCTTTAATTAAAGTAGTATGTTATCTCACAATTGTTGAGCCAGCCATGCATTGCAAATTAAGACATGCAGTATATTATTTTACATTTTGGCGAGCCGGCCAGTCATCACCCCAATACCCAACACATGTATAGTACTCCAGCAGCATTTTAGCTATACCCCTGGGAGGACTATGATGGTGGCTTCAATTATACACTTCCATGTGTCCTAACGGGTGACCCTAAAAGTCCAGGCATACAGAAATGTCATCTTTTAGCATTATCCCTGGCTTTGCAGTGGTGCAATGAGACTAAATTTACTATTTATGAGCGAAAACAAAAGATACATATAGAGCCGCCATAGAGTATAATGTGCACCGGGCGATGACTTGAGGAACATCTGCCACCTCCAAGGACTATTAAAGTGCAAGAGCAGGACTCCATAACTCATGAACCGAGCCAACTGTACTATATGTGCCGCCATCATTTCTGACCACCAGTGTATAGTTGCACCAATAGTTGGACATTTATAGTTAAAAATATTACAGTTTCAATATCATTTAAGACATTTTTTCTGGAAAGTAACACCTCATACAATTCTGAATTCCCCGTCTTACCTCTTGTCCTTGCTCGTCTATAATAGAGATGTAGTTGGGATTTGATTCATTTGGATACGACAGTAGAATGTCATAATGAGCCAGTTCCACATTATCCAATCCATATTCCTTCCACTGGGATTGGATTTGTTTGGCAAGAAGAAAATTCGCCTCGGTGCCAGCTAAGTGAGGGACCTGAGTAAAATTACTGAAAGCAAAAAAATAAATAAAAGAAAGCCCTTTTACCTACAATGCTACAAACCACAATTTCCAGAAACAGTGCCACCTGGTCTATGGGCTCGGTCTGGTGTTGCAGCTCAGTCTTATTTAAATGATGTTGATTAAACCCCCCACTTATTCTACAAAAGGGCAAGTGAATGTGTCCCAGCAACAGTACAGACACAGTATCATATATACAGATGTGCTGCCATGCCTTAAAGACCACCGAAGAGGCCACAGTGTTTCAGTGAGTGTCATGGTTCCTTCATTCTGCTGATTTGTGTGGCACTTGGAGTTTGGTCCGCCCTGATGACACTGATAATCTCTCCTAAAAATAGGCCATTACATGGGTATTTCCCCCAAAAATCCTTTGAGATCAGCAAATTTCTGTATCCATATTTAAAAAGGAACACCACCAAAATACAAAAAAGCAGTGTGCCCAGCAGAGTCGGCAACCGCCAGGCAGTGTACCCAACAGAGTCGGCAACCGCCAGGCAGTGTGCCCAGCAGAGTCGGCAACCGCCAGGCAGTGTGCCCAGCAGAGTCAGCAACCGCCAGGCAGTGTGCCCAGCAGAGTCGGCAACCGCCAGGCAGTGTGCCCAACAGAGTCGGCAACCGCCAGGCAGTGTGCCCAACAGAGACGGCAACCATCAAGTGTGCCCAACAGAGACATCAGTGCCCAACAGTGACTGTAACCACTAGAGATGAGAGATCCTGATCCGTTATGCAGCCCATAGACTCCTGTTATGACGGAATGAATAACGGAATGCCTCTAAAGGCATTCCATCATAGAATTGCGTTATGGTCCGTGATAACGGAATCCATAACACAATTCTGCTTTTACCACTAAACGAAGCGTGAAGGAATTTCAAAATATGACATTCGCTCATCTCTAGTAACCACCAAGCTACAGTAAGTGCCACTGCAACCATTATGCTTGATGCCCCAATGGAGTAAAGTTTTGTTCCTGCGAACTCTGCCGCGTCTTCCTCCATTACTGCACCAAGCTGAATTGGGGTACTGGGTCAAAGACCACACCCCCTTACATGGTCATGAATGTTTATTGCATGTCATATCACATGATCTCTTTAGTCTACGGGTCTTTCGGGAATTTGAACAATTAGTCAAATTTTCCCATTACCCATTAGAAAAAAAAAACGTCTACTTGTCCCTTGGCTGTGTCTGGTATTACAGCTCAGCAAATTGCGGACCCGCAAAACACAGATACCGGCCGTGTGAATGTAGCCGGCCCTATGATAGAAATGCCTATACTTGTCCGCGGACAAGTATAGGACATGCTCTATATTTTTTGCTGGGCCGCGGATCGGATCTACGGATGCGGACAGCACACTGTGTGCTGTCCGCATCTTTTGCGGCCCCATTGAAATGAATAAATGGGCCTGCACCCGTTCCGCAAAATTGCGGAACGGGTGCAGAGCCATTCATACGGTCGTGTGAATGTAGCCTTAAAGGCACAAAGAGAAAATGAATGGGATGAGTTAAAGAAGTCAGAATTTCTGGCGTTAATGATGATACAATTTTTGGTCACTGATCCTCACTTGACTTATTGTGACACAAACCTAATGTACAAATGTCCTTTGTTCTATGGAAGAAACAATAGAACACAAAAAGTTCCTTGTTCTGGGTCTTCAATACACAGTAATTACACACCACTTCTAACTATAGACAAGATGACCCACTGAAGGGTAGCATTACAATATTAACCCCATAATACCAATACTATTTTGGGGCCTTAAGTGTAGAACATTTTTTCATAGTCAAACATCTAAAACTAAGGGGTTCAGAGCTAAAGCCCACCCCTTAGTGATGGTGACATCACCAGGAACACTGCTAGGTAGAAGCCTTTGTCTAGAAGAGACCCGGTACATCACCGGATCTGCTGAATGAGCCCTTGCCCTGTACGATTCATCGCAGGGAGAGCATCGGAGCATGAAATGCCCTGATGCTCATCTCAGAGGGGCTGCCAGGGTGAAGAAGGTGATACGTCCGGGTTCAGCTCTGAAACTGGACAATCCCTTTAAATAGGCATTTTCGGATTTTATTACGGATGGGCTATGCACAGCATAGGCCATCAATATCTGATTAGCAGGGTCCAACATCTTGCACCTCTGACGATCAGCTGGTTCAGAGCAAGGCCTCATGCACATGGCCGTTGTGTGGCCCGCATACGGCAGTTACGCAATACCTGAGGCACTGGCCGTGTGCACCCCGCATAGGCCCGCAAACCCGGAGTGCTTCTGTGGTGTCTCTGTCCATTCCACCTCGCAACGCAAATAAAATAGAACTTGTTCTATTTTTTTGCGGTGCGGACGGATCACTCTATCCGTCCCGGCTGCCGCACAGATATTGCCTGTGCATTGGGGACCGCAAATTGGGGTCCCTAATGCACGGAACGGCTGCACAACGACCGTGTGCACGAGGCCTAACTCTGACGCCAGACGCCAGTGTCAGAACTACATAGGTCTGTCCATTGTGTAGTGATTACTGAATCGCTGGGGCTACACTGATTGATTGGGGGAGAGTGAGACCCCTTATACACTGATTGATGGGGGTGTGGGGTTTTCCTTCAATGGTATAATTTTGTGGTATATACGACTTTTTGATCACTTTTTATTCCATTTTTGGGAGGTTTTCAATGTGGAAAATTAGTTTTTTTTCTTTTATTTCAAATATATTGAAACATTTCATTTTCAATGAAAGTTCATCACTTGCTGGAATTAATAACCGGTATAATACACTGCCATACTTTTGTATGGCAGTGTATTATGCCTGTGTCGCGATACTAGTGGAATACTTGCGGATATTTTGATATTAATGTCTTGGGGTGCATTCACATAACTGTATGTATTTTGCAGTCCGCATAATGTGGATCTGCAAAAAATACAGATGACATCCGTGTGATGTTTTGGCTCATTGTAACAATGCCTATTCGGACAAGAATAGGACACGCTTTATCTGTTTTGCGGAGCTACGGAACTGACATATGGATGCGGACAGCTCACAGTTTGCTGTCCAAATTTTTGGCGGACCCATTGAAATAAATTGGTCCCAATCCGATCTGAATTCGTGTGAATAGGGCCTTATCCTCAGGATAGGTCGTTAATATGAGATTGGTGGAGGTCCCCACCGATCAGCTGTTTGATGAGGCCCTGACACTCCGGTGAGTGTCAGGATAGTGGGTGTGCTTGGTATCGCAGCTCACCCCTATACATTTGAATGAGACTGAGCTGCGCCTAGGCCACATGACTAATAAACGTGACGTCGGTGGCCTAGGAAGAGGCAGCGACCCTTATATATATAAGCTCAGGTCAAGATAGTGACAATTAGCTAATTTTAACGGCAAGCGGTTCATTGCCAGCCTTCTTCCCACTAAGCACTGCCATTAGTGGTCTCCTAAACTTTGCTGGCACAGGCACAGGCCTAGCTAACCATAGCTTACCATATCATGAATACACCTCATACTGCAGCTGATCCTAATGTAGCAATGTCCTGAGCCGTCGTCATAACAGAAGACACCAAATTTCTCAAAATGTAACCTACCCCATCACCCAAAGTACAGTTTGACCTGAGATAACTGCAGTGGTAAGAAAAAAAGAATGTCCTTTATTTAACACAGGGCATTTTTCAGAAATAATTGCGAGCGCCGTTCACTTAGTCATCAACAATCTGGAGGTTAATAATTACAAGCTGGGGCGGTTCGAGACACGTTAAATGGCATTGTTACTGATCATTGCTAAATCCTATTTTTTACTCTGCGCCTCGGATTGCAGCTGGCGGCCAAAAGGTCACAAAAACAATAAAAAAAATAAAAAATAAAAAAGCCTTAAAGGGAACCCGTCATCAACTTTATGCTGACCTCACTGAGGGCAGCATAAAGTAGTAACAGAAATGCTGATGTCAGTGGGGAGTCACTCATGAGCTAAAAGTAAGTGGTCGCTGAGAACCAGCATCATAATCATTACAGCCCAGGCCTGGAAAAGAGTCAAATCTACCTGAGAAGAGTCCTGGTTATTATAATCTCCTGCTCTCCGGCCTGTCTGCTGATGATTGGCAGTTCTCTCCTAGAGAGAAAGGGAGAAAACTAGGTAGAAGACTGTCAGTCATCAGCGGGAGAGCAGGAATTCCTGAATAACCAGGACCAGTAGAATAGCTATAGGGGTTGCAGCGGTCGCAATTGTGACCGGGCCCGTAAGTCAGGGGGGCCCACAGGGGGCGTAACGATTGTGGTCACAAATTGTGCGATCACAACCGGGCCAAGCAGGGGAAGGGGGCCCGCAGTCCCGCCGCAATAATTTGATAATGGGCAGCACTGGCGGTGGCGGCAGGTCACAGAGAGATGAGCGCTTCCATTGTGAAAGATCTCACCTCCATAGTCATCTGTATCTCCGTCCTCAGGACAGCGATACAGATGGATGCTGAGGTGGGACAGGGGAGGGAGAGGCGTCTCGCTTCCCCATTCCTCTGATAGGCTGCGGGCCTAGTGCCTATCAGAGTGTTGGTCTCACAGGAGAAGAATAATTTTCCTAGGAGCAGGAGCTCTACCATGTGCTTCTTCTCCTCTCTATAGCTAGACAGGAACTCCCCCCTGGCAGGAAGCAGTACCAGCCCACTCCTATCAAGGTGATTAGCCCTGTCCCTGCCAACCATTGCCCCTCTGCTGGAATGCACAGCCAAAACACATAAAATACATAACAGTATGATACAATACAAAGAGGTCTGGGGTACCACAGTGTCACTTCACTTTCATTTAAGAAAATTAAGGACTCCCCACACAAAGTTTTGCCCAGTTGTCTACACATAAACTCAATCTGGCTGTGGCCTCAGACTTACAATCCGATCATCTATAAACCATTACTTAAACAATTTTGGCTAATATATGCCTAGAACACAGAGGCCACAGAGGCAGTCTCATTTCTCTTTCTGCACAGTGCTCCCAGCTAACGCAGGGAATCGCAACACAGCTCCATTATAATGAATGCCGTTGTGCTGTAGTTCCCTGCACAGAGGCATTTTCAGGGTATCGTTGAGTGCCTCTGCCATTGCGTTGAATGTTGTTGTATTACAGCAGTGCCTACGCAAAACATTGAGGTTACATCCACACAGGATATAAAAAGCACTTGGAAAAATCTGTTATTTTTGTGGATTCTCTGCAAATTGCCAACAAAACCACAGCAAAATCAGCACAAAGAGTGCTGCCCCAGCTATGGCTTCTAAACTAGGATTTATTTAATTGTATTCCGTCTTATATTTGTTATCCTCTATATTTAGTGTGAGTTGCTGCCATCTAGTGGCCATTTCTTATATTAGGTTTAAGTAAGTTATCTATGGTTGTATTTCATTATGTCATTTATCTTGCAACTCCTTCTCTTCTGTGAGCTTACATTATGTGGCCTGTGTCAGACATGCATCACAGAGCTGGGGAGAGGATTTTCCTTTGACCTCTACCATCATTTCTCAAGGTACATTCAATAAATTACCTAAGGACATATCCATTGCATCTCCCTCACTGGAATTCTACAACTGGTGTTGCTAGAGGAATGAATATAGCAAGTACATTATCTTCCATTACTTGTAAAAGAGGTTGGCGCTCATCAGAGACTTCTCTCATGTAAACTAGTGGCAAAGTACTAGGTAGGGGATGGGGACAGCAGGAGAAACATACCTTTTGTGGAACTTTTCTCATTAGGATTAGTGTGAATATGAAGTTTTATCCTGCCAGATTCTGTTCTCTCAAGTACCCTGGAGGCTGCGCTTCACTATCAATACACTATTATTTGTAAAAAGAGGAAAACCCCCTTCAAAATCTATTTGGGGAACACCATTAATAGGTGAAACGAATGATCACATGAATATGCTGCTTTCGGGCAAAAGGACAAACACAACACTTACTGGAGATACTGTTTGATATTTTCTGCTTTCATCTCATCCCAAAATGCTTTCCTCATGCTTTGAGGCTCTTGAGAAGGACTTGAGTTTCCACTGGATTTTGCAAACCATCCTAAAAGATAACATATAACATGTAATGATGGTAAAACATATCTATAAATACACCAGTAGAGCAAATCCTGTTCCAAATAGATTGGAAGCAAGGTAGAGCGACTGCCAACATGGAGGTTATGGGCTGCACAGTCTTAATTCCCCCTCTTGTGCGTCTAGTTTAGAAAGCCCATTTTAATATCCCCTATTGGGATCCTCAGTGCAGGATCCTCGCCTTTGCCAGAGTGAAGAATCTCTCGCTCTGGAGGACCTGTTCTGTCCTGTATCACAGAGACAACCTATTGATGTGAATGGACACTACGGCTTCACGTCCCCTGTGGTGGCGCCGCGGGGAAATTGAGCACTTTCTGCCAGGTTTATGAAAGCAGCATTGCAGTACCATTCACGGCCACTATCCACGGTGCTCGAGGCACTGCTATTAATGTCTGCCTGGTAGAGTTCCGACGTCTAGGACCCCTAGATTCAACACAGCCCCTCTTGATTGAGGTGGTTCTACAATACCAGATGCACGGGTGCAGCTGATGGGACCAGACACTCTTTATTTTCGTCAAGGACTGGGGTTCATGACCTTCACCCATCAGACACCTAGAAATTTTAAATCACATATCATCAAAAAATTGGTCAAATGGTCACTAATGTTATCAGGATCCATAATTTCATGTTTAAAGAGATACTCCAGGTCTTACATAGCAGACAGACAGGGCGAGATGGATCTAATACGATTTTATTTTCTCATCAGAAGTGGCGCAACTCCCCTACCCCACTTGCGTATGCTCGACTCGACTGAGTGCATAGTAATGGGGAAGTACAACTCCCCTCCATCATCTTCGTATGCTTGACTTAACTGAGAATGTATAGTAATGGGACAGCACAAATCCCCTCCCTCACCTGCGTATGCTCGATTCAACTGAGAGTGCAAATATGAAAGCAACACCAATGTCCCTTTCTGACCTCCATCTGGAATGTCTTGTTGTAGTCGAAACGTTGCACTATTTTTGGCACTTTTTTTGTGTTTTGTACAGTTTCATGGACCTATTTAGAATAAAGAATCCTTGGAGGGTATGCTGTCGTCTACTTGGTTTGGTGCGCTGTATAGTAATGGGACGGCACAACTCGTCTCCTCCACCTGCATCATTTTGACTCCACAGAGTGCGTAGTAATGGAGTGGCACAACTCCCCTCCATATGCTCGAGTCAACTGAGAATGCCTAATAATGAGACAGCACAAATCCCCTCCCTCGCCTGTGTATGCTCAATTCAACTGAGAGTGCATGGTAATGGGGCGGCACAGCACTCCTACCCCCTCTGCGCATGTTCGACTCATGACGGTATACAATAATGAGGCGGCACAACTCGTCTCCTCCACCTGCATATTTTTGACTCCGTGTGCATAGTATTGGGAAACTGAAAACCTTTCATTGCCCGCCAGACCATGCAGGATTTAGTTTACTGCCTTATGCCTCATTCACACATGTGTTTCCAGGACGTGCGCTGTACGTGTTCTCCGCGGACAGCACACGTCCCATCATTCATTTGAATGTGTGTATTCACACATCAGTGTTTTAGCACGGTCCGTGGGTCCGTGTTTTCAGAACGCATGCATATCCTATCTTGGTCCGTGTTCCCACGAGTCCGTGAAAACCACGGATGCAACACAAATGCCATCCATGTTGCATCCGTGTTTCACGGATCATTAAAAAGAGATTGTTTGAAAATTATTTCAAAGTGTCAGTGAAAAACGGGTGGCACACGGTCAGCAAAAAACTGACTAACGGACCCAACAGGGATCTGTCATGGGAGGAAACACGGATTGAACACTGTCCGTGTTACCACTGATCATGCCTCATTCACATGTCAGTGTTCGGTCAGTCATTTTCATCAGTGATTTTGAGCCAAAACCAGGTGCGGCTCTAAACACAGAACAGGGGCAGATTTTTCCCTTATACCTTATGTCTGTGGAGGCTCCAATCCTGGTTTTGGCTCACAATCACTGATGAAAATCACTGACCAAACACTGACGTGTGAATGAGGCTTAAACATCTATATATAAATTCCATGGCCAAGACAAGGAGACTTGTTGGTGCGCCCCCTGATGCCCAGCACCTGGGTCTCATGAAGCCACCAACTCCCCCTCCCCCATTCTATCCCGGAATCCTTCACATCAGTGCAGGCGGAAAGGCATAACCTACTGGTATCAGCAGTGAAAATCAGCACAATGTTATTCTGCCCCCTCCAATTACCGAAGGTCAGATTTAACCCTTTCATTCGCAGATGCTGAGCTCCTAACTAAAGGGTATGAACATTTCGGCAACCGGTATTTATAATGCTCCAGTGCATCTAAAATGTAACATGGAGCAACTTTGCAAATAGTTTAACGTACATCTCTCCCACCGTTATGTGTTTACAGCTCTTATGCAGACTTATGTGTCTCTATGGTTACAAACTACACGTAAACCATGACGCAGGGGCCATTCCTTCCGCCATCTCTGCTTGGTAACCTACAGGTAGTAAAAGAGGGGGAATTTAACCATAGAGACACATAGGTCTGCATAGGAGCTGCATACAGTAAACGATTTTTTTTTATTTCTTAAATGCATAGCAGCAATAGAAAAATTGGTTGCCACAGGGCGGCCCCTTTAATCCAGCAGGTGTGGAGATAAAAATGGGGATTTTCACGTATAGGAATGCAAATTAGTAACACAGTGACATCATTTTTTCAGAGACCGCGCCCCTGTTGTCTATGGGTGGTGTCTGGTATTGCACCTCAGCCCATATCACAACATACTAAGGGCTTATTCACACGTTCGTCATTCACATCCATGGACAGCACATGGATCCATTGAATTCAATGTTTGTTTTCAGACGTTCTTGTTTTTCCGTGTGCTGTTTTGCGGACCGAACGCACCAATTTTAATCACTAGGTCCTGGAAAACTATGTGTGTTATACATTTTTTACTGATCTATTTTAAAGTTCGTTAAAAAAAAAAGATATATTTCATTTTTTTTGTGGACACAATGAGGCCTCATGCACACAACTGTATCAGTTTTGTGGGCCGCAAATTGCGGAACTACAAAATACGGATACCAACCATGCTGCATCGGCGTTTTTTGTGGACCCATTGGCTGGTTTCACACGAGCGAGTGTCACGCTCCGTACTTGCAGCGCAGCTGCACATACACAGAGCATGTGAATATACCGCAAGAACATAATATTGAAGTGTAATTAGATCACCATGGGATCCTATTCTGATCCAATTCTGGTTCAGTAGCGTCATGGCCTAAGGCTATATTCACACGTCCAGGTTTTGATCAGGTTTTTTTTTTTATGCGGTTTTTGAAGCCAAGCCTGAGAGAGGATTTGGGGGAGAAGGAGGACCTGTCCTTAGAGGGTTATGCTTATCTGAGACATTTAGGGTATATCGATATCCAATAGATGGAGGTCCCACCTCTAGGACCTGCTCCTATCTCAAGGACGGGCCCCAATGTGAATACAGAGCAAATCGCCCACTGCTGTGGGGCTTCCAAAAATAGCAGAGCCCTGGCTTGGCTATTTTCGGAAGCCACATAGCAGTGAGCGGAGAGGACGCTACACATGCTTGGTGCGCTCTCCGTTCACAATGGGGCCCCGTTCTTGAGATAGGAGCAGGTCCTAGAGGTGGGTCCTTCACTTACGGTTAGTGTTCTGTGAATTTCTGTTTTCAAGTTCGGCGTACAAGGTTCGGGTTATCTAAAAATTCCATTATGGATTCCACAACGGAATTCTTAGATAACCCGAACCTTGTACGCCGAACTTGAAAACAGAAGTTCGCTCATCCCTACTTACGGTATATTCTATTGTGATGCCAAAAATATACCTTCTGCATCTGAATTTGGCTTCAAAAACTTGCTCAAAACCTGCACGTGTGAACATAGCCTTAGCGTTGAAATTTGTAAAGCTGGATTCAAGATGCTATGCCTCTCCACTGTCTCCAGCTGTCAAAACTACAACTCCCACCCTGCGGTGTCAAGGCATGCTGGGAGTTACAGTTGTGCAACTGTTTGAAGGTCCCAAAACGAATGCCATATCTAAGCGGCCTTACTGGCAGATGCCTAAGGTGATTCCTAGCTTTTGAGTCTTGACCCATTCTGTAGATATTGCAAACTCTGCTCTGCAACCACTAACAAACTCAGCTCTCCTACATGCGAGCGTGCACATACCTATTATTATTCCGCCCTCAGTTTTGTAGGATTTCGTCGCTCTCCTCTACCTTACCTATGATGAATCCCAAGAGAAGAAATCCAAGAGCCCCCAAGGCCAAGGTGAAGATGGCACGGGCACTGACCCCTTTGATCCTGGTGCCCACCTCATAGTCATCTGTGCCCAGCAGTCTCAGCATTTTCTCTGGTGGGGTGGACGATGCTGACACATGGAGGCCCGGAGCAGGGAGGGAGCCGGGGAATACTGAACTCCTGCTAGACCTTGGGAAGTTAACAGCTTCCAGAAGAACGTCAGCTAATTAATGCTGAACCCTCCCTTCTCCTGAGTATGCCTGGCTGGCCACCAGGTCAAAGTTCCTCACTCATTCTCACACATATATAGAAATAACCAGTCTTGTAGAATCACAAAGCTCTATTTACTACGAAAAGTCCAGATTTTAAAGGGAACCGTCACCAGGAAATTCACTGGTAAACCAGGAACGCCGCCTTGTAGGACTAGCTCAGCTGAACGTAATGATATCTTTTATTTAGCTATCTGTTGCTTCAAGCCTCATTCACACGTCCGTGTCCGTGCTCAGATCTGTGAGCAGGTGGTCAGTGATGCGTCCGTTTTTTGCTGTCCGTGTTGCATCCGTGTTTCACAGACACTGAGCAGCTGAAAAATAATTTTCAAAGAATCTCTTCTTAATGATCCGTGAAACACGGATGGCATCCGTGGTTTTCACGGACCCATAGGCTGTAATTGGCATAATGGATCCGTGAACACGGACAAAATAGGGCATGCATCCGTGCTAAAAAAAAACGGACCCACGGACCGTGCTAAAACACTGATGTGTGAATACACACTCTAAAATGAATGGGGACGTGTGCTGTCCGTGGAGAACACGCACAGCACACGTCCGTAAAACAACGACGTGTGAATGAGGCTTCATTCTGGAGAAAACTGACCTCTAATCCGTATGCAAATGAGCAGTTAAAGGGGTCGTCCCACGAAAAATATTCTGCACCAGCACCAGTATCTGAATAGTTTTGTAATTGAATGTAAATAAAAAATTAGTGTAGCCTCTGAGCTATTCACTGATATCTACCTATATAACACCACTTGCTGTTTTCTCTTTTCCTTATTTCTCTGTCCTGTTCATCAAGGTGGTCGCACATGCTCAGTTCTATCCTTCAGCTACCACCAGTTGCAGGAAAAAGGACACCTTTCCTGAGAAAGGACACAGCCCCTGAGCTGCCAGCTTAAACAATTTTTTAGCAGAGCAATTGGAGCAATGAATGGGGAGATCTCTGGATCCAGTGGGGTACAGGGCTGGTTCTAGCTTTGTTAGAAAAATGTTATATGATGTCTGATTTTCATTATTTTTTTTTACTCTAATTATCCCCTTTAAGTGCACCGAGGGTGGACCCAAGCCAATCTTTGCACTCATATGCAGTACCTCAGACCTGGGGCATCTGCAAATGTTTGGTTTGTTCCTATTGTTATGTCATATAGGTACACCCAGCATGATATAGTATGGTTGGCGGGGATAGAGTTAACTACCCTGTTCCACCCTTCTTGGAAGGAATGGGCTGGTCCTGTCAGGGGGAGAGGTTCTAGCTAGGTCAGTGTGGAGTGCGGAAGCGTGTTGTTTCTGATAATGCCCACACCCCTTGCCTCAGGTGTTGCTAATGTGGTAATTTAACCTTCCTTATTTATTGTTGCTCCTCCAACAATGTTGTACGGTTTATAGCTTCAGTTTTAGATGTGGATAGCTGGTGTGTGGATCTCGGTGGATTCCCTGTTGCTTCCATAGCCCCTTTGAAGTTAAGTCTTTCCTTTTCCTTCTTGCATTTTGTTTGGGTTCTGTGTGTTGCATTTCCCTATTGTTTGTATTAGGCCTGTAGGAGACTCCTGTTCGTCCTTCCTTTTGGAGGAACAGGTAGTCTCGTTCCTGCCATTAGTACCAGGGTCCTATAGGGCTAGATAGGACTCTAGGTATTCCTGCATATGAACTAACCTACCTTTGGGGTCTATTCATACTGGTAGTCAGTCAGAATTTTGGTTAGGTTTTTCACTAGGAGGTGTCCATCTGCCTTCCCTAGTTCTCCTATGCTCAGTGTGGTTTTTCCCTCCCACACCAAAGCGTGTCAGTAACACACTGGACTCTCAGCACACAGTACTGCTGCTTCTCATTGTGCAGAGTACTCAAGTTAGGGTTAATAGTGTTCCGGAATGTTGTAGTGCAATGATGACCACTAACCTGAGACGGCTGACTCTCTGCAAGCGCAGGTAGTGATTGGTAATGTTCGTGACGCCAGTGCCAAGTAACGGTGGCACGCCGTTTGCTGATAGCAGGAATAACTGAGGAACCACGTGATGATAAAACAACCTTGAACTTTACTGAAGCTTTGATGGTAATCATACACATAAAGGGCTGGAAGCGCAGTTCCTTAATACATTGAAGTGCAGAGTAGTTTCAGATGAATAGATCACAGATGAATATAGATTGCAACTCCTCTTAGATCAAGCAGGCCTAAATCTGCACAGGGATTTGACTCTCCACTATTCCTCAGGAACTCTTCAGTTCTTCTGACCTGTCTATTCCTGGGTTACTTTATAATCCAAGGCTCAAATACCTCTTAGTCGGCTTCTATCCTTGGTTCTTTACACTTGGAGGATTTCCCTTGCTACCTGCTGAGGACATTGCAGGAGACCCACACAGACCACTCAGTCTGCACACACTTCACAGACAACTGTCTGCACTGAACTAACTCTCCTATGCTGGGGCCTACCTATATATAGTGGGGCGTACTATCTCCCTCTAGTGGCTGTAGTAGACACTACCCCTGCAGGCCTGTACAAGGAAATAAATTAAAGGTACATACACATAATAAACCTTTTACAGTGTCGGGTATTAACACCCGTATGCTGCATACCCCCTTGCTTTGAAATGAGTACGGCCTCGTACTCTAGTGGGGTGTCCCTTCTACACAACAATAGGCATAAAGATACACATGCAACAATATAAAACATGAATAAGACATAGCATATAAATGGAAGGGAAACAGGGCGACGTTCTCTTCTTATCAGGAGACCATATGGAACAGGGGCGCTGACCTGGCACAGCGTGTTCAAGTATAAAACCAGGATAGTCCATGACAAGTATATAAGTCCATAACAGAATAGAATCAAACGGAATGCAATATAATAGTGCATGGAGGCTCGCACTAGGGAGTCCATTCTGAGCACAAAGTTTACTTAACTGATAACTTATACAGGAGTTTCCAGGGGGCGATGCCACCAGCATAGTCAAAGTCTCCCAAACGGGCTGGCGGGCGCCCTTGGTTACCCGGGTGGATCTCCTTAGAATGGGAGTCTCTTCCTCCCATGGCAACGGGATTGGAGGAAGAACAGAAGGAGCAGAAGGAGCAGGAGGGTCTCCCTCAGTGGGACCCTCGTCACTGGTACCCTGATTCGGCTCCTCTGGAGATGAAAGGCCGGTGGGTGCTGGAGCAGGCACCAACAAGTTTAACCAGGGTGTGAGGAACCAATGGAGTGGTTCAGCATCATTTAATAGATCTGCCACAGCCTGCATAGGCTCCACAGGCTGAGCAGAAAGTCCTGGCACAGGAGACTGGGGTCCGGAGTCTCCAGCAATGGGCCCCTTTGTCATGCAGAGTTTTAGGCGGTTTCTGTGAACAATTTGGGAACCCTTACCCTCTCTGGTGATCTCATAGGTATGGGTTCCAGCATTGGGGATAGCAGATACAACATAGGGAGCCCGCTCCCATTTGCTGTCCAACTTACTGGTGCGGTGGTTATTTTTTAACCATACAACATCCCCCATGGCAAGAGGCTCTGCATGGGCTGCCAGATCATAGTCTCTTTGCTGCCGTTCTCGGGCACTTTCCATACGCTCCTGGACAATCTCTTTAGCATTTAACAGGCGCCTTTGGTGTTCAATTACCCAGTCAGTTTTAGGCAGGGGATTTATGGTGTCAGGCACTTGTACATCCAGGGAATGATCCGCAGGCAATTTACCCTGACGCCCAAACATCAGGTAAAAGGGAGTGTACCCGGTGGAACAATGAATGGTATTGTTGTAGGTGTACATGAGTTGTGGTAGCAGGTTAGGCCAATCTCCTCTGGTCTCAGGAGGCACGGCTCTCAGCATTTCGATCAAGGTCTGATTCATCTTTTCACAGAGTCCATTACCTTGTGGATGATAGGCCGTGGTCCGGACCTTGTGGCAGTTGTGTAATCGGCACAGCTCCTGGAACAGATGAGACTCAAAGGCGGGTCCCTGGTCGGTGAGGATCTTTTCTGGACAACCGTAGGGCAGGAGGAAGTGTTTCCAGAACAACTCAGCTGTCGTCTTGGCTGTCAGGTCGTTCACAGGCACTGCTACGACAAACTTGGTGAAGTGATTAATAATAGTCATAGCATAGGTATACCCTGAGTGACTGGGCTCCAACTTTACATGATCAATAGCAACAAGTTCAAGAGGGGCGGTACTTACAATGGGATGCAGCGGTGCTCTCTGATCATGGTGTTCACCTCTCTTCAGGGCACAGGCTGTACATTCCCGACACCACCTCTCAATGTCCTCTCTGATTCCAACCCAGTAGAACCGCCTACGGACAGTGGCCTCAGTCTTCTGAACCCCAAAATGTCCAGACCTGTCATGATACATTTCCAAAACCATACCTGCATCTCGACGTGGGATGAGGATCTGGTGCACTCTGTCATTTGACACTGGATCCAGGCTTCTTCGCAGCAACAGGCCTTTTTGAAGGAAAAGTTGTTGACGCTGCCTCCACAATTTGGTTAGTTCTGGGTCTGCGGTCTTTCGTCGAATTCTTTCAGGGGCTCTGCCACTGGTGAAGTCCAGCAGTTCACCGAGAACTCTACTCTCTGATTGCAACTTAATCCACTTTTCCTCTCTGGGTTCAGGCTTGTTAGAGGATGGAAGATCAGTGGCTCTGTCATTGGCAGCTTGAGCCTGGTCCTGTTGAGCAAACCTGTTATAAAATGCTGGCATCTCCACATCCTCCCAGGCATCCCGCATGTCATCAGGTGCTATTTCAGTGGGGAGCCTTGACAGGGCATCAGCATTATCATTTGAACGGCCAGCCCGGTACTTTACAGTGAAATCGTAATTGGCAAGGCGGGAAGCCCATCTCTGTTCTAAGGCCCCCAGTTTGGCGGTATTCAGGTGGGCCAGAGGATTATTATCAGTGAAAGCAATAAATGGAGTAGCAGCCAAATAGTCCTTGAACTTTTCTGTTACCGCCCACACTAAGGCCAGAAACTCCAATTTGAAAGAGCTGTAGTTCTGATCATTCTTTTCAGCTCCCTTTAAGGACCGGCTGGCGTAAGCTATCACTCTCTCTTTTCCCTCTTGCACTTGAGCCAGCACTGCTCCCAGGCTTTTCTTACTGGCATCTGTGTAAAGGTGAAATGGCTTACTGTAATCTGGGTACCCCAACACAGGAGGCTCCGTCAGCTTTTTTTTTAACAATTGGAATGCGATCTCTCTCTCTTCATTCCATTCAATGGGGACAGGAGTCTTTGGGCTCTTTTTGGTTGCCCCCTCAGGAGTTCCTGGATTGGATCCGCTATTTGCGCAAAGTGGGGGATAAAGCGCCGGTAATAGCCAGCAAAGCTAAGGAAACTCCTCACCTCTTTCACCGTGGTAGGGACCGGCCAATTTCGGACAGCAGCCAACTTATCAGGATCAGGCTGGACCCCCTCTGCGCTTACAACATGTCCCAGGTATTTCACAGCAGGTTTAAGCAGGTGACATTTGGACGGTTTAATTTTGAGGCCATATTTAATAAGGATTTTAAACACCTCAGCTAAGTGCTTTAAATGGTCCTCATAAGTTTTAGAATAGATGATAACGTCATCCAGATACAACAGCACCGTCTCAAAGTTCTTGTGGCCTAAACACCGCTCCATTAGTCTTTGGAAAGTCCCGGGAGCATTGCACAGTCCGAACGGCATACAGTTAAATTCGAACAGACCCATAGGAGTGGTAAAAGCAGTCTTTTCTCTATCCTCAGGGGCCATGGGCACTTGCCAGTACCCGCTGGTTAAGTCTAGTGTGGAGAAATAGGCTGAGGAGCCTAGAGCAGTTAGAGACTCTTCAATACGTGGCAATGGATAGGCATCTTTGTGAGTTATCTGATTTATCTTTCTGTAATCTACACAAAAGCGGATACCACCATCTTTCTTTTTTACTAAAACCAGGGGTGCAGCCCAGGGACTACGACTGTCCCGGATTATGTTTGAGTCTTTCATTTCTTGGATCATCTCCTTAACAGTTTGGTATGAAGTAGGTGGTATGGGTCTATACCTCTCTTTGATGGGAGGATGAGAGCCAGTGGGTATGGTGTGTTGGATGACACTGACCTCTCCATAGTCCGTTGCATGTTTACTGAAGGCCTGATGGTGTTTCTTTACCAGATTCAGAATTCCCTCTAGTTGATGTTGGGGGGTAGCTTCGTCCCCGACATGGAGTTCCTCCCACCAGGGCACTTGTGAATCGCTCATAGGAAGAGGTCCTCGAGTGGCAGCTGATGGCTTCTCGGTGACAGGCAGGCGGATGACATCCTGGAAGAATACCTGTGAAAGCTGGGCAACAGGGCAGTGCTTAGTAAGCGCAACAGGATGATCACTGAGGTTAATCAGACGGACAGGTACTTTACCTTGGGAGACGGTCACCAGGCACTTGGCAGCTCTCACATAAGGATAGTTCTCCATCTGGATAGGCTCCACCAGGGCTGGATAGTCTTGGCCCTGGACTCCAAGAACGGCACGACACCACAGGAGAGTTTGAGAGTTTGGGGGCAGAGTCACCGGCCTATTATCACGGATCCTGGCGGTACAGATCTCCCCTTTCTCATTAGCAAACCTCTGCTGAGCACACAGTACACTGATAGTCTTTTGGATGGCTTTCTTGGATGCAGAGGGAGCAGTAGGCAGAGTCTGGTGCAGCGCTTCAAGCACCTCAGGGTAACAGTTTTTAAAGACATTGGTTCCTACAATTACAGGATGACCCCCTCTATCTCCTGCCTGTACCACTATCACACCTTGTTGAGGCAAAGTAGCTTCTCCCACCTGGAGAGTGGGCTCCCAGTATCCATGAACTTTCACTGGCTTGCCATTACTTGCGACGATCTCCAGCCAGGACTCAGGTGGCTGGGTTAGTAGGCTGGAGTCCCAGTATTTTTCAAATGTAGGCTGCTGGATAGTTGTAACTTGAGACCCAGTGTCCAACAAAGCTTCAAAAGGGATCCCATTGATTTTGACACTTATTTTAGGACGGGACCCTACATATCGGGGCATCCAGCTTGGGTCTTTTGGACCTATTGTTCTACCTCCCGAGGGCGGTCCTCAGCCTCGAGGGTGGCCCGCTTAACTGCCAGCATGTAGATTCTGTGTGGCCCAACTTTTACAATAACTACAGACAGGCCGCTTGCGGTCCTTAAACCGGTCACTTATACGTCTCCCGGGATCTCTGGGGTGAAACTCCTGATAGGCAGGAGGAAACGGCTTTGGAGGTAGAAGCAATTCCTCTTCTAACATTACTGGTTTCTCCCACTCCTCTAATTTCCTGCACACTTTTTCCAGGCTTTTAGTGAGATGATTAACCTGTTCCACTAACATAGCAACAGTATCAGAGGTTGGAGCCTGAGCTGCTTGGCTGGCCCGGACTGGTTAATAATAGCCGGCTTAGGTTTACAAGCTAGGGGCTCAGACGGGGCCACTGGTTCTGCAGGCAGGGTTTGACCCAAAATACTAATGGCCAGTTCTTTAAAGTCCAGAAAGGTGCTACTAGGATGTTGGGCAGACAACATTTTCAATTGGGCTTTTAACTGTTCGTTGTATATCCCTGCAATGAACTGTTCCCTCAGGGTCTGGTCTTGGGTATCAGCCTCCCTGGGATCTATCTGAACAACAGCCCCCAAGGCTTCCTGGAGAGAGAGAGCAAAATCACGGAGAGACTCACCAGGTTTCTGTTTCTTCCCAAAGAAGCGCATCTTTACTTGGACGCGGTCCGTACTTCAAAAGTGGTTCTGAGGCGGCTAAAAATTTGGTCCATGGTGCTCCTCTCAGAGTTAGGCCAGGACATGACTTCTCTGCGGGCTGCCCCTTCTAGCTGGGCTAACAGTATCTCCATCTGCTGTTCTGCATTAACAGGGTATAGTTTGAACAATGCCATCATTTTGTCCTTAAAGTCTTTCAAAGTATGAGGCTCTCCTGTATAGCGGGGAAACCATGGGGCCCCGAAATAATATGGCATCGTCAGCGGCATCAGGCTGGTGGTTGTGGTACCACCTGTGGCCACAGGCTCCCTGGGGGCAGGCTGCTCGTTTATCTCTGGATCCGACATGGTGGCACAGCTTGAACAAGTATTGAATCGACTGGGGGGGTGTTGCTAGGAGCAACAGTCTGGCTGGCGCGATCCCTTTAAGATAGCAGCGTGCAGGCCCGATGCCACGCTGGTAGGTACTGACCAGCGGGTTTAGTCTTTGGTTAAGGTCTGGGGACTCCCTCAGGGTCTCGGTTATCAATGTGAACCCCCTCCGGTACTGATGTCACTAGTCCCCAGGAGTTTTTTTTACTTACTCCGGTGTAGCGCAGTCCAAGTCTCGCGAGATCTCGGGCGCCGCGCCTGCGCGATGACGTGTAGGGTTCAAAGGCTGGGCCGCGGCGGTGCGTAGAGGCGACGTCCTTCCACTGAGCACAGACAAGTGGGCGGGGCGGAGCTTCCCGCTCTTCAGGGGGTGGCACCCTGTACACTCCTCTGATGGTGCAGCAAATTTCAGTCCATGAGGTGGGCGGCCATCTTGGGTGCCATTCACCGACAGCAAGCAGGATTGTAAAAAGTTCCCAAAAATCACTTTCAAGTACACAGTTCTTTTCTTTAGGATGGTGCAACACTGGACAGCGCCTCCGGTCCACTTTAGGCACACTTTTCTGGCCCAGCAATGCAAATAAAGTCCCAAAAGTCATTCTGGTCACAGGGCAAACTGGATGAGGCACAAAGTTCACGCATCTTGCACTAATAAGCGTGCGGATCCTGTTCGTGACGCCAAAAGAGAGGTGCAGCGTACTCAAGTTAGGGTTAATAGTGTTACGGAATGTTGTAGTGCAATGATGACCACTAACCTGAGACGGCTGACTCTCTGCAAGCGCAGGTAGTGATTGGTAATGTTCGTGACGCCAGTGCCAAGTAACGGTGGCACGCCGTTTGCTGATAGCAGGAATAACTGAGGAACCACGTGATGATAAAACAACCTTAAACTTTACTGAAGCTTTGATGGTAATCATACACATAAAGGGCTGGAAGCGCAGTTCCTTAATACATTGAAGTGCAGAGTAGTTTCAGATGAATAGATCACAGATGAATATAGATTGCAACTCCTCTTAGATCAAGCAGGCCTAAATCTGCACAGGGATTTGACTCTCCACTATTCCTCAGGAACTCTTCAGTTCTTCTGACCTGTCTATTCCTGGGTTACTTTATAATCCAAGGCCCAAATACCTCTTAGTCGGCTTCTATCCTTGGTTCTTTACACTTGGAGGATTTCCCTTGCTACCTGCTGAGGACATGAAAGAGGTCCCACACAGACCACTCAGTCTGCACACACTTCACAGATAACTGTCTGCACTGAACTAACTCTACTCTGCTTGGGCCTACCTATATATAGTGGGGCGTACTATCTCCCTCTAGTGGCTGTAGTAGACACTACCCCTGCAGGCCTGTACAAGGAAATAAATTAAAGGTACATACACATAATAAACCTTTTGCAGTGTCGGGTATTAACACCCGTATGCTGCAATTGTAACACACTGAACTCTCAGCACATAGCACTGCTGTAATTCATAGGAATACACTGGTCTCTCAGCACACAGCACTGCTGTATGTCATAGAATACACAGCAAACTCTGAAGTATGAAGCACTACGTCACAGAAATACTCTTGAGACTCTCAGAAAGAGTAAGGAGCAAAAGTTATGTGGCACTGAGGCTAATCTCCTACTGCATTTAGACTGGACTCAGGGCAGAGCAAGTGCATTATGATGAGACTCTGCTCCCCTCTGTCTCTAAATCAAGAGGCATCGTGGGAAGTATAACTGCAAGGCTGTATGTGAAGCTGAGTTAGGCCTCTTTCACACTAGCGTTTTAGCTTTCCGTCCTAGAGATCCGTCTTCGGGGCTCTAGGACGGAAAGAAACTGATCAGGATAATCCCAATGCATCCTGAATGGAGAGAAATCCGTTCAGGATGCATCAGGATGTCTTCCGTTCAGTATGTGAACGTTTTTTGGACATTGACAAAACCGCAGCATGCTGCCGTAATGCCGGATCCGGAATTAATGCCCATTGAAGTGCATTAATCCGGATCCGGCCTTAAGCTAAACGTTGTTTCGGGGCATCGCCAACGTTTAGCTTTTTGTCAATGGTTACTATGGCAGCCAGGACGCTAAAGTCCTGGTTGCCATAGTAAAGAGTAGGGGGAGCGGGGGAGCGGCATACTTACATTCCGTGCGGCTCCCGGGACGCTCCAGGATGACGTCAGGGCGCCCCAGTGCATAGATCACGTGATCGCATGGATCACGTGATCCATGCGCGCGGGGCGCTCTGACGTCATTCAGGAGCGCCCGGGAGCCGCACGGAATGTAAGTATGCCGCTCCCCACTGCTACTACGGCAACCAGGACGCTAGTAGCGTCCTGGCTGCCATAGTAACACTGAAAGCATTTTGAAGACTGATCAGTCCTCAAATGCTTTCAGTTCACTTGTGTTGTGCCGGATCCGGCGTGCATTCCGGCGACGGAAGTGCACGCCGGATCTTCACAACGCAAGTGTGAAAGAGGCCTTACAGAAGCCCCGTCAGTAAGGAGGAAGGAGGCAAGATGGTGAACTGATCATATATGGCACATCAACTCAAACAGACATTTGCAAAATATTCACAAGAGCAAAAAAAAAATGCCGGAGTTTTTCTTTAACTACTGTAATTGCAGGAACTATTTATCTTCCGAGGCAGAATGCGGAGCGAGAAGTGCAGGAGTTATTGGCATGTTTCCTTATTTACCTCCCTGCTAAGAAAGTTAATAGAATTCTGTTTTATATTCACCAGGGCAAAGGATAATGATTTTTTCCAGAGTCAGGATAATAAAACCAGCTGCGGAGGTTACACAGCAGACACTTACCGCTTAAAGGACATTAGTAGGAAAGTACTGACCTATTATATAACAGTGATGAGCAGCATATGCAATATTCGTTTTCACCATATTTCGCAAATTTTTGGCCTAATATTTGCCATAACTTAGCAAATTCGAGAATTCGTGATCTCCAGTCATTATTTTCTTGATTGCGAAAATCGGCAATGTAATATGCTCGTATTGCGCACGTAATACAGGCGTGGCTCACTTTTGCTACATTTTTCAAGCTGCTAGGAGTTTCCTGAGACTGGAGAAAATGGTTGGCAGCAACTTTCGTGACTGTGAGGAAGAACTTCTGATTTTCACAGTTTTTTTTTTTTTCAAAGACGAAAGACAAAGACACTTATCCCTATCACAGCACAGCAATCCCTATCACACTACCTAACACCCTGCACTGGAACCTATCAGCTACACTATATCACTATCTAACCTACACTGAATATCAACCACTAACTAACTGTATTATATATATAAGATAACTAACTAACTAACTAACTAATGTAATAACACAGCAAAGCACAGAGCACAGCAATGACGCTGCTCTCTCTCTCTCGGAACTGAAAAAAACAGCAGAAAATTGCTGCTGGGGAGGTTCTTCTAATGGGCATTTCGGGTACCCTCGATTTTGAAATCTTGAGTATAATTCAACACTCTCTTTCATAAATGTTTCTTCATTTGAGCAATTCCGACGTGCCCGAAGGTATTGACCTATCGGGACTCCCCTCTTTAGGGGGGTCGGATGCCAGCTGGTCCAATATAGATATCCATTTGTAGGTGTGGGTTTCCTGTATATGTCTGTGCTAAGTGTTCCACAAACTGACTTACTAATTTTTAAGTCCAGGAAGTTTATTTCTCTCTCGTTCCTGGATTTCATGTGTATATTTCATGCCTATGGCATTATTGTTTAATTTTTCAACAAATTCCAGGAAAAAAGGTTGTGTGCCTTCCCACAGGATGAGAATGTCATCTATATACCTGCCCCAGAACAAGATGTGGCAGGTATATAGAGACATCTCATCCATGAAAACTATGTGACTTTCCCACCACCCCAAAAATAAATTAGCGTAAGTTGGTGCGCAGGCCGTGCCCATCGCGGTCCCATCGATCTGTTTATAAAACTTATCGTAAAAGGTAAAAAAATTCTGCTCCAAAACAAATTTTAATAGTGATATAACAAAATCATTGTGTTCTTTGAAGCTAAGGCTTCTTGTGTTCAGAAAACATTTAACCGCTTTAATATCCAGTGAGTGTTGTATATTGCCATACAATGACTCCACATCTAGATTGGCTAGGAGAGTTTTTGAGGGAAGGGACAGATGACTAATTTTCAGGAGTAAATCTTTAGTATCCTTAATATATGATGGAAGTGAAATGACAAAATTCCTCAATATGTAGTCTACATATAGGCTGGCCCCTTGTGTGAGGCTATCATTGCCTGACACAATGGGCCTCCCAGGTATTGGACATTTCTTCTTGTGCACTTTTGGTATTGTTGGGTTCTTATTGAACAGGAACTGATATTCATCATGACTTATAAGGTTTTTTCCTTTAGCCTGTGTCAAAAGTTGTCTTAATTCTTGTAGGTACTTCTTTCTCACATCCAACAGTACATTTTAGCATGGAGGCGTTCCCATGCACACGGGAAGTCGTCAGAAGCGGCAACGGGCATTGACTGGAGCGGGCAGGGAGCCAGGAATCCTCCGGACAGGTAAGAACAGCTTTTGGGAAGTGAGGAGACAACCAGAGAGCAACAAGGATAACAACTTAAAAAAAAAAAAAAACGAATATTCGAAATAGCAAATATATAGCGCTATATTCGCGAATTTGCGAAGTGCCGATATTCTCAAAAAAATTTGCTATTCGAATATTTGCGCTCAACACTACTCAGTTGGATTTAATGCTAGGGGTTGATAGGTCTTCCTATCATCAAGGAGTCTCAAGACCATATCAACATAGTCCTCTCGATTTTGCAGGACTATGTTGCCACCCTTGTCACTAGGTTTTACAATTATTTCTTTGAATAATACCACATACAGTGGTCAGATAATACCGCCATACAGTGCTCAACTAGTACCAACATATAGTACTCAACCAAACAGAGCTCAAATAATGCTATCATACTGTGCTCAAATAATACCTCTAAATGGTGCAGAAATAAACCTGCTATACATTGCTCAAATAATGACACGATACATTGCTCAAATAATACCGCCATGCAGTGAAGAATTAATACTGACACAGTGACCACATAACTCAGTACATACGTTAATGTTAATAAAAGTGCAATGTATTTAACTTCCAGATTTATGGTGGTCCCATTCAGAGGTGTGTCTGTGGCATGGTCAGATGATACACCCTCTGCAACCACAAAGATTGAGCACCCCAAGGTCAGCCCTAATTAATCTCCACGGCGTGAAATGCCACATCCCAGTCATGTGACCCAGCAGCTGACCTCTGTGCATCTGATCGCTGCACTCCCACAATGCACTGCTCTGCTACCAAGAAAGCAGCAAAACTTTGAAGTTTTCAGTCTGAACGATGCGTCATATATGATATAACGAAAAAACAGAATAGATGTGAGAAATGCCACGAAAAAGTGGAGCCTTCCTTTAAGGGTACTTTCACACTAGCGTTAGAAGAATCTGGCAGGCAGTTCCGTTGCTGGAACTGCCTGCCGGACCTGGAAATCCGTATGCAAACGGATATCATTTTTTTACGGATCCTGATGCGGATCCGTCTGACAAATGCATTGAAATACCAGATCCGTCTCTCCGGTGTCATCCAGGAAAACGGATCCGGTATTTATTTTTTTCACATTTTTAAAGGTCTGCGCATCCGGAACACTTGGTACCGGATCCGGCATTATTACATTTCAATGGAAAATAATGCCAGATCCAACAATCCGGCAAATGTTCCAGAAATTTGGGTCGGAGAAAGACCACAGCATGCTAAAAGGGGAAAAAGGGACGGAACGGAAGACATCCTGATGCATACTGAACGGATTACTTTCCATTCAGAATGCATTGGGACAAACTGATGCGTTTTTTTCCCGGTATTGAGCCCCTAGGACGGAACTCAATACCGGAAAACTTTAACGCTAGTGTGAAAGTACCCTAAGAACACAGGTGTTATCCCTGCGCTGGCCACTAGATGGCAGAAGATATCAGCTGTATAACCGTCACATATAATGGCAGATTCCGGCGAGGACAATATCACACAATGTTCTCAGTGGCATTCACAGCCCTATTGTTAACACGCACAATACCGCTTCTCTTCTAGGAATATTAACATAACTGTCATACAATAACACGAGAAAAGCCAGCCATCGTAAACACGCGCATTCTACAAATTACTGTCAAAAATGATTGAAAATCCACAAAATGTGACAATAATTTACTGACAGGTAAAGAAAGGCTACAAATATACAGAAAACAACAGTCTAATCATAGGCAAAGCCAATACTGGCAATAGCAGCACCCTGGGGGACACGCCCAAACCCTATTGTGTCCTTTTCCTTGCTCGGATCTAGATGATTCATATTTAATATCCAGTCTTGAATATCATCTTAATAGGCCCAAAAATGTATTCAAATTAATTTCTTAATATTGTTTTGAAGGAAATACGGTGGCTCTCCTGTATGGACAATATGCAAGGTGCACGTGTCTGAACTGACTCGCCCTAGTCAGAAGAGGCAGGCGTATGGGAAACTAGGAGGACAGGCACTCTATATCAGGTCACCAGCAGATATCAACAGAAGACAGGGATAGTATAGGTATGTTAAAAAAAACTATATTTATTTTAGTAGTAGTAATGATAAAAAACGTATTTTAATATAAGTCACTCCCAATGTACAGGGAGAGGGGAATAGTAGTGAAAAATTGGATAAAAAGGTAAGATATTAAAACACCCTGTATTGGGCTATATGACCAGAAAAAAAAAAAAGATAAAATATTGTAAAAGTATAGTCAATGCTCTGGGATGAGTTCAGTGGAAAAAAGTACAGCAGCAGCCTTCAGACCCAATGTGTAAGTACCGTATTTTTCTCTTTATAAGGGTCCATTCACACGTCCGTTTTTTGCGGATCCTATTTTCCAAGAATTCTTTTCCGTTTGTCATCCGTTTTTTGCGGATCCGCAAAAAAAAACGGATAGAAGAATACATTTTCCTATTCCAATGAAGTTTTATCCGCAATTTTCGGATTAGAATAGGACATGTTTTATTTTTTGACGGACACTATGTACTGAGAAAATTATGCGGACAGCACACTTTGTGCTGTCCGCATATTTTATAGACCCATTGAAAATCAATGGGTCCGAATTCTGTCCGCAACTATTCCGAAAAATCGGGATCAGATGCGGAACTAAACAACGGACGTGTGAATGGACCCTAAGACGCACCTAGGTTTTTGAGGAGGAAAATAAGGAAAAAATATTTTGAACTAAAAGGTATGCTTTTGGTGGGTTTTGAACAAATGGGGGATCTGTGGATGACGCTCTGTCGGGGGGGGATCTGTGGAGGGCACGGTTAGGGGGGGATCTGTGGAGGACACATTGTTATGGGGTATCTGTGGACGTTATGTCATTATAACCCCCATCATCCTAAAGAATACACCAATGTACTGCAGGTACTGTACATTAGTGTATTAGTGTAAGGATGAGGGGAGTTATAGTCATATTTAAAATAAACACTGTCCAAGGACTGGTTTTTAATTGGCATTTGTCTATATTAAATATGACTATAACCCCTCTCATCCATAGGAATCCACACATACACTGCAGTACATGGGTGCATTCCTATGGATGAGGGGGGTTATAGTCATATTTAATATAGACAAATGCCAATTAGAGAACATTGTTTATTTTAAATATGACTATAACCCCCCACATCCATAGGAATCTACCTACTCCAGTACATGTGTGGATTCCTATGGATTAGGGGGGAAGCTCATTGGTGGAGTTAGAGGTGGGGGTGGGGGAGCAGGACGCGCTGGATGCCGGCAGCAGAGAGGAGAAGGGGATCCTCCTGCTGGGCTGTGGTGAGAGAAGGACGTGCGGGCTGGCGGCATTACAGAGCATACAAAGAAGCCGCCAGCCCGCCCAACGATAGTGCACATGGAAGCGCGGGCTGCCGACATCATTCAGCATTTAGTGAAGCCGCCAGCCCGCCCATCAGTGCCGCGATGTATGCGCAGGCTGGAGGCTTCACTAAAGGCTAAGTGCTTCCAGCCTGCGCTGCGCCCGGCCACACTAAGGCCCCTTTCACACGGGCGAGTTTTCCGCGCGGGTGCAATGCGTGAGGAGGACGCATTGCACCCGCACTGAATCCGGACCCATTCATTTCTATGGGGCTGTGCACATGAGCAGTGATTTTCACGCATCACTTCTGCGTTGCGTGAAAATCGCAGCATGTTCTATATTCTGCGTTTTTCACGCAACGCAGGCCCCATAGAAGTGAATGGGGCTGCGGGAAAATCGCAAGCATCCGCAACCAAGTGCGGATGGGTTGCGATTTTCCCGCATTGTTGCTTAGCAACGGGCCCCGATCTTTATTATTTTCCCTTATAAGATGGTTATAAGGGAAATAATAGCATTCTTAATAAAGAATGCATTGTTAAATGAAGAGGAAGGGTTAAAAATAATAAAAGTTAACTTACCTTAGCCACTTGATCGCGTAGTCGCGATCTGTCCTCTCTTTCCTGCAGCATCTATGATCTAAAGGACCTGTGATGACGTCATCACATGGTCCAATCACATGGTCCATCACCATGGTAAGATGGACCATGTGATTGGACCATGTGATGTGACGTCATCTGAGTCCTTTAGATCATAGATGCTGCAGGAAAGAAGGACAGATCGCGACTACGCGATCAAGTGGCTAAGATAAGTTAACTTTATTATCTTTAACCCTTCCTCTTCATTTAACAATGCATTCTTTATTAGAATGCTATTATTTCCCTTATAACCATGTTATAGGAGACATATCAATTCTCAGATAGACCCGAAACCGGACTTCAGTGATGAAGTCCGGCTCGAGATGGGTACCAAACATGGCGTTTTTCTCACGCGCGTGCAAAACGTGTTGCAAGCGTTTGCACCGCGCGGGAAAAGCGCACATATTCCATAACGCACCCGCCTCTTATCTGGGCGTCAAACATGACGCCCGTGTGCAAGAGGCCTAACTTTCAACTGCCCGCCCTTCTGCATTGAGTCCCATACGCCCGCCCGCATGAGTGCGACAAGGCCACCTGTCCACAGTCTCAAGGCAGCTCCTGAGCCGTTAGTGAGAGCTCCTGAGCTGCCTCAGCCTGCACATTTGGGGTCACCTTGCGTTTATAAGGCTCAATGACTTTTTCCCTCCACTTTGGAGGGAAAAAAAGTGCGTCTTATAAAGCGAAAAATACGGTATATGCAGCTATGCGAAAGTGATTTTCATTTATGCGAAAATAGTTTTCAGCGAACCAGTGCCTGGTGGCGTCCCACCGAAAATTGGCTCACTGGTCGCTGTTACCTTTCCTCGAAGATCGCAGGTTCTTTTCTGCGTAGGATCCTCTGTGTGCTGTGGGTACTTGGTGCGGCTGGCAGCGAGATTGCAGGAGGATGCGATGATCGCGAGAAGCTGCTGCTTGCGGAGCGGACCGTCGATACGAATGTTGCGCTCTTTTTCCTCCGATTAGAGGGCTGTGTCTGGCGTTCTTGCCACGTGCAGCAATTTTTGCGATCGCTTTTTTCGCGCACTTTTAGTTCCCGGTATCGTCGGTGGGTAGAGGCAGCCTGATGGTGCAGGGCAGTTTGGAAGCGCTTCCCAGGGCTTGAGAAACCATACGCGTTTTGAAGGATTGCAGCCTTCTTCATCAGTGGTAGCCCGTACACTAGCCTGCCAGGGTTTAAATATCCTCATCAGGCTGCATCAGAAAACCGGGATGGATTCAAAAAGGCTGGAAAATCGGGAAAAAAGGCCGAAAAAATAAAAAATAAAATAAAAAATGTTTAATTTTGTTTAAGTGATAGCGGTGATTTGACATAATTTGTGTCGATGGATTTGACATGTGTGTGGTTAGTGGTCCTTGGGGTAAGAAGGTGAGGAGTGAGATTGCCAGTGTGTGTGTTTTTCCCCCAGTCTGTTCCACTGTTTTTAATGGTCTCTTCTACTGTTTTTAACGGTCCTTAGTGGATTTTATTGGCTGTGTATCTATATTGTTGTTGTTTTTCAAGTGCAGTTGGTGATTCTTGAGGTAAGAAGGTGAGGAGTAAGAATGACAGTGTGTGTGTTTATTTTCCCCAGACTGTTCCACTGTTTTTAATGGTCTCTTCTACTCTGCTTAGTGGTATCTTCTACTGTTTTTGATGGTCTTTTTAGTGGGTCTTTTTATCATTATTATTATTTTTTTTCTGGATATATAGCCCAATACAGGGTGTTTTAACCACCTCAGCCCCCACTTTTTACAATTCTGCACTACACTACTTTCACCGTTTATTGCTCTGTCATACAACTTACCACCCAAATGAATTTTACCTCCTTTTCTTCTCACTAATAGAGCTTTCATTTGGTGGTATTTCATTGCTGCTGACATTTTTACTTTTTTTGCTATTAATCAAAAATGACATTTTTCACTTTCTGTTGTAATTTTTTTTTAAAAAAACTACATTTCTATATACATTTTTCGCAAAATTTATTGTTCTACATGTCTTTGATAAAAAAAAAATCCAATAAGTGTATATTTATTGGTTTGGGTAAAAATTATAGCGTTTACAAACTATGGTGCAAAAAAGTGAATTTCGGCATTTTGAAGCAGCTCTGACTTTCTGAGCACCTGTCATGTTTCTTCAGGTGCTAGAATGTCAGGAAAGTATAAATACCCCCAAATGACACCATTTTAGAAAGAAGACACCCCAAAGTATTCGCGGAGGGGCATGGTGAGTTCATGTATCATTTCATTTTTTTCACAAGTTAGCGGAAAATGACACTTTCTGAGGAAAAAAATAATAATAAAGTTTCCATTTCTGCTAACTTCTGGCAAAAAAAAAAATCTCCCACGGACTCACTATGCCCCTCAGTGAATACCTTGAGGTGTCTACTTTCCGAAATGGGGTCATTTGTGGGGTGTGTTTACTGTTCTGGCATTTTGGGCGGGGCTAAATTGTGAGCAGCCATGTAAAAGCTAAAGGTACTCGTTGGAATTTGGGCCTTGCATCCAGGCTGCAAAAAGTGTCACTCATGTGGTATCGCCGTACCACATGCGTGCGATACCACATGCATGACACTTTTTGCAGCCTGGGTGCGCAAAGGCCCAAATTCAATGACCTTTAGGCCTCTTTCACACGGGCGTCATGTTTGACGCCCGGATAAGAGGCTGAGTGCGTTGCTGGGAATATGTGCGTTTTCCCACGCGTGGTGCAAACGTTTGCAACGCGTTTTGCACGCGCGTGAGAAAAAACGCCATGTTTGGTACCCAACCCGAAGCCGGACTTCATCACTGAAGCCCGGTTTCGGTCTACTGGAGAATTGATTATTTCCCCTTATAACATGGTTATAAGGGAAATATAGCATTCTTAATAAAGAATGCATAGTAAAATGAAGAGGAAGGGGTTAAAAATAGTAAAAGTTAACTTACCTTAGCCACTTGATCGCGCAGTGCGATCTCTTCTCTTTCCTGCAGCATCTAAGATCTACAGGACCTGTGATGACGTCACATCACATGGTCCATCTTACCATGGTGATGGACCATGATTGGACCATGTGATGTGACGTCATCACAGGTCCTTTAGATCTTAGATGCTGCAGGGAAAGAGAGGACAGATCGCGACTACGCGATCAAGTGGCTAAGGTAAGTTAACTTTTATTATTTTTAACCCCTTCCTCTTCATTTTACTATGCATTCTTTATTAAGAATGCTATTATTTCCCCTTATAACCATCTTATAAGGGGAAATAATAAAGATCTGGTCCCGTTGCTAAGCAACAATGCGTGAAAATCGCAATGCATCCGCACTTGGTTGCGGATGCTTGCGATTTTCCCGCAGCCCCATTCACTTCTATGGGGCCTGCGTTGCGTGAAAACGCACAATATAGAACATGCTGCGATTTTCATACAACGCAGAAGTGATGCGTGAAAATCACCGCTCATGTGCACAGCCCCATAGAAATGAATGGGTCCGGATTCAGTGCGGGTGCAATGCGTCCTCCTCACGCATTGCACCCGCGCGGAAAACTCGCCCGTGTGAAAGGGGCCTTAGGATTTCACAGGGCATTTTTACGCATTTAGATTCCAGACTTCTTCTCACGCTTTAGGGGCCCCTAAAATGCCAGGGCAGTATAAATACCCACATGTGACCCCATTTTAGAAAGAAGACACCCCAAGGTATTCCGTGAGGGGCATGGCGAGTTCATGTAAAATTTTATTTTTTGTCACAAGTTAGTGAAATATGAGACTTTGTAAAAAACAAAAAACAAAAAAAAAAAATATATCAATTTCCGCTAACTTGTGCCAAAAAAAAATTCTGTGAACTCAACATGCCCCTCACGGAATACCTTGAGGTGTCTTCTTTCCAAAATGGGTCACTTGTGTATTTATACTGTTCTGGCATTTTAGGGGCCTAAAGCGTGAGAATCAAATGCGTAAAATGCCCTGTGAAATCCTAAAGGTACTGATTGGAATTTGGGCCCTTGCGCACTAGGCTGCAAAAAGTGTCACTCATGTGGTATCGCTGTACTCAGGAGAAGTAGAGCAATGTGTTTTGGGGTGTATTTTATATATACCCATACTGTATGAGAAATATCTCTGTAAATGACAACTTTTAAATTTTTTTATACAAAGTTGTCAATTTACAGAGATATTTCTTCACCCAGCATGGGTATATGTAAAAATACACCCAAAACACATTGCCCTACTTCTCCTGAGTACGGCGATACCACATGAGTGACACTTTTTTGCAGCCAAGATGCGCAAAGGGGCCCAAATTCCAACGAGTACCTCTAGGATTTCACAGGGCATTTTTACGCATTTGGATTCTCACGCTTTAGGACCCCTAAAATGCCAGGACAGTATAAATACCCCACAAGTGACCCCATTTTGGAAAGAAGACACCCCAAGGTATTCTGTGAGGGGCATGGCGAGTTCACAGAATTTTTTTTTTTTTGGCACAAGTTAGCGTAAATTGATATTTTTTTTTTTTTACAAAGTCTCATATTCCACTAACTTGTGACAAAAAATAAAATTTTACATGAACCCACCAAACCCCTCACGGAATACCTTGGGGTGTCTTCTTTCTAAAATGGGGTCACATGTGAGGTGTTTGTACTGCCCTGGCATTTGAGGGTCTCCGCAATCATTACACGTATGGCCAGCATTAGGAGTTTCTGCGATTCTCCTTATATTGAGCATACGGGTAATGAGATTTTTTTTTCCCGTTCAGCCTCTGGGCTGAAAAAAGAAAAAAAATGAACGTCACAGATTTTTTCATTCGCATCAATCAATGTAGATGAAAAAATCTGCCAAAAAATGTGCAAAAAAAAAAGAAGTAAGGCCCCATTCACACGTCCGCAAAAATGTCCGCATCTATTCCGCAATTCTGCGGAATAGATGCGGACCCATTCACTGTGAATGGGGCCGGCGGTGATGCGGAGAGCACACTATGTGCTCGCCGCATCAGCATTTGCGGAGTTGCGGCCGCGAACTTCCAGGTTTCGGCCCCCAAACATCCGGCCGCAGCTCCGCAAAAGATAGAGCATGTCCTATTCTTGTCCGCAATTGCGGACAAGAAAAGGCATTTTCTATATAGTTTTGGCAATGTGCGGATCCGCAAAATGCGGAAAGCACATTGCCAGTGTCCGTGTTTTGCGGATCCGCGGATCCGCAAAATACATACGGAGGTCTGAATGAGCCTTACAGGGGGGTGATCAGTGACAGGGGGGGTGACAGGGGGTGATCAGGGGGGTGACATGGGGTGATCAGGGGTTAATTGGGGGTTAATCAGGGGTTTATCAGTGACTGGGGGGGGGGGGGGTAGGATGGGGGGGTCTGTGTGATGATTGGTGCACTTACATAAGTTTCCTTTGGTGGTCCCAAGCAAAAGGGACCACCAGAGGAACGAGCAGCAAGCATATCAGACGCTGTTAACAAAACAGCGTCTGATATGCGATTTGTTTTTAACTTCTACAGCCTGCCAGCGCATGATCAGCGCTGGCAGGCTGTAGTTAAAGTTCTCTCCGACGCGATCCTGTGAGCGTCTCGCGAGATGACGCGCGGATGCGTCCAGGAGGAGTGAACCGTCGGGAGGCGGTTAATATCATTTTAACACCACCTTTTTTTAACAATCCCCTCTTTTTTTATCTTTTTTCCCATCCCCATTTAATTCTTACCTTTTTATCCAATTTTTCACTACTATTCCCCTTGCCCTGTACATCCTGTCTTCCTAGTTTCCTAATGTCTTAATATATCTCTGTAGTGGCCAGACCGCTGAGCGCTTCAAATCTTCTGCAGGGACGCAGAGCTAATTATAAAAATCTAGCTGCCTGCAGTCACCACTAGGGGGAGCTTACTTAAATCAATATTAGCTGGATAGTTGGATGAGGTAAGCTCCCCCTAGCGGTGGCTGCAGGAAGAAATGTCATGTCTGTATGAAGCAATACCCCCTAGTGGTGGCTTCAAGAAGACATTTCATGTATTTATGTATGACACAAGCTCCCCCTAGCGGTGGCTGCAGGAATAAATGTCATTTCTGTATGAAGCAAGCTCCCCCTAGTAGTGGCTTCAGGAAGACATTTCATGTATGTATGACACAAGCTCCATCTAGTGGTGGCTGCAGGAAGAAGTATCATATCTGTATGACACAAGCTCCATCTAGTGGTGGCTGCAGGAAGAAGTATCATATCTGTAAGACACAAGCTCCCCCTAGTGGTTGCTGCAGGAAGGAGTATCATCTCTTGATCCAAGTTAACTCTTCTGGCTGCAGAAAGGAATTTCATATCTGTATGATGCAAGCTCCTCCAAGTGGCAGCAGCAGGAAGAAGTATCATGACTGCGTGATGCTAACTCCGCTTTGTAGTGGCAGCAGGAGGAGGACATTTCATATCTGCATGACGCTGGTTCCCCCTAGTGGTGGCTGCAGGAAGAAAGTTAATATCGGTAGGTTTGGAGCTCCCCCTAGTGGTGGCTTCAGGCATAAATTTCATATCAATAAGAATCAAACTCCCCTAGTGGTGGCTGCAGGATGAAATCTTTTCAATTAATCTGGAACATTCTCTGTACATCCGAGTAGGTGCCAATGGTGCCTCTCTTCCGTAAAATTTCTCTGCCCTTTCCCCTTCCCCTGGGGTACTTCTTTATTAGGCTTTGGAAAGGCCACAAGTTCCAAGGCGTCCTCTAAATCTACACCTCATCACCCCATGCAGCATTCCCCATGGCGACCTGCTAGCAAGTTCTGCACCATACTTGTGACCACCCAGCCCTGTACAGAGGCAGCACTCAATAACAGTTATAAATTGCCCCCTTATATTGTCGGGAAAAGCAACCCCCTATTATTCTTTGTGGCTGCACTCTACTATGATTTCTGAAGTAACTACTAGTTCTAACACATTTCTGCCGATGGTGCATGGGGTCGCATTCCTGACGGTATCCCAACTTGGGTACTGCAGAGAACAGCTGCCTGCCCACAGAAAGTGAAGAGGCATGAACAGCAGAGAGGTGAGTAAGGGTGAGTTAACACAGAGTTTTTTGCACTGAAAATGCTCACAATACAACTCCCACTGTATTCATTGGGAAACCCACGTGTCAATTCCCACTGCCGATATTTTTTTTCTGCTCACAGTTTTAAAAACCACAACAAAGGAAATAGACTCCCAGCACCCTTGAAGGAGGTATCAATGCAGTAATCACACAGTGGGGAAAATAAGTATTTGATACACAGGAAATTTTACAAGTTTTCCCTCCTACAAGGAACGGAGAGGTCTGTAATTTTTATTGTAGGTACACTTCAACTGTGAGAGACAGAATTTAACCCCTTCAGCCCCCCTAGCTTAAACACCCTTAATGACCAGGCCACTTTTTACAATTCTGCACTACACTACTTTCACCGTTTATTGCTCCGTCATGCAACTTACCACCCAAATGAATTTTACCTCCTTTTCTTCTCACTAATAGAGCTTTCATTTGGTGGTATTTCATTGTTGCTGACATTTTTACTTTTTTTGCTATTAATAAAAATTTAACGACATTTTTGCAAAAAGATGAAATTTTCCACTTTCTGTTGTAAATTTTTTAAAAAAAAACTACATTTGTATATAAATTTTTTTCTAAATTTATTGTTCTACATGTCTTTGATAAAAAAAAATCCAATAAGTGTATATTTATTGGTTTGGGTAAAAGTTATAGCGTTTACAAACCATGGTGCAAAAAGTGAATTTCGGCATTTTGAAGCAGCTCTGACTTTCTGAGCACCTGTCATGTTTCTTCAGGTGCTAGAATGTCAGGAAAGTATAAATACCCCCAAATGACACCATTTTAGAAAGAAGACACCCCAAAGTATTCACGGAGGGGCATGGTGAGTTCATGTATCATTTGATTTTTTTCACAAGTTAGCGAAAAATGACACTTTCTGAGGAAAAAAAAATATAATAAAGTTTCCATTTCTGCTAACTTCTGGCAAAAAAAAAAATCTCAGACGGGTTCACTATGCCCCTCTGTGAATACCTTGGGGTGTCTACTTTCCGAAATGGGGTCATTTGTGGGGTGTGTTTACTGTTCTGGCATTTTGGGCGGGGCTAAATTGTGAGCAGCCATGTAAAAGCTAAAGGTACTCGTTGGAATTTGGGCCCTTTGTGCACCCAGGCTGCAAAAGTGTCACTCATGTGGTATCGCCGTACTCAGGAGAAGTAGGGCAATGTGTTTTGGGTGTATTTTTACATATACCCATGTTGGAGTGAGAGAAATATCTCTGTAAACTGACAACTTTGTATAAAAAAAATTAAAAAGTTGTCATTTACAGAGATATTTCTCACACAAAGTATGGGTATATATAAAAATACACTCCAAAACACATTGCCCTACTTCTCCTGAGTACGGTGATACCACATGTGTGGAACTTTTTTGCAGCCTGGGTGCGCAAAGGGGCCCTAAAACCAATGAGTACCTTTAGGATTTCACAGGGCATTTTTACGCATTTGGATTCCAGACTTCTTCTTACGCTTTAAGGGCCCCTAAAATGCCAGGGCAGTATAAATACCCCACATATGACCCCATTTTAGAAAGAAGACACCCCAAGCTTTTCCGTAATGGTTATGGTGAGTTCATGTAAATTTTATTTTTTGTCACAAGTTAGTGGAATATGAGACTTTGCAAAAAACAAAATAAAAAAAAAATATATATCAATTTCCGCTAACTTGTGCCAAAAAAAATAAATTCGGTGAACTCGCCATGCCCCTCACAGAATACCTTGGGGTGTCTTCTTTCCACAATGGGGTCACATGTGGGGTATTTATACTCACCTGGCATTTTAGGGAACCTAAAGCGTGAGAATCCAAATGCGTAACAATGCCCTGTGAAATCCTAAAGGTACTCATTGGTTTTAGGGCCCCTTTGCGCATCTTGGCTCCAAAAAAGTGTCACACATGTGGTATCACCGTACTCAGGAGAAGTAGGGCAATGTGTTTTGGGGTGTATTTTTATATATTCCCATGCTGGGTGAGAGAAATATCTCTGTAAATGACAACTTTTAAATTTTTTTATTCAAAGTTGTCAATTTACAGAGATATTTCTCTCACCCAGCATGGGTATATGTAAAAATACACCCTAAAACACATTGCCCTACTTGTCCTGAGTACGGCGATACCACATAAGTGACACTTTTTGCAGCCAAGATGCGCAAAGGGCCCAAATTCCAATGAGTACCTTTAGGAGGGCATTTTTACGCATTTTTCTTCTCGCGCTTTAGGGCCCCTAAAATGCCAGGGCAGTATAAATACCCACATGTGACCCCATTTTGGAAAGAAGACAGCCCAAGGTATTCCATGAGGGGCATGGCGAGTTGATAGAAATTTTTTTTTGGCACAAGTTAGTGGAAATTGATTTTTATAGTTTTTCTCACAAAGTCTCCCTTTCCGCTAACTTTTGACAAAAGTTTAATTTTTCATGGACTCACTATGCCCCTCAGCGAATACCTTGGGGTGTCTTCTTTCCAAAATGGGGTCACAAGTGGGGTATTTATACTGCCCTGGCATTTTAGGGGCCCTAAAGCGTGAGAAGAAAGTGCGTAAAAATGCCCTCCTAAAAGTTACTCATTGAATTTGGGCCCTTTGCGCATCTTGGCTGCAAAAAAGTGTCACTTATGTGGTATCGACGTACTCAGGACAAGTAGGGCAATGTGTTTTGGGGTGTATTTTTACATATACCCATGTTGGGTGAGAGAAATATCGCTGTAAATTGACAACTTTGAATAAAAATTTTTTAAAAGTTGTCATTTACAGAGATATTTCTCTCACCCAGCATGGGAATATATAAAATACACCCCAAAACACATTGCCCTACTTCTCCTGAGTACGGCGATACCACATGTGTGCCACTTTTTGCAGCCAAGATGCGCAAAGGGCCCTAAATCCAATGAGTACCTTTAGGATTTCACAGGGCATTTTTACGCATTTGGATTCTCACGCTTAGGACCCCTAAAATGCCAGGGCAGTATAAATACCCCACATGTGACCCCATTGTGAAAGAAGACACCCCAAGGTATTCCGTGAGGGGCATGGCAAGTTCACAGAAAAAAATTTTTGGCACAAGTTAGCGGAAATTGATTTTTATTTTTATTTTTTACAAAGTCTCATATTCCACTAACTTGTGACAAAAATAAAATTTTACATGAACTCGCCATACCCCTCACGGAATACCTTGGGCCGTCTTCTTTCTAAAATGGGGTCACACGTGAGTTGTTTGTACTGCCCTGGCATTTTAGAGGTCTCCGCAATCATTACACGTATGGCCAGCATGAGGAGTTTCTGCGATTCTCCTTTTATTGAGCATACGGGTAATGAGATTTTTTTTTTCCGTTCAGCTTCTGGGCTGAAAAAAAAAAAAAATGAACGGCACAGATTTATTCATTCGCATCAATCAATGTGGATGAAAAAATCTCTGCCAAAATCAGTGACTGCGGTGCGGTGGGCTGGGCGCTAGCTACCTAACAAGTAGCTAACTAACTGGCGGTGATAAGGGACCCTTATGCCCCATTCACACGTCCGCAATTCTGTTTGCGGAGCGGAATTGCGGACCCATTCATTTCTATGGGGACAGACTTTGTCCCGCTCGGATCCGGAATTACGGATCCGCGCTTCGAGTCTGCACTTCCGTTCCGCAAAAATATAGAACATGTCCTATTCTTGTCCGCAATTGCGGACAAGAAAAGCATTTTCTATATAGTTCTGGCAATGTGCGGATCTGCAAAATGCGGAAAGCACATTGCCGGTGTCCGTGTTTTGAGGATCTGTGGATCCGCAGATCCGCGGATCCGATCCGCGGATCCGTGAATCCACGGATCCGCAAAACACATATGGACGTCTGAATGGAGCCTTACAAGGGGTGTGATCAATGACAGGGGGTGATCAGGGGTCTAGATGGGGTGATCAAGGGGTTAACAAGGGGTTAATAGGTGAGGGGGGGGTGGGGGGGTTAGTGTAGTGTTTGGTGCAACTTTACATAGTTACCTGGTCCTCTGGTGGTCGATCCCAGCAAATGGGACC
Source organism: Bufotes viridis (assembly GCA_033119425.1). NCBI lineage: Eukaryota > Metazoa > Chordata > Amphibia > Anura > Bufonidae > Bufotes > Bufotes viridis. Next base: position 485,995,985 of record CM065591.1, read on the forward strand.
ACCAGAGGACCAGGTAGCAGGTATATCAGACGCTGTTCACAAAACAGCGTCTGATATACTTGTTTGATGCGATTTATATCGCATCTACAGCCTGCCAGCGATGGATCATCGCTGGCAGGCTGTAGTTAAACTCCTGAGACGCGTGCTACTGTGAACGCGCGTGCGCGCGCGTTCACAGGAAATCTCGCGTCTCGCGAGATGACGCACTTCTGCGGCGCCCCAGAACAGCCCGACCGCCGCGAGAACGCAGTTGTGCGTTAGGCGGTCGGAAAGTGGTTAAAAAAAATCCAGGAAATCACATTGTATGATTTTTAAATAATTAATTTGCATTGTATTGCATGAAATAAGTATTTGATACAATAGAAAATCAGAACTTAATATTTGGTACAGAAACCTTTGTTTGCAGTTACAGAGGTCGGACGTTTCCTGTAGTTCTTGACCAGGTTTGCACACACACTGCAGCAGGGGTTTTGACCCACTCCTCCATACAGATCTTCTCCAAATCTTTCAGGTTTCGGGGCTGTTGCTGGGTTACATTGAGTTTCAGCTCCCTCCAAAGATTGTCTGGAGACTGGCTAGGCCACTCTAGGACCTGGAAATGCTTCTTTCAGAGCCAATTCCTTAGTTGTCCTGACTGTGTGTTTCGGGTCATTGTCATGCTGGAAGACCCAGCCACGACCCATCTTTAATGCTCTTACTGAGGGAGGGAGGTTGTTGGTCAAAATTTCACCACACATGGCCCCATCCAGCCTTCCTTTAATACGGTGCAGTCGTCCTGTCTCCTTTGCAGAAAAGCACCCCCAAAGTATGATGTTTCCACCCCCGTGCTTCATGGTTGGGACAGTGTTCTTGGGGTTGTACTCATCCTTCTTCTTCCTCCAAACACAGCAAGGGCAGTTGATACCAAACAGTTCTATTTTGGTCTCATCTGACCACATGACTTTCTCCCATGTCTCCTCTGGATCATCCAGATGGTCATTGGTGAATTTCAAACGGGCCTGGACATGTGCTGGCTTTAGCAGGGGCATTGATAGGGTCTCAAAAGATCAGGGACCCAAGTCCCAATGAATACGGCCCAGTTGTCTAACTGCCCCTCCCCCCACACACCGCATTTTTCTATACTTACTATACAGCACATCAAGGGTCCAGGCCTCGAATGTTTTAACCTAGCAACGCCCCTTGCAGGGGGACCTCGCATACCCTGCAGGATTTTAATCCATGGCGGCGTAGTGTGTTACTAACGGTAATCTTTGAGACTGTGGTTCCATCTCTCTTCAGCTCATTGACCAGGTTCTCCCGTGTACTTCTGGGCTAATTCCTGACCTTTCTCAGAATCATCCTTACCCCACGAGGCGAGATCTTGTATGGAGCCCCAGACCGAGGAAGATTGACAGTCGTCGTGTGTTTCTTCCATTTTCTAATAATTGCGCCAACAGTGGTTGCCTTCTCACCAAGCTGCTTGCCTATTGTCCTGTAGCCCATCCCAGCTGTGTGCAGGTCTACAATTTGGCCCCGGAGTCCTTAGACCGCTCTTTGGTCTTGGCCGTGGTGGAGAGGTTGGAGTGTGACTGATTGAGTGTGCGGACAAGTGTCTATTATACAGGTAACGAGTGCAGAGCAGGAGGGCTTCTTAAAGAAAAACTAACAGATCTGTGAGAGCCAGAGTTATTGCTGGTTGGTAGGTGAACAAATTTCATGTAATAAAATGCAAAATAAGTATTTAAAAATCATACAATGGGATTTTCTGGATTCATTTTTTGATTCTGTCTCTGACAGTTGAAGTGCACCTATGATAAAAATTACAGACCTCTGCATTCTTTGGAATTGGGAAAACGTGCAAAATTTCCAGTGTATCAAATACTTATTTTCCCCACTGTAGTTTTGTAGTTTCGCTGCCTGTTTCTGGCAGTTGGACCCTAGTCGATGTCATGTTGATGGTCTATCCTAAGGATAGGTGATCATTAGGTCAGTCCAGGAGAAACCCTCTAAATCTAAAGCAAAGCTAAATGTCATTTGTCCCTCAAACCACTAGATGGCGATCATGTGTTTTATTCTTCAATAGTAGATGAGGAGGGCTAGGAATTAGCTGAATTACCTTTTCTAAGCAGAGAAGTGCCTCGGTGAACTTTTGACTCATGTCTGCTTTGAGGAAAACATATCTTTGGCATAAGGCAAAATTGAACAAAAATCCCTCTGTGTGCACTTAACATGCCACTAATGCTCAAGAAATTACCAGCTCGATTTATAAACAGCAATCACTGATAAAGAGATATATCACAGCCTGAAGAGACACCGGGGGTCATCAACGAAGAGGCAACAAGAGCGACAAACAGAAGTGAAGAAGAAGAAGAGCAGAGGCAAAAGGAACGCTGGAGAAAATCATAAAAGGGGAGAAAAATGTACAAAGTGTGGATAATGAGCTGTACTAATACAGAAAAAGAATCTATCTATCTATCTATCTATCTATCTATCTAATATCTATCTATCTATCTATTTATCTATCTATCTATCTATCTATCTATCTATTTATTTATCTATCTATCTATCTAATATCTATCTATCTATCTTCTCATATCTATCTATCTATCTATCTATCTATCTATCTATCATATATCTATCTCATAATCTATCTATCTATCTATCTATCTCTCTATCTCCTATCTATCTATAATCTATCTATCTATCTATCTATCTATCTATCATATATCTATCTATCTATCTCTCTACTTCATATCTATCTATCTATCTATCTATCGCATATCTATCAATCATAAATTAAATGATGTATATCTTTTTATCAGTTATGCTGGTTATGATGTCACTACCTGTGGTCTAAAACGCGGTGTGCATATATCACAAAGTGCTTGAAAAAGCTCCAGGTGGGAGCTGAAACGTTGTGTTTTATTGGATATGGAGGAATAAATCTACTAGTTTTCACATCCTTGGAGTCCTGTGACCCTCTACATATTATATAGGACTATTTGATCAAGGTCTGGACTGCATGCACCATACTTTGAATACTTTGCCTAGCGCTGCTGTCACCTTCTTTCGTCTATTTATATAGCGCCAAAATATTCCGCAGCGCTTTACAGTTCAGAGGTTCATGTACACACAGTCATAAATAACAAAGCAACAGACAAGTCAATAATTAGAACAAGAGGAATGAGGGCCCTGCTCACAAGAGCTTACTATCTATCTATCTATCTATCTATCTATCTATCTATCTACAGGGGTGCACCTAGCCCCCCCCCCCCAATGCCAAGTTCTTAACCTAACTGTTTTGCCACAATGAAAGTGCTCATTGCCCATGGCCCTTCCACTAAACCCCCCCCCCCTCCGCCCCTGCCCCTACCTGGTGCTGCCTGAGATGATCACCTCACCTGGCCTCATTGGTGGTGCATATCTATCTATCTATCTATCTATCTATCTCCTATCTATCTATCTATCTATCTATCTCTATATATCTATCTATCTATCTATCTCATATCTATCTATCTATCTATCTATCTATCTATCTATCTATCTATCCATCTATCTATGTATCTCATATCTATCTATCTATTTATCTCCTATCTATCTATCTATCTATCTATCTATCTATCTATCTATCTATCCCTTATATCTATCTATCTATCTATCTATCTATCTATCTATCGCATATCTATCTATCTATCTATCTATCTATCTATCTATCTATCCCTCCTATCTATCTATCTACAGAAAAAAGACAAAAGTGCAGGTAGCACCGCAAAAATTGAAAAGGATGGGTGCAAGCGGCTGTAGGAACAATACAAATTCCTGGAAATATAGTGCAAAGATTTCACTGCACTCCAATAAGTAAAAAGTATTCTGTATTTATTCACAAAACAGCAACGTTTCGGTCCTCTTTCTGGAACCTTCCTCAAGCAGTGATTTCTCTATCTATCTATCTATCTATCTATCTATCTATCTATCTATCTATCTATTTATCATCTATTTCCCACTGATCAGGAGAATAAAAGGGGTGCAGTATTGATTCAGCACTGTGTCCCCTTCAGATTCTTCCTCAGCCACCCGACTGTGCAGGGAACTGCAAAACAGAAAAGTCCCAGTAAGAGGACTAAAACATCAAAATAAAGGACATCACAACTGAATACGTGGTGGGGGTGCTGCCGAATTTTTGGCTAGATTTCTGTAGATTCGATCATATCCTCAGCTGCCTTGTGATTGTATTACTATCTATTATCTATCTATCTAGTGTTGATTCAGCACTATGGCCCATGCGGATTCTTCCCCATCCACCCGGCTGTGCAGCGAGCGCCTCTGACTGGGAAGAAGCTGCAGCGCTGATGTTTTGGCCGCTGGATCGCTCAGAGTCCCCAAGGTCAATCCCCACTGATCATTAAGTGATGGAATAATCTAATGATGTGTCAGCACTTTATGAGATAAAATACTCCTTTAAAAACAATGATAAGTCCTAGAAGAAACTGCTGGCGGCACCATAGTACCACAAGAACATGTCATAGTAAGAATAAAATTAATAAAATTCTTAAGTATCATAGGTACTGAAACCATAAAAACAGTAACTATACACACCACAGGTTAAAACCTCGAACATAGGGCAAGTGTCATGACAAATGTAGCCAGGGCCAAACAGAATGTCAGGTCCTTTTATATGGACATTGACTTTGCTAAACTTTCCTTTTATGTTTCTAACTGGGGATATCCTCCATAATGTAACGGCTTTACCAGAAGACACGGCGGGATTGCTCTGTGGTTACCAAGACAACTGTCTGATACTGCTCGAGCTCTAAATGTAATATTGATTGCATCCTATACACCGTTTCTCTCTCCACCATCTCAGACACCCAGTATATATGTGTATCCCCATGTATAACGTTTTATCTGTACAACCAAAACATTTCTCACTTAATTCTCATTTACAACAATGTTATTATTTATATGTGACCCAAAATACATGATCTCAAGCTTTAGTGTTAAAAAAAAAACATTACTATAATACAAGAAAATATCTACTATAATACTGTCTCCTAGATACAAGAATATAACTACTATAATACTGTCGCCTAGGTACAAGAATATAACTACTATAATACTGCTTCTATGTACAAGAATATAACTACTATAATACTGCCTCCTATGTACAAGAATATAACTACTATAATACTGCCTCTTATGTACAAGAATATAACTACTATAATACTGCTCCTATGTTCAAGAATATAACTACTATAATAATGCTCCTATATACAAGAATATAACTACTATAATACTGCTCCTATGTACAAGAATATAACTACTATAATACTGCTCCTATGTACAAGAATATAACTACTATAATATGGCTTTTTATGTACAAAAATATAACTACTATAATGCTGCTCCTATGTACAAGAATATAACTACTATAATACTGCCTCCTATGTATAAGAATATAACTCCTGTAATACTGTCTCCTATATATAAGAAAATAACTACTATAATACTGCCTCCTATGTACAAGAATATAACTACTATAATACTGCTCCTATGTACAAGAATATAACTACTATAATACTGCTCCTATGTACAATAATATAACTACTATAATACTTCTCCTATGTGCAAGAATATAACTACTATAATACTACCTCCTATATACAAGAATATAACTACTATAATACTGCCTCCTATGTACAAGAATATAACTACTATAATACTGCATCCTATGTACAAGAATATAACTACTATAATACTGACTCACATGTACAAGAATATAACTACTATAATACTGACTCATATGGACAAGAATATAACTACTATAATACTGCTCCTATGTACAAGAATATAACTACTATATTACTGCTCCTATGTACAAGAATATAACTACTATAATACTGCCTCCTATGTACAAGAATATAACTACTATAATACTGCTCCTATGTACAAGAATATAACTACTATAATACTGCTCCTATGTACAAGAATATAACTACTATAATACTGCTCCTATGTACAAGAATATTACTACTATAATACTGCTCTTATATATAAGAATATAACTACTATAATACTGCCTCCTATGTACAAGAATATAACTACTATAATACTGACTCACATGTACAAGAATATAACTACTATAATACTGACTCATATGGACAAGAATATGACTACTATAATACTGCTCCTATGTACAAGAATATAACTACTTTAATACTGCCCTCTATGTACAAGAATATAACTGCTATAATACTGCTTCCTATGTACAAGAATATAACTACTATAATACTGCTCCTATGTACAAGAATATAACTACTATAATACTGCCTCCTATGTACAAGAATATAACTACTATAATACTGCTCCTATGTACAAGAATATAACTACTATTACACTGCTCCTATGTACATGAATATAGCTACTATAATACTGCTCCTATGTACAAGAATATAACTTCTATAATACTGCTCCTATGTACAAGAATATAACTACTATAATACTGCTCCTATGTACAAGAATATAACTACTATAATACTGCTCCTATGTACAAGAATATAACTACTATAATACTGCTCCTATGTACAAGAATATAACTACTATAATACTTCTCCTATGTACAAGAATATTACTACTATAATACTGCTCTTATGTATAAGAATATAACTACTATAATACTGCCTACTATGTACAAGAATATAACTACTATAATACTGCTCCTATGTACAAGAATATAACTACTATAATACTTCTCCTATGTACAAGAATATGACTACTATAATACTGCTCCTATGTACAAGAATATAACTACTATAATACTGCTCTCTATGTACAAGAATATAACTACTATAATACTGTCTCCTATGTACAAGAATATAACTACTATAATACTGCTCCTATGTACAAGAATATAACTACTATAATACTGCCTCCTATGTACAAGAATATAACTACTATAATACTGCTCCTATGTACAAGAATATAACTACTATAATACTGCTCCTATGTACAAGAATATAACTACTATAATACTGCTCCTATGTACAAGAATATAACTACTATAATACTGCTCCTATGTACAAGAATATAACTACTATAATACTGCTCCTATGTACAAGAATATAACTACTATAATACTGCTCCTATGTACAAGAATATAACTACTATAATACTGCTCCTATGTACAAGAATATAACTACTATAATACTGCTCTTATGTACAAGAATATAACTACTATAATACTGCCTCCTATGTACAAGAATATAACTACTATAATACTGACTCACTATGTACAAGAATATAACTACTATAATACTGACTCCTATGGACAAGAATATAACTACTATAATACTGCTCCTATGTACAAGAATATAACTACTATAATACTGCCCTCTATGTACAAGAATATAACTGCTATAATACTGCTTCCTATGTACAAGAATATAACTACTATAATACTGCTCCTATGTACAAGAATATAACTACTATAATACTGCCTCCTATGTACAAGAATATAACTACTATAATACTGCTCCTATGTACAAGAATATAACTACTATAATACTGCTCCTATGTACAAGAATATAACTACTATAATACTGCTCCTATGTACAAGAATATAACTACTATAATACTGCTCCTATGTACAAGAATATAACTACTATAATACTGCTCCTATGTACAAGAATATAACTACTATAATACTGCTCCTATGTACAAGAATATAACTACTATAATACTGCTCCTATGTACAAGAATATAACTACTATAATACTGCTCCTATGTACAAGAATATAACTACTATAATACTGCTCCTATGTACAAGAATATAACTACTATAATACTGCCTCCTATGTACAAGAATATAACTACTATAATACTGCTCCTATGTACAAGAATATAACTACTATAATACTGCCTCCTATGTACAAGAATATAACTACTATAATACTGCTCCTATGTACAAGAATATAACTACTATAATACTGCCTCCTATGTACAAGAATATAACTACTATAATACTGCCTCCTATGTACAAGAATATAACTACTATAATACTGCTCCTATGTACAAGAATATAACTACTATAATACTGCTCCTATGTACAAGAATATAACTACTATAATACTGCTCCTATGTACAAGAATATAACTACTATAATACTGCTCCTATGTACAAGAATATAACTACTATAATACTGCTCCTATGTACAAGAATATAACTACTATAATACTGCCTCCTATGTACAAGAATATAACTACTATAATACTGCCTCCTATGTACAAGAATATAACTACTATAATACTGCCTCCTATGTACAAGAATATAACTACTATAATACTGCCTCCTATGTACAAGAATATAACTACTATAATACTGCTCCTATGTACAAGAATATAACTACTATAATACTGCTCCTATGTACAAGAATATAACTACTATAATACTGCTCCTATGTACAAGAATATAACTACTATAATACTGCCTCCTATGTACAAGAATATAACTACTATAATACTGCTCCTATGTACAAGAATATAACTACTATAATACTGCCTCCTAGCTGTGAGGACGTGTGTGAGTAGCTCTCCTGAGCCTGTGGATGTCTGTCCAGAGCCCAGGGTGTGGCCAGCCCGGGCGGGGAACTTCCCTCAGCAAGGCCCAGGCTTCCAGGCCTACACTGGGAGAAAACTCCCAAACTATTTCTAAAGTGGATACTAATCCCAAAGTTTCCAGTCAGCAGCAGAATGAAAGAAATGTTGTTCTGAAGAAAGAAGAAGAGAAGAAAGTGAGTGCAGTGAAGATGCAAGCGGATCCCAAGTCCAGCCAGCAAGGTGCAGGGGTGATGAGCACAGGCCGTGCAGCAGGTGAGCAGCTCCCTCTCCTGCACACAGACAGAGACGGACATCTCTGGAGAAACAAACATTGCAAGAAAACCTGAAACAGCAAGTTGTGGTTTCCAGCATGGCCTGCCAAGGCCGCACCAGATCTGCAGCAATGCCTCTACAGGTAACCAGGAATGCCATGTGTACAAACACTGCAAAGTGTGAACAGGCCTCAGCAGATGCAACTGCAAGTACTAGCGGTAACGCTGGAAAGGCAAAGCTGCAGGAGACCAGTGAATCCACGCAGCCTGGACCCCTGCCCCGACCAGGACAGCAGGTGAAGGAGACCATACGAGCACCTGAGCTGCAGATGGCGGAGGAGATCCCGGCTCTGGTAAGGAGAATGGGGAGTTAAAGCACCACAAACAACTGCTGCAGATGCAGATAGACTGTGTATATAACCTGAAAACTGCGCACCCGATAGTAACACCTTGTATGATACCAAGCTGCACTCACTGAGCATAGAGCTGGCACAGGTGGTGAAGGAGATGGACTGTGTCCTGGAGAGGATGGGGCCCCTGGCCGAGTCCTACAGGAACCAGGAACGCTTCTCACAGCAGAGACAGAACAGTGACTCTGGATCCCGCTCCTCTAGAGCACAATCAGGGTCCGTGTCCCCAGAGGAGCCCCGGCGTGTGACACAACCTATACTGAAACCTGCAAGTTTCTCTTTCCAGAAGGGAGGTGGGCAAGTGCAGCCGCAAGCACCTTCAGCTGTCCCTGAGCAACATCATGAAGCTGTGGCACCACAAGTCCCAGCAGAGCCAGCCCAACAGCAGGACAGTGGACATGTATCCATGGTTCAGGGTGATGCGGCGATGCAGGAGAGCTCTGTTACTGGGGTACAGGCCGGGGACATTGATAATGTACCTGAGGGGTCGGGGGCTGGGGATACTGTACAGTCTGTGTGGATATGCAGCCATCTGAGGAGGACATAGAGGTGGATGGCGGTCAGGAATGTGTACAGAATGATGTCTGTAATTTCCCCTTAACACAACCCACATCGGATGAGACTGTCCCCTCTAGTGCAGACGCGCACCCCAATACTCAGGGAAGTGATCCCCATCAGGCCCCTCTAGTGCAGACGCTGCACCCCAATACTCAGGGTAGTGACCCCTGTCAGGCCCCTCTAGTGGAGACACTCGCCCCAATACTCAGGGTAGTGAGCCCCGTCAGGAACCCCCAGAAACGCCTGGAGCCGCGGCGCTCCATCCTTCACCTCCAGTGCAGGCTATACAGGCCAGGCGTTTAAGAGGAGGAACGTGGTGAGGTTTAAACACCGAGGCACCAAAGAAGACCTCCCGATAGGAGGTTTGTGGTGAGGGAACTCCTGTGCCACCAGATGGGGTTTGCTCCAGAGGACATCCTGGCCGTGATAAATCTACCAGACAGGCAGGGCTATGATGTCAGCTTTAAGCTTATGTCTAGTCTGGATAGGTTCTGGGCAAACTTTGCCAGGGTTAGGGACACCGAGGGCTGGAATAAATTCATTTTCATTCCCATTTCCAAGCCAGACACTGTTATTGTGAATGTTATTTTCTGGAATGAATCTGTTCCTCCCCAGGACATTGTGGTGTGGCTCCGGAGGCACTGCGACCTCGTGTCCGACCTCACCAAGAACAGGGACGATGATGGTGTCTGGACGGGGGGGTGGAAGGTGCTGGTGAAGCTGCGCCAGCACAATAACATCACCTTACATCTCCCTAACTCCTTCTTCATTGGTAGAGAGAAGGGCGTCTGTTTCTATCCTGGGCAACCTAGAAAGTGCTTCAAGTGTGGCAAGGTCGGTCATGTGGCAAATGTGTGCACAGTGGTCAAGTGCAACCTGTGCGGTGAGCTCGGCCATCTGAGTGCCACGTGTAAGAACGTTAGGTGCAATCTCTGCGGACAGATAGGCCACTCACATAAGGATTGCCCAGATGCCTGGCATAACGTATGCAGGGAGCTTCCAGATGAGGAGTTAGTGGAGGCCGCAGACGCTATAGAGGAGGAGGCTTTGATGTCAGGGACCATACTGACGAGGCACGAGGTACAACAGGGGTCAGGTGAGACAACACCCGAACCTCAGCCTTCAGAGAACACTCAGGGCACCATGGAAGTGGTCACTCAGGACCAGCCTCAGGCAGCCGCCTCTGTATCACCTTCTGTATGTGAAGAGGCCAAGAGGAACAAAAGGAGGAAGAAAGATAAGTCTTCCCGTAAGTCTGAGGAGGAACATAACCTGGGCCAAAACACCAGGAAAAAAGTCAGTACCGGGGCAGGAGTCATGGTCCTATCAAACAGATATGAGGCGTTATCCGAGTCTGATGGGGATTATGAGCAAGAGCAACAGAGAATAGATAAGGAGTGTGAGGCAGACACAGGGGACCCCCAACAAAGAAGAAGCCCCTCCTGTAGAAGCCCCTGTAGAGTCAGATATGGAGACTGGTGGTCGGCAGGAAGCCTCTGATCCTGACCTATGATGATGGGAGTCACTTATCTGCTCTTTCTCTGTTGTCTTGTGATGGCTGGGTTTTCTCTAAAAGTTGCTTCGAGCAATGTGAACAGCATCAAAGTAAGAAGGACCAGACACGCGGTATACGATCACCTCAGATACCTGGATGCAGATGTCATCTTTCTGCAGGAGACGCGTTTGAACACCTTGGGGCATCTACGTGAGGCTGAGAGTGAATGGCGGTCTGGTCCTTCTTACTGGTCGCTGGCTGTGGAGCCTTATGCCGGGGTGGCCATATTGTTTAATACCAATGACGTGACTGTGCACAGGTTAACGGAGGTAGCTATGGGAAGGTGCCTGGTGCTGGAAGTGACCATCCATGGTAGACGGCTCCGCTTTATTAACATCTACGGCCCACAGACAGTGGCTGAGAGAATCCAGCTGTTTAATGATGTGAAGCAGTATCTTTTCACCTCTATACCTGTGGTGATGGCGGGGACTTTAATGTCACTTTATCATCAGGTGACCGGTCCTCGGGCAGAGCGGTGGTCAGAGACTCCAGAGTCTTAAGTAACATAATATCGCAGGCTGGCCTAAGTGATGTCTTCACATGGGGTGGCAGGAAGCCAAACTTCACATATTCGTGTGCTGACAGGAGCAGTAGAATCGACATGGCGTTTGTGAACCCCACAGAGAATGTTAGCGGTATAAGTGAGAAGGTCGTCCCCTATTCTGACCACCTGGCTTTGTTTTTTTGCTTGGGAGCCACTAGACGCTCTGATATTGGTAGGGGGCTATGGAGGCTTAATTCCAGCATACTGGATGATCTCTATGTCCAGGATTGTGTCCACTCCCTTTTCCAGGTTCAGCTAGACAGAGTGGACTTTTATAACAACGTGGCCGACTGGTGGGAGGATGTCAAGGTGGAGATCAGATCCCTCTTACAGAGACTGTCAGTTAAAAGAGGGAAGAGTAAGTATAGCCAGTATCTCAGGCTGCGGAAAGAATTGGAGTCACTGTATTCGGCGGGTGGGGATGAAAAACAAAAGATCGACCGGCTGAAATCTGAGATAAGGCAGTATCAGTACAGCAGGTACACCTCCCTGGTTCTGGAACGGGATTATGGGACCTTAGGGGCTCCTGATCCCTTTGAGAACTGTCGGGAGCGTGTGGCTAATAAATCGGTGGCAGGTCTCACTGACTCCCAGGGTGTTTTGCAGGAATCTCGGGAGGGTATCCTGGGGGTGGTGAGATCTTACTATGCTGACTTATTTCAGAAGAAGGTTTTGGATAAAGAGAAGATGACTCAATTCTTGGAGGCAACTCCAGGCCCTGATACTAACGATGTGGACTTTTCTCCTTTGACAGCAGAATTAACGGTGGAGGAGGTTAAAGTGGCCATTGACCAGTTACATCTGAAGAAGGCACCAGGTCCAGATGGTATAACAGCAGAATTCTATAAGAAGTTCAGAGACCACTTAGCCCCAATCCTCGTGGACGTGTACAAAAATTGTCTAGAAAGTCACCTGATGCCTCCGTCCATGAGGGTGTCCTCGTTAATTCTGCTGTCTAAAGGTAAGGAGCCTAGTGACATCAAGAACTGGAGGCCGATTGCCCTCTTGAATGTCGACAGGAAGATTCTGGCAAAAATCCTGTTCTCTAGGTTAGTCTGTTTGTCCCGGGCACTGTTGGCAGGCTGTCAGTTCGGCACAGTAAAGGGCGGAACATCTCTGGAGCAGTCATCTCGATAAGGGAGATGTTTGAGAGATGTAAAGCTCTGAGGTGTGGGAGATATGTTGTAGGTCTGGACCAGGCTAAAGCCTTTGACAGAGTGGATCACGATTATCTATGGGCCACTTTGTCAAAGTACGGTATTCCGGGACAATTCATCGATTGGCTGAAAACTTTATATTGTGAGGCGAAGAGCTTTCCTCTAATCAATGGTTGGCAAGGGGACACTTTTGAAGTAGAGGCAGGGGTGAGACAGGGTTGCCCTTTGAGTCCACTGCTGTATGTGTTTGCCTTGGACCCGTTCCTGAGGTCACTGCAGGAGTGTGATTTTCAGGGGTGCCGGTCCCCACTGCTTGCCTTTGAAAGTAGTTGCCTATGCGGATGATGTGACTGTGGTGATATCTGAGCCTCGAGAGGTGGAGATGTTGTCTGCAGCCATCAGAAGTTACTCGGAGGCCTCAGGGTCTCTGGTCAACCTTGAGAAGAGTCAAGCTCTCTGGACTTCAAGTACTGATCCAGATTTTGATCTGCCACAATTTGCAAAGGCCTCCACCCATATTAAAATCCTTGGGGTCAAATTTGGGAGGGAAGATAATGCCAAACTAAATTGGGAAGAAAAGTTGGAATCCGGAAATGCAAAGGTTCAGCGATGGAAGAACTGGAGGCTGACCTATAGAGAAAGGGTTACTATGTTGAAGACTTACCTGGTCCCCGTCTTCTTGTACGTCTCTGTTGTCTTTCCTTTGCCAGAACCTTTCTCGGCTAGGCTCTTTAGCCTGTTCTTCCAACTTTTGTGGGGGAACAGGTTGAACCCAATAAAAGAGGGATCACCTACCTACAGAGGAGAGAGGGTGGGCTGGATATGTTAAATCCAAGGGTGTTCTTTGACTCCATGTTTCTGAAAGTTAATTTTGGTTGCCTGGACTCAAACAGCAGCTCCCTGTGGGTGAACAGTGTCAGGGACTGGATATTGCCTTTGCAGAGTCTTGGGTGCGAGGCGGCAGTCTCAAGAGGGGTCGGTTGACGCGTGGCATCCTCCCCAGTACCTGGAGTATGGTCTAAAGTGTGTGAAGAAATGGGGAATAGAGAAGGTGTATCTGGAGACTAAGACCAGGAAGGATCTCTATATCAGGATCTGTAGGACCTTCTATAACTTGCAGCCAGCACTGAGAGACTGCACAACAGCCACCTTGCAGAAAAGTCTCAGGTTCCTCAACGGACCAAGGCTTCCTGCAAAGTTTTTGACATCGCCTGGCTGTCAGTCCATGGGAAGCTTTTTGTCAGAGGCAATTTAAAGTTCCTAAGTGTCTCAGATCGCATGTGCCCCTTGGGCTGTCAGCAGGAGGAGACTATGCAGCATTTTATAACCGAGTGCTGGGGAGGGCGACAGATATGGCAGGAGATAACCAGCAAGCTAAAAATCCCAAGGCTGCAGTCTCTAACCTACCCTGACATTGTGTATGGTGTGACATCACAGGTAGCTGACATTGACCGGGGACCATGCATCTGATTATTACCACCATTAAATACTATCACTGGCATACAAGAACGAGAGTGTCCATCCATAGTGAGCCCTTCAATCATGAGAAAGCCGTAAACCTCATCCTGTCGGAGCTAAGGTGGATCAGATCTATAGAGGTTAGGAGAAAGGGCGAGAATGAAAAATTATGGAGGAATGTATATTTGGAATAATTTTTGGTTCATGTACCTTAAATTATGTTTATTTATTCATCTTTTTTCCCATTTATTTGCAATGGACTCTTAAGTTAAAGTTATTATAAATTTATTATTTTGATGATATGTATGATTTCAGTTTAATAATTGTTTGTTCATTCTGATTCTGAAATGTATTATTGTATTTTTGCTTGTTTTTACTAATAAAAATTGCCTCCTATGTACAAGAATATAACTACTATAATACTGCTCCTATGTACAAGAATATAACTACTATAATACTGCTCCTATGTACAAGAATATAACTACTATAATACTGCTCCTATGTACAAGAATATAACTACTATAATACTGCTCCTATGTACAAGAATATAACTACTATAATACTGTCTCCTATGTACAAGAATATAACTACTATAATACTGCTCCTATGTACAAGAATATAACTACTATAATACTGCCTCCTATGTACAAGAATATAACTACTATAATACTGCTCCTATGTACAAGAATATAACTACTATAATACTGCTCCTATGTACAAGAATATAACTACTATAATACTGCTCCTATGTACAAGAATATAACTACTATAATACTGCTCCTATGTACAAGAATATAACTACTATAATACTGCTCCTATGTACAAGAATATAACTACTATAATACTGCCTCCTATGTACAAGAATATAACTACTATAATACTGCTCCTATGTACAAGAATATAACTACTATAATACTGCCTCCTATGTACAAGAATATAACTACTATAATACTGCCTCCTATGTACAAGAATATAACTACTATAATACTGCTCCTATGTACAAGAATATAACTACTATAATACTGCTCCTATGTACAAGAATATAACTACTATAATACTGCCTCCTATGTACAAGAATATAACTACTATAATACTGCTCCTATGTACAAGAATATAACTACTATAATACTGCCTCCTATGTACAAGAATATAACTACTATAATACTGCTCCTATGTACAAGAATATAACTACTATAATACTGCCTCCTATGTACAAGAATATAACTACTATAATACTGCTCCTATGTACAAGAATATAACTACTATAATACTGCTCCTATGTACAAGAATATAACTACTATAATACTGCTCCTATGTACAAGAATATAACTACTATAATACTGCCTCCTATGTACAAGAATATAACTACTATAATACTGCTCCTATGTACAAGAATATAACTACTATAATACTGCTCCTATGTACAAGAATATAACTACTATAATACTGCTCCTATGTACAAGAATATAACTACTATAATACTGCTCCTATGTACAAGAATATAACTACTATAATACTGCCTCCTATGTACAAGAATATAACTACTATAATACTGCTCCTATGTACAAGAATATAACTACTATAATACTGCTCCTATGTACATGAATATAACTACTATAATACTGCTCCTATGTACAAGAATATAACTACTATAATACTGCTCCTATGTACAAGAATATAACTACTATAATACTGCTCCTATGTACAAGAATATAACTACTATAATACTGCTCCTATGTACAAGAATATAACTACTATAATACTTCTCCTATGTACAAGAATATTACTACTATAATACTGCTCTTATGTATAAGAATATAACTACTATAATACTGCCTACTATGTACAAGAATATAACTACTATAATACTGCTCCTATGTACAAGAATATAACTACTATAATACTTCTCCTATGTACAAGAATATTACTACTATAATACTGCTCTTATGTATAAGAATATAACTACTATAATACTGCCTACTATGTACAAGAATATAACTACTATAATACTGACTCACATGAACCAGAATATAACTACTATAATACTGACTCATATGGACAAGAATATGACTACTATAATACTGCTCCTATGTACAAGAATATAACTACTTTAATACTGCCCTCTATGTACAAGAATATAACTGCTATAATACTGTTTCCTATGTACAAGAATATAACTACTATAATACTGCTCCTATGTACAAGAATATAACTACTATAATACTGCCTCCTATGTACAAGAATATAACTACTATAATACTGCTTCTATGTACAAGAATATAACTACTATTACACTGCTCCTATGTACATGAATATAGCTACTATAATACTGCTCCTATGTACAAGAATATAACTTCTATAATACTGCTCCTATGTACAAGAATATAACTACTATAATACTGCTCCTATGTACAAGAATATAACTACTATAATACTGCTCCTATGTACAAGAATATAACTACTATAATACTGCCTCCTATGTACAAGAATATAACTACTATAATAGTGCCTCCTATGTACAAGAATATAACTACTATAATACTGCTCCTATGTACAAGAATATAACTGTTTTATGAGATATAATACTCCTTTAAAAACCATGATAAGTCCCAGAAGAAACTGCCGGTGGCACCATAGTACCACAAGAACATGTCATAATAATAAAATTAATAAAATAGAATAAAATTCTTAAGTATCATAGGTACTGAAACCATAAAAACAGTAACTATACACACCACAGGTTAAAACCTCAAACAAGGGACAAGTGTCATGACAAATGTAGCCAGAGCCAAACAGAATGTCAGGTCCTTTATTATGGACATTGACTTTGCTAAACTTTCCTTTTATGTTTCTAACTGGGGATATCCTCCATAATGTAACAGCTTTACCAGAAGAAACAGCGGGATTGCTCTGTGGTTACCAAGACAACTGTCTGATACTGCCCGAGCTCTAAATGTAATATTGATTGCATCCTATACACCGTTTCTCTCTCCACCATCTCAGACACCCAGTATATGTATACCCCCATGTATAACGTTTTATCTGTACAACCAAAACATTTCTCACTTCATTTTCATTTACAATTATGTTATCATTTATATGTGACCCAAAATACATGTTCACTGATCTCAAGCTTTAGTGTTAAAAAAAACATAACTACTATAATATAAGACATAGCCTACTGTAATACTGTCTCCTAGGTACTGGAATATAACTACTGTAATACTGTCTCCTATGTACAAGAATATAACTACTATAATACTGCTCCTATGTACAAGAATATAACTACTATAATACTGCTCCTATGTGCAAGAATATAACTACTATAATACTGCTCCTATGTAGGGTTGAGCGGATGCAAAAAACATTACGGTTTTTCGCACCCGGACCCGAACATTTCCGTAAAAGTTTGGGTTCGGGCTCGTTGTTCGGCAATTTCTTCCCGCTTTTTGAAAGGCTGCAGGGCACTACTTTGCCCTAAGAAGCCATCACACCCATGCCTACTATTGGCATGGCTGTGATTGGCTGAGTGCAGCATGTGACTCAGCCTCTATATAAGCTGGAGTCACATAGCGCTGTACGTCACTTTGCTGCTCTTAGTGTAGGGACAGGCTGCTGCTGCTGCTGTCAGGGAGAGATTAGGGAAGAAATCTGTTGAACTTGGTGGTGTTAACTCTTCAAACTACAGCAATTATTGAGGGTGCTATGCTACATATTTGTACCCAGCCCTGAGCCCAGTGATACTGCAAAATCATTTTTAATCAATCTGTTACTGAGGTGGGGGTCGGCAGCCATTTTAGCAACTGCAGTGTCCTTTGAACTGCATGTGACCTGCATGTGTGCCAGCCTGCCAGGGACACCAGTCTAATTATTTTTTGGTAGCTCAGTGGAGGAAAAATACCTTGTTTCTGGCAGGTCGAGTCCCCCTACATTACCTATTTTATAATATAGGGGTGACATATTGCATTTCTGTATTTGGGGGAATAAACCCGTACTGTTGTGCCACAGAGCACATTTGCATACAACACAGAAAAAAATGTTTTATAATTTTTGGGGTGACATACAGCATTTCTGTAGTTTGTTGCAATAAACACTGGTTTTGTGACATAGCAGATCTGAGGCCTTCCCTGTATTTCAGTCAGTTTAAGTAACCTGTGGAACTCCGCATTTACATAGTTGGTTGCAAACACACAGGTTTTTTGGTAGATAGCACATTTGCGGTGTACACTGCATTTCTGACAGTCAAATTAAACCGTTAACTTCTGCTTTTACATTGTTGGGTTGAAAAATCTAATTTCTGTTGATAGTGAAGTAATTGTATTGAATTGCTCCATTACACTGTTGTGTGACCTAAAGAAATGTATTCTGTTGATGACACGGGCACTGCCTTACTGTTAGTGAACTTAATTGTTGACTTTTGGCAGTTAAATTGACACCGGAGATAAACCATCTGTTAGTTTGGTGGGTGACTGCAAATAATGAGGAGAACATCAAATAAGGGACGTGGGCATGGTCGTGGTGGTGTTGGTGGAGCTCCTGTTGCTGGGAGAGGACGTGGCCGTTCTGCGCCAACTACAGGTCCAAGTCAAACACCTTCCTCAGGTGCGAGTAGGTGACAGAACCTGCAGCATTATTTGGTAGGCCCTAATGCCGCTCTACGGATGGTGAGGCCAGAACAAGTACAGGCGATAGTAGATTGGGTGGCTGACAGTGGCGCCAGTGCCTTCACAGTATCTCCCACCCAGTCCTCTGCAGAAAGCTCAGAGTTTGCACCTGCAGCCCATGCCCATCAGTCTTTCACCTTACCCCCTTGCAAAGCAGCCAAGCAGCCTGAGCTCGAAGTCATGCAGCAGACTATTATGATTTTTGATGACTCTGTTGGCAGGGTTTCCTGGGCCATCCACATTGCCCTGCCCCAGAAGTGGAAGACATTGAATGCACTGATGCCCAACCACTTATGTTGCAGGATGAGGACATGGGAAGACCACCGCAGCACGTCTCTGATGATGATGAAACACAGGTGCCAACTGCTGCGGCTTTCTGCAGTGTGAAGACCGACGAGGAGGGCAGGGGTGAAGAATGAGTGGAAGACAACGTGGAGGACGATTCTTTGCCTCCTGTTGCCTACTCCTCTTACTCCGCTTCCTCCTCCTCCTCTTCTACCACCTCTTCATCCGGTCAGCGAAAGACCTTCACCACCAACTTCAGCACAGCCAGGGGTAAATGTCAGCAGGCGGTTTTAAAACTCATGTGTTTGGGGGACAAACCCCACACTGCACAGGAGCTTTAGAGGGGCATAGAAGAACAGATCGATGATTGGTTTCTGCCAGTGAGCCTCAAGCCCTGCCTGATGGTGTGCGATAATGGGCGAAATCTCTGTGCAGCTCTGGGACTAGCCGGTTTGACGCACATCCCTTGAATGGCGCATGTGCTGAATTTGGTGGTGCAGAAATTCCTTAAAAACTACCCCAATGTGTCAGAGCTGCTGCAGAAAGTGCAGTTCGTATGTGCACACTTCCGGCATTCTCACCCTGCTGCGTTAGCATGGCCGACATGTGGAAAAGCTTTGTCACCACGCCACAGCAACCAGCACCACCAGCAGATATGGAACGTCTTAGCAGGAGGCCGCATTTGAACAACATGGTGGACCAGTACATGTGCACACTTCTACACGTACTGACTGATGGTTCTGCCCCATTTTTGTTTGTCCCATTATTTTGGGGGCTACCTCAATAAAAAAAAAAAAAAAACATTGTTAGCTGGCTACCTCCTCCTCCATCATCGCCGCTTCCACCTACAACACCACATTCACCGCCTCCTCAACCTCCGACTCCACATCCACCTCCTCCTCCGAGTTGCAGCTTAATAATTTTTAATTTTATTATTTTATTTTAAGTTATTTCCCTATCCACATTTGTTTGCAGGGCACTTGCCATGCTCTTAAGCACATTTTGCTGCCTTTTGCAGCACTCTAGCCCTCTCCATTACATTTTTATGGCCATTTTAGTGCCCAAAAGTTCGGGTTTCGGGTTCGGGGTCAAGTTCGGGTTAAGTTCGGATCCCGAACACGAACTTTTTGTGAAGTTCGGCCGAACCCGTTGAACCCAACTCTACTCCTATGTACAAGAATATAACTGCTGTAATACTACCTTCTATGCACAAGAATATAACTATTATAATACTGCTCCTATCTATAATATAACTACTATAATACTGTTCCTATGTATAATATAACTACTATAATACTGCTCCTATGTACAAGAATATACAGTAACTATAATACTGAAAGTCCTCTTAGATGTATTATTTGTATGCACTCTGCACTTTACTAATATTTTGGCATATTTGCATACTTCCTTAGATTCACTTCGACTTTAGGTAGGAGTAATTACTTTACTGGTTGGGATCTGTTTGATGCCTCTCTCCTCCAGTGACTTAAGTGTTAGGCCTAATTCACACGTCCGTAGTGTGTTGCGGATCCACAACACACCTTGCCACCAGCCCTACAGAGATGCCTACACTTGTCTGCAATTGCGGGCAAGAATAGGACATGCTCTATATTATTGCGGAGCCGCCGGCTGGAAGACCGGCAGCGTGCTCCGCAAATGCGGATGCGGAGAGCACAGTGTGTGCTCTCCGCATCCATCACGTCCCATTCAAAATGAATGGATCCGCACCCGTTCCGCAGATTTGCGGAACGGGTGCGGACGAACATTGTGGACGTGTGAATAGGGCCTTATGAAAGGAATTTAATTTTTAAATATTGGTTTCATCCTGGAGTTGCATGTGCAGATAAATGACATAGAAGGTGTGAGCCCTATCTTTGCAATTCCACAACAATTTTATGTTACAATTTTTATTGTTTTTATGGCGTTCCCTATACGGTAAAAATGACCTGTTACTTTCATTCTTCAGGTCAGTATGATTATGGCGATACCACATATGTATATTTTTGTTTCCATTTTAATATTGGAAGAAAATAAAAACCTTGAAAAAATTAGTATTTTTTTCCATTGTCATATTCTGACTTCTATAACTTTTTTTGTAGTTATGTGGGGTATGTATGACTCTTTGATCACTTCTTATTTAATTTTTTGCAGGAAGTGAAGCGACCAAAAAAGGGCGAATTGGCCATTTTGACTTTTTTTCCCCATTTTGTCGTTTGTTGTATGGGATAAATATTTTTATATTTTAATAATACGGGCATTTTCGTTTGCGGTGATGCCTATGGTGGGTATTTATTTTATTGTCTACATTTTTTAAGTCACATTTTGCAGAAGGGGGTGATTTGAATTTTTATATTATTATTTTTTTTTATTTTCAAAAACATATTTTAAACTTTTTTTTTATAGTTCCCGTAGGGAAATATAACAAGCAATCATTAGATTGCTTCTCTCATACACTCAAATGTGTTAACTTTTGTGGTGTATATCTGGCGCAGATTCTGTTACACGCCATGTTGTGGCAAAATCTGTGACTTCTTCCCCACTCACGCCAAGTCTAAAAAATGGGGCGTGGCATGGGCGGGGAATGGGGACGTCTTATTCATCATTTTATATACCTGGTTTAAGTGCAGAAAATAGTCTAAAGTAGCCTCAGTATTTATAAAGCCCTCTGCAATGTCCCCTGTAGTTATAAAGACCCTCTTTATTATATTGCCTCCTATGGTGTTCCAGCCTGTATTATAATGCCCCCTCCTGCTAGCCTGCAGTGCCAGTATGTATAAGGTCCCATCTCTAGTGCCCCTAATATTATAATGCTTCCCTGTAGTGCTAGTGTGTAAATTGCTATCCCCAGCCTTGTAGTCCCTCTGTACTATAATGCACCCCTGTGGTGTTAGTATGTATAATGCGCTCACTCACCCCCCCATAGTATTATGCATCCCTCTAGTATAATGCACTCTGTAGTATAATGACCCCCAGTAGTCCTCTCCTGTAGTATAATGCCCCCCTGAAGTATAATGAGCCCCAGTAGTCCTACCTGTAGTATAACGAGTCCCTGTAGTATAATGACCCCCTGTACTCCTCTCCTGTAGTATAATGACCCCCTGTAGTATAATGACCCCAAGTAGTCCTCCCTATAGTATAATGCTTTGCTGTAGTATAATGACCCCCCAGTAGTCGTCCTTGTAGTATAACGAGTCCCTGTAGTTAGTATAATGACCCCCAGTAGTCCTCTCCTGTAGTATAATGCTTCCCTGTATTATAATGACCCCCAGTAGTCCTCTCCTGTGGCATAAGGCTTCCCTGTAGTATAATGAGCCCCAGTAGTCCTCTCCTGTTGTATAATGCTTCCCTGTAGTATAATGAGCCCCAGTAGTCCTCTCCTGTAGTATAATGCCCCCCTGTATTATAATTAGCCCCAGTAGTCCTCCTTGTAGTATAATGCGTCCCTGTGGACCCAGTAGCTCCTGCGTTCTACGGCCTCTGCTGCCCCGCTGGGTTCCCTGGATGTAAGCTTCCTGTTTGACGCCACTGCAGCCAGCATGACTCAAGGGAGCAAGTCTCCACTGTGGCCAGCGATTGGTGGTGTCAAACAGGAAGTGTGCATAAAAAAAGCAAAGACGGACAGCCACGACCATAGAGCGAAGGTGCCGGGATCCAGCATCAGGTAGCAGGTAAGTATGCTTCCATTCACAGGTTTGCCCCAAAATGCACAATCCCTTTAAGAGCCCTTGGACAAATAAATGCTGATGATTTAATCTGTCTCTTCATCAGACTACTCAGTCTCTTCATCAGACGCTCCTAAGATCTAATGATAATTTGATGACTGTAGGTATTCTGTCCCTGTCTATACAGTAAAGCTGACATGAAAACAGGAAGTCAGCTTATTGACTCTGCTCTGTCATTTATGCTCCCAAAAACTAACAATTTAATGACTATGATCATTCTGTGCCTGCCTATACAGCAAAGCTGACAAGAAAACCTTACCTCGGTCTCCAGCTACATAATAGGTTTGCCATGAATGCTTCCAAAATCTAGTAATAATTGGATGACCCTGCTCATGCTGTCTCTGTCTGTACAGTGAAGCTACCAAGAAAACAGAAGGATTCAGCTTATTGTGTCTGCTCTGCTGTGAAAACTGCAATATTTGGAGATTTTGTTCCTTTGGCTAATCACATGAAAAACGTAAAAAAAAAAATGCTTGTAATAAAAATACTTTACCGTGAAGTGACAGATGTCCACTTTCCCTGACTGATAAACACAACTTGTGATAAACATCAAGTGATAAAGGCTCTGCTCCAGATAATTAAGTCTTTTTACATGCAATATAATTTTCCTTTCAGTCAATAGTTGTGCAAGTTTATGCTAATTGCCTAACACAACCCATAATTACTTCATATTTTGCCAAATATTTGCACGGTAAATCATTTACAATTGTACATATTTTACTTCACGAATGGTTTCCACAGAAATCCGGGGGTATGAGTGTTGTAATATTTTGCTTCACCTCTATTCACACAAGATTGGTATAAAATGCTTCAAAAACAGGGAATTGAAAAGGAATAATGGTCTGAATGTGTAAAGATACATGAGTCACCCATATCTGCTAATGTTTTCATGGCATTTTGGACTATTCAGACACATACAAGGCTGGAGTAAAATACAAAAGGTCTATGCCTATGATCAACCCTGTGAGGAACAGTGTCTACTCTTCCAAGCCCAGAGACCCCAGTACAAAATCTTTAATAGGGTCTCAACTTATTATGAGACATTTTTAATACTGGTGGTGTCAGGGGAGCTATCGGGCCCCCACAGGAACCAAGCTCCAGATACTACTAGTTCCCCTGCATCCCCTATAGCTGTGTTGTTCAGGAGAGGGTTATAGTTTATAGAGTGGGAGATGGTCGAATAGTTTCCATCACTGTTTCACCTTGGCATCAATAGAACCCCCTTTGACAAGGCCACCTTTGGTGGATAATGGACAAGCAGCATTGGAGTGAGATTCCTGGTAGTATTTACAGAAACCCATTGCTTGGTTGCAAAGTATAGGTTAGGCTACATGCACACGACCGTTGCCTGCCTCCGCGTCCGCTCCTCCTGCAAATTTTGCGTCCGTCAAAAAAAACAGATGACGGACCGTTTTTTTTGACGGATCCGATTTTTATGGCAGATCCATTGTAAAAATGCCTATCCTTGTCCGCAAACGTGAAAAAAATAGGACATGCACTATTTTTTTGACAGAATGAAAACACGGACCACGGATGCGGAACAAAAACGGTTGACCATCCGCATTTTTTGACGGACCCATTGAAATGAATGGGGAAGCATCCTATCCGTGAAAAAAAATGGAACGGACGCGGAAACAAACAACGGTCGTGTGCATGAGGCCTAAATGTGATTATTGACTGCTAGACCAACGCAATCATTATATTCAGCGTGTTTTGGAGTAATGAATGGTCTACATATCTGATGGATATGACCTTGGAAGTGTCCTACTGATTGTTCTTGAAGATGCCTCAACATTTTTGTTAGCCAGAGGAAGGGGCTCACTTTGTCACCCCATTGACACCCATGTGACATGATCTTGAGGAGCCTATGGATTGCCACAAAGGTCCCCAAGGTCTGCTATGGACATGAGCCAAATAAGTCCTGCCCAAGGCATGGTCTTATAGCCTCGCCTCCCTGGGTTTTGTGTGGCTGATATGGCCCATAAAAGGTAAGAATTAATGTTAGGGACCACTCGAGAGGCAACCGTGAAGTGGTGGGTGGCTTACATAATTTGGCCAAAATATAAACTAATGCCTCATCTAACATCCAGCATAGTGGCAGGACGGAGCTCTAGCTGCAGTGTGCCATTGCACCTTTGTTTTACGTTTGTATGTGTATTTCACCATAGCAACGTGCACCTGCGTATTGGGTTGTGCTGACTGCAATCTCCATTTTACGGTCTTATAGCCTGCCTGGTAACATCTCCCTGACAGGCATTACACTCTCCAGTATAAATCTGTTTCAATGTATTTTACAGTAGAAGTGTTCTACAGTATATGGTCAAGGCATCTAGTGGTACTAAAAACAAAGTTCAATAAGGTTATTGAGGAAAACTAAAAAATCTCATGTTAAAAATTAACTTTTCCCCAGAAAATAGCTGTATTATAGAAAAAGAAGCCATCAAGTGAAAACCTACCCAGCAAGGAACAATCCTCATAAGGCTACATGGGTGGAAAATTAAAAAACTATGACTCTTGGAATGTGGCAACACAAAACAAATATTTTTTAAAATTGTAGATAAAAAATTTAAAAAGCTACTGTGTATAAATTTGGTATTGTTGTAATCGTACCGTACAATAGAATAAAGTGATCAGGTTATTTATACTGCAAAATGAACATCGTCAAACAAAACTCAAACAGTAATTCCAGAATTGCTTTTTTTCTCTATACTTTGGTAAATAAATGTAATTAGGAATTTAGTACAGCCACTGAGTTATTCAATAAAAGGTTTCTGTACAATAGCGCCACCTGCTGTTTGTATTTCTTTGTCCGCATCTCTGAGGTGGTCACACATGCTCAATTCCTTTCTCAACTTCCACCAGCCATATCAACTGTTAGAAACTGTGGCAATTACAGGGAGAGAGCTACAGACGAAACCTGATTATGCTCACCGCCTGTTGGGGTCTGATTTTCATTTTTTAAATTATTGTGGCATAATTTAAAAATGCAACTATTTTTGCAAAACCCTCATATGGCTCTGTAAGTGAAGAATAAGAAAGTTACGGCATGGCATGTTATCGTCATTGCATTGTACACCTTTTTTCTAGTTCAAAAAGTTGGGAATCCCCTTTAAAGGAGTTTCCAGGATTAAATATTGATCATCAATATCTGATTGGTCCCGGGACTCCAGCCGATCAACTGTTTGAAGGGGCCATGGTGCTTCTTCCTCGGCATGTGATACCATGTCCATCGGTCACATGGCCTTTGGGCAACTCAGTCCCATTCATGTGAATAGCACTGAGCTGTAATACCACATATAGCCACTACACAATCTATGGCACTGTGCTTGGTATCCTATGAAGAGACAGGAGCCCTTGGACAAGAGTCATACCCCCACAAATCAGATATTGATGACCTCTCCTGAGGATAGGTCTTCAATATTTAATTCCTGGAAAAACTCTCTAACATTTCAGCACCCTACTGATCCTATCCAGCCACAAGCTAATGTGGGCAGCGCATCTTGCTTTCAACCTGCGTTCACAAGCAAAGTCTACAAGTTCTGTCTGTTCTTGTACAACCAAAGTGTAGGATCTTAGGGGAATGCCTTCATAGATCTGTATAAATGGAGCGGGCTCCGTAAGATGTCGGCAATTTGAGGCTTGAATTGTTGAATTAATAATTTTGTCAGATTCTGAGGAGCCCAATCTGGGACTAGTGAATAATTAAACGCCAAGATATAGTATATTCCGCCATGTGCAGCTATGTGATTAGCATCCTATATTTTACTGACTGCAGTATGATCTCCTCTACTTAATCAGATCCAAAGGGAGCGGACATGGCCCTTCCGCAGACCGCCTAGAGCAGATCATCTAAATTGTATGAAAAATGTGAACTACTGTAAATGTATGGATAGGATAATAGATATCAGGGATGTCTTGATTTTTAAATTTTTACTATTGGATGAGCCCTCCATGTGCCCCCATTAGGTAACGCATCCATATGGGTCCCTCTTACGGAATTGGCATGCATGAGGCCTTAAAGGGGTTTTAAGGTAAAAATAATTTTTTAAAATGAGTTCCCACAGTATGGCCGCTGAAGAGTCATACTTACCTGCTCCACATCATTCTGGTCCTCCACGCTGCCTCTGCTCTCTCCATCTTCAGGACCCAGCACTGTCTACATCTGGCTGGCTATGGGCATGGTCACATTTTACCAGAAAACCCTTTAAAGGGTTTGTCCAAGATTTGTCCTCAGGATAGGCCATCAATATCTGATCTTGGGGTTCTGGGTGACCACTGTTTGTACACATATAGCTACGTAAACTAATTTGGTCACAAGAAGTTCTATATAGGTCGACTTTGTCACCACATAGGTCATCACCACTAGGTTGTGTCAATGGAATTGACTCTCAGGGTATCTGGGGTTTAGATAGTGATCTGGGTGTGCTATTTGGGCACTCCATGGCATGTTTATTTGGGCACTCTATGGCATGTTTATTTGGACACTTTATAGCATGTTTATTTGGGCACTCTATGGCATGTTTATTTGCGCACTGCATCATATTATTTGTATGCTACATGCTGCTGACAACACAACATACTGCACAAGGCACCATTCAACCTAAGGCCAGCACAACATACTGGACACTGCCTCTCTATACTTGTTTAGGTCCCTCCCAGTGAACATGAATCATGAGAAAATTGTCTAAAAATCACCAGATGTTCTTCAATCTCTTGCACATTATCAGGAACAAACCATATTCAATTATGCTTGCGATGACAAGACCCTGTTCATATTTTGCTTGTGAATTACATTCAGCGTATATGCCAGGAAAGCTCCCGATACATACCGAAAATGTCCATAGGGCCCCATTCCCAGTTGCATGCCAAAGTAGTGTCCATTTGTGCTATACGCTTTACAAGTTTCCCAGACTTGAGGATAGAGGACACCAATGTACATTTTCTACAGCTTCAGTAAAGAAGTAATGGGAGCTGAGGAAGCAAACATTAATACATGCTGTTTGCAGCTATCTAGGAGCATATCTGTATAACAAATAGTGATAATCTTTGAATTCCATTTTGCCCATGCAGAGTCATCGTGACTTCTGGTCTTAAAGGACATACGTGACATGAAAAAAAAATACTTTGCTGTTTTATGCTAGAAAAAGTGCCATTTTTGTCCAAGAGCTTCTGCAGCTTAACTTCATTGAAGAGCTGCAGTACCAGACACAGACTGTGGACAAAAGTGGAGCTGTTTTCTGAAGAAAATAGCCATATTCTTCCAATCTGAGGCAACCTCTTTAACTGAGTCTTGAGAGATCGGCAGTTCTTTGGATCTTTATTTTCAATGTTTGGTGAATTCAAAGAATGTGGGGACAGATGGGGTAATTTTGGCAGGTCGGCCACTCTTCGGATGAGTGACCAGTACTCCTAGTTTTGTCGCCTTAGTTTCAGAACCTTAAAACGTCTGCATTGTAGTTCTAGAACCCAGGAAATCTCCTGGTAAACCTTTCCAGATTCATATAATACAAAACTTTTCTGAATCTTCCTTTGATACTTGTATAGCAGTTTTATAGAAGCCTTGCAGTGATTTTTATTTTACCATCATATCTAATAATTCCTTATCTAACCCACCTCCATTTAGATTGTGGAAATCACAGTCTGCTGGTGGTAGCTGGGCCTAGACCATATATGGAGAGGTGTCCACTCTTTGCCTAAGCAACCATGTTGTTCTGTTAGCCTCTATATTGACTCTTCGTTTGGATTACTGTTTTGCATGAACCCTGGCAACCCTGACCTTCTGCACAGTTTATTGTATTGCATACAGCCCTGACTTTCTGCTTGATCAACTACAAATTCCATCTCCTGATTTTTTTTTACTAACAATTGATCCTTCTCACATCAAGCATGCCTGTGGATTCCAAAGCTGTGAAACTGCCCTCTCTCCGTCATAACCCAGAGTATCCATTTTCCAGATTTGCCTTGTGTCAACATATTCCAGCCCAGTGCAGGAAAGGGCTGAGATAACTGGTTGGAAATAGTGTTATGTCATCTAGAATAAAGAGAAATCATAGTTACACACAAATACAGATTCCAAAATAACCCCAAAACGAGATACCCTAATTAAAAGAGGACCCGTAAATAACTAAAGACCCCCAAACCAGACTCCCTAAATATAGACCCCCTAAATAGATTGAGACCACATACCTCCTAAATACAGACCCCATAAACTAATACAGAGATATCTTCATAACTTACATTTTGTAGCTCACACTCAACTCCACTGCCACCTTGATGTTCTCTTGTGTGGCTTGAGGACCTGCTGGGATCATGTGACTATGTGCATGTCCTTCTGCAGGTCTTTCAGATCATTGCACAAAACAATTTTGAAGAGACTCACAGAAGAAACTATGATAAAACCTCAATGTATAGCAAGTCTTTGGGCCAGGGACCATTGAACAAAGCGATTTTTGTCACATTTCTTGTCACGTCACTGCCCAACCCTCCCATAATGTAATCCACTACTGACTCTGCATCTTTGTATTCTTTAGATTTTGGTATGCAATGACGCAGAACCATTTTGACCTCGAGAAATAGTGGCGTCAGACATTATGTTTACAAGTGAATTTTTGAATGATAAACTGTGATTTTTATTGGAGTTACCCTTTAAGGTCAGTAGATTGTGGAGTTCAGATTCATGAGATCATCTATCTCACATTCACATATCTCAGCGTCTCTCCTGTGTTAGGTTTTACTTAAAAAGTAGTTAATTTTACTTTATTTATTGGAAGAAATGTATGGGATTATGGCCGTCATAGTGCGGGTGGCTACACGAGCTGCACGCACCA
Organism: Bufotes viridis; assembly: GCA_033119425.1. Classification (NCBI taxonomy): domain Eukaryota; kingdom Metazoa; phylum Chordata; class Amphibia; order Anura; family Bufonidae; genus Bufotes; species Bufotes viridis. The sequence goes on from CM065591.1 coordinate 486,026,007, forward strand.
CATCAGTGGCGTACAGCATTTACAGTACATGATTGAGTGCTTGCTCCTCTATTTAGCGCCTACTACTGATGAATTACTGGCGTGTTCCAGTGAAGAAACGCGTTGAGTATGACGTGGATAGGAAAATTAGCCATATAGTAGCCCATGTGCAATGAGGATTTGTGATAGGGGTACAGCAGAGGATGTTTGTATTTTCAGTAGCATACCTGTGTCGCCCACTGATTCAAGTGTGCTACAGTTAGGCACAGGTGATCACTTGTGGGCATACTCTGTTATTAAGCTACATCTTGTCAGAACACAGGGTTTATCGTGATAACCAAATAATTACATCACCAACCAACACCAGTTTTGAATAAGGTGTTTGCAAGGTTGGTGGTGTAGTGGGTTTCCTAAATGTTGTATTTAATATAGGCAGCTGGCCCTTAAACACTGATTTTTATTAGATAATTAAATAAAGTTTTTTGGTTTTATTTTATTTTTGAGCTCTATCACAGTATATAGTTAAGACGAAGAAATGTATGGGTAATAAGATTTTTAAGGAAACACTTCCAAAGGAATATATGTAATTAAAATGTTTTGATCTATTGCAGCTCCCTGCTAGCAGGACATTAATAGGCATGAATAATTCAATTTGTTATTAAATATATATAAGCCTGAGTTCTGTCCCGCTGAATTGTGTGATAATTTTATATTCTGGGTTGTTAAACTTCTAAGGAAAAATGCCAGTTATGAAGTATTTTCCAAATCCATCTATAATAAAACCTGTTAAGCCAGAACTCTCAGCTCTGCACTGATGAAGGGCAATCAGTCTGCAGATAAGGTGCTGACTTATTTAATATCCCAGTCATTTCTCAAGGCCTGTTTAAATGTTCGAACATTGACTTATAGGATGGCTGTCTTACATCTGTTGGCATTAGAGGCAGAGCTTGCTAAGAGCTCATTTGCATCCCTTTCTTCCCAGAATCCCAGAGGAGCATGTACAGTGGATATAAAAAGTCTACACACCCCTGTTAAAATGTCAGGTTTCTGTGCTGTAAAAAAATGAGACAAAGATAAATCATTTCAGAACTTTTTCCACCTTTAATGTGACCTATAAACTGTACCACTCAATTGAAAAACAAACTGAAATTTTTTAGGTGGAGGGAAGAAAACAAAAAAAAAACTAAAATAATGTGGTTGCATAACTGGGGATGTAACTGTGTTCAGAATTAAGCAATCACATTCAAAATCATGTTAAATAGGAGTTAGCATACACCTGCCATCATTTACAGGTAACCCCAAATAACGTTCAGCTTCTCTAGTAGGTCTTTCTGAAATATTCTTAGTGGCATTCGACAGCAAAAGCCACTGTCCATGGAGAGCTTCCAAAGCATCAGAGGGATCTCATTGTTAAAAGGTATCATTCAGGAGAAGGGTAGAAAAGAATTTCCAAGGCATTAGAGATACCATGGAACACAGTGAAGACAGTCATCATCAAGTGGAGAAAATATGGCACAACAGTGACATCACCAAGAACTGGACGTCCCTCCAAAACTGATGAAAAGACGAGAAGAAAACTGGTCTGGGAGGCGACCAAGAGGCCTACAGCAACATTAAAGGAGCTGCAGGAATGTCTGGCAAGTACTGGCTGTGTGCTACATGTGACAACAATCTCCCGTATTCTTCATATGTCTGGGCTATGGGGTAGAGGGGCAAGACAAAAGCCTTTGCTTATGAAGAAAAACATCCAAGCCAGGCTACATTTTGCAAAAACAAATCTGAAGTCTCCCAAAAGCATGTGGGAAAAGGTGTTATGGCCTGATGAAATCAAGGTTGAACTTTTTGGCCATAATTCCAAAAGATATGTTTGGCACAAAAACAACACTGCACATCACCAAAAGAACACCATCCCCATAGTGAAGCATGGTGGTGGCAGCGTCAGGCTGCGGGGCTATTTTTCTTCAGCTGGAACTGAGGCCTTAGTTACGATAGAGGGAATTATAAAGAGTTCAAAATGCCAGTCAATATTGGCCCAAAGCCTTCAGGCTTCTGCTAGAAAGCTGAACATGAAGAGGAACTTCAAAGCATACCCAAAGCATACATCCAAATCAACAAAGGAATGGCTTTACCAGAAGAAGATTAAAGTTTTGCAATGGCACAGCCAGAGCTCAGACCTGAATCTGACTGAGAATCTTTGGGGTGATCTGAAGAGGGCTGTGCACAGGAGAAGCCCTCACAATCTGACAGATTGGGAGTGTTTTTGCAAAGAAGAGTGGGCAAATCTTGCCAAGTCAAACTGTGCCATGCTGATAGACTCATACCCAAAAAGACTGAGTGCTGTAATAAAATCAAAAGGTGGTTCAACAAAGTATTAGTTTACAGGTGTGCACACTTATGCAACCATATTATTTTATTTTTATATTTTTTCTTCCCTCTACCTAAAAGATTTCAGTTTCTTTTTCAATTGAGTTGTGCAGTTTATAGGTCACATTAAAGGTGGAAAAAGTTCTGAAATTATTTATCTTTGTATCATTTTTTTAGAGCATAGAAACCTGATATTTTAACAGGGGTGTGTAGACTTTTTATATCCACTGTATGGCCTATAAGCCTCCTCACACCGATTAAGGAGAGATGGTAAACCCCAAATAATAAAACATAAAAATAGATTATAAAAATAACTAGGCTTTATATGACCAGAACAGATGGATCATAGAAATCTTCTCAAGTATAGTTTGTGTGACACTGGGATAAAGGGGTTATCCGACTCTTTGTAAGTGAATAGGGCTAAGCTGCATCTAGTCTACGTGACGTCATTGGCCTAGGGTAAACTGCGAGAAGGCCGTAGTGCTCACAGGAGCGCCAGGGCTTTTTGAAGAGCTGATAGGTGGGGGTCCTGGGTGTCGGGCGCCCATCGATCAGTTGTTAACGACCTATCCAGAGGATAGGTTATCATTTACAAAGAGTTGGATCACCCCTTTAACAAAAGTAGAGTTTAAAAGTCTGCTCTTTGCCTGAGCAACCAGGTTGATTTGTTAGCCCCTATATTGACTGTTTGCTTGGATTATTGTTTTGCATGAACCATGCCAGCCCTGACTTTCTGCACAGAACTGGCCAACAATCAAATGTGTATGGGAAGTTCCCAACTTTCCTGTTGTGGGAGAGTTGGGACTTGGCAAACTGGATTTCTTTATCCAATCCTTTTGTTCTCCTGGAACATAATCTGCCGCCAGAGGTGTCTGGCAGGGATGTTCACTTCTCTCTTCCCACTGAAAACACATACATGCTCGGCCAAACCAAATGTGTATGTGTATAGGGTTGTCAGTAGAGATGGCTGTTGACCGAACCGAACATGCATGTGTATAGAGGAGTCAGGGAAGATAGTTGTTGGCTGAACGAGCATTTGGCCAAGAGCTATGGAAGGTGTTAAAGGGAATGTGTCATCAGAAAATGGCCTATTGTTTAACCTCTTAAGGACACAGGACATACCCGTATGTCCTGTGTCCTGTCTCTAAAGATGGCGCCCGCTCCATGTGGGCGCCTTAGCCACGGGTGTCCACATGGTTCCTGTAGCAGACACCCACGGCTAATGTCCGTGACCGGCAGCCAAGCCGATCGCTGGCATTTAACCCCTCAGATGCCGTGGTCAATCCTGACCACGGAATCTGAGTGCGCACAAACTGAAAGTTTTACTTTCGGTTTGCGCTCCGGCTCCCCCGTGTGGCGATCAGAGGAGCCGGAGCATGCCTGTAGTAGCCTGGGTTTCTATGAATGAAACCCAGGCTGCTCTGTAGTATTTCCTATGGAGCCTTGCCTGTAATAGGCTTTATAGGAAATATGCGATTGTTTCATATATTCCAATGCTATTGCATTGGAATGTATGAAAATCGCAATCAGATGATTGTAAGTTATAGTTCCCTATGGGAACTATATAAAAGTGTAAAAAAAAAAAACTTTTAAAAATAAATAAATAAATAAATAAAACATAAAAGTTCAAATCACCCCCCTTTTGCTAAAATAAAAATTAAAAAACTAAAAAAATTACAAAAATAAACATCATGGGTGTCGCAATGTGCAAAAACGCCCATAGTATAAAAATATAAAAAAATATTCCCTATACGTCAAACAGAAAAACTGAAATAAGTGTCCAAATGGCGGATTCGCCATTTTTGGTTGCTTAATTTTCCACAAAAGATTACATAAAAGGTGATCAAAGATTATTACGCATAAAATGAGCTCCCATACAGCTCTGTACATATAATTACAAAAAAGTTATAGGGGTCAAAACATGGTGACAAAAAAGTAAAACTGATTTTTTCCCACTTTTGAATTTTTTTTTCACTATCAAAACGCAAGAAAACCTATACATATAGCGTATCGCCGGATTTGTACTGACCTGTTAAGTAAAAGTAACCATTCAGGTTTATCGCACATCGAACGTCGGAATTTAAAAAGCCACAAAACTGTGGTGGAATATGTGAACCGAAAAATAAAAAAGTTTTGGCTCTGGGAAGGCAGAGAGCTCAAAACGAAAACTCAAAGAGTAAAAAACCTCCGGTCCTTAGAGGGTTAAATGACGATTTTATGTTAAATATATTTTTAAAGACTTTTTTGTGATTTTGTTTTTTAAATGATCATGTCACTATCTATATTAAAAAAATAAAAAATGGGAGAGTTTTCTGGGCATGCTCTGTGAGCTGTGCAGAGTTCAGGGGGGAGCAGATAAGCTGTAATATCACCTATTGTGAATGGTGGATCATGTGTTATCTATATAAAGGTGTTACTTGTCATTAAACTCCCCAAAATTCTTTAAAAATATGCTTAACACAAATAAGTGATTTAAACAATAGATCATTTTCTCATGACACTCTCCCTCTAAGGGATCTCTGATGTAGTGGCCACAGTGTCCTATGTTTGTCCAGTGTTTGCTAACCTGGATAATGTCTTGGAAATGGAACCAGAATACTTGGGAATGGGTTGGAGGTACTATTGCTTCTGATAGTAAAACTCAAAGCACAAATGTTATGAGGATCATGGTCAAACAAGCCAAAGATCCAGTAACAGGAGCATAGGTGAGCTAACCAGGGTTATAAGGGGCTTGCAAACCCAGGTTTTGGTTATTTCTGGTTGCAATCGATTGAATGGAGATGAGCTACAATAATAGTCACAGCCTATGCACAAGAGTGGCACTGTTTTTGGAAAATAGCAAGTCATAGAAGTAGATCTCAGCACCATTTGTGGAAGCAGCCATATACATGTGGCTACATGAACAACCCAACAAGACATTAAAGAGGTTGTTTTACCTGGAACATTGGTGGCATGTCACTAAAATGGAGCACCCAAAGTTCGGGAGAGCGCACCAAGCATGCTCTGTTGCCCTTGATTAATTTCTACAGGATTGCCGAAAATACCTAAGTGGCACGCTCGGCTATTTTCGGAAGTCCCATAGAAATGAATGGATAGAGCACCATCCAAGCGTGGCCACCTCTCCGTTAACTTCTATGGAACTCCTGCAAATAGACCCCTTAGAAATGAACTCGCATGTGCAGTGCTCACTCTTTGTCTTTGGGAGCTTCATTCTAGAGATAGGTGCATCTATGATATTGGTGGCATATCGTTAGGATGCCAGTATTCCAGGTGAGACAACCCCTTTAACATCCAACAAACAAAGAACATCACTGCAATGGACTCAACGTTTTTGCAACTAAAATGAGGTACATTTTTCAGTCCCAGTAAATATGCATACATTAAAGACAACGTTTCGCCATAAAGTGTCCCTTCTCGTGCCACCTTATGGTCTTCACTGTATAAATATCTGCCTGGAATGGTATAAAGACCACATTGTGTTTGCAAATCTTCTTCGAGTTTCGGTGCCGTGGTGTTCTTCATTGGCTGAGATTTTTTTTTTCTAATCCTGAATAACCGCTTTAAGAAAACACCATTGGTAAGTAGCAACACTTTCCGATTTCTTGCAAATGAAATACAATACAATAACACACACAATAGATGTCTTAACTGTTATTATTTTACAGATGGCTTTGTACAGTATGTATTCATAAATAGCCACCTTGACGTGCATTGTGTTACTCGTGTGCTGTAGTTATGAAGAGATTTTCTCTGGAAATATCATCTAAATCCCAAGTAATTTATTGAAGCAAAGAAAAATAAGGTGTTTTAGACAGCAGTCATTTATCCTTGAAGCTTCAGCCCACTCATCACTTAACCTTGTAAACATTCATATCTAGGATATGTATTCTCTGATCCCGCTCCCCAGCAGCTGCTGACAGAACGAGCTGATCTCAACGTATATTTTAGAAAAATAGATGGATTTTTAATATACGTAGGATGAGATGTCATATTTCAATTGTGTGTCTTGTTAGATTTTCGTTACTGCTGCCATTGTATGGCGATAGAAGTAATGCTGAAGGAATAGGTATTGTACGTCAATTGCTTCGGAGTCTAATGTTTTAGGATTTAATTTGATGGCATATCACTAGGATGTGCCATCAATGTCCATTTGGTGGAGGTCGGATCGTTTTGACCCCCACTAATTGGCAGAGCTAAGAAACCATGCCACTTCGAATCCTGTCGATTCCACCCCCCCGAAGAAGGATGAGTAGAACCTAACATGGCCAACACAACAAAACGCTCTTTTGGTTTCCTTAGTATAGAAGACAATATTTATAGATATTTATCAAGGAACGGCATCTTACCCCAGTCTTTGAAATCTTATGTGCAACCAGAGAATGCGACTAATTTATAACAAGGAGCAGGCCTCAGCATTAGAGATGAGCGAATTTTTCAAAAATTCTATTTCCCGGTTCGCCAAATTTTTGGGAAAAAATTTGTTTCAATCTGAATTTATTCGCTGCGAAATTCCTTAAAAAACGGCTATTTCCTGGCTGCAGAGAGCCTTTATAGTGGGGTAGAACACTGTGCCTTCCAGTAAAACGCATAGGGAGTCTGCTTTGGTAGTAAAATAATACTGTGAGTCCGTATGACATGCAGATGATAGGCGTCGCTCTTAAAATCACTGCACACTTCACTTATTTGGGCGGTCATGGGGCCAAAACTAACTAAATAACTCAAGTATGAACTCAGCCTTACAGGTCGATGTTAGCGCCAAAAAGAAGCGTAATCCTTTTATACGATCATCAGCTGATTCTACATAGATGTCTACAGAATCTGTTCTATTAAACTCTTATACAAGTAGAACCCCCCGACAGAGTGGAGAGGGTGTCAGCAGTAAGTTTATGTTAACGTCACTGATTATTTTGCCCTTTCTCTGATCCGTCAGAAAAATAACCCCCAAAAAACGGATCCTGTCTGTTGAGCATCTGCCTTCACTCGGTCAGCATTTGGTCAGAAATCCATCAGTATTGCTAATGCCAAAAAAACAGGAGTGGATCCAAAACAGAGATGACACGTGAATGGAATATTTGCATGTCTTCTGTGTTTTGTCTCCACTCCTGCTTTTGGCTACCAAATCACAAGCCAATTCTGATGGGACCATACAGGCCTTATAGCTGCTACACAGACAGGATCCGTTGTGCATCTCATTTTTCCTTGCTTCTGACAGATCAGAAGAAGGGTCAAATAAATGATGATGTCAGCCAGGCCGAAAGGCAAAATAGTGTCCCAGTGGTGAAGTGGGGAGGATGGGAACAGCATGAGAAGTCCACAGAGTGGCCCTATGACGAAGTGGTGAGGTGGAATCAGCATGAGGAGGTCACAGAGTGGCACAATGTCAGTGTGGAAGTGGCAGCAGCAGCATCAGGAGGCCTCAGAGTGGCACAATGACAGAGCGTGGAGGTGGCGGCAGCAGCAGCATCAGGAGGAGGCCACAGAGTGGCACAATGACAGTGTAGAGGTGGCGGCAGCATCAGGAGGCCACAGAGTGGCAAGGTGACATAGTGTGGAGGTGGCAGCAGCATTTGACCACAGAGTGGCAAGGTGACATAGTGTGGAGGTTGCAGCAGCATGAGGAGACCACAGAGTGGCAACGTGACATAGTGGGGAGGTGGGTGGCAATATATGTACCAGCTAAAGGGGGTGAAAGAAGGAGCACTTGGCATTAGATGTGTGGCATCAGGCAGGTGGCACTGGCAGCATCAGAATAATAGCTGAGGCAGGTAGTCAGAAGAAACCGGTCTCTTTTGTCAAGGTTTGGGTGAGGCAGCATGGATGATCTAATCTGATGCATCAGGCATTGGTGGGTGGAAATCCTGGCTGATCCACGCCTGATTCATCTTGACAAAAGTCAGTCTCTCCACTGAGTTCTTCTTGGGGTAACTATGGCCCCCGCCGCACTAAACACCCTCTTTGATGCCACACTACTAGCCTGGCAGGACAGCTTTTCCAGGGCAAACTCTGCCAGCTGCGGCCACAAATACAGTTTGGCTGCCCAGTAGTCTAGCGGATCTTCAATGTGGGGTGGCAGGGTGCTGTCCAAGTATGTCACCACCTGGCAGGTCCTACTCCAGGTTTACCTGCTGCTGGGGAGTAGTTTCTTCACTAGGCGGGTGAAGAAAGCTGCTCATTATTGACTCTAGACTCAAGTTGCTGCTGATGAAGCTGGAACTGCTCCTACCCCTCCAACCCACCCCAGCAGCCATGGCAGAGGAACGTGAACACAGAAGGCACCCCGGTCAGACCTGCGGAAGGATGGACGATGGCGCATATAGGTAGTGGCCAACTGACTACATAGGATGTCTCTATAGTAGTTTAGTTTGTCCTCCCTCTCAGCGGGTTTAAAAAAGGCCCCCATTTTGGACCGGTAGCGAGGGTCCAAGGTGGAGAGCCAGAAGTCATTCCTCTGCCGAATGGAGACAATTCGGCTGTCACTACGCAAGCAAGTGAGCATGCATCCGCCATTTGTGCAAGTGACTGGGAAGGACTCCCTGCCTTCATCTCCACTGCATATTGCCACGGTGTGTCTGGGTCCTCTGCCTCATCTTCCTCATCGCCCTGTAGCTCCTCTGGCTGCTCCTGCTCCTCCTCTCCTGTCACCTTCAAGTAAAAACCACCCATTTCGCTACACATTGCTTGTGCTCCAATGTCCTCCTCCTCCTCTAGTTCAGCACCCATGGGGCTCATATGGCTGTGAGATCTAGGCGCCACGTCTCCAGTCCCCTGACCAGCCAGATTTACCAGCATCTGTTCCAGAACATGAAGCAGTGGAATGACATCGTTCATCTCGTAAGACTGGCGCCTAACAAATAATGTGGCCTCCTCAAAGGACCTGAGCAAAAGGCAGATGTCACGCATGAGCTGCCACTGGCTGACATCGAAGTTAAACAGGGGAGTACTCCTGTCCGGTTGGATCATCAATTAATCGTTTATGGCCTTTCTCTGTTCATATAGTCGGTCTAAAATATAGATCGTGGAATTCCAACGGGTGGAAACGTCGCATATCAGCCTATGTTGGGGGATGCAGCTCTGCCGCACCTCAAGGAGGGTGTGCTTTGCGGTGTATGAGTGTCTGAAGTGCATGCAAAGTTTCCTGGCCATTTTTAGGATGTGTAGCAGATGGGTGGAAGACTTCAGGAACCGCTTGACAACCAGATTGAACACGTCTGCCATGCAGGGAGCATGGCTCAGCCGTTCTTGACGCAGTTCCGACACCATGTTCTTCCCATTGTCGGTCACCATGGTTCCAATTTTCAGTTCTCTCGGAGAAAGCCAGGGTTCGATTTCTTGATTAAGGACACGGAGCAGTTCCACCCCTATGTGACTCCGTTGGCTCAGGCAAATGAGGTGCAGAACAGCATGATACCGCCGTACCCTGCACACGTGGTATGCTGGAGGGGCACTTTGAATTGTCCCTGCAGTGGAGGCTGAGGTCACAGTGGAGGATGAGGAGGCAGAGGCGGACATTGTCACAGGACCAACGGCGTGACAGCGTGGAGGCGAAAGCGGCATCACCTGGCCAAGTTGCTGGTGTGGCTGTGCAGGAACCACATTCACCCAGTGGGCAATAAAGAACATGTATTGTCCCTGACCGTAGTTATGCCGACAGGCTCAACGACTGGCCCACCTTCTGTTGTACATGTTTGTGCAGGGCTGGTACTGCCTTTTTGGCAAAGAAATGACGGCTTGGGACTCTGCACCTCGGCTCGGCATAAGCCATCAATTCTCTGAAAGGTGCAGAGTCCACCACTTGGAAAGGGAGGGACTGCAGCACCAGCAACTTGTACAGGAGCACATTCAGCTTCTGCGCCGTTGGAGTGCATGCATACTGTTGTCTCTTGGCAATCGCTTCAGTGAATGATTGCTGACTCAATGACTGACTGCTCCCTTTGGCTGAGGTGGTGAAGCCTTGACTGCTTGAAACCAGGTGCGTGCCACTGGGTGATGCAGCAGTTGCTGCGGCAGGCTGGACCACCCCATCAGAGCCACGGTTCTCCCAGGCCACTTTTTGGTGATGCTGCATATGTTGACGTAGGGCTGTGTTGCCAACATTGGCACCCTGGCCACACTTCACCTTCTGCACACAGATTCTACATATGGCCATGTTCACCTCCTACGGCGGCTTAAAAAAAAACTGCCACACCACCGAGTAGGTAATTTTACCCCCAACAGTACGCACTGACTGACTGCTACCGCCGCTGCCTCTGTGAGCCTGTGCACCGCTACTTCCCGGGCAGGTAGGCTCCTACGAAGCTGGTGGTCTACCCCAAGAACATTTGGCTCTTGATCTCCCACTGCTGTGACCCTGCTTACTCCCGGGCCACGCTAGCGACTTGCTGGCTCCGCCGCTGGCTCACGGGCAAGCTGCCACCCTCTTCCTCCAATGATGAAGAAGCCCCTTCGTCACCGGACTCCCAAGTGCGATCAGCTACATCATCATCATCGAGTACTGTCTGCCTGTCACTGATGTCCTCCTCAACCATCTCTGGGTCAGGAGCCTGACTACTCGCTACACCAGCTCCCACGCCACTCTCCTCATCACTACTTGCCCGCCTAGTGGAGGAAGTGGCGGATGTCTCCTCCACATCTTGGCTGGCTGACTGTCTTCTAGTAGTTCGTCCTCACTGTATAGTGGAGCCCACAGCATACAATACTTATCTGGCTGAGGGAACAGAAAAGGACAGAGGCAGGTTAAGGACAGGTGAGGGCACAGGGCGTGCTTCCGGGCCATTGCAACTAAGGGTTGTGTCTGATGAACCCACTGAATCCTGGATGGGGGTGTCTGATGTCACTTGCGACAAAGTTGAAGATCGAGTCAACCATTCAAGAACCTTTGGGTTGCCGGTAGAGATGAGCGAACTTTAAAAAAAAGTCCGGCGTTCGGCGTTCGGGTTGTGGTAAGTCGCGCATCCCGTTATGGATTCCCCTATAGCGGCATATGGAATCCATAAGGGGCGGCTGCCACCAACCCGAACTGTTGAACAGCCGAAGGACCTGGGGTGACGTCACTGTCATGTGATCAGTGCAGGGGGCGTGGCTCAGCACTGGATTTGATCCCGTGCTGAGCCACGCCCCCTGCACTGATCACATGGCGGTGACGTCACCCCAGGTCCTTCGGCTGTTCAACAGTTCGTGTTGGTGGCAGCCGCCCCTTATGGATTCCATATGCTGCTATAGTAGAATCCATAACGGGATGCGCGACTTACCACAAGCCGAACACCGGACTTTTTTTTAAAGTTAGCTCATCTCTAGTTGCCGGTCAAGACACGACTGCTGAATGACACTGGGAGTTCAGGCCTCTCAAATTGACACTTGCTGCCACGGCCCCTTACTCTGCTGCGACCTCTGCCTGCACCAGAAACATATAGGCCTCTGCCACTCCCCTGTATAGGGCCTGGCACTTCTCTGTCTGACATACTGTTAGATCTAATAAATAAATTAAAAGTAAATTAAAACACCCCCAAAAAGTCTGTAATTTTCTCACTTCACCACACAACGGCTAATAAGTAGAGATGAGCGAACTTTAAAAAATAGTTTGGCGTTCGGCGTTCGGGTTGTGGTAATCGCCGCATCCCGTTATGGATTCCACTACCGCGGACTATGTCATGTGATCAGTGCAGGGGGCGTTGCTCAGCACTAATCCAGTGCTGAGCAACGCCCTGCACTGATCACATGACGGTGACGTCACCCCAGGTCCTTCGGCTTTTCCAAAGTTCGGGTTCGTGGAAGCCGCCCCTTATGGATTCCATATGCCGGGATAGTCCGCGGTAGTGGAATCCATAACGTGATGCGACGATTACCACAACCCGAACGCTGAACGCCAAACTATTTTTTAAAGTTCGCTCATCTCTACTAATAAGCCCTTTTTTCCCCACTAATACACACAAAAAAGGGCTTTATAACATATAACTGCACCGCTGAACGGGCAAATATATTTTTTCATTTTCCACTAACAACACGCCGCAAACAGCTTTAGAACGTATAACTGCACCGCTAATCGGCAAATATATTTTTTCTTTTTCCAATAATACACGCGAGAAACGGCTTTAGAACATATAACTGCACCGCTGATCGGCAAGTATATTTTACTTTTGCCACTAATACACGACAAAAAGGGCTGTAATTTTAGCACTCCACCACACAACAGCTAATACGCCCTTTTTTTCCCACTAATACAAGCCAAAAAATGCTTTAGAACATATAACTGCACCGCACAAGGGCAAATAAGATGTAGAAATATTTTTTTGAAATAAACCCTGTTAATGCCTGTATCAAACCACACTTGCACCCTAATAAGAACGGTTTGCTGGAATTACATAAATGTTGCGGAATGATTCCTCCCAATCCTTTCCCTCCACCTTGAATAATCTTTCCCTGCACTTGTAAATAGTTTTTTTTTAGCACAATTACATTTTTTTCTAACACCGTCCGTAGCGCCTGCTGACGTCTCTCCCCGCACTGAGTACACTGGAAATGGCAGAATCCAAGTTGGCTGAGGCTATTTATAGGGCTGTGACATCACAGGGCTGGCTGGTTGCTGATTGGCTGCATGCATGGCATTAGGGTGATCCCGCCTTCCCAGAGTTCCTTGCTCCATGTCCTAACACGTGCAGCAGCCATTTTAGGAAAAAATGCAATTCATTACTACGAATCGCGAGGAAATTCGACTTCATTGCGAATCAAATTTTTCCTGAAATTCTGATCGAATTCCATTTCATCAGCTTCGATTCGCTCATCTCTACTCATTATAAATTATGCACAACCTCTTTTTTGTCCATGCAACAAGCCGTAGATTTCTGTCTTTTTGCCTGAAAACAGACTCAAATGAAGATTAATTTGGTGGAACCAATGGCCCTCACCCACTGCCTACCTTTGTCACACCTTCTTTTCTAAAAGTACTAGATGCTGAGTAGAAACATGACTTGCAAAAAAGTTTGAACATGAGGTTTGCAACTTTTTTCACCCAAAAAAGAGGGGCAGGGAGATGATAAATCTCCCCCTTAATGCATGCATGGCCACCTCTACTATATGTTGTGAGGTCTGTATTCAGGTGATGGAACAGGAGCCACTGCCAACCTTAATGCTAGAGATGAGTGAAGTTATCAAAACTATGTAACATAGTCATGGCATCTGAGATGACCCTTGAGGGCTGTCAGAGATTAATCTGTCAAAAAAAATGTAAATACTTACCTTATCCATTTGATTGCGAAGATCCCGCTGTGGCCATCTTGCTTGAAGGTCCAGGGTGAGATTTTTGCGTAGGATCTTCAATCAAGATGGCCGTGGAGGACTCTGCGGGTGAGTATGAATTTTTTTGTTTTAGGGAAAATTAATTCTTTACCACTAAGCATGAGGAAATTGGCTTTGCAGTGAATCAACTTTTCCTTGAAATTCAGATAGAGGTCCACTTTGTAAACTTTTAATTCACTCAACATTACTTATAGCGGTTGGCCCACAAATAATATTTAATACAGTTTTCAGTCCAGCCCCTTGAATACTTTTGTACTTGCATGTAATTAACAATTTATTATAGCTACTGAGTTATTTGGTGAAATCTATTTGTATAGCGCCATCTGCTGTTTGTCCTTTTCATAAATTCTCAGTCCTGTTCTCTGAGATGGAAGCACATGCTCAGTTCTATCCAGTGGCGTAACTATAAATGACTAGGCCACACAGCAAATTTTTGGAACGGGTCCACCGTCCCATGAACTTCTTTGCAACTCCCTCCTCCATTGTAGCCCCCACTCCCGTGGATAGTCAAAATTGTTCTCTCAGACTTGGTCCAACAGCTTCTGTCTGTCCATATCGTATAGTGTCTCTGTATATAATGTCATTGTATAATACTGTTGAGGGGGGCCTGACAATAAAATCTTTTAGGCCCCCTCCTGGATGGGCCCCTTCTGAGTTCAGTCCCCAAAGCAGCCACTTCCCTGCTTCCCCTATAGCTATGCCCCTGGTTCTAGCCTTTAACTGCCACCAGCTGCAGCAAAAGGACTCTCTCCTGAGAAAGGACACGTCCCTGAGATGCCTGCTTGAAATAAATCTAGCAGAACAATTGAAGCAGTGATTGGGGAGATCTCTGGATCCATGTGAGGTACAGGGCCAGTTCTAGCTTTGTTAGAAAGAGATTGTCATGTACTAGACTATGTATGATTTTCATTTTTTACATTAATCATATAACCACTTCAATATGGCCCTGTTGTAGCAAGTGTGACTCTATGTAGGTCTGGTTCATGCCTCCAATATCTCAAACAGGTCAACAATCCTGATTTTGCTGGGACAATCCCAGGGGTTTATGCAAACTCCACCTAAGAGTAGTCATTGGGGGCATTGTTGGGCATTCCAGGATTGGGTCTTAAATGTCCCGATTTTGGCTTTTTAGATGTCAAGTATGATGTCTCCTACTAGAAACTAGACTTCACCATCCTGAAGAAATAGGTAAATGGTGGAAAAGTTAACCAGCATCATTTTTAGTTTTATTTTTTATATTCCTAAACCCCCCTTTTTGAGTAGGTTACCCCCATGAATATAATTTAGATTAACCTAATTCACTTGAATTCAATGTTGATCTCCTAAAGTTTTCTTCTGTTACTTTCGGTGAGTGGGTAGATTCTTACACCGTATTATATATTCTATTAGTAAACCTATAATAAGGAAGTATTTTATCACAATATAGGATAGTAATTGTATAATAATAGATGCAAATTTGAAGTTCTTTCAGCTTGAATGCTTCTTATATAAAAGAGAGACTTCAAGGACAGAGCTATTAAACACCCCCATAAGAAGCACTTATGGAGATTGTACGGCTGGGAATATATAAATGTATTTAGAACCTTAAATGCAAAGAGTTAGGTTATTTCCGCTCATGAAAACCATAAGTGATATTATAAAGTGTAATTAGCGATACAGATACATTCTTATGCATGTTCTGGTTTCACACTGCTATCATTAACCCTTTCAACTCTCCAGGACACATTTAATCACCTAATACGTCAAGGACATTTGCGGTAACCAGACTATAAGGGATAGAGTTTCAATGACCTGATCATATTAGTAGGGATAGAGCTTCAATTATATAAAGGGAATGTGTCATCAGAAAATGACCCGCTCTTTAAATCACTTTTTTTATGTCACCAGGATCAACCCCATTGAACCAGACATACTGGCTGGTAGGGCTCCTCATGCTGATTAAAACAATACCTTTTTTTTTTATGTACGATAAACAGCTACAGAGAAAAATATGTTGTTATTCATATGCAAATGAGGATTTGGAGCACCTGGAGGTGAGACTGAATCCTTTGAGCACTGCTTTGTAACACCCCCTGTACTCTGCACACTCCTCCCACCCCTTAAATGTCAGAGCTAGACATGCTGAGTGCAGAGCTGCTTCCCATAATTGGGAAGCAGCACTCATTGGAAGATGGGGAGTGGGATGAAAAGTTTTACTTCCTGGTTCTGTGTCTTCATGAGATGAATATCCTAACCAGTGTGATAGGATCTGTCACATATAGGAGGGGTCTTTTTTGCTTTCTAAGAATTTGTTGATTCCCATACTTGCCAATAGTCCCGACATTGACTGAACAGTGGAAACTCTATGAAGTCGACCAAAAAAGTGCTGGGTTTATGGAAACCCTCCCAAAAGTAGGTATTTGAAGGGCTGCTCTCAAAGGTTAGCATTTAGCAGGGCTTAAATGTCCAACTTTTTATTTTATTTATTCTTGATTTATAAATGTTGGGTTCCTCTAATCCAATGTTGTAGTGACATGTATGAATTCTACACATCTTCAATTTGCATAGATCTGACTTATTAACCATGAAAATTAACTTTTATGTTTTTTATTGCAAACTGTTACACTTTAATGCAAAGTTGCCAGAAGGCACCCACGTTTTCTATGTGGCATTTCCTCAATTGGACTCTGTTTTCAGAAACCTCATGGGTATGAGGTTATGATCTTGCAATTACTAGAGAGCACCCCTGCAGGATTGCCAACTGTCCAGAAATTCCTGAATAGTCTGTAAAAATAGGGTACTTTTTCCAGTGTCCATAAAAAAAAAAAATAGATGGGTTTGTACCTGTACCTGAGCAGATCAATGTAACTGTAATTATCATCAGGACATGGCTCGCACTAAAAATTGCTATGAATTATCAGTATATTGAGTTATAGACATTTTACTTATAATCTTTATGATTCATTGTGGTTTTCTAGTCTGTCCGTATGTGGGCAGTCCATGATTTTTGGATATGTTGTCCAAATAAAATTCAGGTTTGCAACACTGCACCACTGTAGGGCATCAAGATCCTGGGTGGGCTCTCTTCTTGGGACAACCCTTTGAGCAGGTCTTGAGTGACTTCCTTTGGTATGAATTAAATTAAAGATCAGAAGTTGTCATAAGACGGTCTTCTCTTGGATCATTTCTCCTGGGTCATTTCCAGAGATAATCCTCTACTGTGCCACAGCTGAATCCTTTACTAACCCATGACCACTTGAAGACAATATCACATACAAGCTATGGATCCTGGATCTCAAATTTCGAGATTTGAAGGCTAGATAGAGAATAGGTAGAATTGTTTTTTAATTTTAATTTGATTGCAGAGATAAAGCGAAAACTCTTGAATACAAAACAATACTGCACGCTTCTATGTTGATGGAAAATAAATACATTCTCCTCTTTACCTCAGATACCCATTGACACGCCTCAATACGCTTTCAGTCCAAACCATCCTGCTGATGGTTGCTTTTATTTTTATATAACTGTCAAACCAACACTTAGCACTGAGTTGAGTCATCACAAGTCATGACACCGAATTCATGGACACCTTAATGGTCTCTCTCTAACTTTTTCCATCCTGTTACTCACTATATAATATAACTAGAAGAAAATCTATCAATCCTTTCCTTATTTTCTTCCTGAGTCCATGGTAACAATGAGGCAACCACTGATTAATGACTCACAATTCTCCAAACCTCTTAGATGTAAAACGAGATTGACAAGATAAATATATTTTGTCCATTTCACTACAATTAGAGAAATCTATAGTTCCCCACAAGAAGTGGTCTTGTAAGTGGCGCCCATTCATCAAGTCCTTGCCTTCAAACACCTCAAGCTTACCATAATTCCTTTCAGTCAAAAAGTGTATACAACTCTTTCATTCCACCACAAAATGAATTCAGACCACGTATGTAGACCCTCAACATGAATACAGACTAGAGGTGAGAGAATCGATTCTTTCAAATCAAAATTCGACCTGAAATTTTCAAAAAATTCTGATTCTTTAGAGAAAGTTAAAGCACCTTTGATCCAGCTAGAATAGATGTGTACCCAAATGAACTTTCAGATGAATTGGACCCAAAACAATACAGACCATAGACTTACACTTTCAAAATTTAGAGACCCCAGACTCTGACTCCCAAAATAAATAGAGACCTTAAAATGTGTACAGGTCCCAAACTCAGACCCCAAAATGTATTCTCAGTTTAGATCCGAGACTGGACACTATAAAATTCCAACCCCCAATGTCTAATGTTGGAAATGCATATTGGGCAATCTTTTATGGTTTACAAAATCCATTAGCCCATTATAAAAGTCTTAATAGAGAAAGTCCCCACATTTACTGATTTCAGTAATCAATGTGTAATGCTTCATTTCCCCTGTAGGAATGCGGTAGGGAAATCGAACACTTTCTGCTAGGTTCCCCCACAGATATTCAACGATCGCTGTGGATCCAAACAGCAAGACACCCTGTGATCAGCTTATTGCCCAGGAGAGAAAATATTGATTTAACATGGAGCACCCCTTTAAATAGAACTAGACAGCAAGTAAGAGATAATTTATATAATTATGTAAATATATATATATAATATTTATACTGAATAAAAGTATAAACGCAACACTTTCGGTTTTGTTCCCATTTTGCATGAGCTGAACTCAAAGATCTGAAACATTTTCTACACACACAAAAGAGCCATTACCCTCAAATATTGTTCACAAATCTGTCTAAATCTGTGTTAGTGAGCACTTCTCCTTTGCCAAGATAATCCATCCCACCTCACAGGTGTGGCATATCAAGGTGCTGATTAGACAGCATGAATATTGCACAGGTGTGCCTTAGACTGCCCACAATAAAAGGCCACTCTGAAATGTGCAGTGTGATCACACAGCACAATGCCACAGATGTCGCAACATTTGAGGGAGCGTGCAATTGGCATGATGACTACAGGAATGTCTACCAGAGCTGTTGCCCGTGCAATGAATGTTCATTTCTCTACCATAAGCCATCTCTAAAGGCGTTTCAGAGAATTTGGCAGTACATGCAACCAGGCTCACAACCGCAGACCACGTGTAACCACACCAGCCCAGGACCTCCACATCCAGCATGTTCACCTCCATGATCGTCTGAGACCAGCCACCCGGACAGCTGCAGCAACAATCGGTTTGCACAACCAAATAATTTCTGCACAAACTGTCAGAAACCGACTCAGGGAAGCTCATCTGCATGCTCGTCGTCCTCATTGGGGTCTGGACCTGACTGCAGTTCGTCGCCGTAACCGACTTGATTGGGCAAATGCTCACATTCAATGGCGTCTGGCACGTTGAAGTTCACGGATGAGTCATGGTTTTCACTGTTCAGGGCAGATGGCAGACAGCGTGTGTGGCGTCGTGTGCGTGAGCGGTTTGCTGACGTCAACGTTGTGGTTCGAATGGTCCATGGTGGCGCTGGCGTTATGGTATGGGTAGGCGTATGTTATGGACAACGAACACAGGTGCATTTTATTGATGGCATTTTGAATGCACAGAGATACCGCAACGAAATCCTGAGGCCCATTGTTGTGCCATTCATCCACGACCATCGCCTCATGTTGCAGCATGATAATGCACGGCCCCATATTGCAAGGATCTGTACATAATTCCTGGAAGCTGAAAACATCCCAGTTCTTGCATGGCCAGCATACTCACCGGACATGTCACCCATTGAGCGTGTTTGGGATGCTCTGGATCAGCATATACGACAGCGTGTTCCAGTTCCTGCCAATATTCTGCAACTTCGCACAGTTATTGAAGAGGAGTGGACATTGCACAGGCCACAATCAACAACCTGATCAACTCTATGTGACGGAGATGTGTGGCACTGCGCGAAGCAAATGGTGGCCACACCAAATACTGACTGACTTGAGAGTAATGGGTCTTTTGTGTATGTAGAAAATGTTTCAGATTTTTGAGTTCAGCTCCTGCAAAATGGGAGCAAAACCGAAAGTGTTGCGTTCATATTTTTATTCAGTGTATATACACTAATATGTCCAATTGGAGATTCCACCCCAGCAACATGGGTGATTGGTGTAATGGAAGTCCCATTCCTACCCCCTGCCAACAGTAGGGATATAGGCAGGGGCGGCATATTTGTCCAGGAGTCTTTTATGGTTCTTGTGGTGCATGATGGATTGATGCGCTGACTACTGCCGACTGGGAGGGACATCCATTTCAGTAATTATATCCCTGTATGAAAATATAAAAAGTGCCATGAGTTATTGCTAAGCATTATTTTTTATCGTGGGGACAGTGTAAGATTATGCTTATTACATCTTTCGGTGCTTAGCATGCTAATATTTAATGGGCTGTTGAAATCCGGGTGATAGATGAGGGTAGTTCTCTTCGTGTAAAGTTCCTATAGTCATCAAGGGTGGTGAATTATTAAAATGCAATGTTAGATTATTAGTCATTTTCTCCTTCACTGTCACCAAACAGGCTTTAATTATAGATTGTAATAACTGGAAATCCGGAGTTGCCCCAACGTATCAGTACATTAAAGAGGCAGAACCAAGAAAATCTGTTACTATGTATAAACTGCAAGTGGTAGAGCGGCAGGGTCCATTAAAGGGCATGCTCACATGGCTTAATTTTTCTCGCAGACTCCAGCACGTATTCCGGTTTCCAGACGTATTCAGTAGAGATTAGCAAGGCACTCAAAAATTTGATTCGGCTGCTTCGATGAATTTTACAAAAAAAATTTGCTTCATGACTAATTACTTCATCACGAAGCGCATTTCTTTGTAAGTAGTGGGTGCAATGACAGGAAGCTGCGATTGCGCCGGTCCCCGACTTTGTAACCCTTAGATGGTTCATAGCTGATCGCGGCATCTGACAGCAATAATACAGTGTAAATGTAAAAAAAAAATTAAATTATACTTACCTCATTCATTTTCTAGCGAAGAGCCAGCCCCTAATGATGCCATCACATCGGCAGGTGTGGTGACGTCATACATCACCGTGCATGGGATTTCGAACAAGACCATCAAGATGGTGGCAGCCCACCTGTCACGAGCAAATGGATGGGGTAAGTATGATTTTTTTTTTTGTTTTTCACTGCCGGTCAGGGAAAATCTATTTGCTACAGCAAAGCACAAGGAAATTCCATGCAACGTCCACTACCTGCGCTCGGATAGCCATGCGCGGATTATTCTTCTTGAGATGATAACTTGCAACTACAGAACAGACATCTGAGCGACAGCCTTGAATGTGCACCACAGATTCCACTACTAATACACGTCAGAGCGCTTCGAGCTACTTACGGCAAACCTCAGCACGTACCTTCGGTGTTTATTCTATTATATTACCGGCCCTCACTTACTGAAAGGAAGAGCTGAGACATATAACGCATCTCGAGGTCTCAGTGGGGACCGTAGAGTAAAATAAGTGGCACATTCTCGTCTTCACCAAATTGAAAAGTGACAAATATTAACCAAGAAAGCAGCCAGGATAAAATGTAACACAAATGATTGCAATCCCTTACTATTCAGCAGACTGTGCGGCCTTGTTCCAGGCAGTAATTGATCCTGGGATATTGTACATGTTGGGCCTGACAATAATGTTTATAATCTGAAACCCTCCCTGAATTATACCACCCAATGTTGCATGGTGATTGCAATGTCCTGATTTTAAAAAAAAATTGTTAATGACTGTGAACACTTTTGATGGCAATTTTTTTATGATTTCAGTTTGCTCATTTTGGGCTAAAAATCATTTTCTCAGTTGGTCTTTATTAAAAATTTTTAGCAGTGTTTGTCCTATAAGGCTAAATTTCAGCCTAGCTGCAGAGTATCTTGGTTACAGTTTTACACTGGGTCCCATCATGTTGCTCTTCTGACATCTATGTGTAGCTCTCATCGCTGAACTCCTGACAGCTCATAAACATTAATTATAGCTACATTCTTTTCTAACTGATAAGAATATGGCTTAAACTGGTGTTTATGGCCTCTTTCACACTTGCGTTGTGTGGATCCGACGTGCACTTCCATCGCCAGAAATGCCCGCCGGATCCGTCACAGCGCAAGACAACTGAAAGCATTTGAAGACTGATCAGTCTTCAAAATGCTTTCAGTGTTACTATGGCAGCCAGGACAGCTACTAAAGTCCTGGTTGCCATAGTAAGTAGTGGGGAGCCAGGGGAGCAGATACTTACAGTCCGTGCGGCTCCGGGGCGCTCCACAATGACGTCCGTCACATAATCCATGCTATCATATGATCCATGCTCATGGGGCGCTCTGACGTCATTGTGGAGCGCCCCAGGACTCGGGAGCCGCACGGAAGGTAAGTATACTTCTCCCCACTACACTTTACCATGGCAGCCGGGACTTTAGCGTCCTGGCTGCCATGGTAACCATTTACAAAAGCTAAACGTCGGGTCCGGCGATGCGCCGAAATGACGTTTAGATTAATGCTGGATCCGGATTAATGCACTTCAGTGGGCATTAATTCCGGATCCGGCGTTACGGCATGTCTTCCGGATTTTTGGATGGAGACAAATCCGCAGCATGCTACGGTTTTGTCAACGTCCAAAAAACGTTCACATACTGAATGGAAGACATCCTGATGCATCCTGAATGGATTTCTTTCCATTCGGAATGCATTAGGATAAATCCTGATCAGTATCTTTCCGTCCTAGAGCCCCGAGGACGGAACTCTAGGACGGAATACGAGAATATTATATTTCCGATTTTTCACATAAGAATGAAGAATATTCTAATTCACTACAGACTACAATATTGCAGCCTTCTCACAGTGGCCCACAAGCAAGAAGCAGGTTGGTATACTAGGTAATGGGTTCAGATAAAAAAAAAAAAAACTAAGATAAAACGAATATTCATATTTATGAATATATATCACTATATTCAAAATATTTGCGAATTCTCGAAGTGCCGATATTCGCGATAAAAATTCGCAATTCGAATATTCGCGCTCAAGACTAGTGACTATCCATAATAAGTAATCCTGAAAAAGTTCCTGTTTTCTTTAGTATACTTTTCAGCTTTGCTCTATAGCCAGGGACAGAGTCAGCAAAGTCATCTCATTCCAGGACAAGATCAGCAAAGTGATCATCATGATCATTGGTCAAGAGGGTAAACAGAGTCACCATATGATCATTAAAGGGCTGGCAGAGTCATCTAATAGTCATTCATTGGCAGGATCCTCAGATTCATCTCATGATCAGTAGTGGACAGGGTCAGCCATCACTCTATTATCATTAGAGGAAAAGGCAGCATAGTCCTCTCATTATCATTACAGTATAAAGCAGAGTCATGTTATGATCACTAGAGGACAGAGGACAGGGTAAGGATAATAATTTAAAGATTGTTAGTGCACAGGGTCAGCATAGTAACCTCATTGCCATACATGGACAGGGTCAGCAGAATTATCTCATGATCATTGGACTGCAGTCAGCAAAGTCTTCATATGATCATTATTGAACAAAGTGAACAGAATCATTTGAGCTCATGATCAACAGGAACATAGACCGTATTAGTCTATAGGTATTTTTCAAACAGTAAATTTTGAAGATGCAAACAGAATACACAGAGATAAGACAAGATTACTTAGTATTGCTTTTGTCACTGACTTTCCCGCAACAGATGGCAGGAGATCGGTGAGACTGGCAACACATGATTTAATCTGACATGTTTTTTGTTTGGATCAAATGACGTCTGTGTTGTTTCTGGTGCTTGCCATACCTTCTTTCCCCAGGTGTGGCTATTATGGTCATTTAACCGTCTCTATTTATTGTTGTTTCTCCCACAATGCTGTGCGGTTTATAGCATTAGTTTGAGTTGTGGATAGCTGGTGTATGGATCTCGGCTGAGTTCCTGGTGCTGCCGTAGCCACTTGAAGTTGTGTTTTCTTTCCCATTTGTATTTGGTTTGGGTTATTTTGTGTGTTGCATTTCCCTGTCATTTGTATTAAGGCCTGAGGGAGACTCCTGTTCGTCCTTCCTTTTGGAGGAACAGGTTGTCTCAGACCTAACATTAGTACTAGGGTCCTATAGAGTGAGTTAGGACATTAGTATGTTAGGACATGCAGTACTTTCGTCTCCGCTCAAAAATCATGTTCTGAGCGGACACCAAACGACCCCATTAAAGTCTATGGGGTCTTTAGGCTCTGTTGGTGTTAGTTAGGTGTCAGTTATGTACAGCATCCGTCCTTTCCATTCTCCTGCTCCTTAACGGAGCCGGAAAACAGAAAAGACAAACCTTGATGTGAATGAGCCCTTAGTGAGATATCATTACTAGTCAACCATAGTCAAGAAAGTCAACCTTTTTTCTATTGCATATGTAGTGCCAAAATATTCCACAGCACTTTACAGAGATAGTTGTCATTCACAGAGGACTCACAAGCTAATCTAAAACACACACTGGAGCCAATATTATAGGAAGCCAATTAACCTTATCCTTAATGAGTGTGGAAAAAATGACGAACCTGAAGTAAACCCATGTAGAGATGAGCTCATTTTTTGAGATTTGCTTTGTTCCCACATTTTTTTTTATTGATCTCTGTCTGAATTGATTCTACTTAAAACCTTAAAACAGCTTATTTAAAAAAACAGCATGCTGTCACATGTGTTATGCTTTTTAATATTAGAAACCTTCCAAATATTGTTCCTTATGGGGGCAAATGCAGTTTAAACTCACACTGTGTTATCAGAAAAAGACTGTGGCTTATTGTGAACTAGCATGCAAAAAATATACCTAATGGGGACAGATCCCTGCCCCTGTTTATATGTCATTAATATCATAAGAAACAGTAACTTGTTCTGTACAAGCGTACAAAAATTGTGCCTTAAAGGGTTATAATTCCTGTTTGTATTTATATCTGAAATTAATAGACTGTGGAAAACAAAAGCAAATTACTTCACATTCGAAGGTGCTGTGTGGATATTACAATGAGTAGTAAATTTCCACTTTTATTGTTGGACGTTGCTTGTCTGAAAATAGTTTAACCCCTTAGTGACAAGTCTGTTTTGGACCTTAGTGACCAAGCGGTTTTTTTCATTGTCGCATTCCAACAGCTATAACTTTTTATTTTTCTGTCGATGTAGCCATATGAGGGCTTGTTTTATGTGAGACAAGTTGTAGTTTTCAAAGGCACTATTTTAGGGTCCAATAACTTGTTAACTTTTATTAATTCTTTTACGGGTGGGATGGAAAAAAACAGCAATACTGCCATTGAGTTTTTATGTTATATATTTTGTGGCGTTTATTTTTTGACATAAATAACATGATAACTTTATTCCCTGGTTCAGAATGAATATGGCGATACCAAATACATATGGGTTTTTTTCAGGTTTATACTGCACAATAAAAACTCTTTAAAAGAAAATATATTTTCTTATTGCAGCACCTTTTTTAGTTTTCATCTTACGATGCTGTGTGAGGGTTTGATTTTTGTCAGATGACCTGTACCTGTACGTCAATAGTATCATTTTGGGATGCATAATATTTTATTTTGGTGATGAGTAAAAAACAACAACCTGCAACCTCCCAGGATATGAGCTGAGCGCTGCGATTGGCCAGCGCTCCAGCCTGGGAGAAGGAGATGCCCAGGGCAAAAGAGGATGTCTCCTCCCACAGCAAAATTAGCAGCAGCACATGCGCCGGTACCGGGGGCTACAGCGGACGAACGGAGCGGCACCCAAGGATAATAGTAAGTGCAGGGACATCCCTGGGTGCCGCTCTGCATGTACATAGCTTTACCTAACAAACTTTGGACCGGTGAAAGGTCCTCTTTAACAGGCGATCTTTTGATTACTTCTATAATACAGTGTACGTGTAAAGCCTGTAGGTAGAGACAGACAAGGACAGTGAGCCCTAACCTAGAACCTAGCCTGCTTCCCCTACCTACTTACAGTATAAGCCCTACTTGGCAGAACCGCAACTGGACGACAGTCCCTACTCTAAGTGCGGAGACGGACAAAAACCAACAGACAAAAAAAACATAAAAACAGAGTCGTATGGAAATGGGTCAGAACCAGACAGGCTACGTAGTACCAAACAAGAGACAGGCATAGCCAGAAGATAAGCTGGGGTCCGAAGACCAGAGGAATCAGTAGACAAATGCAGTAACAGGGAACAAGGAACCTAGCTAGTGAGCCAAACAAGACTATTACTGGCAATGGTATTCATACAACAAGGGATTTAAATCAGGGTGGATTTGATTTAAATCAAACTGATTTAAATCACGATTTAAATCATGATTTAAATCACTAGTCAGTGAGGCTTGATTTAAATCATAGTTTTCTACATAAAGCTACTTTCACAGTTGCTTTTGGGGATCCGCTTGTGAGATCCGTTTGAAAGTCTCCCAAGAGGCCCCAAACTGATCCGTTCAGCCCAAATGCATTCCGAATGGATGCGGATCCGTTCAGAATGCACTGGTTTGGCTCCATACCGCCTCCTTTCCGTTTTGGAGGCGGACACCAAAACGCTGCTTGCAGAGTTTTGATGTCCGCCTAGCGATGCTGAGCCAAACGGATCCGTCCTGACTTACGATGTAAGTCAATGGGGAGGGATCTGTTTGCATTGACTTTCAATGGGGGTCAGAACGTATCCGTTTGGGACTTAGCATTTTTTTCCACATATAATACAAACCGTTCCGTTCTGAACGTATGCATTGGTTTGTATTTTCAGTCCCAGGCTATGAACTGTGCGCTGTGATTGGCCAGCTCTGCAGCAAGGGACACGCCTGTAACAAAGTCCCCGCCCCATACAACAGAGGGAGCTCGGACACCGGAGCCTATACAGGGCGAACGGAGCGGCGCTCAGACATACTAGTAAGTGCAGGGGGACCCCTGGGCGCCGCTCTGCCCACAGATATAGTTAGTTTTTAGTTTTTAAATAGGTGAAAGGTCCTCTTTAAATAGACAGTCAGGTCCCTGGACCAGAGCCTGATTGGTCCGGTGACCTGAGTCTCCAATAGGTCAAGCACCAAACAAAAGAAAGTAATAGGACAGATGGACTGTATATCAGCCCACAGATTGTTCTTTCAGTGCACGCATGCTGCAGGGAGAAGCAGAGGTTTGCACTCTGCAATTAATGACACTGCCAGTAGCTTGTTTGCTGGTTTCTGCTTTCATCTTTTGATTTGTATACTGTTATCTTGTTCCAGTTCTGACCAATTTCTGTCTTTCATTTTCTCTTCCGTGCACTTAGGGAGGGACCGTTGCCAAGTTGGGAGCTGCCGCTTAAGGTGGGTCGTCCATGTAGGTAGGGACAGTAGTCTGGGTGGGGACTAATAGGGGGTGGACTATTCCCTATACTTCCTTGAGAGGTGGATTTCTCCCTTCACTTCTGTGGGACTTCCAAAAATAACCAAGCACCCTTATTCTGCTATTTTTGGAACTCCCATAGAAGTGAATGAAGAGACCACACATGTGCCAACTCTTTATTTCTGGCCATGTTCCTCTAATAGGTGTGGGTCCCACAGGCAGGACCTGCATCTATTGGACAGTTATAGCATATACCATGGATATAGCATGTGTCCAGATGAGGCAACCCCTTTAACTTCTATTGGAAATAAAGCACCAGGACTAAACCATTCCTTTGTTATTCCTCCTGGAAATACTGGAATAAATAATCCACTTGAGGTTACTATTAAGCTTGTCAGTGAGGCAGGATCCTGGGTAGATACTGTCCAATCAATTCTGACACTATAAGGCTGTGTGGGAACACACGTTATTCAATAGGAAAGCGCATTTTTTATTATTTTTTAGTTTCCAGGAAGAATAACGCAGGAATTGTACAATGCATAGTTCTAAGAAAATATGCTCCAAAGAGGCAGCTGCAAAGATGACCTACCTTGTTCCTCCCTTCGTTCATGAGCGATATGGCTTTTTCCGTATCTCCGGAGGCAGCCACTTCTCCATTCCCAGGGGATTCCCATTTTCCCAGTAGGGATCCCATCTTTCAGACATTTATACGGTGGACATTCTTCTATAGCTCTCTTGGTCACTGTGATAATTTCACCAAGACTCAATCTGACAGAACATCAGCCAGAAACCCTCACTCTTTTTCCCTACGCACATTCTTTAAATATTTAAGAGCACAAAGAAAAGGTGCAGCCGCCCAAGCACAATTCTGTGAGAAAACATTAGACATGAGAGCCGGGGTGTTTGATTTTCAGAGATATGGGGGATATTCTGTGGAAATTTGCAATGTGAGTCTAAAACAAAGACTTGTGTGAAAGTTCTTCAAAGTTTGGGACCTGTGCCAGCTAATGGGAGAGGTGGATAGAGGTAGAGAGCAGCGGAGCATCGGTCTGAATCCTAAACAATGCATGGGCAGAAGAGATGTCATCTGTAAGACAAGAAGCAAAGGAAAGGAACGCATCTGTAAAACTAAAACTTTGAGCAGATGTAAGGAAGCCCTCAGGAGATGTTCCAGGGATTCTGAAGAAGAAACTGTAGCAGGGACTTTAGGCTTTGTTCACATTACATCTGTGCTGTGCACTCAGCAAATATACTGAAAGCATTTCCAGTGTGTTCTCCTGTGCCCCTAGTCTATTATTAGCTAAATTCTATCTATCTATCTATCTATCTATCTATCTATCTATCTATCTATCTATTAATCCAGGCATCCTCAAACTGCGGCCCTCCAGGTGTTGCAAAACTACAACTCCCAGCATGCCCGAACAGCCTACAGGTATCAGCCTACAGCAGGGCATTGTGGGAGTTGTAGTTTTACAACAGCTGGAGGGCCGCAGTTTGAGGATGCCTGATCTAATCTATCGATCTCATATACCCCTATGTCTATCAATCTATTGACCTCTCTATCTCCTATCTATCTATCTATCTATCTATCTATCTATCTATCTATCTCATTTATATTTATCTAAGTATCTATTTTTTCTATACATAGATGATAGATAGATAGATAGATAGATAGATAGATATGAGAATGGATAGATAGACAGACAGACATACTGTATATATTTATCTAATCCATTTATTCTATCTATTTGACTATCTATCTATCTATCTATCTATCTATCTATCTATCTATCTAATAGTTTTGTCTGTTCTGCGGGGTATAAATTAGATCTATGATTTCTCGCTCGGGCCGATGACCCTTAGACCATTAGTGCAGTATTTCCCACACGTTATATTTGGCGCAGTGATTTCCTATCATGTGGACACACACAACCATCTCACCTCTCTCTCCGAAGAGCGGCGGGGGACACACATCTGTGGCTTTCATGTCGTTATACATGAAAATTGGATTCATGTTATTTTCACACTATTTGTTTTTCTGGCTAAAGGAGGGGGTGGAATATAAAATAGTCCATAACCATAATACTTTATTGACTACACCGAAGACATAAAAACTGACCTATAAAGTGGCCACAGAGCAGAAGTAAAAGATTGGAGTCTCTTAAGATTTGTCCCACTTGTCTAATCCCTGGAGAATTCCTGACTGTTTGCTAACTGCCTGTAAATGGGACACAGTCCATGCCCCCGTCTTGTAATTAGTGCATCTGTCAGGTTGCTAACGTCAGACATGCAGCACAACGTGTCATTCTGGAGAGACTTTCACCGTATCAACAACTCTACTGTATATGTTTTTGGCGAGTTTTTGTCCTTGACAGGTCCTCACTTGTTCTCTTATGTTAACACAGTTACATTTTGGTGCTTATTCTGTGCCAAAATCCACGTCCCATTATTTGTAATGGGAGTCCATGGTACCATAAACATGAACGTTTATTTTAAAATCCTAGTCAAGAAGAGTCATGTGGTTTCTGCAGCGAATGGGCCACATGTAGATTAGCATCATTCACTGGGGTTTATCTATGTTTGACTTTGCAGCAGTTCAAACTGTGAATCCATGGTAAAAATCCAAGGGTCTAACCAACATCTGAAAGCAACAAGACACATGAACTGAGTCAAATTTGAAGCTTGATGCTCCATCACTTGAGGCAAAGGATGTAAATACTCTGGCCATGGCAGAGTGACTTTTTACGACACATGCCACGAAAGTCCCGACATAGGTACCATGACTAGAGATGGCCCGAACTATTCGCCGGCGAACAGTTCCCGGCGAACATAGCTTGTTCGCGTTCGCCTCAGCGGGCAAACATATGCGATGTTCGGTCCGCCCCCTATACATCATCATTGAGCAAACTTTGACCCTGTACCTCACAGTCAGCAGACACATTCCAGCCAATCAGCAGCATACCCTCCCTCCCAGACCCTCCCACCTTCTGCACAGCATCCATTTTAGATTCATTCGGAATTTGCAGTCTTAGTGAGAGGAAGGAGAGTGTACTTGCTGCTGATTTAATTGGGAAATTTATAGCTAGGCTAGTGTATTCAGTGTCCACTCCAGTCCTGAAAGACTCATCTGATCTCTGCTGTAAGGACAGCGTCCTGACAGCACCCCAAAAAGCCCTTTTTAGGGCTGCAACATTAGTCTGCTTTTTTTTTTTTTCTCCAGATATATATTGCAGTTGCCTGGCCTGCCCGTGTGTGAGGAGCTGCAGGCCCACAGACTGTAGTGTGCCCACTGCCAGTGCCCACCCCTGTCATCCCATGTGGCACAGGACTTTGCATCAAACAAAGGCATTTCATTTTTACCCTTTAATCTAAGGTTAGTTGCCTGCCAGTGTGTGTCAGGCCGACTTCCACAGACTGTAGTGTGCCCACTGCCAGTGCCCACCACTCATACCGGGTGGCACAGGACTTTAATTTTTACACTTTAGTCTAATTTCAGTTGCTTGCCTGCTGCCAGTGTGTGTCAGGCCGACTTCCACAGACTGTAGTGTGCCCACTGCCAGTGCCCACCACCACTCATACCGGGTGTGACAGTAAATTGCACGGTGCAGACGCAGTGACCGTGGATTAAAACAGAGTGGAGGGAGCCAGCGTTTTTTTAACCATCTTCCCGTTCGAAAAATCAATTCAATAGATGGATCCCAGATTGGGGACGTAACAGGGATTAAACTGATGAGAATAGTACTACAGAAAATACCACTCATATCGGGTGTGACAGTAAATTGCACGGCGCAGACGCAGTGACCGTGGATTAAAACAAAGGGGAGGGAGCCAGCGTTTTTTTAACCATCTCCCCGTTCGAAAAATCTATTCAATTCACCTTTCGGGGACCCTTGGTGTTGTACGTCGCTGGGTGGATGAAGAAACCTTCAATGACATCACCGGGACATGGCTAGCTTGGTATCCAACCTTGTGCAAATGGGGAGTTTGCGGTTGTGCAAATGGACTGTTTGTGGTTGTTTGCGGTGCATTAAAAGGGGAGTTTGGTCTGTCAATGTCAGTGAAGCGGGCGTAACCCTTACACTACCTGATCGATACAACATCATACCTGATCGTATACACACACTGGATGTTTTAAAGCATGTTATTCCAAACAATTTAGGAATGTTAGTTGATTTATGCCCTTTATGGATTAAAACCCGACTCTGCGTCCACTACGTAATTTTCCATGGGAGTTTTGCCATGGATCCCCCTCCGGCATGCCACAGTCCAGGTGTTAGTCCCCTTGAAACAACTTTTCCATCACTATTGTGGCCAGAAAGAGTCCCTTTGGTTTTTAAAATTCGCCTGCCTATTGAAGTCTATGGCGGTTCGCCCAGTTCGCCCGTTCGTGAACATTTGCGGAAGTTCGCGTTCGCCGTTCGCGAACTGAAAATTTTATGTTCGCGACATCACTAACCATGACTCTAATTTGCGTTTCCATGGCTAACTAGCAATACACAACCATGAGCAAAGGCTGGGGTGGTGCTGATGAGATTATCAAGGGAACCCACTCCCTGTGGTTGATATTGACTGCATCATCCAAAGGGGTTAAACAGCCAGGATCTGAGCCATCTCCAATCCCCACCATTACCACAGGTTGTAAGTTATTAGTTATTATACATGTGGATCATGGCATGGGCACAGATTCTAAGCCTCCACCATTACTGTGGCATGCTGTTGATGATCTGCATATGCTTTGAGATGGGGCTAATGGACCTGAATTTCCAAGGCCATGTGCAGCAAGCCTCTCAGGAGCCAGAGCAGAGGATGGAAGTGGTGGTGAAGTCAATCACAGTGGCTTTCCTCACACCATTGTTTGCTAGGGCTGTGCAGTGAAAAGAGGGGGCAGCCTTTCTTCCCCCAGGGTACAGCCTGATGTTGGGTCTCCTTTCTGATGATAGTTAGGGTGTCTGTGTTGTTAATTGTTTGTATGGGTGCAAGGCAGGGTGTGTAGAGTGCAATGTCCAGCTTATTGTGTAGGAGTCAGTAACCAGGCCAGATGTAACAGAATGAACATAGCTCTTTACTAAAGTCACATACAGTAATAGGAGTTGTAGTACAGACAGTGATAGCAAAATACAGTTCCAACTGTACACAGTGCAATTATTTGCAGAAAATGATGTATGGAAGTAAAGATGGGAGTTATGACTCTTTTTTCTCTCAATCTGTGTCAAGTCTCTTCCTATAGAATCTATGACGAGCAATTGTACTTTTTCAATGGTGGATGTAATGTCCACTGAGGGATACAGGGGTTTAGAAATAAGACTGGCCAGGTTGTGTCCAGGTGTGAAGGGTGCCTTAACAGTGCCCCTCACTGCAGTAAAGTCATAACAGCATTTGGTAGCAGGTTACCTTACTGAATCCAATGCTCAGCCATGCAGATTCCAGGTTCTCTAGTTCTCTTCTTTGTCTTTCTCATCCTCTCCTTCTGTAGGTCATGCAGAGATCAGTGAGTCTCTGTAGCTTTCTGGGCCTAAGAGGAGGGAGCGCAAGCTGCAGTGTTGAGGTCAGTTGGTACATAGCGCCACTGTGTAGGCTGTGTAGACCTCCTGATTCTTTAGACTCTATTATGAACATAGAATCTCCTAGTCTCATTGTAAATATAGCCCAACACTACTTTGCTGTCTGTATGAAACACTGTGTTATCAAGTTTTACATCTATTTCAGATACAATAAGGTCTGCTAGCTCTACTGTCAGAACAGCAGCACAAAGTTCCAGTCTTGGTATAGTAAGCTCAGGACTTGATGCCAGCTTTGCTTTGCCCATTGTAAAGCCAATTTGGACCTGGCCTTTAATGTTTATAGTTTTAAGGTAAGCGACTGCAGCGATTGCTTTTACTGAGGCATCATAAAATACGCACAGATGCCTGGACTGAACCTCAGTAGAAGAGAAGTGGGCCTTTAGAGAGTCTCTGCATGTTACTCATAGTGCCTCTTTCTCTGAGGAAAGTGGCGAATCCCAATCACATGTATCGGCTGTTAACTCTCTGAGCAGAGTCTTACCTTGGATGATCACAGGGGCTGCAAATCCAATGGATCGTATAGACTGTTAATGGTGGATAGGACTCCACATCGTGTGAAAGGTTTCTGTTCTTGGTCGACCTGAAAAGTAAAGGTGTTAGAGCTAGGCTGCGCTGCATGGGTATCGGGCCTGTCACCAAGTCTAGATCTTTCAAATCACTGGCATGATCTTTAGTAAGAAAGGCCTCCATAACAACTTTGCTGTTTGAAGCTATCTTATGCAGTCTGAGGTTTAAACAGGAAAGCATACTTTGAGTCCTTTTGAGTAGACTGATTGCGGCTTCTGTTGAGGGTAACGACTTTAAGCCATCATCTACATAGAAGTCTCTTTCAACAAACTTCTTGACGTCTTTTCCATAGTCTTTTTCACCTTCTTGGGCAGAAAGTCTGAGTCCATAAATAGCGACTGCAGGAGATGGGCTGTTGCCGAAAACATGCACTTTCATGTGATATTCTATGATGTTTTGGGCAGGGTCATTGTCTTTGAACCAAAAGAATCTCAAGAAGTTCCTGTGTTTTTCTTTAACTAGAAAACAATAGAACATTTGTTGTATATTTGCAACTGCAGCAATGGATTCTTTGGGGAATCTAATGAGGACACCGAGAAGTGTATATCTGGTCCTGTCAAAAGAACATCATTGAGAGAGACTCCCTCATATTGTGAACTAGAGTCAAATACCACTTGGATTTGTCCTGGTTTCTTAGGTTGGTAAATGCCAAAGATTGGTAGATACCAGCATTCTTCCTTTTTTTTTTAGGGGTGGAGCTACTTCTGCATGACTGTTCACCAATATCTTGTTCATGAACAAGAAGAAATGTTCCATCATCTCTGGTCTTCTCTGAAAGTTGCGTTGGAGTGAACAGAAGTGTTTAAAGTCTTGATCTCTGTTGTTGGGAAGAAGGTGTCTCTGTGTCTTGAAATGCAGTGGTGCAACCCAGGTGTTCGTTAAGGATATAGTACACTTGCTGGCTTCTTGCTGGCTTCTCTCTTACAAGGAACCTGTTAGGACAAGGCTAAAAGAGTGATGGACGTCCGTTCTCCAAGGTACTTGTGTGAGGATAATTCACTGTCTTTGGCTTGTGAACATTTCCTAAGCAGACATCACCTATAATGACCCACCCCAGGTCAAGCTTCTGGGCATATGGAGAATTGTAAGGACCGTTTATTTGTTTTCTCACCTTGTGGACTGTTATGACTCTTCCAAGCAGAAGTATTATTTGGGCCTCGTGGTCGAGTGCAGGTATGAGATGTGCTATGGATTTTAGATGTGCATGATGTAATATTGCCTCCGGCGTAGAAATCTCTTCTTTATTGTTTGGCATCTGATTGCATTCGTTCAAAGTTGGTTAAAGGTAGGGATGCTTCATCATTTATGGATTCAATTTGGAAGACAGTAGCTCTTCTGCCTTTTTCTTCACTCACACCTGTGCAAGTTTTAAGTGAATAAGGAGAACAGTGTCCTTTAACATTAAAGATATCAAAGAAAGTTGAGTTAGCAAGAGATCTATTACTCTGATCATCAAGGATGGCATACAACCTTACCGCTTTCTCTTTATGAACGAAGGGGAAAACTGTGACAAGATAGTTCTTGGAGCAAGATTTGTTACTAAGACCTTGTCCGCAGACTTCGGTGCACTGGGGTGTCACTTCAGGAGGTACTGTGTCTCTCTCCTCCCCTCCTTTCTCTATAGCCTGTTCTGAGGGTGTGAGAGTCCATAGAGCTGGCCCAGGGTGTAAGGCTGTACTGTGCTCTTCACTGTTGCATTCAGAGCATTTGATGTTTATAGTACAGTCTTTTGATGAGAGGTTGATGCACATCTTTAACAAATGTGGTTCTCCTTGAGGAAAGTTTTTCGGTCCCTGAGAAGTTATTCTCTAAATCCTCTGCATTTCAGCAATGAGTGTGGTTTCTTATGTAGAGGACATTCTCTGCATGGGTCTTTGGTTGAGAACTTTTCAGACTCTGAGGTACTGTAGGTTTTGTTTGAGGGGTCTTTGGAAGATACACTGGTCTTGTGTACTGCAACAGGCATATCTTTCATGTTACGAAGTGAGACAGGCCTACCTGGTTTGGGGTAAGTGGTGTCAAACATTGAGAAGTCAAAGCTGGGATCATTCCTAGTCTTTGCTTGCTCGTGCACAAAGTCCACAAAGAATGAGAATGGAAGAAATGGGACATTGTGCTGTTGCTTGTACCTGGAGCCTTGAGTAATCCCCTTCTCTTGCAGGTTATAAGGTAGTTTTTGTACTATGTGGTTTACACCACATGCAGTATCTAAGAATGCCAGACTGTCAAGGATGAAGTTACAGATAGCTGGAACTTATAAATAAACAACTGACTGGCTTGATCCAAAACTAAGGAGCATATAGGTGAGCCCTTTAAAACCCTAAGAGCTCTCCCTGACTGCTACACATGCAAAGGCCTCAATGGTAGACGATTGCATGCCCACGTACCTAAGACTGTGTGACACTTGAAAACCCTATAGTTGTCAGGGGACACGACCACCGGCTCCCTGCACTGAATACGGAGGGAGTCAGGGTCACCTAGAATCAAGCCAGCAAGGAAACACAATAAAGGGAAAAGACTTAACTGAGCAAACAGCAGCAGCAGCCTCCAGCAGTGAACACTTTATCCAGGAAGTAGTATAAACCGCAAGGAGGAGTAGTATGGGAGGGAATATAAAGCAAGCCAATTAATCAAGATAAGAGGCAGCTGAGGGAGAGAAAGGAACTGAGCAAAGTGAAACCAAAACAAAGAACGTCATACACAAAACAGGGAGGAACATCTGACCGACCGTCTCCCAGAACCGGCGGTGACACAGACCTTGTAAATCTCCTTCAGCTTTGGCAACTCGGAGTTCTGTCAGCAGGTCACTCAGTTCTCTCAGCTTCTGGAACCCTTTGTTCTGGATCTTGGGGAAATCCACAATTATTTTGAAGAGTGCGTTCTCTATCACTTCTGATGAGCCGTATCAGTCCTCAAGTCTTTTCCATATCTTGCTAAACCCAGTGCTTCGGTAGTTAATATTAATGGTTCTAATCCACTTTGCATGCTCTGCTGATTAATTTCCTAGCCACTTGATAAGAAGATCAATTTTCTCACATGCAGACAGATCTAGGTCTCCGATTGTATTTCTGAATGGTGATTGCCATGACCTATAGCTTTTAGGTCTGTCATCAAACTTGGAGAGCCCCTTGGTTATTAACTCACATCGGGCAATTTTAGAAACTATGACATACCTGAAAATTTGTTTGGTAGATCGTTGCTGTAGTAGTCACCATCTACTTGTTTCTTCTTAAATAGAGTTGAGCGGACACCTGGAAGTTTGGGTTTGAAAGGGTTTGGCTGTACTTCACCAAAAAGTTTGGGTTCGGGATCCGAACTAAACCCGATCTTGACCCCGAACCCAAACCCCATTGAACTCAATGAGGACCCGAACTTTTGGGCACTAAAATGGCTGTAAAAAAGTCCTGGAAAGGGCTAGAGGGCTGCAAAAGGCAGCAAAATGTGGGTAAGTGCCCTGCAAACAAATGTAGATGGGAAAATTGCTTAAAATAAAATAAATAAAAATTTAAAATCAAAATCTTGATCTAGGAGGAGGAAATGGATGTGGAGTAGGAGGGTGAGGAGGCGTCAGGTGGGAATGCCATCAGCAGCGCGTCTACCAGCGTGCGTTTATAGTCACGCATCTTTCGATCATTAACAGACGTTTTTACCAGATTTGGTTCCCTGTCAGCAATGCACAGCAGGGGTTTTTCACCAGCAAAACGGGGTTCATATCACCCACCAATGGAACAGATGATTTTTAAAAATGTACGCCCCTGTCACCCAGTCAGGAGGGCTTAATTCACGGCAAAACAGGGTTCATGTCAAAGCAGAGCAGGGGTTTTTCACTGGCAAAACTGGGTTGATGTCACCCACCAATGGAACAGACGATTTTAAAAAATGTAGGCCCCTGGCACCCAGGCGGAGGAGGGGTTTATTCACGGCAAAATTTGGTTTATGTCACCCACCAATGGAACAGACGATTTTTAAAAATGTAGGCCCCTGGCACCCAGGCAGAGTAGGAGTTTTTTCACAGCAAAACGAGGTTTATGTCACCCACCTATGGAACAGGCGATTTTTTTAAATGTAGGCTCCTGGCACCCAGGCAGAGGAGGGGTTTATTCACGGCAAAATTGGGTTTATGTCACCCACCAATGGAACAGACGATTTTTAAAAACGTAGGCCCCTGGCACCCAGGCAGAATAGGGGTTTATTCACGGCAAAACGGGGTTCATGTCACCCACCAATGGAACAGGCGATTTTTAGAAATGTAGGCCCCTGGCACCCAGGCAGAGGAGGGGTTTATTCATGGCATAACAGGGTTCATGTCACCCACCAATGGAACAGACGATTTTTAAAAATGTAGGCCCCTGGCATCCAGGCAGAGGAGGGATTAATTCACGGCAAAACGGGGTTCATGTCACCCACCAATGGAACAGGCAATTTTTAGAAATGTAGGCCCCTGGCGCCCAGGCAGAGGAGGGGTTTATTCAAGACAAAAATGGTAATATTTCACCCAACAATTTAAAAGAAGATTTTCCGCATTTTCGGTCACTGTCACCTATGCAAAGCAGGGGTTTGTACCCGGCAAAAATGATAATTTTGCACCCAACAATTTAAAAGAAGATTTTTCAAATTTTCGGTCCCTGTCACCTATGCAGAGCAGGGGTTTGTACACGGCAAAAATTGTAATTTTGCACCCAACAATTTGAAAGAAGCGTTCTATGCAAAAGTGCTCTGTGGAACAACAAAACAGGTTTATTTCCCCCAAATACACAAATGCTGTATGTCACTGATAATTTTTAAAGTAGGTTTTTCAGCGTTGTATGCAAATGTGCTCTGTGGCACAACAGTACGGGTTTATTAACCCAACTACAGAAATGCAGTTTTTCACCGCAAAATTTTAAAATAGGTTTTTCAGCAGTGTATGCAAACGTGCTCTGTGGTACGACAGTACGGTTTATTACAGCAACTACAGAAATGCACTATTTCACCGCAAAATTATAAAACAGTTTTTTTAGCGGTGTATGCAAGTGTGCTCTGTGGTACGACAGTACGGGTTTATTACAGCAACTACAGAAATGCAAAATGTCACCGCAAAATTTTAAATTAGGTTTTTTCGCGGTGTATGCAAACGTGCTGTGTGGTACCACAGTACAGGTTTATTCCCCCAACTACAGAAATGCACTATGTCACCCCAAAATTATAAAATAGGTAATGTAGGGGGGCTTGACCTGCCGGAAAAAATGAACTTTTCCTCCACTGAGCTACCAAAAAATAATTAGACTGGTGTCCCTGGCAGGCTGGCACAAATGCAGGTCACATGCAGTTCCAAGGACACTGCAGTTGCTTAAATGGCCGCCGACCCCCACCTCAGTAACAGATGGATTAAAAATGATTTTGCAGTATCACTGGGTTTAGGGCTGGGTACAAATATGTAGCATAGCACCCTCAATAATTGCTGTAGTTTGAAGAGTTAACACCACCAAGTTCAACAGATTTCTTCCCTAATCTCTCCCTCACAGAAGCGGCAGCAGCAGCCTGTCCCTACACTAAGAGCAGCAGAGTGACGTGCGACGCTACGTGACTGCAGCTTATATAGAGGCTGGCTCACATGCTGCACTCAGCCAATCACAGCCGTGCCAATAGTAGGCATGGCTTTGATGGCTTCTTAGGGCAAAGTAGTGAAACGCTTATTGATTGGCTGCCCTGCAGCCTTTCAAAAAGTGGGAAGAAATCGCCGAACAACGAACCCAAACCTGAACTTTTATGGAAATGTTTGGGTTCAGGTCCGAGTGCGAAAAACCGTAATGTTCAGTACGAACCTGAACTTTACAGTTCGGGTTCGCTTAACCCTATTCTTAAAAGATTTGAATTCAGGTTGCATTGAGGGCTGATGTCCCATGAAACTGTTGTCTCGTGCAAAGCAGGGTTTTTGGTTAACTGTGGTCACTTGTGTTAAAGGAGTCTGCTAGGTTTTTTCAGCAGGGGTTGAGGCTGCTCTTGGACTTGAACTTAAGCTGTCATGCTCCGCATGCTGCATGGCGTAATCTGAAGTGCGCTGTGAGTTATCGTGATGATCAGGTTCAGGCCCAACTATGCTGCTGAGTCTATCACTTGTGAAGTTTGCTACTTCTTTTAATGCGTCTGCCTCTGCTACAGCACCTTCATTTTCCACGGTTAGCTTTTCCAGTGCTGCTTGTTGTTCAGATATAGCAGGAGCATGCTATCCTATCTGCATGACAAGGATAGTCCCCAGCTGCTAACTGAAGCTACTATAGAGGAGCAGGAAAAAGACATGCAAATTCATATGTAAACAGGCTGAAATGTGGCCTACCAGCGATGCTACCGTTGGCTTAGATGTAGAGGATGACTCCAGAGGCTTCTACACCATGTGCTACCTCAGGCAAGGATGACTGTGAATGAAAAAAATGACTGTTGTGTGCAGGAATGATGATGTCACTAAGGTATGGGAGCTGAAATAGACCAAACTTCTAATGTGAATAGCTGCAATGTATGTAAACGGCCACTAGATGGTGCTGTTGCACAGCTAATAAAAATTATACATAACATATATATTGAATATGCATGAAAACTATGAATAAATTAATATATAAGCTTGCAGAAGGCATGACACCCATATTTAACATATCAAACCATTTTCAGATACCCCTTGCTCTGGAGTACTGCACATGTTCCAGAAAAAGCTTCCCCAAAAGAGCAAAGGTTGTGAACCAACTCCATATTATTGCTCAAGGTTCTGGAATAAGATGTTTTGCACTTATGCATGTGATATTAAAAAACGTAGGCTCTTAGACCTCTTAGAGAAGACCACCCTTGATCTAGAATAGATTTTTCTATGATGAATTTCCAAATCCCTACTATGCTAAGAGAGGACCGCCCCTCTAGAAGACCATATTTTATTGCAATTTTTAGTGGTTGCCTCCAGTATTGCGGTTTAAGAGTGTGACATGAACTGATCTTCAAGAATGGATCATTTGTGTTGAATACCAGCAGAGCCTCACAGGGAAATTCAGTGGAGAAATAGGCCACAGCTAAATTTAGATTCACTGATTTATAGCCAGTTATAAAATACCCAGAGCCCAGGTAGAGGAATGTAATAGCAGCCGTATTCCTGTCACATTCATCCCATGTTCCTAGATGAAGCATCTGCCATATGTCACCTTCTCCCATCACAAAACTTCATCTTATTTTTCTCCATTCCGTATTGAAACCTGAAATTAGAAAGCAAATTAAAAATCACGGGGGCAAGCTAATGCCATCAGTGCTCGATAACCATGTTATATAAAATCATTTCCAGGTGGCAAATCGAAAACTGCACATGTGTTATTTGCTAAAATCTGTAGATAAGGTTCTAGTCATTATCGATAGTGGAATGTGCCTACAAAGAGCGTCTCTTGCCCTGGAGGAATGGACACATCCATGCATGGACACTATGGCCCTTTTCACACGGGCGAGTTTTCTGCGCGGGTGCAATGCGTGATGTGAACGCATTGCACCCGCCCTGAATCCTGACCCATTAATTTCAATGGGTCTGTGTACACGAGTTTTTTTTTCACGCATCACTTGTGCATTGCGTGAAAATGGCAGCATGTTCTATATTGAAAAACGCATTGCATCTGCAAGCAAGTGCGGGTGCGTTGCGTTTTTCACTGATGGTTGCTAGGAGATGTTGTTTGTAAACCTTCAGTTTTTTATCACGCGCGTGAAAAACATATCAAAACGCATTGCACCAGCGCGGAAAAAACTGAACAACTGAACGCAATCGCAGGCAAAACTGAATGGCTTTGCCTGCGAAATCTCACAGTTTTCCCTGAACGCATCCGGACCTAATCCGGACACGCTCGTGTGAAAGAAGCCTATGTAATGCATTATTCCTGTGTTGGTGCTGCAGTGAAAGTTAACACTTTCTATCAGGTTTAGACATTGATCACAACTGATCGGTTCTAGCAGAACGTCAGTCTTTGAGATGATTATATTCGGAGGAAACTTTTTTTTTTTATGCATAGACCCTTTGCTGTTAAAGTGATTTAGCATTTTTCAGTTTTTCTTTTTTATATCCTGCCTTCCTGGATCCATAACTTTTTTAATTTTTCCGTTCACATAGCTGTTTTCCGTTCACATAGCTCGGTGAGGGTTTGTTTTTTTGCAGGACATGTTGTGCTTTCTAATGGCAGCATTTAATATTGCACACGATGTAGTGGGAAACTGGAAAACATTCTCAATAGAGTGGAATTGTAGAAAACACAATTCCGCCATAATTTTTTTCACGAAACCGTAAAAATGACACGTTAACTTCATTCTCTGCAGTAAAATTGTTAACTTCATTCTCTGCGGTAACAATGACATGTGTATTTCATTCTCTGGGTCAGTACGACTACGGGGATACCACATTGTTTTAAATAGTTTTTCTAAAGTTCTAATACTGAAAAAGTAAATCTATGAAAAAACTAATTTTTTCTTGGCATTGCCATTTTCTGACCCCGATAACTTTTTAAGATTTATGTCTAGAAGTATATGAAGGCTCATACTTTGTGGGGGATATGTAGTTTTTATTGATAGCATTTTGCTGGTTTATGACTTTTTGATCACTTTTTATTCAAATTTTGTGAAGGTGACGTGACCGAAATACTGTGAACACGACAATGCAAATGCTTATTTTTTTATTGTTGATTTATTTTTGTTTTTAAAATGGGGAAATCATTTTTATATTTTTAAATTTAAAAACAGTTTTCGCTTTTTTTTTACATTTATTTTTAGTAGACTAATGTTTTGCAATGATTTACCTCTGCAACCTATGGGGGATTCACAACCTCCCTATCAAGTTCTGATGTTAAAGGGGGGCAGAGAAGGAGGACCAGGCACCATTTTATAGGAAGCAATTTAATTTTGGGGATGGTTGGTTGAATCAGTCACAGTATTCTATTCGGAACATTCTTTTGCCTTGGCAGTCGTTGTGGTAAGGGTTCCTCAAAGTCGGTAAAACTGCAAGTGTCTTTAGAGGGGAGGGCCCCACAGTTGGGGTTGGATTCCCAAGGGCGGAATATTTAGCATTTGGGCCTGTGTTCGGGCTCAGTGGATCTTTACATGGGCTAGGGCTCACTGGATGGAATAGTGGACAATATGTTGAGCACACAATAATGTATCATCACGGTTAATAGGATGGTGTGGTGCTTAGTTATCATAACTCAGCATATGCCGCCGGACTATGATAAATCTGCCCCATTTTTTCTGTGCAGAAGACTGGTCCATGTAAACAGGGATGTTCTGCCCAGGAACAATTATTTTATATGGGGACAATTACTCAACTACTTACCAAAATAGTGGGGTAAATCAGGCATTTATTGATATTTGATATTTAACATTTATTGACTTGACTGTCTTGATTATGTTAAAGGGATTGTTCAGCCCTGGAGACCTTTTCTGGTTTTCCATCCTCTGCTTTTTTTTCTGGTGGCTGGGTCTGCTCTCCACAAGGAGGTGCCCTAGGCACTAGACCTCCAGTGCCTAGTGGTTAATAAGGTCATGGAAAGAGGAAAAAGACAAAGGTAAAGGGGAGGAGAAAATGGAAAGGAAAGAGAGAAGAAAAAAAACAGAGTAATCAGAGAGAACATCAAGGAGACCTCGAATAACAGACCTGTTTTGTAATGTTTTGGTGGTGAAAAGAGCCAACTGAAAGTCACAAATAGAGAGGGTCTGGTCGGCCCCATAACTGTACATAGAAACTCAAAGGGAGACAAGGTTCTAGAATTGCGTGTGGTGGGATTAGTAGAAAATTTTAACAAAATGGGATTGTCTAAAGTGCATAAAACCTGTACAACAATATGTACAGGGAGTGAATTTTGTATAAAATATTTGGTTTTGCATAATATAGGGTAAGATTTTTAATAGAGCAAGTCAATCACTGCTTATTTAGCTCTATTTACAAGAAGCAATCATCGATACTGTAAGTGATCAAACAACTGTTAGCATGTCTAATTATTTTTGGCAGCCGGACAAACCTTTTAAGTGGTAGAAATGGAAAAATTAGAAGGCTGGATTTTAACCTGTGGCAGAGTAGTGACCCATAAATGCTTTTTTCTGGCTGGCTGATTTACATTCATCAAAAGAGAAAAAAAAACTGGCCATACCTCAAAAAAATATCTAAAGCTTTAAATAACTTAAAAAAATAAAAAATGCTAAGGCATATAGTGTTCATGAAAACTGCTCTTCATGCCATTCAAAATTGTTAGCTTTTTATTTTCATTTTGCCACTTATTATGGCTCTAAATGAAGAGGCTTTTTCTTCCACTCTCCCAGCAGGAAGTCCCAGCACAATTATGAACATCCATTAGCAGCTAAAATACTTTCAGCAAATCAACTTCACATTAACCAACCCATGTCTTTAAGAAAAATCCATGTGTGCTAATCATTGTTACAATTGCAGACCATGCCCACTGCTGCCCTGCTTTCCTGGGTGCCATTTCGCTCACCCCTCTTTTCCTAGACTGGGTGCAACCAAAGTCTCTCAAGGCCTTGCAGAGATTCTTGGAATTCGTGAATTATCATAGAAAATGTATTAAAATCTTTTTGCCAAACCTCTTACTGATCCTACGAGGAAAGGTGAAGAATTTGTTAATTAGAAACCTGAAGATATAGAATAGATCTTTTATTGTGGAGGTCGTTGCTTCTGAGGTGGGAGTGGGAGCGGTTTTGTCTTAAGGTACATCTACTGT
The DNA here is from genome assembly GCA_033119425.1 of Bufotes viridis. Classification (NCBI taxonomy): domain Eukaryota; kingdom Metazoa; phylum Chordata; class Amphibia; order Anura; family Bufonidae; genus Bufotes; species Bufotes viridis. Next base: position 486,069,764 of record CM065591.1, read on the forward strand.
ACTTTTACCTGTTAGAAACCATGTATGTATTTCTGTAGAAATATTTCCCCTGCTGAAGCTGACTATGACATAGGCAATTGTGAGCTTTTGACCATTAAGTAGGCCTTTGAGGAATGGTGACACCAGGTAGTAGTTCTTACTGACCACAAAAATCTGACATTTCTGGAGTCTGTCAAAAGACTCAAACCTAGACAGGCATGTTGGGCTTTGTTTTTCACACGTTTTGACTTTGTTGTCACCTATAGGACGTTTTTCAAAAACATCAAGGTTGATGCCTTGTCCATGAATCTTCTGAGGCATTCAAGCCCCGAAGACTGAACTGGTTCCAATTTTACCTGCAGGCATTGTTGTTTCTGCTATTTCTCCTGATCTGGCCTCCGAGGTCTCTGCTAATCAGAATCAAGTACCTGAAGGTACTTCCTCAGGTACCTTTTTTGTCCCAGAGGAGTTTAGGACCCCTTTATTGTCTGAGATTCCTGACTCTGTGGACATCTGGGTATTAAGGGGAATAGTAGGCTGGTTGCTAGAAACTATTGGTGGCCTACCTTGTCTAAAGACATTTGGACATTCGGACAACGTTTCGGACTGTGAAATCTGTGGCAGGTCCGAAACCTCCAGATCTCATTCTGCTAGAGAGCTGCGCCCATTGCCTGTTCCCAAGAAGCCCTGATCACACATTTCCATGGATTTCATCACACATCTTTTATGCTCCCAAGGAAAGAACCTGATCTGGATGGTGGTCGACAGGTTTTCAAAAATGTCACATTTTGTTCCTTTAAGCAAGCTTCCTTCAGCTAAGGAACTATCTTCTGCATTTTTAGATCATATTGTTAAGATCCCTGGCATTCCTAAAAATATTGTTTCTGACAGGGGGGTTCAATTTGTTTCAAAGTTTTGGAGATCGTTTTGTAATGGTTTGGGTATCACTCTCATTCTATTCAGCCTCTTACCTGTAAACTAACATGCAGACTGAAAGGCTGAATCAAAGCCTTCAACAATTTTTGAGGTGTTATGTTGCTGACCATCAAAGTGATTGGGTATCATATCTGTCATTGGCTGAACTACCCATCAATAATCGTCCTAACAGTGCTACCAATACTTTGCCGTTTTTCTGCAATTATGGCTTCCGGCCTCTCATGTGCTCATTTAGGTCTTCGGTTTCTGATAATCCAGAAGTGGTGGTTGTATCTGACAAACTGTGCACAGTCTGGGCCCAGGTCCACAAGAACCTGAGGAATTCCCAGGAGGTTCATAAGAGAACTGCTAAAAGGAAGAGATCTTGAGGGACTAATTTTACGCTGGGTGACAAGGTGTGGTTATCCGCTAAAAATATTACAGTGCCATACAAAAAATTTCAACCGAAGTTCATTGGTCTATATGACTTAATAGAAGTTATCAATCCTGTGTCGTTCCGGCTGAAGTTTCCCGAGTCATTGAAAATTCATAATGTGTTTCATTCAAGGCTTTGCAAAAAAAAAATGTTTACTCCTCTGATATCACAGAAACCTCCTGGTCTGCTCCTGGAGGTAGAAGGTTAGACGGAATATGAGGTTGGAAGAATTCTAGATTTCAGAAGGGTCCATAATAAATTATAGATTTCTACAGAACCTGTTCCATTAAACACTTACACAAGTAGAGCCCCCCGACAGAGTGGAGTGGGTGTCAGCAGTAAGTTTGTGTTGTTGTCACTGATTATTTTGCCCTTCCTCTGATCCGTCAGAACATTAACCCCCAAAAAATGGATCCTATCTGTGGAGCATTCGACATCGGTAAGCATTTGGTCAGTAATCCATCAGTATTGCTAAAGCCAAAAAAACAGGAGTGGATCCAAAACAGAAATGACATGTGAATGGAATATTTGCATGTCTTCTGTGTTTTGTACCCACTCCTGCTTTTGGCTACCAAATCATAAGCCAATTCTGATGCAAAATAGGGACCATGTCATGCAGGCCTTACAGCTGTTATATAGACAGGATCTGTTGTGCGTCTCATTTTTCCTTCTTTCTGACAGATCAGAAGAAGGGTCAAATAAATGATGATGTCAGCCACGCCGAAAGGCAAAATAGTGGCCCAGTCATGAAGTGGGGAGGGTTGGAACAGCATGAGCAGTCTACAGAGTGGCTCTATGACATAGTGGTGAGGTGGAAGCAACATGAGGAGACTACAGAGTGGCCCAATGACAGAGTCTGGAGGTGGCAGCAGCATCAGGAGGAGGCCACAGAGTGGCACAATGACAGAATGTGGAGGTTGCGGCAGCAGCAGCATCAGGAGGAGGCCACAGGGTGGCGCAATGACATTGTGGAGGTGGTAGCAGCAGCATCAGGAGACCTGAGTGGTGAGGTGGTAGCAGCATCAGGAGACCACAGAGTGACCGGTTGACAGAGCGGGGAGGTGGGAGGCAATACCAGTACCAGCTGAAGTTGGTGGGTGAAAGAAGGAGCACTTGGCATCAGTATGTGGCATCAGGCGGGTGGCAGCATCAGAATAGTAGCTGAGTCAGGTAGCCAGAAGAAACCGGTATCTTTTGTCAAAGTGTTGGTGAGACACCATGGATGTTCTAGTCTGATGCATCAGGCATTGGTGGGTAGAAATCCTAGCTGATCCACGCCTGATTCATCTTGACAAAGGTCAGTCTCTCCATATTTTGGGTGGACAGACGAGTTCTTCTTGGGGTAAATATGGCCCCCGCCGCACTAAACACCCACTCTGATGCCACACTAATGGCCGGGCAGGACAGCTTTTGCCGAGCAAACTCTACCAGTTGCGGCCACAAATCCAGTTTGGCTGCCCAGTAGTCCAGCAGGTCTTCAATGTGGGGTGGCAGGGTGCTGTCCAAGTCCTGCTCCAGGTCTAGCTGCTGCTGCTGCTGAGTAGTTTCTTCACTAAGCGGGTGAAGGAAGCTGCTCATCAGCGACTCTAGACTCAAGTTACTGCTGATGGAGCTGGAACTGCTCCTACCCCCCCACCCACCCTGCCATAGCAGCCATGGCAGAGGAACGTGAATGCAGGGGGCCCTCCCATCAGACCTGCGAGAGGATGGACGATGGCGCAGATAGGCAGTGGCCAACTGACTACATAGGATGTCTCTATAGTAGTTCAGTTTGTCCTCCCTCTTAGCGGGCGTAAAAAAGGCCCCATTTTGGACCGATAGCGAGGGTCCAACAAGGTGGAAAGCCAGAAGTCATACCTCTGCCGAATGCTGACAATTCGGCTGCCACTGTGTGTCTGGGTCCTCTGCCTGTCTTCCTCATCACGCTGTAGCTCCTCTGGCTGCTCCTGATCCTCCTCTCCTGTCACCTGTGTATAAAACCAACCATTTCGCTACACATTGCTTTTTCTTCAATGTCCTCCTCCTCTAGTTCAGCCCCCACAGGGCTCATGTGGCCGTAATATCTAGGCGCCACATCTCCATTCCCACGAACAGTCAGATTTACCAGCATCTGTTCCAGGACATGAAGCTGTGGAATGACGTCGTTCATCCCGTAGTCCTTGTGAGTGACCGACAAATAACGTGGCCTCCTCAAAGGGCCTCAGCAAATGGCAGGTGTCATGCATGAGCTGCCACTGGCTGACATCGAAGTTACACAGGGGAGTACTCCTGTCCACTTGGATAATCAAGAAATCGTTTATGACATTTCTCTGTTCATATATGCAACGGGCCCACTGGCCGTGCCTGGGGTATCCCTTGCCCCTTAGGAGGTTTCTATGAAAGTAGTCGTAATGCCAGCTGCCGTGAAGCAGCGAGGACTTGGAGTCCCATTTGTAGATGGTAGTGTTGGTACCCAGGGATAGGATTGCCAGAGTGGTGCAGGGTGGCCTACAGTCTCTGTAGATGTTGTATAAACGTGTCAAAGTGTTCCTTCCTGGATACAGTTGGATCCCAGATGTGGTGTAGTCTGAAGCAGTGCAAAGAGGTAGTTAACTTGGATGGTGTAGTTGAGTCCAGACTTGAGTAAACATTGAACAGTTGCTTTTACTTGTAATAAATGATAATCCAAATAGTTTCCAGACTTTCTCTTAGTTACAAGCAGGTTTCAGTATACTTTGGCAGGCGAACTCTCACTGCAAATGCTGTGTAGTAGCTCAGCAGCTCAGCTATGTTAGTCGTAGTAGTCTTGCCGTGGATAACTCTAGGAACATCTTGTCCTGGTTAGAAGTACATCAAGCTCACTTATGCTTGGGTTTGCGCAACCTCCAGTGATAAGGCTGGCTTAGGACTAACAGAACCTCTACAGAGAGGACCAGGTCTCCTCTAGTAGGGGTTAAGTCAGGCCGACTCCTCACACAACCTCTCCCCAGGAGGGGAAAGCTAGACTAACAAGCTCACTAGCTCAGTGTTTCCCAACCAGTGTGCCTCCAGCTGTTGCAAAACTACAACTCCCAGGATGCCTGCACAGCCAAAGGCTGTCCAGGCATGCTGGAAGTTGTAGTTTTGCAACAGCTGGAGGCACACTGGTTGGGAAACACTGCACTAGCTAACTCCTCCTCTCCTTCAGCTCCCTCTAGAGGGAGAGAGAATGCACAATCCAGTCCATCCCCTGTAACTAGCTCTGCCAAGCATATCTGCCACCCAGGGGTAGACCAGGTTATTACACTTGAACCATACAATTACATAGAAATAAATATGCACAATACACAGATGGGATCAAATACATTTGATCTAAATTAGCTAGTAGAAAGTGGTGGCGATGTGCAAAAGGAGTTGTAATGGCACTCCGTGACATTATATATAGTCGGTCCAACATATGAAGGGTGGAATTCCAACGGGTGGAAGCATCGCATATCAGCCTATGTTGGGGAATGCTGTTCTGCCGTTGCAGCTCAAGGAGGGTGTGCTTTGTGGTGTACGAGTGGCTGAAGTGCATGCAAAGTTTCCTGGCCATTTTAAGGATGTCTTGCAGATGGGTGGAAGACTTCAAGAACCGCTTGACAACCAGATTGAACACGTGTGCCGTGCAGGGCGCATGGCTCAGCCCTCCTTGACGCAGCACCGACACCATGTTCTTCCCATTGTCAGTCACTGTCACTATGGTTCCGATTTTAAGTTGTCACGGAGAAAGCCAGGATTCGATTTCTTGATGAAGGACATGGAGCAGTTTCATCCCCGTGTGACTCCGTTCGCCCAGTTAAACGAGGTGCAGAACAGCATGACACCGCCGTGCCCTGCACATGTGGTATGCTGAAGGGGCACTGTGAATTGTCCCTGCAGTGAAGGCTAAGGACACAGTGGAGGATGAGGAGGCAGAGGCGGACATTGTCACAGGACCAACGGCGTGAGAATGTGGAAGCAGAAGCGGCATCACCTGGCCAAGTTGCTGGTGTGGCTGTGCAGGAACCACATTCACCCAGTGGCCCGTAAAGGACATGCATTGTCCCTGGCTGTAGTTACAGCCCCACACGTTGGCACTGCCGCGCACTTTGGCAGACACCTACAGTCTCAAGGACTGGCCTACCTTCTGTTCTACATGTTTGTGCAAGGCTGGTACTGCCTTTTTGGCAAAGAAATTATGGCTTGGGACTCTCCACCTCGGCTCGGCACAAGCCATCAGTTCTCTGAAAGGTGCAGAGTCGACCACTTGGAAAGGGAGGGACTGCAGCACCAGCAACCTGGACAGCACGTTCAGCTTCTGCGCCGTAGGATGAGTGCAGTCATACTGTTGTCTCTTGGCAGTCGCTTCGGTGATCGATTGCTGACGGAATGACTGACGAGGAGTAGGAGGAGGAGCAGGAGCATCAGGCCAATCAGATGATAGAAAGGACAGACAGCTCCCTTCGGCTGAGGTGGTGGAGCCTTGACTGCTTTAAATGGGGTGCTTGCCACTGGGTGATGCAGCGGTTGCTGCGGAAGGCTGGACCAACACATTGGAGCCACGGTTCTCCCAGGCCACTTTATGGTCATGCTCCATTTGTTGACGCAGGGCCGTGGTACCAACATTGGCACCCTGGCCACGCTTCACCTTCTGCCCACAGATTCTACAAATGGCCATGTTCACCTCCTCCGACATCTTAACAAAAAACTCCCACACACCGCCGAGTAGGTGATGTTACCTCCAGCACTCTACACTGACTGACTGCTACCGCTGCTTCTTCGGTGAACCTCTGCACTACCCTACTTTACGGGCAAGTAGGCCTCTGCGAAGTGGATGGTCTACCCCAGGCACGTTTGGCTCCTGACCTCCCACTGTTACCACCCTGCTGACTCCCAGCCACGCTAGCAACTTGCTGGCTCCGCCGCTGCCGGATGATGAAGCCCCTAATACACCCAGCTCCCAAGTGTGATCAGCTACATCATCATTGAGTACTGTCTGCACGTCACTGATGTCCTCCTCAACGGTCTCTGCGTCAGGAACCTGACCGCTCGCAACACCAGATGTCTCCTCCACATCTTGGCTGGCCAGTAGCTGCTGACTGTCCTCTAGTAGCTCGTCCTCGCTGTATAGTGGAGCTGAGCCCACAACATATAATACTTCTCTGGCTGAGGGAACAGAAAGAGGCAGGTTGAGCACAGATGAGGGCACAGACCCTGCTCCCCGGCCATGCCAACTAAGGGTTGTATCTGACGAACCCACCGACTCTTAGCTGGGGGTGTCTGATGTCACTTGGGGCGAAGTGGATAACCTAGTCCATCACTCAAGTACTGCTGGGTTGCTAGTTAAGATGTAGTGTCCCACTGCGTATGGGTGGGCACTACACAATGGTGTTATGGTCATTTTATGTAACGTGTCGTTCCATGTACACTTCATTATGTCATATTGCATACAAATTTCAGAGAGTTTCCTTAGTACAGGCCTGTCAGGTTGTTAGTATTCCCCCAAGCCACTAGAGAGAGGTAGGGACCGCACTGTAGAGATATAGAGAGAGCTGGGTCTGGTTTGGGGAGAGTAGTGTAGACCTCCTGAAGTGAGGAGGCTAGTTCAGCCTGCAGCGGCTAGTGGTGTAATTTACATAACGCAATCTTCTAGCAAGTGATATATATTTTCAGAGGAGCTTTCCCCAAGGATAAAGAAACCCTTTCTGCATTTGGGCCTTGGGAGAATCTAGGTGCAGGAGTCGGATTATTAATCACTGCACCAATACAGCTACTGAGTTGCCCGGGATCAAGTCCTGTCCAGTAAGCATCTTACCCTCTGTCTACCTTGCTAGGATTAGCCTATTCTTTGCCTCCAAAACGGAATTATATAAAGAACTGTACATAATTTGCTGCTCAGTAAAGAAGTTAATAATCAACAGAATCTGTTGTACCTCAATTATTCCTGCTGCAAATCAGCTGTGCCACCGTAAAAGGCACTGGCATCACGTATTGCAAGGGACCTTGCCAAACCTTAACATCAAGGGCACCTGGCCTGTGTCCCTTCATCCAGAGAGTGCCCCAGACGACCCACGTGCTGACCTCTCTATCACTGACTGCCCGCCTGCCCAGGGACTTTATAACTGTGAGTACAAATCTCATCCCCTCGGTCTGCCTGCCTATGTCCGTGACCTCACAGGTTGCTTACCCTGAGGACTGGCATACTGCAAAGACACAACCGCTAGATGACACCGGGAGCTCAGGCCTCTTGCTGCGACTTCTGCTGCCATGCCCCCTCTGCCGACCTGTGCCTGCGCCAGAAACATTTAGGCCTTAGAACATATAACTGCACCGCTGAACGGCAAATAGGCCCTTACCTTTTTCCAGTTATACACGCCGCAAAAGGCTTTAGAACATATAACTGCACCGCTGAGCGGCAAATAATATATATTTTATTGCCACTAATACACGCAAAAAGTGCTTTAGAACATAAAACTGCACTTCTGAATGGCAAATATATATTTTTTGCCACTAATACACACCAAAAAGGTCTGTAATTTTCTTACTTCACCACACAACGGCAAATACTTCTTTTTGTGCCACTAATACACGCTGTGAGAAGGCACAAGGTGCCATATTAGATGATAGATACGTGTTACCGAGGTGCCTGGCCTCAGAGAAATGAACCGGTAATGTTCTGTCAGGAACCCTAGGTTACTGACATTTGCTAGGAGTAGTTTAGCTGCTAGTTGCAGCCGATCCAGGCCAGGTTTCATTGGAGTAGTCAAAGAGCAGGGTGGGATGACTACTCCCACGTATATAGGCCAGGTGTTGACTGGCTTATTTAAGCCAGGAATCCCAGGAGAGCTGGGGGTGTGGTTCCTAGTCTGGAAGTGTAACAGACTGGGAGTAAAGCTGTGTGGTGTGTTGCTGTGGATAATCCTGCCATTGCTTACTCTTTTCTCCCCCCAAGCTGGTGGTGGAATCCTGGAACTACAGAGGACTGTGAGTTATACCATTTCACATGGACTGTGTTTCTTTTGTGTTGACCCGCTGAAGTAAGCGGCCATTTGTTAAATCTGTGTTGAACACAATAAAAAACTGTTGTTTAACCGCTACAGGACCGCCTAACGCAGGGATGCGTCCTGCGGGCGGCCCTGTAGCTCTGAGTTGACGCGTCGGCGCGTCATCTCGTGAGAGCCGAGATTTCCTGTGAGCGCGCGCGTGCGTTCTGAGGGAAGCGCGGCACAGCAGTTCGGCTACAGCCTGCCAGCGATGGATCATCGCTGGCAGGCTGTAGATGCGAATAAAATCGCATCAAACTGCTATATCAGGCGCTGTTTTATGAACAGCGTCTGATATAGCTGCTACCTGGTCCTCTGGTGGTCCCATTTACTGGGATCGACCACCAGAGGACCAGGTAACTACAATAAAGTTGCACCAAACACTACACTAACCCCCCACCCCCTCACCTATTAACCCCTTGATCACCCCATCTAGACCCCTGATCACCCCCTGTCATTGATCACACCCCTTGTAAGGCTCCATTCAGGCGTCCATATGTGTTTTGCGGATCCGTGGATTCACGGATCCAGCGGATCCGATCAGCGGATCCTCAAAACACGGACACCGGCAATGTGCTTTCCGCATTTGCAGATCCGCACATTGCCAGAACTATATAGAAAATGCTTTTTCTTGTCCGCAGTTGCGGACAAGAATAGGACATGTTCTATATTTTTGCAGAAACGGAAGTGCAGACCCGGAAGCGCAGATCCGTAATTCCGGATCCGAGCGGGACAAAGTCTGTCCCCATAGAAATGAATGGGTCCGCAATTCCGTTCCGCAAACAGAATTTCGGACGTGTGAATGGGGCATAAGGGCCCCCTTTTACCGCCAGTTAGCTAGCTACTTGTTAGGTAGCTAGCGCCCAACCCACCGCACCGCAGTCACTGATTTTGGCAGAGATTTTTTCATCCACATTGATCGATGCGAATGAAAAAATCTGTGCCGTTCATTTTTTTTCAGCGCAGAGGCTGAACGGAAAAAAAATCTCATTACCCGTATGCTCAATATACGGAGAATCGCAGAAACTCCTAATGCTGGCCATACGTGTAATGATTGCGGAGACCCTCAAATGCCAGGGCAGTACAAAAACCCCACATGTGACCCCATTTTAGAAAGAAGACACCCCAAGGTATTCCGTGAGGGGTATGGTGAGTTCATGGAAAATATTATTTTTGTCACAAGTTAGTGGAATATGAGACTGTAAAAAAAAACAAAAAAAAAACAATTTCCGCTAACTTGTTCCAAATTTTTTTTTCTGTGAACTCACCATACCCCTCACAGAATACCTTGGGGTGTCTTCTATCCACAATGGGGTCACTTGTGGGGTATTTATACTGCCCTGGCATTTAGCGATCCTAAAGCGTGAGAATCCAAATGCGTAAAAATGCCCTGTGAAATCCTAAAGGTACTCATTGGTTTTAGGGCCTCTTTGTGCATCTTGGCTGCAAAAAAGTGTCACTCATGTGGTATCGCCGTACTCAGGAGAAGTAGGGCAATGTGTTTTGGGGTGTATTTTTATATATACCCATGCTGGGTGTGAGAAATATCGCTGTAAACGACAACTTTTTAAAAATTTTATTCAAAGTTGTCAATTTACAGAGATATTTCTCTTACCCAACATGGGTATATGTAAAAATACACCCCAAACCACATTGCCCTACTCCTGAGCATGCGATACCACATGTGTCACTTTGCAGCCAAGATGCAAAGGCCCAAATTCAACGAGTACCTTTTAGGAGGGCATTTTTACGCATTTTCTTCTCACGCTTTAGGGCCCCTAAAATGCCAGGGCCGTATAAATACCCCACATGTGACCCCATTTTGGAAGAAGACACCCCAAGGTATTCGCTGAGGGGCATAATGAGTCCATGAAAAATTAAACTTTTTGTCAAAAGTTAGCGGAAACGGAGACTTTGTGAGAAAAACAATAAAAATCAATTTCCACTAACTTGTGCCAAAAAAAATCTTCTATGAACTCGCCATGCCCCTCATGGAATACCTTGGGGTGTCTTCTTTCCAAAATGGGGTCACATGTGGGGTATTTATACTGTCCTGGCATTTTAGGGACCCCTAAAGCGTGAGAAGAAAAATGCGTAAAAATGCCCTCCTAAAAGGTACTCATTGGAATTTGGGCCCCTTTGCGCATCTTGGCTGCAAAAAAGTGTCACACATGTGGTATCGGCGTACTCAGGAGAAGTAGGGCAATGTGTTTTGGGGTGTATTTTTACATATACCCATACTGGGTGAGAGAAATATCTCTGTAAATTGACAACTTTGAATAAAAAAATTTAAAAAGTTGTCGTTTACAGCGATATTTCTCACACGCAGCATGGGTATATGTAAAATACACCCCAAACCCATTGCCCTACTTCTCTGAGTGCGGCGATACCACATGAGTGCCACTTTTGCAGCCTGAGTGCAAAGGGGCCTAAACTAATGAGTACCTTTAGAATTTCACAGGACATTTTTACGCATTTGGATTCTCACACTTTAGAGGCCCCTAAAATGCCAGGTGAGTATAAATACCCACATGTGACCCCATTTTGGAAAGAAGACACCCTAGGTATTCTGTGAGGGGCATGGTGAGTCCACAGAATTTTTATTTTTGGCACAAGTCAGCGGAAATTGTTTTTTTTTTTTTTTTTTACAAAGTCTCATATTCCACTAACTTGTGACAAAAAATAAAATTTTACATGAACTCACCATACCCCTCACAGAATACCTTGGGGTGTCTTCTTTCCAAAATGGGGTCACATGTGGGGTATTTTACTGCCCTGGCATTTTAGGGAGCCCTAAAGCGTGAGAAGAAGTCTGGAATCCAAATGCGTAAAAATGCCCTGTGAAATCCTAAAGGTACTCATTGGAATTAGGGCCCCTTTACGCACCCAAGCTGCAAAAAGTGGCACACATGTGGTATCGCCGTACTCAGGAGAAGTAGGGCAATGTGTTTTGGGGTGTATTTTTATATATACCCATACTTTGTGTGAAAAATATCTCTGTAAACGACAACTTTTAAAAATTTTATACAAAGTTGACAATTTACAGAGATATTTCTCTCACCCAACATGGGTGTATGTAAAAATACACCCCAAAACACATTGCCTACTTCTCCTGAGTGCGGCGATACCCATGGTGACACTTTTGCAGCCTGGATGTAAGAGACCCAAATTCCAATGAGTACCTCTAGGATTTACATGGCGACTCACAATTTAGCCCCGCCCAAAATGCCAGAACAGTAAACACACCCCACAAATGACCCCATTTCGGAAAGTAGACACCCCAAGGTATTCACTGAGGGGCATAGTGAGTCCGTCTGAGATTTTTTTTTTTTTTGCCAGAAGTTATCAGAAATTGAAACTTTTTTTTTTTTTTTTCTCAGAAAGTGTCATTTTCCGCTAACTTGTGAAAAAAAATGAAATGATACATGAACTCACCAAGCCCCTCCGTGAATACTTTGGGGTGTCTTCTATCTAAAATGGTGTGATTTGGGGGGTATTTATACTTTCCTGACATTCTAGCACCTGAAGAAACATGACAGGCGCTCAGAAAGTCAGAGCTGCTTCAAAATGCCGAAATTCACTTTTTGCACCATAGTTTGTAAACGCTATAACTTTTACCCAAACCAATAAATATACACTTATTGGATTTTTTTATCAAAGACATGTAGAACAATAAATTTAGAGAAAAATTTATATAGAAATGTAGTTTTTTTTAAAAAAATTTACAACAGAAAGTGAAAAATGTCATTTTTTTGCAAAAATTTCGGTCATTTTTGATTAATAGCAAAAAAAGTAAAAATGTCAGCAGCAATGAAATAGCACCAAATGAAAGCTCTATTAGTGAGAAGAAAAGGAGGTAAAATTCATTTGGGTGGTAAGTTGCATGACGGAGCAATAAACGGTGAAAGTAGTGTAGTGCAGAATTGTAAAAAGTGGCCTGGTCATTAAGGGTGTTTAAGCTAGGGGGGCTGAAGCGGTTAAATGACACCTGAAGTCACTGTTTGAGCCGATCCCCCACAACGCCAAAAAGGGCTTTAGAACATGTAACTGCACCGCTGAACGGCAAATAATATATATTTTTTTGCCACTAATACATGCCAAAAAGGGCTGTAATTTTCTCACTTCACCACACAATAGCTAATAAGCCCTTTTTTCCCACTAATACAAGCCAAAAAATGCTTTAGAACATAAAACAGCATCGCACAAGGACAAATAAGACGTAGAAATATTTTCTTGTAATAAACCCAGTTAATGGCTGTATCACACAGCACTTTCCCCCCCAAATAACAAGAACGGTTTGCTGGAATTACCGAGCTGTATAATGGCAATTTGAGTCCCCAGTCAGTGCAGCAATAGGATTGTTCCTATTACACAGGCTGTAACCTCCCCTACTGAACCCTGTTCTGCTCCAATACTGTAGAATGATACCTCCCTATCCTTTCCCTGAACTTCTACACAGCAAAATATAAGTTTTCAAGTCTTTCCTAGCACTGTCCCTAGCCCCTGCTGACGTCTCTCCCTGCCCTAAGTACACTGGAAAATGTCTGAATCCAAGATGGCTGAGGCTATTTATAGGGCTGTGACATCACAGGGCTGGCTGGCTGCTGATTGGCTGCATGCATGGCCAGAGTTCCTTGCTCCATGTCCTCACACGTGCAGAAGCTTTTTTAGGAAACAATGTGATTCGTTACCATGAAACGTGAGGAAATTCGGATTTGGTGCAAATCGGATTTTTCCTGAAATTCAGATCGAATTCCACTTGGTCAACTTCGATTGGCTCATCTTTAGTCCTGAGGAGGGGTCATGAGTGTCAGCTGAAGAGGTCCATACTGATCTGTTGGTTAAGACATTCTATGAGTTACACCCTGAAAAAAATGCTCCTATTGAGAGCCTAGTGATCCCTCCTGATAGGAGGGGGGGGGTGGGGTACTATCAGGATTGCCCTGCCGCTGCCTCCATGCAGCAGATGCATCCGATTGCTGGGGGAACCAGGAATGCAGGGCGGCCCTCACTGATGTCAGAGCCCGGGGCCAATGAACAACTCCTGGGGCTTCTGAACGGCCGGGCTGCACAAGCTGCCCTTTCTTGTACAGGTGGCGGTGAATTTCTTGTCCTCTGGCTACCTCTTGCGTTTATTGAAGACGTCCCTGGCTTTTGATCTCTGGATTTGGTATTGTGACTACAGTTTTGGCTTCTGGCATTCTGGTATTGTATCTTATCTCCTGGTTCTGACTGTTTGACATTGGTTTTCTCATTGCCTCTGGCGTACTTGTACTGTATTGACCGACTGGCTTTTGAGTCTTTTTCCGTATGACTACTCTCTCAGTGTTTGTTTGTTTCTTAGTCCCTGTTTGTGTGTCGCCCTTAACATGTAGGATAGGGACTGTCGTCCAGTTGTGGGTCACTGCCTAGGATGATCGTGCAAGTACCGTAGTTAGAGTTAGAGGGTGCGGGCAGTTTATGACTACAGTATCCCTGTTTGCGTGTGACAGTAGTCATTATCCTAACAAACATTGACTGCAAACTATAAGACCCAGACACTTTTTTGTAAGATTTTTTTCTTGCTACAAATGCATCTTATAGTCCAAAAAATACTGGAGATAGATGGATGTATAGCTCAAGCTGAAAGTGCTGACTCTAAACCGAATACCATCCCTTTAATAAGTGCTAATTTTAGATGTACTCCAAATGTCTTGTCTGTTACCAGGCACTAATTTCTCCAGAAAGCCCTGATTGGAAACTCGCTGCGGCTCTATGTGATGTATGCAGAGTCAAGGCCATGCTGCGCGGTCATCCCTTGTTAATAAAGTTCCCAGGGTCTGTCATATTTGTAAAGCCACATGGTGCCCACTGAAATCTCTCACATTTTCTGTACCATTTATTAAATGATAATTCCCCAGTATGTCAGGACGTGTTGCCAAGGGTGAGCTACGTGCCGTGCCGCGTCTCCTGCTCTCTAATGAAAGGAACAGACACGAGATTTTGTCAGAATTTCTGCATTTTAATGACAACACAGCTGCTGTTCCAGGAGTCAATCCATTCGATGACAGGCTACGTAAATGAGATGCCAAATTAATGGTCTGTCGACAAGATTCACAAAACTAGATTCCTTTTCAAAAATTGTCGGTGACTCACCGGCAATTTTACAGGGTTGTGTTTTGGCAAATATGCCCAACGTAGAGGTACGTAATATCAACTTGTGCACCATGGCTTCGGTTCGGCTAGTTTCACACGTTATGTATCCGGCAGGGAAGCTTAAACTTTGACGTCTGGCCCAATTAACTATAATAGGAACCGGCAGAGATCCAGCAAACAGGGGTGGATTGGCTATAGACCCTACGGGGAAACTTCTCGGTGGGCCAATGCCCAGGGGGCCACCTAAACCTTCCTCACGCCACCAGTGGCAGTTTTAGGGGGTTTATATTGTGCTGCTGATGCAGTATTTTGAGATGCACAGTGGTATTTGGCTCCAATGGGGTGGTATTTTGTGTCGCAACATGATATTGTTGCCTCTGCCTTCTGTCAATTTGGACCAACTACCAAGTGGAGCCACTTTTAGTTTTTTTTCCAGGGCCACTTTAATTTTCCAGTCCGCCCCTGCCGGCAAATATGTCAAGAATCAGGCGGAAGAAAAACGTTGGTTGCAGCTTTGTTAGGTCCCCTTTTAAGCCTTCCATGCAAGGTCCTCCACAATGGCTAAATTCTGAGGCCTAACATGAATTTATCTCACAACACAACCTCGGCATTAGTGAACGTCATGGCCCTCGGCTCTTCCTTTCTCTGTAATGTGGTCATCAATTCCTGAAAGCTGTTTGCAAACTCGGACAGTGTTACATCATCGGTCTTGTGCGGGGCAAAGAACTTCTTCCTCACCGTAGCTTCAGATGACGTATTGCCATGCACATCTTCCAGGACACAGAAAATCTGTTGAAATGTCTGCCTCCAGAAAGGGGGGGGGGGGGTCACATTACACAATCGGGCTGCCTGCTCTAGTCTTTCTCTACAATCTTCTAATGGTAGGTTAGATTCATTAAATTTTGGTAAGTGGTTCAGAAAAGCCCCCACTGGAATTATTGGAAGAAAATGTTACTTGCCATGCTTGAGTCCAGCCTTTCAAACGTAATGTGGCAGGTCGATGGCAATGACGCTAAGACAAGTGGTGCAATTAACAGTACCTTACTGAGAAGCAGTATAATACAACTGACAGATGCACCCAACTTGAATGTCTCTTACACTTATATATGCGAACAGTCTAGTTGTAGGACAGTCAATATACTCCTATAGGGTGCAATTTAACAGTCCCTATGCAGTACCCCAGAGGGTCGCTGTAAAGGATTAATTTAATGTATTGGAGAGAGACGTTGGGATTTGTTGTTAAATCACTTATTTCTTTATGCTCTGTGTATACCTAATAGCAATGTATAGGCAACAAATAGTTAACTAATTGGTAGACTTGGTTAGATTACCAGGGTGATGGACTAAGGTCATCCTCTTGTTACTTAGAGAGTCTTAGCTGACGACAACAAAAGACAATTTTGTTCTGCATACAGTACATGAGCTCTTGCAAAGTAGGCCGAGAGAGAAGCCTCCTCCTGGAGAGTCCACTCCTAAGACTGCTAAGACTCCACCCCTAATGATTGTTTAGAAGGTCAGAGAACAGAGATAAGGAGCTATCTATCTATCTATCTATCTATCTATCTATCTAATATCTATCTATAGCCAGGTTCCCAAATGGTTCTAGATGTTTCCTAGAAAGGACACCCCCTTAAGCTGCCAGCTTGAAATAAATCGAGCAGAACAATTGGATCAATGAATGTGGAGATCTCTGGATCCATGTGAGGTACAGGGCTGGTTCTAGCTTTGTTAGAAAGAGATTGTCATGTGACTGTCCTATATGATGTCTGACTTTCATTTTTTACATTAATCATGGGATAACCCCTTTAGGCTACAGTGCCAGTTCTGCTGCCCATCATTGGAAACCGACAAGAAGCAGGTTGTCAGACAAACCCCTGATGGCATACTTCAATCCTGCTCCTGCAAGAGAAGACCCCATAATAAAACATACAAAAATAGCTAATTTCACAAATCCCATCTGAGTTAGTAAGGCCTCTGTATACATCAGGACGCACACTATAGGCCCATAGGTCTATAATACAGCCAGGCACATAGGCCCGTACTGTAACCATGGATAAACCAACGTGTGCTACCGTCCTTCCATATTCACTGAGACTGAGGAATTCCTCAGATGACCTCCCAAGAGCACTTGACAAGTGTCAGCATGCTGAATGGAGGGGATTAGGAAGAGAGACATAGTTACAAATCAGCAGCTGTGAAGGAGATACTCCTCAAGGAGGAATCTATATACATTGACAAATATGTCTCCTCACAAGTCCTCGCATCAACCTAAGTGATAAATCCCATCTACAAGACACTGAACCTTGGTCTACAACCACATACAAAGGATATATCTGTGTTTTTATGGGTGGACTTGTCAATCAGATGCTTCCTGTTTAACGCGTACCTAAAATGTTCTCAATGGAGCTCCGTTTTTCTGATATAGAGCTAGAAATCTCCTTGTGAAATAAAATTTTGCTTGCCTGTAGCCACCAGTAGGGGGAGCTTATTGCATATGAATTTTATTGTAGCAAATTGCGTATCCGCAAAAAAACACATGTGCTGCCCTTGCGTGTTCAGCAATTTGCAATTTGACAGTGTTCTGTCTGCATCTTTTGCGTCCCCATTGAAATGAATGATGTGGACTCATTCATGTGGACGTGTGAATGAGCTCTAAAAGAGTTGTTTAACCCCTTGCAATGCTGACCACAGCTTCTCCGTGGTTAGAGAGAAGAAGATTTACCAAAGCAGTCAGGTGCTTAACAACGCCCTCCAAGCCTGCCATGCCTGGATTTCTAATAGGCCCTGCCATCGTCAAATAGGCTTCTTTCAAATTTACTGTGGCTGACATAATACACTGCAATACAGATGTATTGCAGTGTATTATATGTGCAGTCAGAAAATTATATTCCCTGCTGGAACTAAAACAAATTAAAATAAAGTAAAAAAAAAACACCATTTTACAAAGGCTTTTATTTTGCAAAAAAAAAAGAGCAGGCACCGTAGCAGGTTCATGCTGTTTTACACAGCAGACCTTTGGTGGCAGGGTCCAAGATCGGTGATAATGCTGATCATGGACTTGTTATCCCTCAGATGCCATATTCAATTGGGACCGAGGCAACTGAGCAGTCAATTGCTGGGATTAATGTGCTCAGGGTGCTCGAACAGCTACAAAACTGGGGGAGCTGTTTGATTGCTATGGTGGCCTTGGGCCTTTTGAACCCTACAGGACCTGTCATAGCAAAGTTCCTATGAAGCCCTGCCTGTGATAGGGCTTGATAGGAATGTAGTGATTCTCCCATAGGCTGCAATGGTAAATCACTGCAGTCTATGGTTGAAGCGATCTGATGATTACATGTCCCTAGAGGGACAAAAATAAAACAAATTAAAAGATCTACAAATTTGAATCACCCCTTCCTCATTTTAAAAATAAGCATAAAAAATAAAATAAAGATATTTAGTATCACTGCACCTGAAACTATTAAAATATAAACTTATTTTTACCATATGGTGAACAGCCCAATGGAATAAAAAAATTATAGTGGGCAATTTGCTGTTTTTTGGTCTCCTTTAGACCTCATTCACAAGACCGTTGTTTTGGTCCACATCCGAGCCGCATATTTTGCGGCTCGGGCACGGACTTATTCACTTCAATGGGGCCGCAAAAGATGCGAACAGCACTTCCGTGTGCTGTCCTCATCCGTTGCTCCGTTCCGTGGCCTCGCAAAAAAAATAGAGCATGTCCTATTCTTGTCCGTTTTGCGGACAAGAATAGGCATTTCTACAATAGGCCACGTTCTGTTCCGCAAATTGCAGAATGGAACGCAGAGCAGCTTCCGTGTTTTGCAGAGCCACGGTTTGCGGACCGCAAAACACATACGGTCGTGTGCAAGAGGCCCTATCAATAGAAAATACAGACCAGCCCACAAAAAAAATTAGCTCTCACACAGTTCCGTACACAGGAATATGAAAAAGTTATGGGGGTCAGAATATGGCAATGGAATTTATATTTTCAATTTGTTTTGTTTTTATAGAAAAAAAATAAATGTGGTATTGTACTGACACACAAAATGAAGTAAACACGTAGTAAAAACAAAACCCATAAACTATGGTGGAATTGCATTTTTTTTCCAATCCCGCCCAATTTAGAGTTTTTATCCCGCTTCCCACTATATTAAATATTGCTATTAGAAAGTACAACTTGTCCCACAAACCACCCCTTATAAGGCCATGTGAAAGGTGATAGCAGGGAGTAAAAAAAAGTAAACACAAAAGAGGAAAATCACAGGTTCAGGAAGGGGTTCAAACTACCACTTTTGTCTGGTAATGGTACTACAATTTTTGACGCCCCCAACTGGAGCGAGACTCCAACTTGAGAAAAAAAGAAGTCACAGTGATAAATCCAGAGTAAAGATAATTAACATAGCAAACCACAGCCATTTCCCCACTTTCCAAAGCTGAAGTGAGTGGTGTAAAAATGCAAAAAAATTGCAAAAAAAGTTGAAAAACTCCTACTTTGCATCCAGAAATCTGGAGCGCAAGGTGGGATAAATTCCCCTCTGTCTCTAAACATTGTATGACCATAATTATTATTTTCTACGGGCACAAAACTACAAACATTTAAATGGAGTCTATCAGCAGGAAATTTACTGGCAAATCAGGTACAATGGGGGTAATTTGATGAGCGACGCTACATCAGTTTTTGGCATAAAAAAACTCACAAAGGCCTTTTTTTGTGCCTTTTTAAACGCCTAGGTAACAATATTTTGTTGTGTTTTTTTGCCGCATTTGACACTTGGGAGTTGTGGGGTGATGGAGGGGGCTGGGACATTCCCTGATAACTTTACCAACATTTAGTGTTGGCACACGGACTAACAGAGGTGCGACTAATTTATGAGGCTCCTCCTAATAAATTAGACGCATCTTCCGCCAGAGCAAAGGCGAAACAAAGACCGGTCTTTGTAAATGATCCCCAATCTCTTGTTGGCCTAGCTCATGTAATGATGGTGACCTGTAACTTCATTCTGGAAAAAAAATGTACTTTTAATCCATATGCAAATGACCAGTTAAGTGCCCCGAGGGTGGGCCCAAACCACTCTGTGCACCCTTGCTCCTCCTGCTTCCTCTGACAGCCCTTCCTTCTTCTTGCTTGGTGGGACCATGTTCCTACATCCTCCTCGTTTGGGGCTTTCCATCAAGAAGGAGGGCATGGCAGAGGAAGCAGGAGGGGTAAGGGTGCACAGAGTGGTTTGGACCCTCCCTCGTTGCACTTAACTAGTGAATTGCAGATGGATTAAAATCACCTTAGGCCTCATGAGCATAGCCATGTGCATTTCTACCTGTTACATGGTGCACAATATGATGCAATGTTGCACACGGTAATGTGGTCCAGGATGGGGTCTCATGCACACAACTGTTTTGAGGTGCCCACATAGAACCATCCTCACTGTATAGGGCCATACCATTTTCATACAGAGGTCTTTTCTTCAGATTCCTGGTATGGTCCATCAGATGCCACGTTACTCATGGCACGGCTCTCTATAGTACAACGTCCCTCAC
This sequence comes from Bufotes viridis, assembly GCA_033119425.1. Lineage (NCBI taxonomy): Eukaryota > Metazoa > Chordata > Amphibia > Anura > Bufonidae > Bufotes > Bufotes viridis. Next base: position 486,089,789 of record CM065591.1, read on the forward strand.
TTCCACGTCGCTTACCTCTGGAGTCAGGATGAGTTTAGAATGGCGCTTAGATAACATGTCACTTCAAACATAGCAGGCCGCTAATAAATGGTGTCAGGCGAGCTGTGATCTAATAAGACCCGGGCTCCTCGGTCCAGAGGCTGCAAAAAATAAATAAAATAAAAACGGCAGTAAATTCCAAGCCGTATAATGAAATAACAGCCCCCTCCCCGGATTACTGAGGAATGCATCCTTCTATCCCGAGCTTGGAGTTAAATTCTCCGTATAACCAGCAGAGAACATGTCCCTTCATGCTTGATTAGACCACTAACATCTGATGAACGTTCTTCTCACATCTTGATGGAACCGCACCTGCCTGGCTGCCACATGCCACTGGTTCTTGGATCCTTTTGAATCCATCTAAAGCGCAGATTTGGAGCCTTGGCGCAGATCAGCCAGAACTATTTTTATCCAAGATATTTTCCAGCAGGGATTGGTTGGTCAGTCATGATAGATGCATCAAGCGGGGAGCAAAGCTAAGAAGGACCGAATCTGGTCACAGACAGACTATTCACACAGTGCAGACACATAAGGGCGGCGAAAACAGTGTTTTTGCTAAATGTGGAGAAATAGTTTATATATAGAATAATTCAGAAAAAGTGGATACATTTTGCATATACATAACATTTCTTATCTTGTATAGTTATGGCCGGACTGAGAGTGAAGCTTAGGGCAGGCCGGCATGACTGGAGGTGGTGATGGGTGAGTCAGTAAAAGGGGGACAGACTAGAGAGATTATGGGGATAGAGATTGGATAATTTGCGTTTAGGGGTGGGGGTATAGGGGTTAAAAAAAGAAGACTGGGAGAAGAAGGGTGCCATTTTAGGTGGGAAGCAAGAGTTTCAGGGGCCCACGCTAAACTTACTGATGGAGTAGCTGGAGGACACCATCAGATGACTGCGGGAGGTTGCGGAGGTTTGGGGTCCCGGCTGGGTCCAGGAGCAGCTGCAGCACATCGTCAGGGGGGTGGCTGAGGCCTCTGCACCGCCTTAGCCCTTGGCATCCCATCCAGGCTCGGTCACCTCCTTCATCCGGATGTGGCAGGGATGCGGGACCAGGAACGGCAGGCACCTTACCTTGTCCTGGGGAAAAAGGTGCCCCCCAGCGTATTTAAGATGGCAGGAGTCACTGGGCTGCTGTGGTGCAAGGGGAGATGTGCAGCAGGCCCTCATCACCATCCTCCAGCCTGCAGCCAGCGAGAAGCTCCGCCCCCTCTGTCCTGTCCATGGAGGAGAACAACCCTGACGTCCCTGGCAGGAGTGCAGCCAGGGGACAGCGTCTGGATGAAGTCGGGTGTGAAGCCATAGGAGGAGTACAGAAGACTGGACATCTGGACGCAGGTAGTGGGGTGTAGCTATAGGGGGTGCCCCAGGGCCCTTGCACCAGGGCCCATGAGCCGTTAGCCGCCCCTGCCCAGCGGATTTGGGCTTAGGACGAGTTGTTGCCGGGGGTTTGGCGGGCTTGCTAGCGAGCTGGGGTATGGGAGCTGTCCCTGTTACTGGCATGGGGGTGATGGGGGGCTCCAGGGGGTGTAGCGTGGGGCGAGGTGGTAGTGTAGTGTCCGGGAGTACTGTGGCTTCGGTTCAAACACAGGCGGGAGGGGTGGCGGATGAGGAAACGGTGCAGTTGATAAAGCAAGAGGGGAGGAATATGTCTGCTTTGAGGGTCCGTTGGGGGCTCATTTGAAGCAGGAGGTTAGGGAGCGTATTTTGAGAGGGGAGTATGTGGAGATTTTTTCTTTGCTCCCGCTTGAGAAGTTTAACCTAGATAGGTAACGGAAGGATGAGGGAAAGAAAGAGGAGGAAGAGAAGCGTAGATATTGCTTGATACCTCGGACCTTTCAGAACTGGCTGCAGGCGTTCGCGATATTGGAGAGTGTGATAGGGGAGAAGGCGCCGAAATGCTGTTAGGTGTTGTTTTGTTATTTGGACGCGATTGGGGAGGCGTATAGGGTATATAGGGGGATAGCATGGCTGCGATACGACGAGCAGTTTAGGCAGAGAAAGGCGGTACGGCCAGAGATGAGGTGGGACCACAAAGATATAGCTTTGTGGCTGAATGTGACGGCGCCCATTAGATCAGGGCAGTCCTTTCGGGGGGAACCCGGAAGTGAGGGGCAATCCAGTGTCTCCGCCTGTGCTTCTCGTTCAATGATGGGAGCTGTAAATTTGGGGCTAAGTGCAAATTTAAGCACAATTGCTCACATGTGGGATCTCATGCTTAGGGGTTTTTTAAAGTGAAAGGCAGCAAGGCTTGTATTGGCTATAATGCAGGTCATTTTTTTAAACCACGCCCCTTTTACAACTGAAGAAGTAAATAGGGGAGGGGCTACAGCTCTAAATAGAAAAAATGCTGGACTCATATCAACTACTGGACTCAAATCAGCTCATTAGCATATGGATTAAAAGTACTATTTCTCCACAATAAAGCACCAGATCACCAAGTAAAAGGTATAATTATATTCAGCAGGGTGAGTCCTACAAGGCAGCATGCCTGCTTTATCAGTGAATTTCCTGGTGACAGGTTCTCTTTAAGTGCCCCGAGGGTGGGCCCAAACCACTCTGTGCACCCTTGCTCCTCCTGCTTCCTCTGACAGCCCTTCCTTCTTCTTGCTTGGTAGGACCATGTTCCTACATCCTCCTCGTTTGGGGCTCTCCATCAAGAAGGAGGGCATGGCAGAGGAAGCAGGAGGGGTAAGGGTGCACAGAGTGGTTTGGACCCTCCCTCGTTGCACTTAACTAGTGAATTGCAGATGGATTAAAATCACCTTAGGCCTCATGAGCATAGCCATGTGCATTTCTACCTGTTACATGGTGCACAATATGACGCAATGTTGCACACGGTAATGTGGTCCAGGATGGGGTCTCATGCACACCACTGTTTTGAGGTGCCCACCTAGAACCATCCTCACTGTATAGGGCCATGCCATTTTCATACAGAGGTCTTTTCTTCAGATTCCTGGTATGGTCCATCAGATGCCACGTTATCCATGGCATGGCTCTCTATAGTACAGCGCCCTTCACTTCCACGCCGCTTACCTCTGGAGTCAGGATGAATTTAGAATGGCGCTTAGATAACATGTCACTTCAAACATAGCAGGCCGCTAATAAATGGTGTCAGGCGAGCTGTGATCTAATAAGACCCGGGCTCCTCGGTCCAGAGGCTGCAAAAAATAAATAAAATAAAAACGGCAGTAAATTCCAAGCCGTATAATGAAATAACAGCCCCCTTCCCGGATTACTGAGGAATGCATCCTTCTATCCCGAGCTTGGAGTTAAATTCTCCGTATAACCAGCAGAGAACATGTCCCTTCATGCTTGATTAGACCACTAACATCTGATGAACGTTCTTCTCACATCTTGATGGAACCGCACCTGCCTGGCTGCCACATGCCAGCTGGTTTTTGGATCCTTCTGAATCCATCTAAAGCGCAGATTTGGAGCCTTGGCGCAGATCAGCCAGAACTATTTTTATCCAAGATATTTTCCAGCAGGGATTGGTTGGTCAGTCATGATAGATGCATCAAGCGGGGAGCAAAGCTAAGAAGGACCGAATCTGGTCACAGACAGACTATTCACACAGTGCAGACACATAAGGGCTGCGAAAACAGTGTTTTTGCTAAATGTGGAGAAATAGTTTATATATAGAATAATTCTGCAGAAAAAGTGGATACATTTTGCATATACATAACATTTCTTATCTTGTATAGTTATGGCCGGACTGAGAGTGAAGCTTAGGGCAGGCCGGCATGACTGGAGGTGGTGATGGGTGAGTCAGTAAAAGGGGGACAGACTAGAGAGATTATGGGGATAGAGATTGGATAATTTGCGTTTAGGGGTGGGGGTATAGGGGTTAAAAAAAGAAGACTGGGAGAAGAAGGGTGCCATTTTAGGTGGGAAGCAAGAGTTTCAGGGGCCCACGCTAAACTTACTGATGGAGTAGCTGGAGGACACCATCAGATGACTGCGGGAGGTTGCGGAGGTTTGGGGTCCCGGCTGGGTCCAGGAGCAGCTGCAGCACATCGTCAGGGGGGTGGCTGAGGCCTCTGCACCGCCTTAGCCCTTGGCATCCCATCCAGGCTCGGTCACCTCCTTCATCCGGATGTGGCAGGGATGCGGGACCAGGAACGGCAGGCACCAGGGCCGGTGCAAGGATTTTTGCCGCCCTAGGCAAAAGAAAAGTTTGCCGCCCCCCCCCCCCTTATCATTCTTCACCCCCCCCTCCTTTGTCATTCTCCCCCCCCCCCGTCAATCTTCACCCCTCCTCCTTTGTCATTCCCCCCCCCCTGTCATTCTTCTCCCCCCTCTTGTCATTCTTCTCCCCCCTCTTGTCATGCTTCCTCCCCTCTTGTCATTCTTCTCCCCCCCCTCTTGTCATTCTTCTCCCCCCCCTCTTGTCATTCTTCTCCCCCTCTTGTCATTCTTCTCCCCCTCTTGTCATTCTTCTCCCTCTTGTCATTCTTCTCCCCTCTCTCCCCACCTGTAATGTAGCGTGGGCCGAGCGCTTATGGTCCACGGGCACAGGAGCTTTAGATTCCTGTACTCCTGACGGATTGACAGGAAGTGCACACTGTGTGCGCACTTCATGTCAGTCCGCCGGGTACAGGAGACACATGCTCCTGTACCCGCGCCATAAAGAGCTCGGTCACGCTATAGTGGACTGACAGGAGGAGCGCTGAGCGCCTCCTCCTGTCAGCTCTTTCTTCTGTAGCAGCCTCGGGCGGTGCGCCCTCATGGACGCACTCAGCCTGGCAGTGCTGCAGCCGCCTGAGGCTCTATACAGAGCGCCGGGCGGCTGCAGCATGAGGCAGGGCCGGCGTCTAGCAGCGCCCTGCCATGGGCGCTCACGCCGGCCTAGTCCGCTATAGGACGCGCCGGCCCTGGCAGGCACCTTACCTTGTCCTGGGGAAAAAGGTGCCCCCCAGCGTATTTAAGATGGCAGGAGTCACTGGGCTGCTGTGGTGCAAGGGGAGATGTGCAGCAGGCCCTCATCACCATCCTCCAGCCTGCAGCCAGCGAGAAGCTCCGCCCCTCTGTCCTGTCCAATGGAGGAGAACACCCTGACGTCCCTGAGCAGGAGTGCAGCCAGGGACAGCGCCTGGATGAAGTCGGGTGTGAAGCCATAGGAGGAGTGCAGAAGACTGGACATCTGGACCAGGTAGTGGGTGTAGCTAGAGGGTGCCCCAGGGCCTTGCACCAGGGCCCATGAGCCGTTAGCTACGCCCCTGCCCCCAGCGGATTTGGGCTTAGACAGTTGTTGGGGGTTTGGCGGCTAACTAGCCGAGCTGGGGTATGGGGGAGCTGTCCCCTATCGGCATGGGGGTGATGGGGGCCCAGGGTGTAACGTGGGCGAGGTGGCAGGTAGTGTCCGGGAGTACTGTGGCTTCGGTTCAAACACAGGCGGGAGGTGATGGATGAGGAAACGGCAGTTGATAAAGCAAGAGGGAGGAATATGTTCAGCTTTGAGGGTCCGTTAGGCTCATTTGAAGCAGGAGGTTAGGGGCGTATTTTGAGAGGGGAGTATGTGGAGATTTTTTCTTTTGTTCTCGCTGAGAAGTTTAACCTGGATAGGTAACGGAATGGATGAGGGAAAGAAAGAGGAGGAAGAGAAGCGTAGATATTGCTTGATACCTCGGACCTTTCAGAACTGGCTGCAGGCGTTCGCGATATTGGAGAGTGCGATAGGGAGAAGGCGCTCGAAATGCTGTTAGGTGTTGTTTTGTTATTTGGACGCGATTGGGGAGGCGATAGGGTATATAGGAGGGATAGCATGGCTGCGATATGACGAGCAGTTTAGGCAGAGAAAGGCGGCACGGCCAGAGATGAGGTGGGACCACAAAGATATAGCTTTGTGGCTGAATGTGACGCGCCCATTAGATCAGGGCAGTCCTTTCGGGGGAACCCGGAAGTGGGGGGGCAATCCAGTGTCTCCACCTGTGCTTCTCGCTCAATGATGGGAGCTGTAAATTTGGAGCTAGTGCAAATTTAAGCACAATTGCTCCACATGTGGGGATCTCATGCAGCGTGCAGTGTTTTAAGGGTAACAGGCAAAAGGGGGATAGCAATAGCAAAGGGGAGACGCCGATAAGTTTGGCAAGGATGGAGCCGCTCCTGAGATAGGCATCCGGATAAGGAAAGGGCAGCGCTGTTGCGGGGGTTTAGGGGTTTGTGTGTGGCTTTAGAACTCGCTTGTTCCTGGGGAGGTGGTGCTGTTGAAGAAGAACTTGATGTCGGCTAGGAGCATCCGCATGTAGCAGAGAAGCTTAGTAAGGAAGCTGCGTTAGGATGTTCCTTGTCGCGCGCATACTGGCGTTAGTTAGTTTTTAGAATGGGCGGTGGTGGATCTGTCTGGCTGTGATTCGGTCATTCATTATTTAGATGATTTTTGTATCGGTCCTCCAGATTCGAGAGTATGTGCATTATTATTGCGTGCACTGACTACGTGTGTTCTGGCCTTTGGGGTCCCATTGGCAAACCGAAAAGATGGTGGGGCCAGGTTACCAGATTGAGCTTTCTGCGGATTGTAATTGATATCATAGCGATGGAATGTAGACTACCCGAGGACAAGTTAGCGGATCTAAAGTAAGGAGGTGGGGAGGGATGCAAGTGCAAAGAAGTTAAAATTGCATGATCTCCAGTAACTCCTGGAAACTCATCTATGCAGTGTATTATGCCCATGGGGAGGGTTTTTTGTAGAAGGTTAGCGGGGGTAATGGCGGGTGGTTGCTCACCACATAACTACCATTCGCTTAGGTGAGAATTTGAGAGCAGACTTGCAAGTTTGAAATTCCTTTTGAAGCAGTACAACGGTCGTCTATTATTTATGGGGAGGTGGTGAACTCGCTCGACCATGAGCTGTTTTCAGACGCAGCGGAGCGGGGGGGTGGCTTTGGTGTTTAGCTGGAGGAGGGGATGGTGTGTTGCAAAATGGCCGGGAGTTGGGCGGAGAGGGCTGGTTAAAAATTTAACGCTGTTGGAGCTGTTTCCTATTGTGGTGGCATGGCAGGAGTCACTGGGCTGCTGTGGTGCAAGGGGAGATGTGCAGCAGGCCCTCATCACCATCCTCCAGCCTGCAGCCAGCGAGAAGCTCCGCCCCCTCTGTCCTGTCCATGGAGGAGAACAACCCTGACGTCCCTGGCAGGAGTGCAGCCAGGGGACAGCGTCTGGATGAAGTCGGGTGTGAAGCCATAGGAGGAGTGCAGAAGACTGGACATCTGGACGCAGGTAGTGGGGTGTAGCTATAGGGGGTGCCCCAGGGCCCTTGCACCAGGGCCCATGAGCCGTTAGCTACGCCCCTGCCCCCAGCGGATTTGGGCTTAGGACAGTTGTTGGGGGGTTTGGCGGGCTTACTAGCGAGCTGGGGTATGGGGAGCTGTCCCCGTTATCGGCATGGGGGGTGATGGGGGGGAGGCTCCAGGGGGTGTAACGTGGGGCGAGGTGGTAGTGTAGTGTCCGGGAGTACTGTGGCTTCGGTTCAAACACAGGCGGGAGGGGTGGCGGATGAGGAAACGGTGCAGTTGATAAAGCAAGAGGGGAGGAATATGTCTGCTTTGAGGGTCCGTTGGGGGCTCATTTGAAGCAGGAGGTTAGGGAGCGTATTTTGAGAGGGGAGTATGTGGAGATTTTTTCTTTGCTCCCGCTTGAGAAGTTTAACCTAGATAGGTAACGGAAGGATGAGGGAAAGAAAGAGGAGGAAGAGAAGCGTAGATATTGCTTGATACCTCGGACCTTTCAGAACTGGCTGCAGGCGTTCGCGATATTGGAGAGTGTGATAGGGGAGAAGGCGCCGAAATGCTGTTAGGTGTTGTTTTGTTATTTGGACGCGATTGGGGAGGCGTATAGGGTATATAGGGGGATAGCATGGCTGCGTAATGACGAGCAGTTTAGGCAGAGAAAGCGTACGGCCAGAGATGAGGTGGGACCACAAAGATATAGCTTTGTGGCTGAATGTGACGGCGCCCATTAGATCAGGGCAGTCCTTTCGGGGGGAACCCGGAAGTGGGGGGCAATCCAGTGTCTCCGCCTGTGCTTCTCGTTCAATGATGGGAGCTGTAAATTTGGAGCTAAGTGCAAATTTAAGCACAATTGCTCCACATGTGGGGGATCTCATGCAGCGGTGCAGTGTTTTAAGGGTAACAGGCAAAAAGGGGGGGATAGCAATAGCAAAGGGGGAGACGCCGATAAGTTTGGCAAGGATGGAGCCGTTCCTAGATAGGTATCCGGATAAGGAAAGGGCAGCGTTGTTGCGGGGGTTTGGGGGTTTGGGTGTGGCTTTAGAATTCCGTTTGTTCCTGGGGAGGTGGTGCTGTTGAAGAAGAACTTGATGTCGGCTAGGGAGCATCCGCATGTGGTAGCAGAGAAGCTTAGTAAGGAAGTTGCGTTAGGATGTTCCTTGTCGTGCGCATACTTCGAAGCGTTTAGTTAGTTTTTAGAATGGGCGGTGGTGGATTCGTCTGGTTGTGATTCGGTCATTCATTATTTAGATGATTTCCTTTGTATCGGTCCTCCAGATTCGAGAGTATGTGCATTATTATTGCATACACTGACTACGGTGTTCTCGGCCTTTGGGGTCCCATTGGCAACCGAAAAGATGGTGGGGCCGGTTACCGTATTGAGTTTTCTGGGGATTGTAATTGATATCATAGCGATGGAATGTAGACTACCGGAGGACAAGTTAGCGGATCTAAAAAGGGAGGTGGGGAGGGCGGTGCGTTTAAAGAAGTTAAAATTGCATGATCTCCAGTAACTCCTGGGAAAACTCAATTTTGCGTGCTGTATTATGCCCATGGGGAGGGTTTTTTGTAGAAGGTTAGCGGGGGCAATGGCGGGTGTTGTTTCACCACATAACTACATTCGCTTAGGTAGAGAATTGAGAGCAGACTTGCAAGTTTGAAATTCCTTTTTGAAGCAGTACAACGGTCGCTCATTATTTATGGGGGAGGTGGTGAACTCGTTCGACTGTGAGCTGTTTTCAGACGCAGCGGGGAGCGGGGGGTGGTGGTTTTGGTGTTTATTGGAGGGGGAGGGGGATGGTGTGTTGCAAAATGGCCGGGGAGTTGGGCGGAGAGGGGCTGGTTAAAAAATTTAACGCTGTTGGAGCTGTTTCCCATTGTGGTGGCTGTTTTGTTGTGGGGGGACTGTTTCGGGGATAAGAAGGTTCGATTCCACTGTGATAACTTGGGGGTGGTGCAGACGATAAATGGGTTGGTTGTAGTCCTTGTCGCCGTTAGTGGTACGGCTGTTGCAGAGGCTAGTTTTGGAGTGCCTGTCGATCAATGCTTTGGTGGTGGCAGTGCATGTGCCGGGTGTAGAAAAAGGTATCGCTGACGCTTTCTCTCATTCACAGTGGGATAGTTCCCAGCAGCTGGCCGCGGAGGTGAAAGAGTTCGGGAGGGAATGCCCGAGCTGTCTGTGGGAGCTTTTGGAGGGACTGTAGCCGGGCTTGTTCAGGCATCATTGGCGCCCGGTATGTGGGTGACGTATGTTAAGGCATGGGAATACTGAGAAGAATGGTGTAGTAGGCTGGGTGTTGGTAATGGGGATCTTGAAGTTCCGCTGTTGCTGTTTGTTGGGCATTGTAGGGAAGAGGGGTGGTCAGTGGCAAAGATTAATGGCTGCGTAGCTGGGTTGGCATTTGGTTTTAAATTGATGAAAATGACGGACTTTACTAAGTCCTTTTTAGTGGCAAGGGCTTTAAAGGGTTGGCGTCGGTTGGGGGCCAGGGTGGATAGCAGGAGGCCGGTGTCATTTGAATTGCTGTTGAGGTTGGGAACACAGTTGAGGGAGGTTTGCAGTTCGTTTGGGAAGAAAGGTTGTTTAGATTGGCGTTTTCTCTTGCGTTTTTTGGGGCTTTACGTTTAGGGGAGTTGGTTTGTCCGACACTTAGTCGGGTGGGGGGAGGATGTTAATGTATTTAGTGACAGGGCGGAATTTGTTATTCGGCAGTCTAAGACGGATGTGGTGGGAAGGGGGAGGAGAGTGGTATTGTTCAGTGTTCCAGGTTGCAAGATGCGTCCGGTGCAATGCCTGCGTGAGTTTGGGGCGAATACAGGAACAGAGATTGGTCCGCTGTTGCATGCTGATGGATCTGATGCATGCTGATGGATCCTTTTTGTCCCGTTTTCAGTTTGCGGCGGTTTTTTCGAAATGTTTAGAGCGCTTAGGGCTAGGGCGGGCGAGGTACTCTAGGCACTCGTTTAGGATTGGGGCAGCAATGGAGGCAGCTCGTTGGGGGCTGGACGATGAGATTATTAAACAGATTGGGCGTCGGTTCAGGTCTTATGTTTGTTTGAACCGCTTGTAATTGAAAGGGCCCGGGAGAGCTAGGGTATCACCAGGCGGATCGTTGTCAATGGCAGTTGTATTTTGGTGTTTTTGTTTTTCTCGTTGCAGGTGCGGTATTGGCCCTGGTGTGGCTCTTGGGGCATTCTTACGTCTTTTGGGGAGCTGTCCGGGCAGCGGTTTGGCCGGACTGTAAACAGTTGGGATTCCCACAGTCTGATGTGGTGGTAAGGTGGCTGGGGCATAGGGGCATGGTCTGGAGTGGGGTCTTCCCTGAGTTCCATCGTTTTGTAAGGTTGGACAGGGCACCGGATGTCCTTGTGCTGCATGTTGGTGGCAATGATTTGGCGGCACGTCCTTTGCGGGAGCTGCTGCGCGACATGAAGTTCGACTTGTTTCCGCAGCTAGTAGCTGTATGGTCGGACATTGTTCCAAGGATGGTCAGGAGCGGGGCTAGATCAGTGAAGGAGTGAAGGGGGTGAATAGGGCTAGATGGAAAATGAACAGGGCAATGGGGCGTTTTATGGCCAGGAATGGGGCTGTGGCGGTAAGGCATACAGAGCTGGAGAAGGGTGTTGGGGTTTTTGGAGGTCGGGCGGAGTACATTTAAATGCGGTAGGGTTGGACATGTGGTGTCTGGCCTTGCAAGATGGTATTGAAACGGCATTACGTGCATGGAGGGCTGCGCAGACTTAAGGAGTCAAGTCTGTGCATTGGTGGTGGGGGGAGGTCCTTGAAGTTGGTTTATTCACTGGTGAGGATGATGGGAGGGCTCCGCAGTTGGGGCTGGACTCCCACTGGAATTGAAGGAGGGGCCATTCAGAGGTGCTTCCGAGCTGGTGGGCAACGGCTGGAGGCAAGATGGCACTCTGGTGGATTATTCCAGTTATTTGGGGTTTCAAGGACCTCCCCTTGCTAGGAATTGATTATTGTGGTTATTTTATATGGTTATTTATGGTTATTAATATTATATGTTGTTTGTTAACCCCCACAGCCCCCCTAGCTTAAACACCCTTTATGACCAGACCACTTTTTACAATTCTGCACTACACTACACGGTTTATTGCTCGGTCATGCAACTTACCACCCAAATGAATTTTACCTCCTTTTCTTCTCAATAATAGAGCTTTCATTTGGTGGTATTTCATTGTTGCTGAAATTTTAACTTTTTTTTATATTAATAAAAAATTACCGAAATTTTTGCAAAAAAATGAAATTTTTCGCTTTCTGTTGTAAAGTTTTTTTTTAAAAAAAACTACATTTCTATATACATTTTTCTCTAAATTTATTGTTCTACATGTCTTTGATAAAAAAAATGCAATAAGTGTATATTTATTGGTCTTGGTAAAAGTTATAGCGTTTACAAACTATGGTGCAAAAAAGTGAATTTCCGCATTTTGAAGCATCTCTGACTTTCTGAGCAGATGTCATGTTTCTTGAGATGCTAGAATGCCAGGATAGTATAAATACCCCCCAAATGACACCATTTTAGAAAGAAGACACCCCAAAGTATTCGCGGAGGGGCATGGTGAGTTCATGTATCATTTCATTTTTTTTCACAAGTTAGCGGAAAATGACACTTTCTGAGGGGAAAAAAAAAGTTTCCATTTCTGCTAACTTCTGGCAAAAAAAAAAAAAAAATCTCCCACGGACTCACTATGCCCCTCAGTGAATACATTGGGGTGTCTACTTCC